>OX422223.1:419163164-420363164 GCA_949130495.1 Sambucus nigra
AAAATATTGAAACAAAACTGTATATACTAAATTCAAAAGTCTTATTATGGCCATTAGGAGGAAGGAAAAAATTGGTACAGATAGCCATTTAAATTCTTCCTGTATTATGCCTTGTATTTACACAACTGGTCAAATCCCAAATAAAAGGCACTGTTAAAAAATCCCAAATAAAAGTTTTAATCCGTTAATCAGCATAAAAGCAATGATCTTGTTAGATTCTTATAATATTTGTATTTATTATATTTAAATATTTATTCACTTTTATTGAAACTCTATCAATTTATACTATATATAAAAAGGTCTCAAATCATTAATTCGCAAATTAATGAGAAACTATTTCTCTCTCTAAATTTCTTTTTGCTCCTTACTTTTCTTTTAACACGTTATCAGCACGAATTGAATCTTTCGTTTTTCTTTTCTAATTCGACAAATTTACTTTGATAAATTAAAAATATTCTTCGTCAAAAAATCTTGTACACCTCTTCAATTAATGATTTTTTCATTGAAAGGCTAATAGATAGTATATTTTCCTTCAGATATCTAACTCCTATAATGCTAATAGTAGTAATAACCTTATTTTTTCTTTTCTTTAAGTAACATGAACCATGAGGACCCACTTCAGATATATGTATCCGAACATGAACCATATGGAGCCACCTCCATGTTGAAGAATGTGCACATACTGAGTATTATTTTTGTTCCATATGTATGTTGTCAACGCTCCTAACATGTGGATGCCTATGCATTAACTAATTTTTTTTTTCTTTTTTTCGCATCCTTTGATATTACCTCATTAATTTTTTTTATTTTGTTAATTTGTACAATCAAACATATTTAAAATCTAGATTTTTAAATCGCATGATATATTTAATATGTACCATCTGATGGACTTTTGACAAATCAGGATTTTTAAATCTTATTAATCTTGAGTTAAATTATTGCTTAGTATAAATTTGAATAATTATTGCGATTTCTTTTTCTTCTGTAATTGTTAGATTTGTATGTTCGGAATTACTAATTTTTTTTAGATTGATCCTATATAATTTGACCAAGTTAAAATTTTAGTCATATGCTCTATTTAAATATAACAATATAATAGGGCCTGTTTTTTTTATGTTATTTTAAAATTGGGGGCTCAGGTTCCTAATTACATAAAGATCCCAACTGTTATTTAAAATTTGGAGCCTGAAGTTCCCAATTGCTTTATAATATTTGAGGCCTAAAGTTCCAAATTGCTATTCAATTTTGGACCCCGAAGTTCCAATAAAATATATATCAAATTAAAACTTAAAGTTTTGATTATCATAGAGTAAGGGACATTAAATGCCCCTAAATAATTTGCAATTTAGAACTGAAGTTCCAAATATTTTTTTTTTAAAAAAGCCCTGATCAAAGTTGAAGTTTTGACATAATAGGGTAAGGACTTTAAAGTCCTTATACTTAATACAATTGCCCGAAGTTTAATTATTTTATGTGTTGAACCTGAAGTTCCCACAAATAAATAGCACGAACATGAACTTCTAATTATGAAATCAAGGACTTATATTACTAATTGCAAATATGATGTTTCGATTAATATTGAATTATTATTTGCCTTTCTTATGCATTATATATTTCGGATTGTCATTTATTAATTGAACAGTTTAAAAATGTCAAATATTTCTAGACTCGAATTCGAAGCACTTGAACTTTTCGAGGTGAATTATCTTAATTGGTCACAAGACGCTGAACTCCACCTCCAAGCTCGAAACCTTAGTGATGCAATAACACTTGAAAATACTATATCCCGGCAGGTCAAAGATAAGGCTCTAATATTCCTTAGGCATCACATACACAATGATTTGAAAAGTGAGTACCTGGCCGTGAAAGATCCTTTAGATATATAGAGCTCCTTGTAGGAGTGTTAGGATCACCAAGAATCAGTTATACTTTCGTGTGCATACTATGAATGGCTCAACTTGAGATCTCAAGACTTCAAGACTGTGTCTAAATACAATTCTACTATATTCAAAATTACCTCCAAGCTAAAGCTATGGGGAAAAAAGGTAAAGGATGCGAATATGTTGGAGAAAACTTTCTCCACTTTTCATGCCTCGAATATGCTCATGGAGCGCCAATATCGAGAGTGACGATTTAAAAGTACTCTGAACTAATCTCATATCTCCTAATTGTTGAGCCGAAAAATGACTTACTAATGATGAATCTGTAATACCCCGCATTTTTATGATATTAAATAATTATGGGATTAATTATTATTGTTGGATTAATTAAATTAAAAAGGTCGAGAAATTTAATTGTTAATTAATCCGAATTTAAAACAACTATCAACTAGCGTGCCAAGGGTTAATACTTACTGATGGAAATCATTAATTATTAGTGTGGGTATATGTAATATAGAATTATATAATTTTTATAAATTGTCGGAGTGAGAAATACGACAGTTTGGTATTTTAAGTCAGGACGCGCGTGTGAATCGTGTCAAGACTAATTGTACGGAATAAAAAGATAAACTATTTTTGTATGAATCATATGGTAATTTCGAGTGCTCCATTGAGTCCGGAAGGGTCGAGATAGTCGAAAAACTCTACCAGGGCATTTTATTTGGACTCCGGGGTAATTTTAGGCCTAACCGGCACCCCGTAGGGGTATTTTTGTCCTTTGGAATTTTGGAGTAATAATACGGGTTAGTGGGGAGTTATCAGCTCAAAACCTACGTGAGAGAAAAGAGAAAGGCACAGAGGAAGGAAGAAGAAGTTATTGGTGTTCTTGGTGCCTAACTCAATAACACACACTAAAAACTATACCAAAGTGAAGATCGCGAGACGAGGAACACACTCATACCCATATCAACAGCGGATCAAACCATCGAAATTAAGGCAAGTATTTATTACTTGCGATTCATAGCAATAAATATGTTCATATTGGTGTAGGTAGATTATATTCACTTTTGATTTATGAGTTTTGATGAAATTGGAGATTTAAGGATATGAATTGAAATCTGAAAAACGAATTAGGATAAATCCCTCATGTAGATAGTTTAGAAATCCCAAATTGTTGATTAATTGTAATCTACGAATCTGAATGGGAGTTCATGTTTAGAAATTTGAAGAATTAGGGCTTATTTGATAAAATTTGCGGATTCTCAAAATTTACTAAGGTTCATGCATGATTAAATAATTTTAGAATGTTAGATATTATCCCTACATGCTTAATTATTGAGTGGAAGAAATTGCTGGGAGTTTGCTATAAATTTGTAGAAGTTTTCATTTGAAAATTCTGGAAAAACGCAGCAGGTATCAGATATTGGAGACGACGACATGCTAACCTCGTTCGAACGACATGCTAACCTCGTTCGAACGACAGGTCCCAAAAAAGCCCAGAAATTTCTATTTTTCCCCAGATCATGTTATCCAGTTAATTATGTTAGGAAAACTGCCATTTACTAGTATTAACTTAGTGCAGAATTATTTGGGAAATAATCCTAGAATGAAACCTTAAGTATTGAATAGGTGATTTAACCGTGGGAAATTCGAGAATGTGAATAATCGAGTAAATTGCGTAAGTAGTAAAGAGAAATATACTACGTGAAGAAATATAAATATGGGTTGGGTGAATATCTAAATTATTGTAATGCTTCGAGAATGTCGATTACTATATGTTTATCATCATTGTGTGTATAGCATACGTACACTGCTTGCTATCGGGAAGAGGTTTCGCGCAGTGGACAGTATTATCCAGGGTGACTCAATGGGGGGATATTTGTGACACGCCGCCTAATTAAATACCGGGTGATCAATCCTTTATTAAATTAAAATCAAGGTGAATAGTTGGTTCATTCTTAGCATCACTATCGCAAAATAAAATTTCCCAATTTAAACACCGTAAATAATTAAGCGAAGTATCAAAACAATTTAAAACTTTATTTTCATCTTTATTAAATTCTAATTTAAAAACCTTTTAAATAACCAACAGTTTAAGAATCACATAAGTGCTACGGATAGCAATCAACACAAAAGAATTAATCCATCTAGATTAACCAAACTAAATTTAAACTACAATTTAAATCATCCTGACAAGAGTTAATACCCAAAGAGTACCGAAAACTGAAAATAAATTAATATACATCTCTGAAAAATCTACACTGAATGGGAAATGGGCGACACATGCCCTAACTATGAAGAACTATAACAAGAACCGAATCAATGAAGAGGTCGTCTAAAACAAAGGCCAGCAGCTCCCACATAAGCTACAGCCCGTCCAATCCAAAGAACCTATGCATGACGCCCCTGTGGCTGGGCACCTTGATATATACATGTATATACAAGAGAGAATAGATAACAAAAAACGGGTCAGAGCCCGATTGTAAAACAGTTTTCAAAATAGTTTAGCAAGTATTTAAAATGCTTACCTGCTAATGCAACAACCATGCTAGTATGCGACACTCTCTTGAGAATTCTCACCTCTCATCTAGTGTGCACGTCTACCGTACTACTAAACCTCAAAAGTCTATCTCACTTATTCTCCATAAAGTTTTATCTCAAAAATTTACAGGGTGATGATATTTAGTTTAGAAAACTAATCTCTTCAAGATTTCTTACACTATTTAGAACAAATCGGTACCGTTATGAAGTTCCCGAACCCATTAAGAAAGTTGCAACATTTATTCATTTCTTAACTACTTATACGCACAGTAGAAAGTTCCCATATAGATATACGTATATATATTAGTTACACATATAATAAATATACTAACGGCACCCCACATAAAATATATGGTGCAAAATTTCCATATATATATATATATATATATATATATATATATATATATATATAT
Source organism: Sambucus nigra (assembly GCA_949130495.1). Lineage (NCBI taxonomy): Eukaryota > Viridiplantae > Streptophyta > Magnoliopsida > Dipsacales > Adoxaceae > Sambucus > Sambucus nigra. The sequence goes on from OX422223.1 coordinate 419,167,999, forward strand.
ATATATATATATATATATATATATATATATATACTATCTGCACCCCACATACAATCTATGGTGCTGGTATACTCTACTATCAAGTCCCTATATCACACATATTTAGGGAAATGCTAGTTCGGAATCACTCTAGAACTGCATTAACATAAAACACATACAAATGGAGGCGAAGCATAGTTCCAAGTCACTAAGAGGTCAGCATGTACCCTCACGTCTCTTAGGACCGTCTGACTATCAATCAGATAGCCTGTACCAAGGAATCCTATGTTCTAGGGTACGAGTCAATATCCCACATAAAGGTCCCATCGAGATAAGACCGTCCCGGCGTGGAAACCCCCATGATAGCAAGTAGCCTGAGTATGATTTTTATACAGATATATAATATATGCACAATCACACGGTCATATATAAATATATATATATATATATATATATACACACACATCCACATTGCTAAATTAGGTGCGCTCACGACCCATAATTATAATTATCCGTTATTACACATTTTACTCGATTATTTCGTATCACGGACTCGTTATTTATATTCTCATTTATTATTCACTTCCTACTCACTTCTCCTCTCTTGAAGTATTCTAAGTATAATTCTAGTAGACATCCACTCCCTTACGTTCCAGTCTAACTCCCTTACAAGTCCCGATCTTTTTATTAAATATACGCATGATTTCTTATACACATGAATCATTCCTCGTTAACCCCAAAATCTCATCCCACACTAAAATGTTACTCAACAGGGTCTACCTAGGCCCTACTGGTCATCTCTATATCCCATTATACTCCAACAACAATAATCAAAGGTTCTCATACATCTTTATCGGATTAAACTAACGAATGAGAAATAAGCAGTTTTCTAGGTGGGGTCGATCGATCGAAGAAAAGGGGTCGATCGATTGATCAGTCGATCGATCGATGCTCTTGGCTCGATCGATCGATCAAGCAGTTCTTGCCCAGAAACTACAAATTAAACCTACGGGTTTCATTTTCCAATTTCTCCAAAAATGTCATTAACAACTTTAGAATTCTCAAATAACAGCACTACAAGTTCTATATACATATATACAAGGTTTCCTACGTGAAACATGTATAAATTCATCAACGATATTGGATTAATGGGGTAAAATTTACATAATCTTTAAGAATCCTAAATTTGAAAGAAATATACATTCCTCTAATTATTTCCCAGATTTCTTGTTTCTCAACTCATAAGAATTTGCTGGTAATCCTCTACATATGTTGGGTATATCCAGAAGATATTGAATCTCTCTAAACATGCGATTTAAAGTCTCAAAATTAACAATTTCTTTCATAAAACATGATCTTTGTAATCCTAAACTAACATGGGTGAGGCATTCAACAAAAATAAAGCAAGATAGATACTTGCCTGAAATTCAAGGTTCTGATTTCGTGGATGAAATGGTATGGTTGCGTTCCTCGTCGCGCGATCTACGTTTTGGTGGTGGTGGCGGTGCAAACGGGTGAGTTCTTGGCCTTGAGTTGTTTGGAAAGCTCTCCAACTCCTTCTCTAATGGCCGCTCTTTGATTTTGTGTTTGCTAACCCTAAGAGATAACTCCAAATGGTTGATATAACCTAATTAAATTCGTGGGTTTAATTACCCAAAAATGCAAGATGTTTATAATACCCTCCCGGGATGTCAAATAGGCCTAAAAACGCCCCGAGACCCGAACTAAACCCCCAGGTACACATTTATGACTATCTCGATCCTTTAGGACACCTTGGCGCACTTAAAATGATCATACGGGCAACTTATAATTTATTCACTTTATATAATAATAATTTAGTCTTGACACGACACAGGCGCGTCCCGACTTAAATTTCCATAATTGTCATTTTATTCACTCGTGACAATTTTTTAATAAAAATAAATTCTACATATTACTTTACTCAATAAGTAATATCTAACGAATCAACAAACTTTCAATAATTACTAACTCTCGTCATGCTAGTAACTATTTAAAACAACTTACAGGATTAAAATTAAATTAATTTGTCCCAATTAAATTTAATAAATCCCTAAATTTAAAAGCCATAAAAATACGGGGTATTACATACTTCCCCCCTAATAACGGAATTTCATCCCGAAATTCGAAAAGTAAGGCCTACCTGGTAAAACACATTTTGGATACCTTAACATTACGCAACCTATCCATATAGTAAGGCGCTCAATCACTATAGCCCTCGCCTCACAGCAAGCTTGTTTATCACTCTTTATTAAAGATACTTCACATTGTGCTCCTATCCGACAACATTCGCATAAGACACGAATATACACTATTAATTCCCATTATTTCAATAACATTGGGAGGCCGCACCTCACTACATGACAACTCTTCGGATTTATCTATACACATAACTCCCATTCTGAGAGAAACCATACGAACATCTGACCACTCTTGTTCGCCTAAAATAGTCGTGGAATTCCACCATAGTCATCCGATTATTCTCGACCGATCCAAAATTCTGATTATCCACTCACCTCTAAACATACGCAAAGGGCGAATAATTAAGGTTTTTCCACACCAAAACTTCAATAAGCACCTCATTCACGACAAACCGGTATGAGTGCTTCCACGGAACTCTACATTAGGTAGTATCCTCCCCCATTTAACGTACTACTCCACTTGTTAGCTATAACCGTTGTGGAAACGAAATATGATCACCAAGATTTTAAAATCACCTTCACACGGCTCCACTACTCGTTAATCACCGTGCGCCTGCTCCTCGTCTATGGGTGATACTTCCTACTCAAAACGAAACGTTATCTTCGCTGTTTCTTGAAATCCCATATTGAAGGTGGGATTCACAAATTTCATCCTGATTCAGAAATAATACCGTGTAGGACCACGTACTGGCGTGATCCCTTCCTTTCAAAAGAAGACTGGGGCACACTAGTTAATATTGTAAATCATCCCAAAGTAATGTTAATCACTTCCCTCTTGGGCGACTTACTCCACATGTTCGGATGAACCCTTGATCTTACCTTGAAGATGGCAACCCATCCAATGACTTTACCGACTTTACCGCCCTCTTCCATTACAGGAATTTTTTTTTATAACCACAAAATTCTCTAGTTGATCCCCTTATTCCAACCGATCTCTATTTATGAGTGGTGCATGAAGATACTACTTACTATGTCCCGCTCAACATCTACTTTCCTTGAAATGTCTCACATTAAGTGACACTTAATACTCCCCTTCCTTCCTTGGTGTATATCGAAAGTTCCGACCCGTGCACTTTTCTCCACGATGCGCACTTCTGGATCTTTTATACCATACTAACATTATCACTTTTTGTATGCAAAACTCTCTCTCAACATTTGACTAATTACAACTCCGTCCCGAGTGTTCTCCATATAGTTAAATTCTACCCTCCTCAAGGAATACCTCTTTGTAAATGGCTTCCTACATCCTTCCAACCAGATTCGGTGTGTTATTCTGATTGCACACGTATATATGGATTTATCATCTTTCACACGATGCTTAATCCACTCTACCACTTTTACTTCGTTGTGTTAATCCCACAAACATATATTCCACACGTCTATTCCCACGTCCCTTCAACTCAGACAATTTTTAACATCAACTAACCAGGATGTCTACACACCCTATAAACCGTGCATACTAGCATAAGCATCACATACGCTTCACACCTAATAACCAATTCTTTATTTTCCTAGTGCTCACAACATGATTGCAACACTTGGGTACTCTCACTCACTCTATAAATTAAAATTTTAAATCCTCCTTATCATTGTTCCACCCATCAACTCATGGTGGTAAAACAAAACTTTCAATGCTTTCTTACCACGTAACCGGCTCCACTGGCCTTAAATCATAATTCAACTACTAACTTATAGATATAATTATCTGCTCCTATTACGACTGAGGTATTGAACTCATGGACTAATGACCAAACATCTTCCTATTTCCAACCTAACGCTAAATTTAATACGTGGGAGGTCTGGCAAAGCGAAATGCAAATAAGGAACCCCCCGATACACTATTACCTAGCATTGTCGATTATCAAAATCCGTTAGGCCCTCCGTCCATAGCATGTACTCCTATTTTTCCCGTTTCTTGGCAGAAAATTACGTCTCCTCCCGAAATTACACTTAACAGAGAACATTTTGCCAATTGCACTATCGTATAGTATTGGTGGTGGTTACATTCCATAAACCTCGAATACATACAATCGGGATTCTCGAAATCCCTTTCCCCAATCAAAGGGGTATAAATCTTAACTCCCACATCTCTAAAGGATAGATATAACAATTGCACTCTTTCTATCACCAAGTCCTGAGCGCTAAACATAATACTGAGTTAAATCTTTTCGCTCAACCGTAAACCCGATACATACTGAATTATAACAACAAAGTCCCTACACACCGATATTGAATATCTCGATCCCACTATCCCCTCCGAAGTCTCTAGGATATATAATATATAAGTGCGAGTCCAACCCTCTTGCAGGTGAGGCCTCGCCAGAACAAAACATACTGCACTAATGCAACCATTCCGATAGCCTTGCAATAAATGCCTACTATCGTACTGACCATTTTTATAAAGTTGTAATCAATACCATATTATACTCGTATATCACATCACTAAAATGAGTAACCTCAGTAAAGTATATAACACTATTAATATACTCATTCATCCTCCGCGAATAGCACTAAGGAAAATCCCACTACATTAGGGAAAAATATTCGCATAATAATATCGTTTGTAGTTATATGCATTAAACTAGTCTCACATGCTAATCTAGCAATGAACAAAATATAATGACTCGCTCGTGTCACATAAAACACGCCTCATCCTCTGAGGATAAAACTTATACTTCTACCTTGCCAATCATCTTGATTGCATAAATGGTCTCCGGACGTAACACGCCTGCCCAACTAACACAAAACTACTTTAATCGGTGTCTTTTACTAGGTACCATACTCTTATCCCTTTACTCACTTCGAGAAAATATCAACGCATGCGATTTCACTCTCCACAAAATACCTCTACACATAATCCACTTATCACCTGTCATACCAACCATATTAGGATTGTCCTTCTCTCGGACTTTGGTAGGCTCAATTCATGTTGGCTATCCCCCGTGGTTCCCTCAGCCTTGTTGGCCCTAAAGAACATGCTACTGGCTATCATAGTCCTTACTGAATTTGCCATCGCTTTGGTAAGAATTCAGCTATTCGAATCATTTAAATGGGTCCCCTGACGTGTATCCACACTCCCTTGTGGTGCTACACTACCATTGTTGCATCCAGTCTTATTCTTGACTAACATCTTCGATTCTTTTAGCTTCCCACACAAAGAAGCATTAACATCTATATCGTCAAAGCACGATATTGATAACTTTTGAATCGACCATCGAGCAGAATTCCTTTTTTGGTGTTATTAACTATTTTTACGAATCGATCTCCCACTTGGAGTCCTTTCCTCTATTTGTATCTACATCCTCCGATACGAGATTGTCTAATGGATTTGATTCATACACAAATGGACCTCTGTCAGGTCCTCCTGTGATGAGTTCAGAACAATGTTCACTTCTTATCCTGAACATCTAATGAAGGAACATGCAGTCAAACTGTACCTAACATTCTTCTACAGGCATAGCATTTAACTTCTAAAAATGGTAGTTGACTCCCACCATTATAACTTCGTTCCGACAAGCTAAGAAAAATTTTCTCCAAATTTTCACTTTCAGTTAGCCACACTCCGTCCTATGTCTACACCTTTGGATACTTTACCTCCTTTGGCTAACACACACAATTCTCGCATTTCTAGAATTCCCACTGACATTTCTGTACAATTCTTTGTCTAACTTTTCCCAGTCGTGCCGCGTTGGGGTGAGTTTAATCTTGCACCTCTTTCGACTATAGCAACATTTGGAAATCATAAGTTGCGCCCTAGCCGTCTTTACAGTCCTGGATTCCCGTGCCATAATAGGGGTGATTTTAACTACGATCATCATCCTTGAATATGCTCTACAACCTCAACTGATCCTTGCCTCCTGTTGTCCGCCCAACGGCCCTTGCCTATGATATTTCATTGTTCAAACACGCCCGAACGCAATTAAGATTCACTAATGTACATACGTTATAGCAGGAGAATGGAATCTCACCATAGAAAGCAACAATCCTAAACATAGGGCCCTATACCAAACAAAGTAACGCTAGAAGCATAATAAGTCGTACAGATCCTAAGGACACTAAAACATGATGCTCTGATACCACCTGTGACACCCCGCCTAATTAAATACCAGGCGATCAATTATTTATTAAATTAAAATCAAGGTGAATAGTTGGTTCATTCTTAGCATCACTGTCGCAAAATAAAATTTCCCAATTTAAACACCCTAAATAATTAAGCGAAGTGTCAAAACAATTTAAAACTTTATTTCCATCTTTATTAAATTCCAATTTGAAAAACTTTTAAATAACCAACAGTTTAAGAATCACATAAGTGCTACGGATAGCAATCAACACAAAAGAATTAATCCATCTAGATTAACCAAACCAAATTTAAACTACAATTGAAATCATCCTGATAAGAGTTAATACCCAAAGAGTACCGAAAACTGAAAACAAATGAACATACATCTCTGACAAATCTACGCTGAATGGGAAATGAGCGACACATGCCCTAACTATGAAGAACTATAACAAGAACTGAATCAATGAAGAGGTCGTCTAAAACAAAGGCCTGCAACTCCCACATAAGATACAGCGCGTCCAATCCAAAGAACCTATGCATGACGCCCCTGTGGCTGGGCACCTATAATATATACATATATATACAAGAGAGAAGAGATAACAGAAAACGGGTCAGAGCCCGATTGTAAAATAGTTTTAAAAATAGTTTAGCAAGTATTTAAAATGCTTACCTGTTAATGCAACAACCATGCTAGTATGCGACACTCTCTTGAGAATTCTCACCTCTCATCTAGTGTGCACGTCTACCGTACTACTAAACCTCAAAAGTCTATCTCACTTATTCTCCATAAAGTTTTATCTCAAGAATTTACAGGGTGATAATATTTAGTTTAGAAAATTAATCTCTTCAAGATTTCGTATACTATTTAGATCAAATCGGTACCGTTATGAAGTTCCCGAACCCATTAAGAAAGTTGCAACATTTATTCATTTCTTAACTACTTATACGCACAGTAGAAAGTTTCCATATAGATATATCTGTATATATATTAGTTACACATATAATATATATACTAACGGCACCCCACATAAAATCTATGGTGCAAAGTTTTCATATATAAGTAGATATATATATATATATATATATATATATATATATATATATATATATATATATATATATATATATATATATATATATATATATATACACTATCTGCACCCCACATACAATCTATGGTGCTGGCATACTCTTCTATCAAGTTGTTGTATCACACATATTTAGGGAAATGTTAGTTCGAAATCACTCTCGAACTGCATTAACATTAAACACACACAAATGGAGGCGAAGCATAGTTCCAAGTCACTAAGAGGTCAGCACATACCCTCACGTCTCTTAGGACCGTCTGACTATCAATCAGATAGCCTGTGCCAAGGAATACTATGTTCTAGGGTACGAGTCAATATCCCCCATAAAGGTCCCATCGAGATAAGACCGTCCCGGTGCGAAAATCCCCGTGATAGCTAGTAGCCCGAGTATGATTTTTATACAGATATATAATATATGCACAATCACAGAGTCATATATATATATATATACACACATCGACATTGCTAAATTAGGTGCGCTCACGACCCATAATTATAATTATCCGTTATTACACATTTTACTCGATTATTTCGTATCACGAACTCGTTATTTGTATTCTCATTTATTATTCACTTCCTACTCACTTCTCCTCTCTCAAAGTATTCTAAGTATAATTTCAGTAGACATTCACTCCCTTACGTTCCAGTCTAACTCCCTTACGAGTCTTGATCTTTTTATTAAATATACGCATGATTTCTTATACACAAGAATCATTCCTTGTTAACCCAAAATCTCATCCCACACTAAAATGTTATTCAACGGGATCTACCTAGGCCCTACTGGTCATCTCTATATCCCATTATACTCCAACAACAACAATCAAAGGTTCTCATACATCTTTATCGAATTAAACTAACGAATGAGAAATAAGCAGTTTTCCAGGTGGGGTCGATCGATCGAAGAAAAGGGGTCGATCGATCGATCAAGCAATTCTTGCCCAGAAACTGCAAATTAAACCTACGGGTTTCATCTTCCAATTTCTCCAAAAATGTCATTATCAACTCTAGAATTCTCAAATAACAGCACTACAAGTTCTATATACATATATATATAAGGTTTCCTACGTGAAACATGTATAAATTCATCAATGATATCGGATTAATGGGGTAAAATTTACATAATCTTTAAGAACCCTAAATTTGAAAGAAATATACATTCCTCTAATTATTTCCCAGATTTCTTATTTCTCAACTCATAAGAATTTTCTGGTAATCCTCTACATGCATTGGGTATATCTAGAATATATTTAATCTCTCTAAACATGCGATTTAAAGTCTCAAAATTAACAATTTCTTTCATAAAACATGATCTTGGTAATCATAAACTAACATGGGTGAGGCATTCAACAAAAACAAAGCACGATAGATACTTGCCTAAAATTCAAGGTTCTGATTTCGTGGATGAAATGGTATGATTGCGTTCCTCGTCGCGCGATCTACGTTTTGGTGGTGGTGGCGGTGCAAACGGGTGAGTTCTTGGCCTTAAGTCGCTTGAAAAGCTCTTCAACTCCTTCTCTACTGGCTGTTCTTTGATTTTGTGTTTGCTAACCCTAAGAGATAACTCCAAATGGCTGATATAACCTAATTAAATTCGTGGGTTTAATTACCCAAAAATGCAAGATGTCTATAATACCCTCCAGGGATGTCAAATAGGCCTAAAAACGCCGCGAGACCCAAACTAAACCCCCAGGTACACTTTTCTGACTATCTCAACCCTTTTGGACACCTTGGCGAACTCAAAATGATCATACGGGCAACTTATAATTTATTCACTTTATATAATAATAATTTTGTCCTGACACGACACAGGCACGTCCCGACTTAAATTTCCATAATTGCCATTTTATTCACTCGTGACAATTTTTTATCAAAAATCAATTCTACATATTACTTTACTCAATAAGTAATATCTAACGAATCAACAAACTTTCAATAATTACTAACTCTCGTCACGCTAGTAAATATTTAAAACAACTTATAGGATTAAAATTAAATTAATTTGTCTCAATTAAATTTAGTAAATCCCTAAATTTAAAAGCCATAAAAATACGAGGTATTAGAATATTTTACTTGTACCCAGAGCATATGAACTTGGATAAGTGTTATCTATTACGTAGGATACATTCGACGGTTGAATGGGAACGTAGGTATGTGCGTGACCCATTTAGCTGGTGAGTATGCTCGCTTTTTGTGTTATGAGATTTACGGTTCGTGAGAGACACCGAACCAATTGTCCTTTATGCAGCGAGTGATGCACCGGGACATGATAGTAGAGTAAGCATTGTGCCAAGTGTTCCTAACCAAGGGGGGCAGGTTATATATATATATACTTGAGAATGAATGATTCTATTGTGTGAAATTTGAAAATGGATAAGTATGGATAAGTAAAGTAATTCCAGTGGATAAAAGGCTTCCTATCAAAATAGTGAATATAAAATGGGTAACTGGCATAAAAGAATATTATTAGCGTATTGTATGGGCGATACAGGTTACTCCCTTGAGATATATTTAGGAGTTCATGTCAATAACCTAGTTTGGAATATTATAGATGACTAAGTTGGGGTAGACATACATTAGGTGTGCACATTAGTAGATGGGTGAGGATCTCAGACGAGAGTTCGGAACTAATATGCACATAATAATTGTATTAATGCAGTTTTAAATACTCGCTAAAATAATTATTTTTACAAATCGGGCTCTGACCCGTTTCTTGCTATTTCTTTTCTCTTTTGCTATATATATATTATACCAAGTGTCCAGCCACAGGGTCACAACCAGACTTAGGCGCATGGATCATTCGATGAGCTGCAGCTGCTGTGGAAGCTGTAGGTTATTGATATTCGACGCTTCTATCTTTTCATTCAGTTCTTAGTTCAGGCATTTCAGTTAGGGCATGTGTCGCTCGTTTCCAGCTTAATTATTTCGGATATTGTATTTTTCTTATTCATTTTTCTTTTCCTGTTGGATTGAGTATTATGATTCTATTAGTTTTAGACTTTGAACTGGAATGTTTTATCCAGTCTCATTTATTTCAGTATTTATTCTTGTGGAATGGGAATGGCTTATATTTTAAATCATGGAATTTGCTAATGGATTAATTGGAAATAATTAAATGAGAAAATGTTTTGTGAGTTAGCTTATAATGAAAACGGTTTTTTGACAGTGATGTTAAGAATGAACCAACCGGACACTTTGATTTTTAATTTAATAAAGGACTGATCACCCAGTATTTAATTAGGCGGGGTGTCACAGAATCATACATTTAGACTGTATATGTAGCACTCCCTGTAATGAATACTAACTCTGCTCTCAATAATGAAAGAGGCCAAGGAAATATGCTGCAGGGATGTGGCAACTCTAGAAGAGGTGGCTACCATAATCAAGGCCCTAAAAAGTATACAAATTTCAAGAACCACCAGAAGTGGAATGGCCGCAATAATAAATGAAATCAGAAGACAAATCCACCAAATCTAAATGATATGTGTCATAGGTGTGATCGTAGTGGGCATTGGATATGTACTTGTCATTCGTCTAAGAAATTGGTGGAAAAATATCAGGCAACAAAAAAGGGAGTGGAGACAAACATTATGGAAGGTCTTGAAGACCATTGGAGATTTGATGATACGGATCTCAATTTTAAAGATTTTTATGAAGATGAGCATGAAAATATTATTGATGATGAGATATTTGATAATATTCTTGGAGAACCACCTACGACGGTCCTGAAGATTGAAATGAATATGTTTTTTTATTTACTTATCTAGTTCATATTTACTATTAAGACACTGGTAGTTTAGCATTATAGTGCAAATAATTTTATTTAATATCTTTATATTGAGCGTTTATTAGTTAATGGAATGATTTTGATCCTTTTTTTTATAGTGCTTATATTATTGGTACATTGAATCTCCGTTTATATTTACTCATGTTAAAGGTATGAATCCGAAAGTAATAGTAAGCGATGATACTTGTCTGGCAGATAGTGGGACAACCCATGCCATTTTGAAAAACCAGATTTTTTTCTCAGACTTGGTATATAATACAGCGAATGTTTTCACTATAGTTCATCCTACTAAGATCATTGAAGGCTCCTAAAGAGCCCATGTGGTGTTACGTAATGATACCCACTTATTCATAAATAATGTTATATACTCAAGAAATTTTAGAAGAAATTTATTGACTTTTAAGGACATAATAATGAATGGGTATCACATGAAAATACTTAGTGAAGGTGATAAAGAATTATTTTGCCTTATTTCTAGTATTAGAGGACAGAAGCTCACACTAGAGAAGTTGCATGCTCTATCCATGGGTTATACCATACGACAATAAATGTTGTAGAATCACATATCGTCATGAGCCAAAAACTCAATGATCTTAATAATTTAATATTATGGCATGACCGCTTGGGTTATCCTGGATCAAACATGTTGCGTCGAATTATAAATAACGCACATGGGCACTCGGTAACAAATAAATAAATTACCTTACCTGATTATCATTTTTCCACCCCATGTTCTCAAAGTAAATTAATCATTAAACCATGTTTTTCTCAAAATAGCTTTGAGTCACCACCCTTTTTACAAAAAAATCAAGCGGAAATTTATGGGCCACCCACCCTTTTAGTGGACCTTTTAAATGCTTTATGATTTTAATTGTTGCATCCACTCATTGGTCACATGTTTGTTTGTCATCTACTCGTATTTCGGCCTTTGCAGAATTGCTTACTCAAATCATAAAAGTTAGAGAACATTTTCCTGATCAGTATATTAAAACCATCCGTCTAGATAATGTGGGATAATTTACTTCTCAAGTTTTTTATGACCATTGTTGATCACAAGAAATTAATGTTGAGCACCCAATGTCCCATGTACACACTCAAATGGTTTAGTTGAGTCTTTAATATTGCACGACTTTTACTTATGCAATCCAAACTCCCTGTCTCTACCTGGGGACGTGCTATCCTATAATGCTAAGTTAATTAGGCTTAGACTCACTATTTATTACCCAATTTCACACTCTCAACTTGTGTCTGGATGTCAACCAAATATATCACACTTGCATAAATTTGGTTGTGCAGTGCATTTTCCCATCCCCCCACCTCAGCGTACCAAAATGGGCTCCCAACATCGTTTGGGAATATATGTTAGTTATGATTCTTCATCAATCATTATATATATTGAGCCACTAACGCGTGATGTTCTTACTGCTAGATTTGTGGATTGTCATTTTGTTGAGACATTCTTAACGCAGTTATGGGGGAAGAATGTACCAAAAGTACGATCTATTTTTTAAGAATGATGATAATTAACGCGGAACACTTTCACTCTTGCTCATCTAAACCCTCGTACTTCTCAATGTGAGCATAAAGTGCGAAGAATATTGCATCTTCGGGAAATTGAAAATAAATTACCCTATGCATTCAATGATGATGCAAAAGTAATCAAGTCTTACATACCCGTTGCAAATTTGCTATCCAAAATTGATATATCAGTGGGACAAACTTTGATTTCAGTAAAAAAAAAATGAATCTGTTGCATGCCAGAAGCATGGCAGACCGGTAGGTTCCAAATACTTTGCTCCCCAAAAGTGGAGATCAAATGAAAAATCGTGCCTTAATACCAATTCCAAAGAGGTTATGAATAAAAAACACTTTCTCTGAAACCCCTAAAGAGGTTATTGTCTCTGAAAATATATAAGTCCCTGAAGTGACTCTACAAGTCACTGAAAAGGCAAAGGTACCTAATGATAATAATGTGATCTCTATGTTTTATACATATTCAGGAGAAATGTGGGATCGTAAAGAAACTGTCATCGATGATGTAATATCCCGTCCATTAAATTAATTAAATTATGTACAAATTTTAGATGAGGACAAATTAACTATAATTATTGGAAGGATATTGTAAATTAGATCGAAAAAAGAGAATTTGTGGGATGTGGATTTTTGTATGGGTTAGAGGATTAATTGATTTTAGATTATTTAAACAAGGTGAGATATGATTTAGAGTGGAATATAATAATTAAACTAGGAAGTATTTATATATATAAGGGTTATAAGAAATTGGAGAATAAATTAATTAAATTATATAAAGTTATTCCTGGGTAAAGGGTTATTAAGAAATTCATCCTTTTAAGACCTTGGAACCATTAAATTACTCGTGCAGTTATGGCCTGGGGCCTGATTGATGAAGGATGGTGGTATATTAACTGTGGGTCGTGGGGTTTACTGTTGGTACGAGAGAGAGAGAGAATTTATGACAGTGCCAATCTTGATATCTCCTTGTGAACCATAGATCAAACCATTGAATCAGTGTAGAGTAGGCTTGTTGTAGATTTAGGAGAGGTTGTGTACCTAATATAGAAAGATTTTGTAGAAATAATGTTTCTTAAATTGAGCGATTTGACAAAAGGGTTTCTTTGGTTTTGTGTATAGGACAGAGACATGAGATGATTTATAAGTGTGTTGTCAATCATCCCCGCCGTGGATTTAACCCCAATGGTTGAGATTAAATGAGAGAAAAGGGCCCTTGTTTGTATATAAGAGAGAGGGGGGATATCAAACCCTCGACATTTTTAGATCCCCTCCAATAAGTCTGCCTCCTCCATAGTTATTTACAGTGTAGAACATACACTCACCAAATATCTAAGCCTCCTCACTGTGTAGAAATATAGTTACGAAATGTAATATATGAATATATGATAATGTCTGCTAGTAGTTGTGTGTTGGGGTTTAGATGGCTATTTGAGAGGCATATTTTTATAAGAAGAAGAATAATACATTGTTAGGGGCATTATGAAGAGGGTTTTAATGGTGTCTCATGGAACTGAGCTTGGTGGTGCAAGACAACCCCTTTAAGGCCACCTTAGGAGGTGGGGGGTTGTCACCTTCGTTGATTCTTCCATGCCTTCCACGAATTTGGACTTCATTGAGGTGGAATAATCTACTCTTATTATATTTGAGATTCTATTTGATAAAGAGTGGTGCTATGAGTCCCAAATAATTCCCCCAAAACTTCCCCAAAAAGCAATTAATTGGGTGCCTTGGCGGGACCCCATAACACAAGGCAATACTTAATAGGCAGGTGAGAGAGTTAGTGGAATCCACATCAGATTTGGGGGAGATTTTTGTACTCATATCATTATTCTTTGATAAATAGTGTAGTCTTATTATGGAGTATGATTAAGAGTAGGATTATCATAAAACAACATTGGGTTCTTCTTCGTAAACTGAATATGGACATTTTTATGGAGATAAAAATGTAAGACAATATTGTTTCGGTATATTTCGTAATAAATCTGAAATAGACATTTTTACTCGTATTATATTTGAGACTCTATTTGATAAATAGTGTCGTCTTATTATGGTGTATGATTAAGAGTAGGATTATCATAAAACAACAATGGATTCTTCTTAGTAAACTGAATATGGACATTTTTATGGAGATAAAAATGTAAGACAATATTGTTTCTGTATATTTCTTAATAAATCTGAAATAGACATTTTTATGGTAATAAAAAAAATGTGAGAAAATCTTGTTTGTGTACTTTTCCTAGAAAGCCTTAATATGGATATTTTATGGTCATAAAAATGTAAGACAATATGGTTTGTATATTTTCTAGTCAATCTGAAATTGGGTATTTTATGGAATAAAATGCAACGAATGTCATTTTTGGTGTATTTCTAGTGAAAAAGAAACAATGTACATTTTTATGGGATAAAAATGTAAGAAAGTGTCACTTGTGTGGGTTTTTTTTAAAAAGGAAATTGTGGACATTTTTTATGAAATAAAAAATGTGTGGAATGATGTTAATGTTGTTAGAATATTTATGAAATAAATATTTGCTAAGTCTCGTGCAAAAATGGAGATTATATGGATAAAAAGTAAATCGGGGTGTTATTTGTGTGTTAAAAGTGTAAAAGTGAAAAAAATTATGAAAGTTGGGCAAAAATATGTTATGAAGCAAGTCTCAAAATGACTAACCATATTAAAGGTTAAGTTGCAAACTTACCAACCATTTTGAGAAAATAACACTTGTCAAAGGACTAAAATTGCAAGTTGGGTAATTAAAGGGGTAAATTGGTAATTTAACAAAAGTGAAACATTTTTATGAAATAAAAATGTTAAAGGATATATTTACACTAATGTGCATGTAAAAATGAATTAAGTCCTAAAGCGTGAATGAAATTAGTATAAATCACCTTTGTAAATAAGGGACTTAAAGAAGAAAATAATTGATTTTCCAAGTGTTAATGGAAAAATGGATGGTTAAGCGTGTTTTGGCTACAACCGGGTAAAAGTAAGGAAATATAATAATGAGAACAATTTGTAAAAATGTTAAAACAAGTGAAAAGAACTCGAATGACACCGGGATAAAGCAAGAAGGGCCCGAATCCCTTGGGTGAAAAGACCTAAACCACTGGCTCGAGCATATATGCGCATAACCGTCGGTGTGGAGCCCGTGTAAGTATGCGGTTAATTGGAAGATTACGAGAAAAGATAAAATAAATATGGAACGTAGCAAGAAATGGGTTGTGTGGTAATGTGTTAATACAACCTAACTTGAATGGATGAACAAATGTTCCAGTAAAAGATAAATGAACGAGTAAACGCGTAAATCTATTAATGTCCATAAGATAAGGTAAAATGGGATAAAGTAAGTGGATAAATGAGTGATTAAGCAACCGAGTTGTCAAACCCATAATTTCGTATGTGAGTATTGAAGGGGATTTTTAAGTAACAAATAAGTATTTTCTAACACCGTGAATGTGTGAGTGGAGATGACAATTTTCAATGAAAATACTAAAGTCTGTATAAATGAGTTAAAAGGAGTAATTCCGGTAAGGGAATATATTTGAGTAAGTCGAATATAATGGTTTCAAGTATTGAACTAGGTGTTAAATAACGTGCAAATTGCTAAGTACAAGTAAAGAAAGTATTTACAAGATTAAGGTAAATTAATCCGGGCAAGTATGGTTTTCTACAGTAGAACGGTTAATGCATTGAATATGTATTTTCAAGGATATATATATATATATATATATATATATATATATATGTGTGTATATTCGCATGCATGTGTTGTAGCGTGTGAGTATTCCTTTCTGTCGTTCGTTTCTATGTTGCTTGTATATTCCCACTGGGCATAGGCTCACACCCTCACTTTTTTATGGCAGGTTGGTGCGGTTTCGTATTTTGAGGGCGTTATATAGGTAAGTGTACTCTATTTATTTTACATTAGCAAGATCTTTTTACTTGGACTTCAGGGTGTTCCCCCTTGGGTCCCACACGTAGTTTACCTTGAAACTGGAATTGCATGCTAACAAGTAAAACGTTAACTAAATTAAAACTGGACTAGTAATATTATTTAGGTTGTTTCATTACACTTTACACATAACGACTCGATTCGGATCGGGACGGGTAACCCATAAATTTGGGTCGGGCATTACAGATGATGTGTTTTCATATGCAATAGCTACACGAATTTCAAATAGCAGTGGTAATGATAATGAACCACGTGCTCAAAATGAATATCGACAAATAGTAGATTGGCCAAAATAGAAAACTGCCATCAATACAGAACTTGAGTTTCTAGATAAATGTGGTGTATTTGGACCAATAGTACAAACCCAAAAGGCTTTAATCGGTAGGTTATTTCGTGGGTTTATGTAAAAAAAGAAATAAGAAGAATGAAAACACTCGATATAAGGTAAGACTTGTGGCACAAGGTTTCCTGTAGAAACCTGGGATTGATTTTGAGAAAACATACTCCCCCGTTATGGATGTTGTGACCTCTTATTTATAAGTGGACTTAGACACAAAAATATATATGAAAATCCTTGAAGGATTTTCTTTGCCTGATACAAAGCCAAAGATTACGCACTCGATCCAACTAAGACATTCATTGTATGATTTAAAGCAATTCAAAATAATGTGGTACAATTGTATTGATGAATACTTATCTAAGGAAGGGTATGAAATAATCCAATTTTTCCTTGTGTATTTATAAAGAAATTATCAAAAGGATACGCAATAATCGCAGTCTATGTGGATGATATAAATTTAATCGGGACTCCAGAAGAGCTAAAAAAATACTAACTACTTGAGAAAGGAATTTGAGATGAAAGACCTTGGGAGAATTAAATTTTGTCTTGACCTACCAATCGAGAAAAATTCTAGTGCAATTTCAGTCCATCGGTCTAATTATATTGAAAAATGTATTAAAGCATTTTAATCACCCACTAAGTACCCCTGTGGTTGTTTGATCTTTGGACATAAAGAAAGATCCATGTCATCCTAAAGAGGAAGATGGAAAAATATTGGGTCCAGAAGTACCCTATTTAAGTGCAATTGGTGCATTGTTGGACTTGGCACAGTGCATTATGTCTGATATTTCATTCTCTGTGAACATGCTTGTTAGATATAGTTCTATACCAACCAAAAGGCATTGGGCTGGTGTCAAGCATGTCCTAAGATATTTACGTAGAACCACTGACATGGGTTTATTTTATTCTAATAATTCCAATAGTTCCAAGTTAGTTAATTATGCAGATTCTGGATATCTCTCTGATCCTCATAAGGGTCATGGCAATACTGTTATATCTTAGCGTTCTACTAAACAAACATTAGTATATACTTCTTCTAACTACTCTGAAATTGTATCTCTTTGTCAAGCTAGCTGTGAATATTTATGGTTGAGATCTTTAATTTAGCATATTCATAGTTCTTGTCAATTGCCTTCCATTACAAATGTTTCAAGTGTTATCTATGAAGAAAATGCCAAGTTTATAACACGAAATAAAGAAGGATTAATCAAAGGAGACAGAACTAAGCACATTTCACTAATGTTTTTCTTCACTCACGAGCTTTAGAAGAAAAATAAGATTCAAGTCAAGCAAGGTCGTTCAAGTGACAACCTAGATGATATTTTCACAAAGCCACTACCAAAGGTGACATTTCAAAAGTTTGTGTATGATATTGAATTACGACGACTCCACCAATGGTGAAATTGAACATATCAATCAGGGAGAGCATCCTATTAGGGTGAGGATAAACGAACATGTTATTTGGGATATTTGTGTGCTCTACTCTTTTTCCTTTAACTAGGTTTTGTCCCACTGAGTTTTCCTAGTAAAGGTTTTAACGAGGCAACATTAAGCACGCACAACACTGACTCAATGATCACAAAAGTTGTATTCTTTTTTCTTCACTTTGGTTGTTACCAATGGGTTTTCATAGTAAGGTTATAATCAGACAATAATCATTGAATGGTGGAAATATGTACATTCACGGGAAAGTGTTATAAATATTTATATTTATCCTATTTAAGTGGATGTTCACTCTTATTAGGACTCTATTGACACATCAATTAATGAGAAACTCTTTCTCTCTCTAAATTTTTCTTTGTGCCCTATTTCTCTAATATATATATATATATATATATATATATATATATCAGACTTCATGGGAAAATATTGTACCCTACTACAAATTCTCCTTCTTGTGTCTTCCCTTCTTAATGTTATTTTGTTTAAAATTTTAAAGTAAGATAACTTTTATCCTATGTAACAGTTTTTATCAATTTCAAATATTAAAATTGATATATCAAGATATTTAAAAGAGTCCAATATATATAATTCTTTAAAAACAAGGTATGCAAACAAAAATAAAGTATATGTAAGTTCAAGATAAATTACATATACATATATTGTTTCATGGGCAACATTTTATGTGCAGCTTATTTTACTTTTTCATTCGAAAATCCAATATTAGTCTAATTTGAATGGATTACAAAAAGAAATAATTTTGCAGGAAAAAGATTTGTAAGAATAATTATATTATTTTTTCTTATAAAACGTGTAAAATGATCATAAGGGTAATTATGTCGACTAGTGAAACGAGTCCCATAAAATCTCCCAAATCATCCTCCAAACAACAATAAAGTATTGTGCCCTGACGGAACTCATATCACAAGAGACAACTCTTTGGAGGATGATTTGGAAAAAAAATTGGCTCGAAGCATTTCTCAATTATGAAACATGGTGTTAATACTGACCATTTCCTTTATTATCACTTGGCTAATAAGTCTAACTGATGAACTAAGCAGGCCTTTACTATACAATGTTATCAAGTATTTTATAAACCAAGATAAAGTAATACACATTTTACTAGTGATCGAAATTCTCCATTTAATGAGTAATTATATAATTATGTATAATTTACAAATACTTATTAAGATGATTGTTGCGTTCATTTTATTGTATTTTTAATAGTCTGATCCCACTCAATGGGTGAAGTACTTGTACTTGGTAAAATTTAGGAGTTTTTTACTTAACCCCCACTTTTTAATATGATATTTGATTTAACTCTCACTTTGCTAATCTCTTTGGTAAAAAAACCCTAAACGAGAGGGTTATCTCAAAATATTGAATAAAACAGAGGGTTAAGTCTAAGAATTTATTTTACTTTACACGTGTTTATAATGTCAAAATATTTTTACATCCTATGTTGAGGGCAAAGTCAAACGATTATGAAAATGAGGAGTTAAGTCAAATTAGGCATTAAAATTTGGGGGTTAAGCAAAAATGATCCCAAAAATTATTGGGTTCATTTAAAGTTTCTCAAAGAAATTGCACTAAAGAATATTTATATGTTTAAAGTTTCTATCTATACAATTTGCTTTCATAAAAATGTATAATACAAAATACATTCTCACATAGCGATATTTAATGTAGAGTTTAGGTATAGGAAATTCTAGTGAGAATTTCTACATGTGGAAATATATATTTAAAAATTAGGATTAATTAAAATTTTCCCCTTGAACTTTATCCCATTTTTTATTTTACCACCCAAATTTTTATTTTCGACATTAGCCTTTTAAACTTCATAAGCGACTACACCCCTTATTCTTAACATTATTAATGTTTGGACCGAAACTGGATCATGTGCATGGAATGTAACCTTTTAAAGCGGCATTATGGTGTTTTAACCCTAAAAATCTCTCTCTCTCTCACTTTCCTTCTCTCATTATTTCACATGGCAGCCACGAAAGTCAAGGATGGCCACCCCTACCCACCCCTGGTTGCCCCCACCGCCCCTCGCTCTCATCTATCTCCTATATCTCTTCTTTATCATCTCTCTTCACACACACATGCATACACAAATCTACACACACACGCATACATTCACGAAAATACATACGTAAAATGGGTATTGAAGCTAGGTATATATTTTTTGGATTTTTCTTGGGGTTGATGCGAACTAAAATGGGTATTGAAGCTATGTATGGACCTTTTTTTAAATGGATGGAATGGGTATTGTGGAACGGAAAGGAGTGGTGTTAGAAGGGAATGGCCTTTTTTTTTTGGGGGGGGGGGGGGGGGGGGGATGGGGTGAAATCATTTTTTTTATTTTTTTGCTGGAAATTATTTTTATTTGATGGATTTTTTCCCAAGAAATCTATATTTTTTATTCTAGAAAGCAGTGTTTGTTTTGCTGTAAAACAGTTTTTTTATGCTGGAAATCATTTTTTTGTTTGAAATGAGTACTTTTTGTTGAATTTTTTTTCTTCGAAAATCAATTATTTTATTGTGGAAAAAAAAAATAGGTTAGAAAACAGTTTTTATTTCTGGAAATAAATTTTTTTAAAGTTGGAAATCACTTTTTTTGGAAAATATTTTTTGGGTTTGTTTAAAATCAGTTTTTTTGTTTTTTGTTGGAAATTTTTTTCCTCAAATCTTTTTCCCTACGAAATCATTTTTTTTCTAGAAAAAATTTATGAGCAATAAGGTTTTATTTTTCAATGAAATTAATTTTTTATTTGCTAGAAATTAATTTTTTTGGTTTAAAATCATTTTTTTGCTAGAAAATAGTTTTTTCTGCTTCAAATCTTTTTTAAAGAATTTTTTTATGTTTTTATGCTGGAAATTATTTTTTTGGAAAACATTCTTTCTTCTACAAACAGTTTGTCCCTGAAATGTCTTTTGAATTTTGTTTTGGATTTTTTATACTTTTCAAAAGTTTTTTCAGGTCGCTCATTTTTTTTAAGGTTTTTCTATAAATTTTGAAATATTTTCTATTATTTTTTAACTTCATTGGAAAAATAATATTTTCATGTTTTTAAATATTTTTCCATAATTTATGTTTATTTTCATGATTATAATATTTTTTTTCAAAAATTCTCTAATTTCCAAAAATTTTAACTATTTTCTATAATTATTAGTTTTTTAAATATTTTTAAATGATTTATTCTGTAATTTTATTTTTTAAAACTCTGATATTGTTGTGACAACCCGGTTTCCGAAATAAGGGGTGGCCAGCCCGATACTCCAATCATACAGGAATCATGGATGGAATCATTCTCAGCACCGTAACAACATAAAGAGTATACGGGATAACCACACAGTATTTTCGAAAACGGGTTGTCAAAAATTTCATTTTGTAATTTAAAGAAAGCATAGTCAACAACCCATAATTGAAAACAAAGGGAAACCCCGAAAGTATATATTACAACTACGACAATATAAAATAATGGACCGAATGATAATGTCGGTCAACAGAATTACATACAATATACAACAAGTTCAACTGATTACATAATACATCCATTATACATTTACAACAATTAGGCCACACGCTCGAATCCATTATACAATTTTTTAAACTCTGATATTGTTTTGCATAAAAATACCCTCATGTGCATGGCACATGACCCACTTTTTCATTAAAAATTAATAGTGTTAACGGTAGTGGGTTATTTATAGTCGTTTAAGAAATTCAAGGGGTAAAGTAAAAAATAGAGTAAAACTAAAGGGGGAAAGTGTAATTAGCCTAATAAACTATATATGACGTGGACAAGGATGATTTTACCCACGCATTCATTATCTAGAAACGAAAAATGAATAGGGAATTTTTTTTAGTGGGGTGGAGTTAATGATAAACTCCAAGGAGTTCGGGGGCTCGGGGTGGAAGCCCTGAAGTAAAAAAAATAGTGGTGTAGATGTCAACCCTGATTTCATGATCTATACATATCTATACAGGGGGTGGGGGATGTTGATTCGTATTTTCTTCTTAAAAATACTTCTCCATTACGTTTGTTGTCTTAACAAACTAAATAGTTTAATTAATAGCAATTGAGTGTTTTAATACTCCTTAAATCATAAAAATTGGCATCAATTAGTGACACAATTGTGACACCCTGCCTAATTAAATACCGGGTGACTAGTCATTTATTAAATTAAATCAGAATATCCAGTTGGTTCATTCGTAGCATCACTCTTGAAAAATAATTTCTTTATTAATTCACCTAACAAATAATTAAGCTAGTGTCAAATTTTTTCCATTTTTAATTTAATTAAAACCATTCCACAAAGTCTAGTGATAATATACAAAATCACATCACACCTGAACAATATTAAATGTGACTGGAATAACTCTTCAGTTAAAATATTTCATTACCATCAAATAAAGCTGATATCAACAGTACTGACGTAAATGATTACAATCTCGGGAATAGAAATGAAATAACTAGAATCCTGGGCGACATATCCTAAATGAAAGTAGACACTACATATGTGTGATTCAACATAAAGGAAGCGTCTAAACAAATCTGTCTCTCCATTAGCAGCTATAACCCGTCGAGATATCCATATTCCATGTCGGCATCCCCGATACTGGATACTTGATGTACAATATACAATATAGAAGAGAATAAGCAAGGAAACGGGTCAGAAACCGATTGTAAAAGATTTTAAAAAATAGCAAGTACTTAACAAGTACAATTAAGCAATTATTATATACATGTTAGACTCTCGGGCTCTCGCTTGAGAACTCTCACCTCTCATTTAGTGTGCACATCTAACGTACCTTTTTATCTCCCTAATTAAGGTTCTCAATTAGAATTCTATCCCATACCATTTCCTCGTATTTCCCACATAATACGTATGATAATTAAAAATGTTCATTTTTCTTTAATATGAACCTTCATAGCTTTAGGATTAAGTACTCACTTACTTAATTCTCTCAGATTTCATTATTCATTTTCATCTACAATTTCACACAGTAGATTACATCACATTATATATATTTTTAATCTATAATTTTCACACAGTAGATTACATCACAGTATATATATTCATCACACTATTATATATATACTAATGTAGCACCTCCCAGACACAGCTGCAGTGCAGGCATACTCTGCTATCATGTCCTGATACATCTCTCCCTATATAAAGGACTATTGGTTTGGCGTCGCTCACGAACCATAAATACATAACACACATATTGGAGGCTAGTATACTTCCCAGCCGAATGGGACAAGCACATACCTATGCTCCAATTCAACCATCGAAACTATCATTCACACCGATAGAGCATGTCCAAGGTCCTATGCTCGGGGTACGAAGCTAAAATCCCCCCAAATGGGCTCATCAGGATAAGATCGTCCACAACGCGAAACCTCCACCCCGATAGCAAGAAACTTAGTTATGTTATACACGCAATAAATAATAATATAGGTATTCATCCCACCTATATATAATAACAATAGGGGATACGCACAACCATATAAATATTTCTATACGTAGTACATTTATATCTCATATCCTACGTATTTACAGATTATGACTTTACTTCTCAAATTCTATTCTCGAGTTTCTCTCATCACTCGAAGGGTATTCATTTATTCCTCATGTAAATTCACTAGGCATCCACTCACATCCTATTAGTCCACATCATCATAACTCTCGAATTTCTACGAATCAAAATTATCTTCAATTAGGTTTATTTCTCGATACTCCCTAGTTTAATATTAACCGTTTCTTTTATCTCCCAGGGTTAATCCCATATATGACCCTTTTGCTACTGGTATTAATCTAAAATCATCAATCACCCGATTTAAACCCCCAATTTATATAATTCTCCACCGTAACGAATTAATTTCACACTCGTTAATTTCCCCCATTCCATCCCATACAATATAATATTTTTTGGGTCTTAAGTATACACTACTGTCATCCTCTAAGTCCGAATTTGTTCAATTAATCATCACCAAATATTTCTCAAAGTTGGAATTTAAACATATATTTAAATAGGAATTAAATCACATTTCCAGGGGGAATCGATGGATCGACTGTTCATGGTCGATCGATCGATCGACCAAATATTTACCCCGATTTTGCATATGCTTTACCTCGGGTTTTAACATTTTTCATCCTCAAAGTTATATTTAGACATCTCCAAATTTTATATTCATTTAACCTAGATCATATACTAACATATATGGGCAAGTTCTAACGTATCCAAATTAATTAAACATCATCAACATGTATAAATCTACCCAGATTCCTTATTCAATCTCAAGAATTCTAGTTTTGACTCTATCATCAATTAAACATGTAAATCCCAAATTTCTTCACCAAGTAATTCATATATTTCATGGAGTTGATTATAAACTCATAAAGACATCAAACCTACACAATTCTAATTTCAAAGATTCATAAAAAATTATCTTAATTCATATCACTTTTTAGAATTTTCTAAACAACCCAACATGAACAATATACATGCTAGAATTTACAATTGTTAATCACTTGCCTTTAAATTGTAGGTCTGAATCGTTGAAGGAGAATTATAGCCCCCACGAATTTTCTTCCTAAATCTTCACTGCAGGTTTGTTCTTGCACGAATTCTTCAAATCCTCCCCTTAGGCTCTTGAAATTCTTTCTCCATTCTTTCCATTTTCTCTCTAACTCTCTGTATAATTTTCTTAACCTTTGGGTTTGTAAAAGTGATTATTCCCTAATCTCAACCTTTGATTTTAAAGGTGAAATCCCGTTTTTGGCTTTTCACCTATCATTAAGAAGGCCAAAAGTCACCTAAATAAGTCCTGATTGATCTCAAAAACTCCCAAGACTCGAACATAACCCCTGGGTACTCAATTTTGACTATTTAAACCCTTCTGGACACTTTGGAGCAGTCAAAATGGCCATTCGGATGATACAAGAATAATTTACTTTTCATTCCATTTAATTATAGTCCCGACACGACTCACACGTGCGTCCCAACTTAATTACCAAAATTATCATATTCATCACTCGTAATAATTTGATAAAAATCACTATCAGTTGTAAAGTCATAATCATATATATTACTTTTAATCACAATTAATATTCAATACAATTCACATATTACTTTATTCCCGAGTAATATTTAAATTCGAATTAATTTTCAATTATCCCACAACTAATTCTAATTAATCCCATTTTAAAAGTCGTTAAAATACGGGTTGTTACATACTTCCCCTTACAACGAAATTTCGTCCCGAAATTCCAAAAAAGTATACCAGATAAGAATAACTATGGCTATATGTTTTGATTCTCATCCTCGCGCTCACGACTAAACTACTATGCACCGCCCATACAGTACGCTGTGAAATTTCCTTAATAATGAACACCTCACAAATGTTCTTTTTAAACCCCGGGTTACCCTGTTATGTAGGTTCTTACTCAAGCCTTACCATTCAAGTTCCACTGCTTAACCTTTATTTTAGATATTATAATATTCACACTTTGATAGAGTAATCATTCTTTAGATACATACGATCTCGACTCGCGACGATCGCACACAAGTAGGTTAGTTGCGATGTATATATTTTACACACGTTATATACTATAAGTGTCAACTCATCTCTGATCTTCGCAATAGTACCTGGTCCCCCACCTTTAACTAACAAGTAAGAGAACAACAAGGCCTACTGTGCCATACCTCAACCGGAACCATGCCCAAAAGTGAACTTATATAAGTTATAGTACTCAAACTCCACTACTGGAAGGGATTACTCTCGTCCTCCCCTAAGATCCAAGGGTACACATATAATTTATTCTCCAACATCTAATTAGTCCGCTTGTTCTGCTCATTAGTCTGCGGATACTCAATCACATCTCGGTACCTATGGACTCATTAAAAACTCTCTTAAAGTTAAAAAACAAAGATATCAACCTAATCGGACACAACATTAAACGGTACCATATATAACCTCACTATCTCGGTTATATAGATCTCGCATACTGTCCCTTAGTATGATCGGTCCTAACTGCCATAACGTCAACTACTTTGGTCAACTAATCCACTATCACCCATATAGGATCGTAACCCCCTTCATGATAAAATCCTTGGGAATACTCTCCTATTACTACATAGGAATACCTAATGGTTGAAGAAACCCCAACTGGTTTCGGATGGTCCACGCTTTACCAACAAACAGGTGACCCATTGCAAAACAATTTAATAATATTTCTCTTCATTAAATCCCATCTCCACTGTTATTTATAACATGGTACATCTTATATTCTCTCAAATGTACCCCTAACTGTGATCCATGTGACTTTACCTCACCGCATGTCACAAGTCCTTCCCCTTGCTCTAAAATCAGTTTCTTGTGAAACGTAACCCTTTGACAAATCTTACGGAATAAGCTTTGAATTTCCTGGATAAATGTTGTCGAATTCATACTACAATCATAATATACTACCTGATATAATACTTTCAATTACCTAGGGCACCTATACAACCAATATCTCGCGCATTATTGGATAAATCAATTCTTGCGCATTCGACATGCTTTTCTATTCATGATTTAACCATTATGTACTAGTTTTCTCGTCAGAATTAGGAGATTCTTTCGTCCTTAAGTCATAGTGGAATTATCAACCCTCAATTATATTCTTGTAAATGTATAATGATCAAAGTACGAAACACATGTACTATCGACCAAACTTCTCTCCAACTCTCGACGTTTACTAGTTTCATGTGTAGGATGTCTCGCAAAGCAAAATCCAAACAAGGAACCCCCCCCCCCCCTGATACACTACTACTTAACATAGTCGGTTGTCGAGATCCGTAAGGCCCTCAGTGCATAATACAGACCTTGCCACAATCTTTGTATGTTGACATAGAAATCTACTTATGTTCCTTAGAAATAACATGAAACATGGCGCTCTCATTATCCTAAGTTTGCGGCGTTATATATATATATAACAAGCTATATCTCGCTGGTCGATAGAGAACACAATGTATCCTGAGTCACATCAGTAAGTAAATCCCTACACACTGGGATCACATATAACTAGACAACATGCTCAATGAGGTCTATGATACCATGAAATTTTCATAAATACATATCAATATAGGCACAACCCTATTTCAGGTGGCGCCTCACAAAATTAATATTACTCTCCCCGGAGTATCCAGCTCGATAGTCTTATCACTCAATCTGGTATCATTCAAACATTTGGTAATTAATCACTGCACATTACCATAATAAGCTCTACATGCTAACTCAAAGTAGTATTAAATTATAACGACAAAATATGCTCGTAGTGCTGACTCGGCTCGCTCACGGGTGACATAAAAAAAATCCCGATACTCATAATAAATACGTTTGTAACCAGAATTTTAAAACTAACGTACCCACTAAACTCGACTCACACGCGAATTTTAGTGTTAACAATTCATGTATATATATATTGTGACACACCCCTGTCACTTGAATTAATCCTTCACTCACAAGGATGAAACAAAACTTCACCAGTCTCGCCTAATCGTAGGGTCCCAGCACTTAGCTTCCAACACGACCCATGAGCATCTGCAATCATTATACATATAAGATTTCATCCAATAGTTCCCCCCCCCCCCTCTTGTGGTGGGAAAATTATTCTTCTCTGCAGCTGACATGCCCATCACTGAAATATTAGCCCAAAATATTTAGGCCTTAATTATGGCCTTACTGTCCTTCCTATTACTTCTTGGGCCTCGTCGACCCTAAAAGACGGTATGTTACTGTTACTAAGGATTCCGCTGGTCCTTCCTAAGCCCATCACTCTCGGGTTGTAAATTGATGGGCCCAATTCTCCTGACCCAAATCCTCCACTACAAATCTTACTCCTTCAGTTATTATGCCTAACTGGCATGGTTTACCAATCCCAATATTATCAATATCACTTATCAACATGGGCACATTTAACACTGGTAGTCCTACTCTCTACATATAGGGAAACTTCTCGTGCCATTTCCCGCCACTGATCCCACTGACCATTTTGGAATGTCCTTCCTTCGGACTTGGCAATCTTAGCTCCCAATCGCTATTTTCGTTGTTCTATTGGGTCTTGGCTCAATTTATCACTGCTTAGTAAGGACTTAAATAGGTTCCCCTACTGGGTATACCTTCCGATAATGTCTCACTATCACCCTTTAATTCAATCTTATCCTTCAGCTAGGTTTTACCAACCCTTCGGGCTTCTTTTTTTTGGAAGCGATTACAAATTCCTTGACGACATTGACCTAGTCGTCTTCTTCATATTTCTCAACCACAGTGGAGTATTTATCTTATGAGTCCTTTAACAACAAGGAACTCTTATTATCTTTAATATACCCCTTAGTCGATGGGTAAAGAGTTAGTTAAGCAAGTTGACTGCTCTCTCGCGTTGGGCTTTTTTTTTGCCCATAAGAAATAAGTTTCAAAATTCTTTCACATCCCAATAAAAATGGCAGATGGACGATTTCACAATTGAACCATACACAAATTTCTCGTTTTAGCTTCATACATGCTTCTTTATATGTGATGTCTACCTCTCATCACTTAAGATTGCTCCTATAAGAAAAAAAAATATCTCGGAATTTTCAAGTCCTGGGTGTTACTGCACTTCACCCTACATAATTGCCTTTGGATCTCTTCCTTCCCAAAAGCTCTTTCGACACCCTCACCCTTCATTGACAGTACTGGGTAGGTTTGGAATGGCACAAACATTATCCATGATGGTTCTTGGGAAACTACAGCTCCCGAATGTCTTATTTATTGTCCTTGTCCTGAACAACAATTTGGTGAGTTCTATCTCAAACACCATTCTCCAAAACACTCTATATCTTTGGTTGAGTCCTCCTCCTGCTGTTCTTCTAACGACCCTCGCTAGTCATCGATGTCTGACGAAGCTCGTATAATAATTACATCACTTATATTTCGTGGCAAGTGCACGTACGTCGTAATACGCAAAGGAATACAACATCCTAAGAATATGGATCTACATCAAAGAATGTTACGATGAAACTTAAAAAGCCGTACAGATCCTAAGGACACTAGAACCTGATGCTCTGATACCACCTGTGACAGCCCACCTAATTAAATACCAGGTGATCAGTCCTTTATTAAATTAAATTTGAATATCCAGTTAGTTCATTCTTAGCATCACTCTCGAAAAATAATTTCTTTATTAATTCACCTAATAAATAATTAAGCTAGTGCCAAAACTTTTCCATTTTTAATTTAATTAAAACCATTCCACAAAGTGTAGTAATAATAGATAATGTCACATCACAGCTGAACAATACTAATGTGACAGGAATAACTCTCCAGTTAAAATATTTCATTACCATCAAATAAACCTGATATCAACATTACTGACATAAATAATAACAATCTCTAGAATAAAAATTAAATAACTAGAATCCTGGGCGACATGCCCTAAATGAAAGTAGAAGCTGCAGATGTGTGATTCAATATAAAGAAAGCGTCTAATAAATCTATCTCTCCAGTAGAAGCTATAACCCGTCGAGATATCCATATTCCATGTCGGCATCCCTGATACTGGATACCTGATGTACAAGATACAATAGAGAAGAGAATATGCAAGGAAATGGGTCAGAGCCCGATTATAGAATATTTTTAAAAATAGCAAGTGCCTAACAAGTACAATTAAGCAGTTATTATGTACATGTTAGATTCTCGGGCTCTCGTTTGAGAATTCTCACCTCTCATCTAGTGTACACGCCTAACGTACCTTATTATCTCCCTAATTAAGGTTCTCAATTAGGATTGTATCCCATATCATTTCTTCGTATTTCCCACATAATACGTCTGATAATTAAATATGTTCATTTCTCTTTAATATGAACTTTCATAGCTTTAGGATTAAGTACTCACTTACTTAATTCTCTCAGATTTCATTATTACTTTTCATCTACAATTGCACACAGTAGATTACATCACAGTATATATATTTTTAATCAACAATTTTCACACAGTAGATTATATCACAGTGTATATATTCATCACACTATTATATATACTAATATAGCACTTCCAAGACATAGTTGCGGTGCATACATACTCTGCTATCATGTCCTAATACATCTCTCGATGTATAAAGGACTATTGGATTGGCGTCACTCACGAACTATAAATAAAATAACACACATATTGGAGGCGAGCATACTCCCCAGTCGAATGGGTCACGCACAAACCTATGCTCTCATTCAACCGTCGGAACTATCATTCACACCGATAGAACGTGTCCAAGGTCCTATGCTCAGGGTACGAATCTAAAATCCCCCCAAATAGTCTCATAATGAGAAGATCGTCCACAACACGAAACCTCCACCCCGATAGCAAGCAGCGTAGGTATGTCATACACGCAATAAATAATAATATAGGTATTCATCCCACCTATATATAATAACAATAGGGCACACGCACAACCCATATAAATATTTCCATACGTAGTACATTTATATCTCATATCCTATGTATTTACAGATTATGACTTTACTTATCAAATTATATTCCCGATTTTCTCTCATCACTCGAAGTGTATTTATTTATTCCTCATGTAAATTCAATATGTAGCCACTCACATCCTATTAGTCCATGTCATCACAGTCCTGAATTTTTACGAATCAAAATTATCTTCAATTAGGTTTATTTCTCTATAATCCCTAATTTAATATTAACATTTTCTTTTATCTCCCAGGGTTAATCCCTTATATGACCCTTTTACTACTTGTATTAATCTTAAATCATCATTCTCCCAATTTAAGCCCCTAATTTATATAATTCTCAATCGTAACGAATTCAATTCACACTCGTTAATTTCCCTCATTCCATCCCATACAATATAATATCTTTCGGGTCTGAAGTATACCCTACTACCATCCTCTAAGTCCCAATTTGTTCAATTAATCATCATCACATATTTCTCAAAGTTGGGATTTAATAAATATTTAAATAGGAATTAAATCACATTTCCAGGGGGAATCGATCGATCGATCGATTGACCAAATATTTACCCAGATTCTGCATATGCTTACCTACGGGTTTTTACACTTTTCATCCTCAAAATCATATTTAGACATCTCCAAATTTATACTCATTTGACCCAAATCAAATACTAACATATATGGGGAAGTTCTAACGTATCAAAATTAATTAAACATCATCAACATGTATAAATCTACCCAGATTCCATATTCAATCTCAAGAATTCTAGTTTTGACTTTATCATCAAGTAAACATGTAAAACCCAGATTTCTTCACCAAGTAATTCATATATTTCATGGAGATGATTCTAAACTCAGAAAGATATCAATCCTACACAATTCTCATTTCAAAGATTCATCAAAAATTATCTTAATTCATATCACTTTTTAGAATTTCTAAACAACCTAACATGGACAATATACATGCTAGAATTTGCAATAGTAAATCACTTGCCTTTAGATTGTAGGTTTGAACCGTTGAAGGATAATTATAGCCTCCGTGAATTTTCTTCCTAAATCTTCACTGCAGGTTTGTTCTTGCACAAATTCTTCAAATCCTCCCCTTAGGCTCTTGAAATTCTTTCTCCATTCTCTCCATTTCCTCTTATTTATAATTTTCTTGACCTTTGGGTTTGTGAAAGTGACTATTTCCTCAGCCCAACTTTTGATTTTAAAGGTGAAATCCCGTTTTTGGCTTTTCACCTATCATTAAGAAGGCCAAAAGTCACCTAAATAAGTCCTGATTGATCTCAAAAACTCCCAAGACTCGAACATAACCCCTGGGTACTCAATTTTGACTATTTAAACCCTTCTGGACACTTTGGAGCAGTCAAAATGGCCATTCGGAAGATACAAGAATAATTTACTTTTCATTCCATTTAATTATAGTCCCAACACGACTCACACGCGCGTCCCAACTTAATTACCAAAATTATCATATTCATCACTCGTAATAATTTGATAAAAATCACTATCAGTTGTAAAGTCATAATCATATATATTACTTTTAATCACAATTAATATTCAATACAATTCACATATTACTTTATTCCCGAGTAATATTTAAATTTGAATTAATTTTCAATTATCCCACAACTAATTCTAATTAATTCCATTTTAAAAGTCGTTAAAATACGGGGTATTACAAGAATTCAAAGAAATTAGCTCAGAACTACTATGGAATAATGGATGCAAAAGTGTGAATATGGTTTAGGTAACTTCTATTGTGCCCGTTTATTTTGTTCATCTTTAAATGAAGAACTTTTTACTTTAATATATTGCTAATTCTCGATTTTAGACTTAAATACATTTTAATTCAAAAATTAGTGTAGGAGGGATTAGGGTCTGATAAGAAACTGGAACGGGTGAGGTGTGACCCACTCCAATGAACTCTGCCTTCAAGGTCTTCAAGGTCTCAAAAGTACCTAGGTATGAAAAGCTTCTACTTTTGGTAAAATGGAGTAAATGTTGTGGAATTCCCACTGTAAATATGAAACTTCACAAATAATAAGGATAACTTCGAGAAGAAGATCTCCTGAGAATGATGATTGAAATGATGGGAGTGAAGAGACAAGCACTTAGCACTTGGAGAGAGATCAGGGAGAGAATACTAGGTCTGGTGTGATTTTGACAGAGTAATAATATAACTTGAGTTTTTTATCTGATTTGACCTAGCCCAAGGGTCTTATTTATAGATACAAGCTAGGGCTAACATGGCCTTTTGGGGCGCTAAAAATGAGAGAAAACTTTGTGGGACAAGGTCTGAAGTGTACCTTTTGTCTCTATATTGTCTGCAGCCGCCTGTCCCTCTCTGACAGATGACACTTGGTGTAATCTAAAGTCAAAAAGAAAATATGTCTCCTAATGGAGACAAAACATATGATTTGGTAAATATCTTTTTGAATGGTAACTTATTGTACAAACTTTTTTAAACTTGAGAGTAGACATGAGGGCCACCCTCTCTAAAATCATTTGTAAAAGTTATTTCTTCATGAGCATCCACGTGACTACTCATTGGAGTTATGACTAAGTGTTGGTTGTGTAAATGCTTGAGTGACTCCTAGGGATCTCTCTACTAGTATTCTCTCTATCTTAAAGTGCTATGTGATTGAGTCTTGCTCAGCAAACCTTGTCTCTTAGCCACCAAGTCAAAACTCCTATAAGATCCCAACTAGCCTATTTGAGCCCTGGTTGTTCAACTAGGCTACCTGTACAAGTAAATAAACGTTAGTATTTGTGAACAAGGGATAACTTTGTTTATGACTAGGGGCCCCTCAAGATAGACCCCCTCATCCTGGCCTGTTTTATTCCTTGGGTCTTTGGTGTCTTGGACCCCCTCGCTGCAAGATAGTATTTGAATTTGAGCAGACTCCCTCACTTAATTTTATATTTTAACTGGCATTGGCAGAGGGGTCCCTCATTGTGGACTCCCTCTCCGAAATAAAACTTCAACTGACATTGGCAGATAGTTCCCTCATTTGTTGACTCCCTCACCTAATTTGATATTTTAGCTAGGATTAGCAGAGGGGTCCCTCGCTTGTGGACTCCCTCTCCTAATTGATATTTCCACTAACATTGGCAGGGGGTCCCTCACTTGTGGACTCCCTCGCCCAAATAGTATTTTTTGACTCATGGAGCAACCCCTCTACAATTAGACTTTGTCAAAAATCATAACAAAATTGCAAGTTTAACTGACACATGGAATTTTATTTAAAAATAAGTGTTGTTTGGGTGTGGATGATTGAAGAATTGTAGTTTGGGGATGATTGAAGATGAAGATTTTCAATTTTATTATATTTTTTATTTTTTATTTTTAAGGTTAAGATACTTTCTTATTTGGTTTTGACCTTTCATTTTATTTTAATTTTTGAACCATTTCTAATTTAAAATATTTTTATTTTTTTAAAATTTTAAAATTATTTTTAATTTAAAACGTCACATGGTAGTTAAACTCAACAATTTTTTTTAATGGTTTGGGGCCAAGTCTATTTTTTAATTAAAATGTATTTAACTATAAAATTGATAATTAGTAATGTATAAAAGTATTTTTTAAAAACATAAATAAATTATTTTTATTACATATTTACCCCCAACTCATCCTAAATTTATTAAAAACATCATTTGCACCCCTAAAACTTTCTAATGGCACATGTGCATTTTTCTTAAAGACTTTTTGAAATAACAACATTTTAGATAATTCTTTTTTTACTTTTCCATAAATTTAAAAATAAAAATTTACAATAATAAAGTGATAAGTCACAAAAAAATCATAAAAATACCGTAATACATAGGATAGGAAGACTTTTCAAAACAATTGTCCAGATTTTGTTTGGTCCAAAATAAACGTGGTTAACAAATTAAAAAAATCAACATTGTAATCAAGGTTTGGCAAGAAAAAATTGCAAAATGCAACGATGTTACATGTTGGTAAAAAAATTTGAGGTCCCTAGAATGGCTATAATAGCATCGTACCACTAAGTGTCCCATCATGGTACAGAAGCGCCATTAATTAATTATCTTGACATTATGCCATAAAAACAAAGGAACTATCTTAATTACATAAGACATGTCACAACAATTGTGACAACTCGCCTATTTTAATATCGAGTGATCAATCCTCTACTAAAAATAAAACACAAATCTCGATATGGTTTATCCTCAGCATCACTATCGCAATCACACTATAATATTGATAATAGGAACAAAAACCATATAATTGAAAGTGAATGAATAATCCTCATGCGTCAATAGATAAAAAGAGTAAACCAAATAAACCATCGGTTACCAAATAAAACATCCACAGTAATTGAATAAATAAACTGAGTACTGAAATATATATGTCAGACAGTAATATAAAAGTATATCTATCTACAAGAAACATGCCCAAAACTGAAACCAAAATGAGAGATCTTATCTAAATAAAATAGACTAAGGCGTCTAAACAAAAATGTAGCTTCCACAGCTACTGCACAGCAAGACTATTCCTAGGATCTCGGCTGCTGCTACTACACACCTGGGATACCAAAAGAAAAAAAAAGGAAAAACAAAAGCTTGCGAGTCAAATCCCGTAAAGTAGAAAATATGTTGCAAGTAGATAATTATTTTAAATTGATTAAAATAATAGTGTATTACTTTCATAATTAATCGGTCACACTCACTTGAGATAAACCTCACCCCTCAACTATAGTGCACACCTAACGTATTTATTTATCCTAATTAAATTATACGGTCTAAATAGGATATACATAACCACTATCTAAGCCCAATCCCTCTCATACTCTCTATGAGCTAAGTATAACTACCATCACTAGATATACGTTCGTAAACAATTTGTAGCGACACACTTGCTATAATTAAATAGTCACGTAACACACATAACATAGCTACGCTCGTGCTATAAATAGATATATACACTATATCATATAAAACATACATATATATCACTATCTATATACGTATAACTGTATCACCAGCGCTTGGACCTTGCGGATACATCCCTCGTGTGCTATCCAGCTCCAGGAGTCTGGCTTCACACCGAGCCACCGGATCAGAATATCATGATCGATCCCAAATGAAAACACATACAACGGAGGAAGTCATAAACATACATATGAGGGTCATAACCATACCACATCACGCCCAAACGGACTCAAAACCAACACCTATCCTCCCACATGGATAGTGGCCATACAATAGTATTATGACCTGGGAATCAACCCAACACATACTAGGGTGGAAGGCCCACTACACCTAATCTCCTACGATAGCACTCACGAGTAGGTATGTGTATATGGAGGTACAGGATTAAAGTTGATTAAAACGGTGCCAACACTTCATAAGAAAGATTAGGGATGGTTGCTCTCACAAAGATGAAGTTTCTCGAAAGATCATGTAAAGAAGGTGGCTCGCATAAAGACAAGTTACTCGAATGATCATGTAAATAAGGTTGCTCGCACAAAGGAAAGCTACTCGAATGACCTCCCACAAATACCAAGACTAGGAGATAAACTAGGAAAACACAAATTGTAATAGGAAATTTGATGTATTTATATTTAGCCTTCTTTGTACGTATAATGATTACTTTGTAAAGCTTTGAGGTTACTCGATATCCTCGAGGGACCATGTCTGGCAGCGTGACACCCCGCCTAATTAAATAACGGGTGATCAGTCCCTTATTAAATTATAAACAGAATATTCAGTTGGTTTATTCTTAGCATCACTGTCGAAAAACATTTAATAAATAAACCACCTAATAATTAATTAAGCCAGTGCCAAAAATATTTTCCTTTTTAATATAACAAATTATTTTCCATTTTTCAATTCAAGTAAATAAAATATAATCCATTCACCACACACATGAATATAATAAATACTGAGTCTGAATCAAATACTAAAATAAATGAGACTGGATAAAACATTCCAGTTCAAAACCTCAAACCGAAGAACCATAGTAATCCAATCCAACTAAAATAACTGGAAAGTAAACTGAATACAATCTCTGATAAAAATGACTAAGGATGGGCGACACATTCCCTGACTAAGAGTCTAGATAGAACTTAACGAAATAATATAGGCGTCTAATACAAGGACCTACAGCTTCCGCAACAGTTGCAGCACGCCAAGTAATCCAAGTCTCTAAATCTGGTGTCCTTGTGGCTGAGCATCTGAAATAATACATATATAGCAAAAGAGAGAAGAGATGTAAGATACGGGTCAGAGCCAGAGGTTTTAAAAATGATTTAGCAAGTATTTAAAACTGCATTAAAGCAAGTATTATGTGCACGTTAGATATCGAACTCTCACATGAGATTCTCACCTCTCATCTATTGTGCACGCTTAACATACATTTAATCCCAGCTAGCTATGCCACCCAACCTAACTAGTTCGAAGTCACACTAATACTAAATATACCCACCAGTAGTATTCCCGTCTCGCCCATACAATACGCTATTAAATTAGCCTATGCCGAAATAGCTAATTAACATGTTTCTCATTTGCATAATAAATCTATTACATGCGTAAGATTTATATTATCCATCAATATTCCCATATTTACTAATTACACAATGTAGAATGAGTTACAAGTTCCTGCATATATAAATATAGTCACAACATCCCTATACATATATATACGAAATATGCACCCCCGGGCTAAGACCCATTAGCGTACCTAACCATATTAATCCTGCACCCCTGGGTTAGCACCCATTAACGCACTCATTACAAGTATTCTTGCACCCCCGGGTTATCACCCATTAGCGCGCTTAACAATAATATTCCTGCACCCCCGGGTCATCACCCATTAATGCACTTAACAATAATATCAATCGATAGGAATACACACATCCTATTAAAATCCATAAGTTTACACTTAACCTAATCATATATTTTCCACATATTGAAGTCTTTTATTACTATTCGCAATATAATTATTTCAAGTATTCTCTCTCAAATTTCTAAGATTAACACATCCCACGTATGTCCAAGTCCTACGCCACACTTGCCTTCATATGACATCATTTCAAACCTCATTGTACTACATTAGGATTCCCGCATTACAATTCCTGAAAGATGTCCTAAGGGTCCACCAATCAATTCTGGAAAAATTAGCAGGGCGGTCCGGACCCACTAGGAAAACGATCCGGACCCTTTTTTAAAAAAAACAAACGATCCGGACCTTTTAAATAAAAAGATCCGGACCTTTTAAAATGAACGATCCGGGCCTTTTTTGAAAAACGATCCGGACCTTTTTATGAAAAGCGGTCCGGACCGCTACCCTTTTCAACGCAGATTAACCCAGAAACGTTTTCTTCACCAATTCAACAACTATAATCACTACGGATCATTCCCAAACACCGATCAATCATACTAAATCAATTTCCTAACATGTATGTATGATTTCTAATAATATAACATCATTAATTCATTACCAATCACCAATATAATCGGGAATTCCCAAATAGTTAATAAAACCCTAGTTCTTACAATTATTGACCAAGAACATAAAATTTCCAGATTTTTTTATCACAGAAAGTCTTATATGCATGATTTCCAATCTACATACAAAAACGGTTGAACCTAAATTAATCTCATATTGAATTCATGTATATCCAATCCCCAATTTTCATCACTTTTATTAACAATACAAGGGTAGTCCAATCCTATACTAACATGAACATGGGTATTGCTAAAGGAAAGCAAGTAATAAGCACTTGCGTAATTATCAAGGTTTGATTCATCGCTTAAAATTGGTATAGATGTGTTTTACTCTTTTTGATCTAGGCGTTGATGATGTCTCTGGTGAAAGATGACTGGGTTTGGCCTTGAAACTCCTAAGAACCTCCTCTTCTCCTTCCTTTGGGAATCTCTCTTTTCTTTTACAGATAAAACCTTAATTGTAACTACGTGAGGAATATTAAAGTACTCTCATTTTCGTCCATTAAATAGCCCCAAAAATACAATTTACCAAAATGCCCTCTCGGGACGCTGGTTAGGCCCAAGATTGCCCCGGGACCCAAACTAAACCTCCGGGTACACGATTTTGACTACCCTTTCGAACTCAACAATGTAATCGAAATGGTCATCCGAATTAATAAAAATAAATTCTCTTTTTACTCCCATTAATTAGTCCCGACACGACTCACACACTCGTCTGACTTAAATTACCAGTTGTCGTATTTCTCACTCTCGATAATTTATCAAAATGCATAATTCCATATTATACATCACACAATAATATTCAATCAATAAGTATTAACCCTGGCATGCTAGTTAATATATATTTTAATCCGGATTAATTAACCATTAAATCTCACATTTTAATTCAATTAATCCAACAATAATAATTAATCCCATAATTATTTAAATCATCAAGAATACGGGGTATTACATACTTCCCCCATAATAAAGGAATTTCATCCCGAAATTCGGAAAATAAGGCGTACCTGGTACGAATAAGTCTGGATACTTCTCCCACATATCCGCCTCTCGCTCCCAAGTAAACTCCTCCAAATTATGGTGTTGCCACTATACCCGCACAAGTGGAACTACTTTTGACCTTAGTCTCCTCTCGCTATGGTCTAGGATATCCATTGGTCTCTCCTCATAAGAATTGTCGGGCTGCAAATCAATCTCCTATATCGTGATGTGGGTGTGGGCCAACTCATCCCGAAGATACCGCCTCAGTGATGAAATGTGGAACACATCGTGAATACGATGCAAGTGCTCTGGTAACCCAAGTTGGTATGCCACTAGTTCGATCCTATCGATGATAGGAAATGGTCCTACATATCTCGGAGCTAATTTCCCCTTTTTACCAAACCTCATTACCCCTTCATAAAATATACCCTCAACAAAACCTGATCCCCCACAGCGAACTCCCTGAAGGACCTCCTAGCATCGATGTAGCTTTTTTGTCTATCCTTGGCTACCCGTATGCGACTGCAAATCGTCTCAATCCTGCTTGACATGTCCTGAATTACATTCGGCCCGAGTAATTTGTTATCCTCCACCTCTAGGCAACAAGCAGAAGAATTACAAGGTCTACCATATAACGCCTCAAATGGGGCCATACCAATCGTGAACTGATAGGAGTTATTGTAAGCAACTCCACCAATGGAAGGTACTGCTCCCAACCTCCCCCAAAGTCAAGGATACACATGTGCAACATGTCCTCAAGCATCTGATTAGTGCGCTCAGTCTGCCCATCGGTCTGCGGAGGATACACCGTACTCAATCACAACTCGGTACCCATAGCCTCCTAGAAGCTCTCCCTAAAAATGAGACACAAAAGTCTTGTCTCTATTCGACACGATTTCCAAAGGCACGCCACGCAGTCTTACTATCTCTGTAATAAATATCTAGGCATACTGTCCTGCTATATATTTTATCCTGACTGGTAGAAAATAGCCTACTTTCATCAATCGATCCATAATAACCCATATAGAATTGTGCCCCCTCTGCGAAGTAGGCAACCGAGTAATGAAATCCATGGAAATACCCTCCCATTTTCATGTGGGGATCTCTAACGACTGAAGTAAACCTGGCGATCCTTGATGGTCCACCTTCACCAACTGACAAGTGGTAGACCTGGGGATAAAATCTGCGATGTCTCTCTTCATCCCACTCCACCAGTACTGTCGCCTCATATCCTAGTACATCTTATCCCCACCAGGATGTACCACAAATAGGGAGCCATGCGACTCTGTTATCATCGCATGTCGTAGTCCTCTCCCTCTGGAATAATCAATCTCCCGTTGAAGCGTACGCCTCCCTCGAAACTCACTGAGTAGGACTCGGCTCCACCGGTTAATAGATGTCTAATCCGCTCCTGACAAAACCAATATTCTGCTTGGGCCTGAACCACCCTTGTCACTATCTGTGGTGTGATGGTCATAACTGGCATGAATGATTTGACCACTGCCTCCTGACGTCCCAGCTCTTTCCATTTTTCCTTCCACACCTCGGCCATCTCATCTACTGGCCTACAGCTCAACGTATCAGTAATTACGTTAGCCTTTCCCAGGTGATAATGTATCTCACACTAATAATCTTTTACAAAGTCAAGCCACATGCACTGACGCATATTTACCTCCTTCTGCATGAACAGGTACTGAGTGACTTGTGGTCTGTAAATAGGTGAAACTTCTCCCCCAACAAGTAATGTCTCCAAAGTCATAGCGCAAACACGACTGCTTCCAGCTCTAAGTCTTGGGTGGGGTATTTCTTCTCGTGAGGCTTAAGCTTTCGGGAAGCAAAAGCTATAGCTTGTTCCTCCTGCTGCAATACTCCCCCAAGCCCCGGTAATGATGCATCAGTGTATACTAGGTACTCCACACCTGCTCTGGGAAGTTCTAGTACGAGTGTTGATGTTAACTTATCATTTAACTCATCGAATTCTAATTGACACGCATCATCCCAAACAAATGGCATGCCCTTACAATTCAGATTCGTCATCGGATTCGTAATCTTCGAGAATCCCCGAATGAGCTGTCTGTAGTAACCGACGAAACCCAAAAAACTCCATACCTCAATCGTTGTCATGGGATGTCCCCACTCCCTCATCGCTGACACTTTGCTAGGATCTACAGATACTCCCTTCTCAGATACAATGTGCCCCAAAAACTGTAGCTCGTGCTGCTAAAATTCACATTTCTCTAATTTGGCATACAACTCATGTTCTCGTAAGGTCTGCAGAACCCTACGTAAGTGCTTGGCATGCTCCTCCTTGGTACAAGAATAAATCAGAATGTCATCTATGAAGACGATGACAAACTGATCTAGGAACTCTTTGAAGATTCTGTTCATCAAGTCCATAAATACTGCTGGGGCATTGGTTAACCCGAACGGCATAACCCAAAACTTATACGACCCATACCTCATCAGAAAAGCAGTCTTCGACACATCCTTCTCCCTGATGCGTTTCTGATGATACCCGGATCCCAAATCTATCTTTGAGAAGTAGGTTGCTCCCCTCGACTGGTCAAATAAGTCATCGATGCGAGGTAACGAATATTTATTACATATCGTGACTTTATTTAGCTCCCGATAATCGACACAGAGTCATAAGGATCCATCCCTCCTCTTCACAAATAAAATTGGAGCACCAAACCCTACCCCAATAACTGTTCAATCTGGTCCCATAACTCCCTCATCTCGTCGGAGTCATACGGTAAGGTGCACGTGCTATAGGACGGGTGCCCGGTGTCAAGTCTATTAAAAACTTAATCTCCCTACTCGACGACAACCCCAGTATCTCTTGAAACACATCAGAAAACTAGCATACAATCGAAATCAAATCAAGTGGGATCGCTCCTACTGAAGCAGTCAATTATGGACCTATAAGCAACTAGCCAATCCATGCAAATAATAGCATCGTACTCATGCATATCTAAAATAAGCATGTCTGCCGGTAAGATGAAACTCTCAATCTCAATACTCACACCCCGGCATATAAAGAAAATCAACGACCCACTACCCAATGGTGAATCTACACAAGTTACTATGATGTCGGCTGTGTCTAATAACCCTGTGGCCCGTGCAAAACTAGTGGCTACGAAGGAGTGTGATGCCCCAGTGTCAAATAAAATGCGCCCCTTAGTACCATGAATAGAGAACTTACCCTCGACTTTGGGCAGCGCCTGTGGGACTGTTGCTTCCTGGTGGACGTTATAGACACGCCCATATTATAATTTTCCCTGCTGAATCGGTGGTACGAGCAAAGCTGGGACTGGTGCTGCTTCTGGTAGGGCGACGAGAAATATGGGTCTCTGGGGCTCTTAGTGAGCGCCCTGCTGCTGGGGGAACTAGCCCTTATCGGGGCAATCATGTTTCTTATGGACAGTCTTGCCATAAGTATAACATTTGCCAATAAAATTTCCTCCTCTATGTCCCTGGTAGCCTCGGCCCTACTGAACGTTACCACCTCTACCTTGGCCTTGATGGCCCTGCTGCGGGCCCTGCTGTTGACCCTGCTGGCCCTACTGTTAGCCCTGTTTGAAGCCTCCCTGACCATGTCTGAACCCACCCTATCTAAATCTATTAGCAAAATCCCCCAGCTGGGAACCCTGCCTCTACTGACTCTACTCTATTGGTGCCCCACTGGCACTACTTCCCCTGGTCCTACCCAGCTGACTACACTCTCTACATCTCTTGCTTCCCTTAGCACGGAAGAGATGGTCTTGACAGTGTAGCAAGGCTGCATTCAGTACATCTATATAGGACTGTTGGGAAAGGTTACCCAGTAGATGTTGTCGTATCCTCCAAGTCAATCCATCCATGAACATCTGAATCCTCTTCTCTTCATTAGGCACCACGTCCGATACCATATTAGTCAATCGCGTGAACTCTTCCTCATATTCCGCAACTGTCTTCCCTTACTGGGTGAGGTC
Organism: Sambucus nigra; assembly: GCA_949130495.1. Taxonomy (NCBI): domain Eukaryota; kingdom Viridiplantae; phylum Streptophyta; class Magnoliopsida; order Dipsacales; family Adoxaceae; genus Sambucus; species Sambucus nigra. The sequence goes on from OX422223.1 coordinate 419,211,322, forward strand.
TAAAAGTTTCTGCCTCATCTCAGTATTGACGGCAGAAGGAAAGTACTTGCAGTTGAATCGCACCCAGAAGTCGCCAATCAGCATTAAATCTCGCTCCTCTGTAGTAGTAGTAGTAGTAGTAGTAGTAGTAGTGGACACCCACCACTGCAAGGTTTCCCCTGTCAGCTTAAAGCTAGCCAACACCTATGAACTTCAGTGCACTCGTACATACGAAGCTGTCGTTGTATATCCTTCTTCCATTGACTCGCAATCACTACGTCAGAACTGCCTGAGAATTCTGGGGGATGTGTCCTCTGAAAGGACTCCCTACCCCTCTCCCAAGTAGTGGGAAACTCATGAACTAGAGCTGGTGCCACAGCCTGAGTCTAGGGTGGGGCCTGCTGTACCACCGCTAAAGCTTCATTTACCGCTTGTGCAACTAAAGCGGCCACCTCTGCTGCGTTCATGGTTCCTTGAGTCGGAGCTGCTGGCTGCTCAGGATGAACTTTTCTGTCTCATGGTGCACGTCGAGGAGGCATCGGAGACGAGAAATAATTTTTTTTTTTTGTCCACATTTATTATTAAATCTCAAATAGCTGAAGACGTAATCGCATAAACAAGAATACAACAGTCCTAAAGATAGGGCTCTATATCAAAGGACGCTAAGCTGAAGCATAACAAGCCATACATATCCTAAAGGACTCAAGAACATGATGCTCTGATACCACCTGTGCCCGCCTAATTAAATATCGGGTGATCAGTCATTTATTAAATTAAAAACAGAATGTCCGGTTGGTTCATTTTTAGCATCATTGTCAAAAAACTTTTAATAAATAAACCACCTACTAATTATTTAATCTAGTGCCAAAAATATTTTCCTTTTTAATATAACAAAATATTTTTAATCTTTCAATTCAAGTAAATAAAATATAATCCATTCACCACACACATGAATATAATAAATACTGAGTCTGAATCAAATACTAAAATAAATGAGACTAGATAAAACATTCCAGTTCAAAACCTCAAACCGAAGAACCATAGTAATCCAATCTTACTAAAATAACTATAAAGTAAACTGAATACAATCTCTGATAAAAATGACTAAGGATGGGCGACACATGCCCTGACTAAGAGTCTAGATAGAACTTAACGAAATAATATAGGCGTCTAATACAAGGACCTACAGCTTCCGCAACAGTTGCAGCACGCCAAGTAATCCAAGTCTCTAAATCTGGTGTCCTTGTGGCTGAGCATCTGAAATAATACATATATAGCAAAAGAGAGAAGAGATTTAAGATACGGGTCAGAGCCAGAGGTTTTAAAAATGATTTAGCAAGTATTTAAAATTGCATTAAAGCAAGTATTATGTGCACGTTAGATATCGAACTCTCACATGAGATTCTCACCTCTCATCTATTATGCACGCTTAACGTACATCTAATCCCACCTAGCTATACCACCCATCCTAACTAGTTCTAAGTCATACTAATACTAACTATACCCACCAGTAGTATTCCCGTATCGCCCATACAATACGCTATTAAATTAGCCTATGCCGAAATAGCTAATTAAGATGTTTCTCATTTCCATAATAAATCTATTACGTGCTTAAGATTTATATTATATATCAATATTCCCATATTTACAAAGTACACACAATAGAATGATTTACATGTTCCTATATATATAAATATAGTCACAGCATCCCTATACATATATATATACTAATTATGCACCCCCGGGCTAAGATTCATTAGCGCACCGAACCATATTAATGATGCACCCATGGGTTAGCACACTCATTAATAGTATTCTTGCACCCCGAGTTATCACCCATTAGCGCACTTAATAATAATATTCCTGCGTCCTCGGGTCATAACCCATTAGTGCACTTAACAATAATATCAATCGATAGGCATACACACATCCTATTAAAATCCATAGGTTTACACTTAACCTAATCATATATTTTCCACATATTGAAGTCTTTTATTACTATTCGCAATATAACTATTTCAAGTATTCTCTCTCGAATTTCTAAGATTAATACATCCCACGTATGTCCAAGTCCTACGCCACACTTGCCTTCATATGACATCACTTCAAACCACAGTGTACTACATTAGGATTCCCGCATTACGAGTCCCGAAAGATATCCTAAGGGTCCACCAATCAATTCTGGAAAAATTAACAGGGCAGTCCAGACCCACTAGGAAAATGATCCGTACCTTTTAAATAAAATGATCCGAACCTTTTTCGGAAAAACGATCCGGGCCTTAAAAAATAAACGATCCAGACCTTTTTCTGAGAAATGATCCGGACCTTTTTATGAAAATCGGTTCGGACCGCTACCCTTTTTGACGCAGATTAACCTAGAAACATTTTCTTCACCAATTCAACAACTATAATCGCTACGGATCGTTACCTAACACCTACCAATCATACTAAATCAATTTCCTAACATGTATGTATGATTCACACTAATATATCATCATTAATTCATTACCAATCACCAATATAATCGGGAATTCCCAAATAGTTAATAAAATCCTAGTTCTTACAATTATCAACCAATAAAATAAAATTTCCAGATTTATTTATCACAGAATGTATTCTATGTGTGATTTCCAATCTACATACATAAACGGTTGAACCTAAATTAATCTCATATTCAATTCATTTATATCCAATCCCCAATTTCCATCACTTTTATTAACAATACAAGGGTATTCCATTCCTGTACTAACATGAAGGTTTGATTCGTCACTTGAAATTGGTATAGATGTGTACTACTCTTTCCGATCTACGCATTGATGATGTCTCTGGTGAAAGATGATTGGGTTTGGCCTTGGAACTCCTAGGAACCTCTTCTTCTCCTTCCTCTAGGACTCTCTCTTTTCTTTTACAGATAAAACCCTAATTGTAACTACGTGAGGAAAATTAAAGTACTCTCATTTTCGTCCATTAATTAGCCCCAAAAATACAATTTACCAAAATGCCCTCTCGGGACGCTGGTTAGGCCCAAGATTGCCCCGGGACCCAAACTAAACCTCCGGGTACACGATTTTGACTACCCTTTCGGACTCAACAATGTAATCGAAATGGTCATCCGAGTTAATAAAAATAAATTCTCTTTCTATTCCCATTAATTAGTCCCGACACGACTCACACACTCGTCTGACTTAAATTACCAGTTGTCGTATTTCTCACTCTCGATAATTTATCAAAATGCATAATTCCATATTATACATCACACAATAATATTCAATCAATAAGTATTAACCTGGCACGCTAGTTAATATATATTTTAATCCGGATTAATTAACCATTAAATCTCACATTTTAATTCAATTAATCCAACAATAATAATTAATCCCATAATTATTTAAATCATCAAGAATACGGGGTATTACATACTTCCCCCATAATAAAGGAATTTCATCCCGAAATTCGGAAAATAAGGCGTACCTGGTACGAATAAGTCTGGATACTTCTCCCACATATCCGCCTCTCGCTCCTAAGTAAACTCCTCCAAATTATGGTGTTGCCACTATACCCGCACAAGTGGAACTACTTTTGACCTCAGTCTCCTCTCGCTATGGTCTAGGATATCCATTGGTCTCTCCTCATAAGAATTATCGGGCTGCAAATCAATCTCCTATATCATGATGTGGGTGTGGGCCAACTCATCCCGAAGATACCGCCTCAGTGATGAAATGTGGAACGCATCGTGAATACGATGCAAGTGCTCTAGTAACCCAAGTTTGTATGCCACTAGTCTGATCCTATCGATGATAGGAAATGGTCCTACGTATCTCGGAGCTAATTTCCCCTTTTTACCAAACCTCATTACCCCCTTCATAAAATATACCCTCAACAAAACCTGATCCCCCACAGTGAACTCCGTGAAGGACCTCCTAGTATCGGTGTAGCTTTTTTGTCTATCCTGGGCTACCGGTATGCGACTGCAAATCATCTCAATCCTGCTTGACGTGTCCTGAATTACATTTGGACCGAGTAGTTTATTGTCCTCCACCTCTAGACAACAAGCAGGAGAATGATAAGGTCTACCATATAACGCCTCGAACGGGACCATGCCAATCGTGAACTGATAGGAGTTACTATAAGAAACTCCACCAATGGAAGGTACTGCTCCCAACCTCCCCCCAAAGTCAAGGATACACATGCGCAATATGTCCTCAAGCATCTGATTAGTGCGCTCAGTCTGCCCCTCGGTTTGTGGGGGATACACCGTACTCAATCACAACTCGGTACCCATAGCCTCCTAGAAGCTCTCCCTAAAAATGAGACACAAAAGTCTTGTCTCTATTCGACACGATATCCAAAGGCACGCCATGCAGTCTCACTATCTCTGCAATTAATATCTGGGCATACTGTCCAGCTATGTAGTTTGTCCTGACTGGTATAAAATAGATTACTTTCATCAATCGATCCACAATAACCCATATAGAATCATGCCCCCTCTGCAAATTAGGCAACCCAGTAATGAAATCCATGGAAATAACCTCCCATTTCCATGTAGGGATCTCTAACGGCTGAAGTAAACCTGGCGGTCTTTGATGGTCCACCTTCACCAACTGACAAGTGGTACACCTGGGGATAAAATCTGCGATGTCTCTCTTCATCCCACTCCACCAGTACTATCGCCTCATATCCTAGTACATCTTATCCCCGCCGGGATGTACCACAAATTGGGACCAATGCGACTCTTTCATCTTCGCATGCCGTAGGTCCTCTACCTCTGGAATAATCAATCTCTCGTTGAAGCGTATGCCTCCCTATAAACTCACTGATTAGGACTCGGCTCCACCGGTTAATCGATTTCTAATCCGCTCCTGACAAAACAAATATGCTACTTGGTCCTGAACCACCCTCCCACTATCTGTGGTGTGATAGTCATAACTGACATGAATGATTTGGCCACTGCCTCCTGATGTCCCAGCTCTTTCCATTTTGCCTTCCACACCTCGGCCATCTCATCTACTGGCCTACAGCTCAATGTATCAGCAATTACGTTAGCCTTTCCTGGTGATAATGTATCTCAAACTGATAATCTTTTACAAACTCAAGCCACATGCACTGACGCATATTTACCTCCTTCTGGATGAACAGGTACTGTAGTGACTTGTGGTCTGTAAATAGGCAAAAGTGCTCCCCCAACGAGTAATGTCTCCAAATTCGGAGCGCAAACACGACTGCTTCCAGCTCTAAGTCTTAGGTGGGGTAGTTCTTCTCGTGAGGCTTAAGCTTTCGGGAAGCAAAAGCTATAGCCTATTCCTCCTGCTGCAATACTCCCCCAAGCCCCTGTAATGATGCATCAGTGTATACTAGGTACTCCACACCTGCTCTGGGAAGTGCTAGTACAAGTGTTGATGTTAACTTATCCTTCAACTCATCGAATTCTAATTGGCACGCATCATCCCAAACAAATGGCACGCCCTTACGATTCAGATTCGTCATCGGACCCGTAATCTTCGAGAATCCCCGAATGAACTGTCTGTAGTAACCGACTAAACCCAGAAAACTCCATACCTCCGTCGGTGTCATGTGATGCCCCCACTCAATCATCGCTGACACTTTTCTAGAATCTACAGATACTCCCTTCTCAGATACAATGGGCCCCAATAGATGAGAGGTGAGAATCTCATGTGAGAGTTCGATATCAGTATATTCTCACTCTCGACAATTTATCAAAATGCATAATTCCATATTACATATCACACAATAATATTCAATCAATAAATATTAACCCTGGCACGCTAGTTAATATATATTTTAATTCGGATTAATTAACCATTAAATCTCCTATTTTAATTCAATTAATCCAACAATAATAATTAATCCCAAAATTATTTAAATCTTCAAGAATATGGGGTATTACAGGCAGTACATGGGAGAGCTTACATGCTCTATCGAACAACCTCATTTTGGGTATCTCATAGGGATTTGGTTTGTAGTATTGTCTGTAAGGCAACGTTGGGGGAGACCAACCCCTTTAGGGTATTTATGCAAAACCTTGGTTTATACACAACAATGCCCAGTAGTATCTCGAGATACCATCTTTGGGAACCCTTTTGAGGGTCCTCTGTCCTAAACAGCTGTCCAAAAGCTTAACCTCTAAAGTTTACACACACCATAAGTTGTTCGAACAGTCATTAGTTAGATAACCTTCAATTCGATGAACTATCTTTTTGAGTAATGTGAAAGCACATCCCTCACAGGTTACTATTTACCAACTCTTTGACGTCAGCATGTCTGACATTCAGGAACTCGATAAAATAGCACTCGAGTGAAGATATTCCTAGGATGGTAGGTCCATAGCTGACACATTACATCATATTTAATTCTTTCATAGCTCTAAGAGTCTAAACAATGTTCCCGCCGAAATATCATGTCTAGATCATTTAATGGAATATCTTTGGCATTAAATGCACAAGATTATTAACATCAGAAGGGGTTAAACGCATTTATTACAGGAGGATCACTCGAATGATCTTGCTCTCCTATAAAATACCTCCAAAGTTATACTATTTGGGGATCGCACTTTTCTAAAGTAGAACTGCTGCCAAAATACTCCCATACAAGAGAGTTTATCGTGATAACATCTATTGAGAGACCAAACCCATATACTCTGTTTGTGTTTAAGGTTACTGCCTTGTCTTTAGTGCCTTAAAGGTGCTTGTTCCCACTCCCTCCGACCAAGTCAACTGAGGGATCTCCCTCATTGATTGTTTTGCTATAACATTTATATTAAAAGAATATATTTAATACAGGAGTTTTGTATATCGAATGTGCTGAGTTGAAATTTGCATTTATTATTGTCATTGATTGTTCTAAGGCCATAATTACCATCTTGATAAGGGGTTACACCTCCCTTGACATTAATATCATTTCAAGAACACACATCCTACATTTGGTGACTCTATTGGGGAGGTATTCTCTTTTGAGAGATGTCTAACAACGATATGGCAAGGAACATTGACTTCGATGCTATACTGCAATAGGAGGAGGAGAATCTAACCAACTTTCTGAACAGAGAGCGATTAGGGAGAAAGGGGACTATTGTGCCCACTATTAGTGGGATGACCGACACAGGTTCTGCGCAGATGGCATGACTAATTAGCCTGTTCGTTGAGTTCATCAAGACTGCAGCAGATCAGGTGTTAGGGGATACAACGGGGCCCAGTTCATTTATGATTCCACTGGTGACTTTACAAGCTCCCTTTATCCGGGGGAGTGGCTCAGGCAACTACCAAAAGTACGGACACGCCAACACCGCCTTTGAACACTCCCTCTGTTGTAGGGGAGGAACACATATCACTACTGTGCTAACTTTTCCCCTGGATTTATATCCAGGCAATGGCACACCGATCGCGCCACCAATAGTAAACCCAGTGACGATGATCCCTGCGTAGCACAACTCAGCTTCACCCACGATGGAGTAGATGAAAAAGAATCTTTTGAAAATGATGGTGGCCTCTAACATAGAAGGAGAAGCTTCTTCGGTATACGATGATTTTTGCACTCCGTATCTTGATGAATACAATAATAATCCCTACTCGATGGGGTACATTCCCCCTATTTTTTAGAAGCATACAGGAAAAGGGAGGAATGCCAAAGAGCACATTAAAAGGTTTATGGATAACCTTGGGGCCCATTGTAATAATAAGAAGCTGAGCTTGAGAGAATTTTCTAAGTCTCTAACTAAGAAAGCTTACACGTGGTACTCCCATCTAGCTTCAGGCAATGTGGCCACGTGGGAGGATATTTATGTTTAGTTCATACATAAATTCTTCTTGGCTGAAGATGAATTTACTCTTTCACAACTGGCTTGAAAGAAACAAAAGCCCGACGAGGATGTAGTGACGTAAATTAGGAGATTTTGCAAGCGCTCTCCGGACGTGAGAGAGGAGACACACGAAGATAATCTCTTGCAGGTTTGTGTAGAAGGCTTGTTGCCTGAGTATATATGCCATTAAATAAATGAAACTCGTGAGGGTACATTTGCTTTGTTCCTTAAAACTGCAAGGAACATTACCTTGGTGGTGAAACCACTATCAACACCCTCACCTACCTTACCAAGTTTTTTACTTAAGTCGTCAAGTAACTCGGTGAGAGGGATACCTCCTCGTGTGAACTATGACAATGATGAAGATGGAAAGCACGAGGGAGGAAATCATGGCCAAATGGGGAGGGGAAGCCAGAGGAAGTTCAAAAAGGATGACCCCCTGGAGTTGCCTTACTAAGTGGAGAAGGCTATTAAAGCCTATGATCTTATGATTTGAGATAACATGTGTTAGGCCATAGTGGTCGATACATCACCCACCACTCGAGAAGACATAGAGGGTCCGAAGTTTTGTGTGGTACACAACAGGGTGGGACATCCAACGAGCAAGTGTTTTGCTATCAAGAAGATAATAGACGGACATGTCAAGGGAGGAAATATCGAGCTGTCGCAAGCCAACATCAACAATAATCCTTTGCCAACACATGGGGCAAACATGGCTAGTGCTTTTGATGAGGAGGCAGAACGGCTGATGGTGGATAATAGATTCCAGGAGGAAGATTTTGCAGACTCTCTGGAAGAGTGTTTATCCCAAATGTCTTTTTTGACGCAGGAAGAGGAAACAGAAGACAAGTGGAGTCCAATCGATGATTTGAGCAAACAACTGGAGATTTTTTCCTTAGAATGCGCTGCAGTAGCAAGGTCAAAGAAATTTAGTTGTTTTTTCGACAAAGTCGGATAGCCGGAGGATTCTTAACTAGAGGTTACTCGAGCAATCTTGGAAATCGCCAAGAAAAACATGTCCCCAAACTTACTGTAGAAAGGGCCAATGGCCAAACTAGTAAAGAAATTCCTTTTAGGGGTTACTTTTTCAGAGGCAGATCGATTGGTTAGGTATCCCCATAACAAGCCACTTTATGTGACGATGAGCATGAGTGGGTGTAGCTTTATCCGTGTCTTGATGAATGGGGGAGCATCTATCAACATTATGCATATGGTGTTATTTTATGCCTGCAATATATCTAAGACAGGGATTGTGTAAAGTCCGTTGTCCATAGCAGGATATGATAACCAATCGAGCAAGTCGATAGGTTATGTGAATGTGGGGATCACAATGGGAAACATCACTTTCCATATTAAATTCCACCTCGTGGATTGTGAGGTATCTTACCAGTTGCTTGTGGGGAGGGTATGGGTGCATAACCATGGTTTGGTGCCTTCCACATATCTCAATGTGCAAAGGACAATGTCAAAGGAAAGGAAGTAGTCATTCGAGCATATAAGAAGCCTTTTGCGAGGGAGGAATCTCACTTGGTGGATGCAGCCTTCTATACAGAGTTAGCTACAGAATCTACTGTGTCCACTCGTTATAAAGGGGGGATTAAGATCCCAAGTACTAGGGAAAGGGTACATGAACATCCTCTCCCGGTAGTGGCTTACGAGGAGCAAGAAAGGGCACGCGAGATAGTTAGGTCTCCCAACCTTTCGAGACAGCTTCATGATCAGATAACACCACAATTTGATCCAATCGAACATCAAGTTCAGCAGCAAAGTGTGCTCAGTAGAGTTTCAACAAGGGAATTATAAGAGAATGCACGCAAAAGACCTCGCTAGTAGGATAAACCACGCCAATGCAAAAGAGTGGTTTTGGCCAATGGCAAGATTATTTACAAACTCTGAAGGTGTGATCGGCAGTTGAAGGCATGGATAATGAGGCTGACCCGATCTACGAATGTTTTTTGGTGGATAGTTTAGGTAAATGTTTGGTGATTGACAACTCCAACATCTAGGAATTTATGGAGGAGATTGAGGAAGAATTGGAGTGCATGAAGGATAGGCTAAGATCCCAATTCCAATAGCTAAAGCAAATAAACTTAGATGATGAAGGGGATGACCCGAGATTAATGTTTATCTCGAAAGACCTTGAGGAAGCTACCAAAGGAGCACTGGTGGAGCTGCTAAGGGAATTCAAAGATGTGTTCACGTGGAAATATATTGATATGCCCGGGGCAGACCAAGAGGTAAGATGACACGGGTTGAATGTTATACCATCAACGATATCGATAAAGTAGGCCACTCGAACGTATAAGTCAGAGATAGATTTGAAGATAAAGGAAGATGTCCAGAGGTTACTCGCGACAGGTTTTAGAGACCTGAATCGGGCTTGTTCGAAAGATGAGTTATGTTTACCTTCCATTGATAGTCTCATAGACGCAACAGCAGGGCAGGAGATGTATAGCTTTATGGATGGTTACGTGGGATATAACCAGATTAAAATGGACCCAGAAGACATCGAGAAGACATCCTTTCGCACCTCATTAGATAACTATTATGCCTTTTAGTCTAAATAATGCAGGGGCTACCTACCAAAGGACTATGATGGCCATATTCCATGATCTCTTTCACAAGATTGTAGACTTTTATATGGATGATTTGGTGATAAACTCCAAGGTAGAGGCCACCCACTTAGCAGATTTGAGGAGAGTGTTCTAGAGGTGTAGGAATTACAGGTTAAAGATAAATCCCTTGAAGTGTGTATTTGGAGTAACTAGTGGCAAGTTACTGGGATTTTTAATGAATAGACAAGGGGTGCAAATGGATCTAGACAAATGAGAAGGTATCCTCAACATGCCAAGACCAAAGACTGTGAAAGAGTTGAAGATTTTTCTGGGGAAAGTTTCTTACTTAAGGAGATTCGTGCTTGGGCTGGTCGAAGTCACTCACCCACTGATAGAGCTTCTATGAGCAAATGAAAATTTCATAAGGAAGCAGTCACACGAGGAAGCTTTGGACCAATTGAAGAATTTTTTGACATCTCCCTAAATGATGGTTCCCGCTCGAGTAGGTATTCCTTTACATCTCTACATCGCATCCACAAAAATATCAATAGGGTCATTGTTGGCTCAAGAGGTGGAGGGCGTGGAAAAACCTATGTATTATCTAAGATGAATCATATATGGGCCTGAGGCTAGATATACAAGCATTGAGAGACGTTGTTTAGCTTTAGTGTTTGTTGCTCAAAAGCTTAGGCATTACATGTTAGCTTTCACGATTCACATTATTACTAGATGTGACCCCATAAAATTTTTCTAGATAGAACTATGTTAATAGGCAGGGTTGCTCGATGGTTCTTTATTCTTTCAGAGTATGATCTCAAGTGCGTGGTTCCTAGAGCGATAAAAAGTCAAGTTTATGCAGATCTGCTGGCCATATTCCCTTCGAGAACATTTGAGCCACCTATTGAGGAGATGCTTGGAGATGATCTCCAATCCAACTATCTCGAAGAAAATCTAAAAGAATGGAGCATGCAGTTTGATGGCTCTTTGGGGAAGAAGTGATTTTACGTCAAGGGGAAGAGAAGTCTGATTGTCCTTCAAGATAGATTTTAAATGTTCAAACAACGCACCTGAGTACGAGGCTTTAGTATTGGGGCTGTTAGATGCTCTACGAATGGGTATACAGGTGCTGACAATAAAAGGGGATTCTAGTTTGATGGTATAGAGGGTGAATGGCGAGTATGCTCTCAAGCACCTGACCTTCGCACCTTATTGAACAATTATACACAGGTTGCTTGGATAATTCCATAAAGTGAAGATCAAGAGACATTTAAGAACGATGAATAGACATGCACATACTTACGCCACGATAGCCCAAAAAATTTCTTTTGACGGAGAGTCGACAGTTATTCAAATCACAAAGAGAACATCACCCTCAAATATATTAGAAATGTTTCCTTCTAATAATATCAATGACTGGAGGGGGAAACACAAAAATAACTAGAAATGGGGCAAGGGTAACTGACGTTAGTTGAGTTGGCACAATACTTTACCACCTCGAGCAATCTATACTTTAAAAACAAAGGATGGTGGTTATCTAGGTCTGTGGGACCTGAAGAAGCTAATCAGAGGTTGATAGATATACATGACAAAAGCTGTAAGACAACAGAAATTACTTTTATCGAAGAATTGAGAGGGTAGGGTACTTTTGGTCAGTGATGAAACAAGACATTGCATTACTATAGAGAGATTATGGGAAATGCCTATTGTATTACCAAGATGCCGAATGTAACTTCATAGATCAGCCATCAGATTGGAGGAAACCTTATCTAGGCATGCTGGTTGATGGGAATGTTCCCATAAAAAAAGATGACACCACAAGACTGAGACGATGAGTGTCTAGGTATTACGTCCAGGATGGGCCGCTTTACCGAAAAGGTTACCACTGAAGATGAATTAGACTAGAGGAAGTAGACGAGGCACTAAAGCAAGCACATGAGCCAGGGCACATTGGAGGAGCAAAAATTTATACCAACTAATGACGTTGGGGTAATTTTGGCCCACCATAGAGAAAGATTCAGCGGAATTTGTTCAAAATTACAAGGCATGTCAGTTCCATGGGAATATAATTCATGCTCCCTCGGTGGACCTACATTTCCTTTTCACTCCTTTTCCATTTCATACATGGACATTCGATCTAGTAAGGGCAATCAATCCGTCCTCGAGGGGCAAGATCTGGATACTGGTGGCTACGGAGTGCTTCACCAAATGGGCAGAGGCCATACCATTGAAGAAAGCTACGGTTGGGGTAGTGGCATGCTTTATGAAGGAGTACATTATTTACAGATTTGGTATCCCAAAGGTGTTCCTGTGGGATAATGGGACCCCATTTGTTAATAGTGATGTGCGAATGCTAATAGAAAAATAATTCACTATCACCACAAGTCAACAGTTGCCTACCCTAGGTGCAATGGACAAGCTGAAGCCAAGAACAAGACTCTGGTAAATATCCTCTCGAAGATGTTAAAATATCTCCCAAGAACTTGGGATGATAAAATACCAGAGGTCTTATGGGCATACATAACCACAAAGAGGAAACTCAATATAACTCGAGGTACCTTTTGCACGCTACAACCTACGAAGTGAAATATTTCCCTATAGTCGTCATGTACAACTAGAAGCATTAGAAGAGCATAGAGATAACGCGAAAAGGCATTCTGAAATATACAGAAAGCAGTTGTCCAGATCTTATGACCAAATGGTAAAGCCAAGAAAATCCCAGGAAGGTGATTTAGTTTTAAAGGTTTGTACAAGACACATCTGGGGTCTCTGGCTGCCTAATTTAGAGGCAAATTGGGAAGGACCTTATGTTGTTCGAAAGGCCCATGATTGAGGATATTGTGAAATCTCGAAGGTTGAGGATGAAGAGACTTTTAAACTCAACAACAAATGGCTTAAAATTTGTTTTGTTTAAGTTGTTAACTTGTCCTAGAATTTTTTTTATTTGGGGGTTTGTAAGTTGTAGATGCAAGTAAGCTGAAAAGAGAGCATGTTCTCACAACTTCTTAAAATACTTTTTTGCAAATTATATAGAAAGAATGGGGATAATGTTGATCCAACCACAAGTTTATTTTTATATTTTTATAGACAATTTGCATGAAAGTAAAAGGCAATTCAATCTTATGCATTCTAAAATTCCAAAAGTTCAATTGAGAAATAAAAGAGGATCTACTGCCTCAAGATACATGAAAAAAGGAACAACCAAAATAGGACAGTACATTATTTTATCATTATTTGTAACCCAAAAGTCCCTTTAATAATCACTTGGGTCGTATACAACAAACCACAAGCTAGAGGAGTCCAAAATTTGGTGGTGATGATGAGGTAAAAGAGAGGCCAAATAGACCTCCTCGTTGGACAAGTCTTCCATCTCCTGTTGATAACAGTACATCTCCTGTTGAAGCTCGGCAACCTTCATCTCAGCCTTAACTAAAGACTCATTGGCAACAACAACCTGTTCATCAGCTTTGGCAAGTTCAGAATTCAAGGTGGTCATCTTCTCGGCTAAGGCGTTCTGCGAATGGGTAGTGGCCTGTATTTTTGCATAATAGGAGGGCAGGTCAGCCTCCTTGAAGGACTTGAGCAGATCAATGAGCCATTTTAGAGCAAAACCCTCACCCACAAGGATATTAATTTGCCCCATCATTTCCTTGATCGTCTTAGGAATTAAAGAAGGAAGGGTGGCATGCGGCACATCAGATAATAAGGTGGAAAATCCCAATAGTATGCAAGCCATCATAACAGGGATGGGTTGAATTAAACGAGATGTAAAAGTGGATGGATGGCGTTCTACCAGTCGCTCGATCAGGTCACTATAAGGTGGAGTTATAATATAGGCAAAGTCCTTCAAAGAACGCCTCACATCCTCAACAGGGAACCATTCCTAGAGGATGGAAAATGAAGGAGTTGTCACTGACAGAGGGAAATACAGAGTTTGAAGCCCTATCATCTTCTTACAAAACTAGATTCGTGTCTTGTTCCCCTCCCTCCACATTTTCGATTATCTAAGGAATAGTTTTGGGCTCAGAAAAATTCCTAACAGATTTTGGAGGAACATTCTCAGGAGGTACTTGCTCAGTAGGGTCAACAAAATCCCCTAAAGTCATTTGCTAGTTAACTTCCACCTGAGATAATGAGGAATAAGTCAAATGGGAAGAAAACAGAGTATGGGCATAACAGATGTTCTTAAACCATAATTTCCCTAAAGCACTTTTACGGTTGCTCGACTAGGTAAACTGTTGTCAGTTCAAAAGTCCATTTTTTACTTCAAGCACCTTTATGATTTCTCGACTAAGTAAGATTGGGCATTCATAAGCCGTAGTTTACTTAAAGCACCTTTATGGTTGCTCGACTATGTAAACTATTGTCGCTTCAAAAGTCCCAATTTTACTTAAAGCACCCTTATGGTTGTTGGACTAAGTAAGGTTGGGCATTCTTAAGTCGCAGTTTACTTAAAGCATTCTTAAGCCACGGTTTATTTAAAGCACCTATATGGTTGCTCGACTAGGTAAACTGTTATCGCTTCAACAGTCCCAGTTTTACTTAAAGCACCTTTATGGTTGCTCGACTAAGTAAGATTGGGCACTCTTAAGCTGTAGTTTACTTAAAGCACATTTATGGTTGCTCGACTAGGTAAACTGTTGTCACTTCAAAAGTCCCATTTTTACTTAAAGCACCTTTATGGTTGCACGACTAAGTAAGATTAGGCATTCTTAAGCCGTAGTTTACTTAAAGCACCTTTATGATTGCTTAACTAGGTAAACTGTTGTCGCTTCAAAAGTCCCAGTTTTACTTAAAGCGCCTTTATGGTTGCTCGACTAAGTAAGGCTAGGCATCTTCAAGCCTCAGTTTACCTAAAGCACCCATGGGGTTGCTCGACTAGGTCAACTACTTGTTGACTTACAAAAATCCAGATTTTACTCATAGGAATAAAGGATGGTTTGACCAAACAAATTGAGAGTAAGAATACCTCCTTAATAGCCACAGGATCACAGGAAACCTAAGAAACCCTCGTTGGGACAATAACTCTCTTCTCCAAGGATTTGGCTTCTGCTCCAACTTGCCCTTCCTCAGGGGTGGCTACTTTACCTTCCATTATTGAGGGACCAAACAACCCCACCAGAAATTGGTCAGTGATGGTAGCTTTGAAGGGGATAGTCACAAGATCCCGATAAGTGTTTGTGTTAACCCCTTCGATGGGGGAACCTATGAACGGTATCAAAAAATATAAGTGTAACGTATACATAAATAAGATACACAAGGTGCAAGAAATCAGTACACACTTACCACAGTTGTAAGACCAGCAGCTGCTGTGGATGCAACTTAAACCACCTCTTTGGCCTGAGAAACAGCTACCAAAGAAGGACTGCTTTTAAGATAAGGGGAATATTTTCTTCACGCTAAGGGGAGTACGAATGAGGGTCAACACTAGGAGTATGTTGAGATGAATGTCCTTCAACACTAGGCGTTGCCTTGGACTTTTCATGCTCTGGATCATCGCTATAATCATCAAGGATTGTATAATCCATGGGAATAGAACCAGTCTTCTCAGTAGAATACATTCGACAAATCCTCCGAGATGGTCGAACCAAAGGGGAGTCCTCTTCCCCATCCTCTTATTCCTCCACCTTCTCACCCTTTTCAGGAAGAAACTCATCCTCAATACCGTCAAAAGGAAGTTGAACCTCGGGACTATATCGTGTCCTCTTATGACCAGCAATAGAGGCAGGTGGTGAAGGAGATACCTCTTTCAGCCATCTACTTGGACAAAATAGACTACGCATCTACAAATACTTGATCGAACTACCTCAACAAATTATCAAGCAACTTCGTGCATTGATCGACCAACTGTGTGTCTAGAGAAGAGTGAGATTAAGATGTTTGAGAAGGGCTAGAAAAGGCAACCTTTCTCTTCTTGCTGGGAGTTCTTTTCTTGTCCTTCTCCATAGAAACACTCAAAAAATCATTGGGGTTTCCTCTTCAATAGCAGGTCGAGAGGTAGCAGGAGGATCAATAGCCTCCTCAACTTGTTGAGAACTGGAAGCCCCTTTCTTCTTTTTCAAAATATCTTCACTTAGAGGTACCAATGGTGGAAGTTCTTTGGGGGATATGGTATTGGTTTCGCTCTGGCTTGATTGAAATTACAAGTCCGCAATCCCAACTCAGAGGGGGGGAAACATTCAACAACAAGGTATATAGGTTCTTGTTCAATAACCTTAACAAAATGGCCAAGAGTGTTGGGCTAGAATACATTAAGTTATTCATCGGACCTACTACCTCGTGTACGTAAGGCACGAATAACAACTTGGCCTTGTAACTGGGAAGAAATAGTGGCTACTATCTCAGTTAGGAAAAATTTGCACACCTTCGACAAGTTTGAAGGTCTTTCGATAGTATTATGATTGAGAAGGGGCACCCTTTGATCAAAGACAAATTGCATGGCTACACTATGGGGTGAATAGGCTATGTAGTAGTCCAACCATTCTGTACAGGAGGGAAGGCATGAGTAAGAACCAAAAGAACATTAGAAGAAGGGAAATTGAGAGAAAAAGATTGATCGGTCGTCTAGACCGGTTCAACAACATCCTCAAAAAAGGCATTGGTAAAGAATTGGTGGGTGACAGAGTAAGGACGAAAGTTAAAACATTTGACACTGTCAATAAAAGAATGTAAAGACTTTCAGGATTGCTTGTGGTTCCAAGAGAGGATTCGGGGGACCTTAACCTCATGAGCGGTAGGAAGTAAGACTGCTGGGGCCTATTTAAGAAATTGAACATAGATGAACGTTGTGAGAAGTATGTGGTTGGCATAATTAGACACGTAAAAATGGCCAAGAGATCGGGCAGAATTAGTTTGAACCCTATCAAGCCAGGTGTAAAGTGAACCAAGGGTCATAGCAGCCAAAGGGACCTTCACCCCAGAGGAAAGGCGAACAGCTAGATTTATGAGATCCCTCATTGGGGTCGTGGGGTTTTTTGGGCAAATAGAACCTTGAGAGGATGATCCAAATATACGCAGCGAGATCAATCCTACTCCCATATCCTTCTCCAGTGGGAGGCATTTTCATAACATTTTTACCCTTTGGGTCTTTCTTAGCCTGCTCGCCAGCAAGGGCACTCATTCTATCCTCCATGTAGAAGAAATACCTGATAATATCATAACAAATGTACTTGTTATAGGTCTTCATACACCTGTTTATCACAACCTTCAATTCCTTACACATAGCAGCTTCTTCCTTCATAATGGCTTCCTCAACGTAGGTATCAGTCCCAGCAGCTTCCAAATCAAGAAGCTCGCACACATCCTCGAAGGTGATAGTGAACTCACCCCAAGAAGCAACGAACGTGTGGGTCATATGAATCCAGTGAGAAATTAGGGTTCTCAATGTATTGTTGTTTTTGGCCAAAGTTACATTGCCAGACCATTTGGTACCGGGTAAACCAATTGTCAGTAATTCCACAACGTACGTTCAATAGATGTAATCAGTCCAGGCACCTGATCCTTCATAAGATCCATCAGTTGATTCAAACTCAACATTTGAGTAGGGATAGTCTCCACTCTCAACTCTGAACTGAGTAACAGTGGAACCATAGACATAGGCGTAATTCTCTATCACATCATCTTCACCAACCAACAAGTTCAAACCCTCCTCCTAAGAAATAATGGATCCGGAAAAAATCTTATGCAAACTCCCAAAACTTATCTACAGTGCCAAAATAGGGGGCATGACGGTATTTTGCCCACTGTAGACAACTGTCAGTAATATCAAAAGAAATTTCTCCGGCAGCGATACTTGCGACTGAGGGAGTTCTTTTCATAACTGGTGCCATGACAGAAAGTAGAAAATTGAAGAGAAGAAGGGAAAAGAAGAAAGCTTGGGAATCAGAGAATATTGTTTCTCTCACAAGTTAAGGAAACACTTCGCTCAAAAAATCCAAAGGTAAAAAGGTTTGGGTATCAGAGGAAACCCTTTTATAGGGGACGTATTGTTTTGAAACAAGATGTTACTGATACAAAAAGACGCGCGTGGGAAATGTAATCATCACAAAGAAATTTTTGTTAGCTCAACTGGATCGCATAGGTTACACGCGCAGGCCATCAACGGACGCGTGTACGGCTGGGGAAAACGTTGTCAGATACATCTAAAATGAAGAGACGCGGTACTGATTAACTTTTGGGGGAATTCAAGAGACGTTTGGGGGTGAAACTTTATACCTTTTCATATTGGGGCAAATAAATGGTTAGGGGGAAATTTTATTAAAAACCATTGTAATTACCCAAGATAAAAGACTGAGAAATAGAAGTAGTTGGAGGGGTAATACCATGCGAGAAGGAAACATTTTCAAGTAAATTGAACACGGGCTAAACTTACCTACAGTTTTATTTTTATGATGTGAAAATATAAAACTTTGTGAATTCTTTTTACTTCTAATATATACATGTGCAGATCAATCAAGAGAGGACGTGAACTCATTTTTTTCGTACAGATATTTCTTCAAATGAACAATTATCTCTACGAATGGGCAAATGTTGAGGGAGGTCCAGGATTAAAGTTGATTAAAACGGTGCCAACACTTCATAAGAAAGATTAGGGACGGTTGTTCTCACAAAGTTGAAGTTGCTCAAACGATCATATAAAGAAGGTGGCTCGCATAAAGACAAGTTGCTCGAACGATCATGTAAAGAAGGTTGCTCGCACAAAGACAAGCTACTCAAAGGACCTCCCACAAATACCAAGACTAGGAGATAAACTTGGAAAACAAAAATTGTAATAGGAAATTTGATGTATTTACTTCTTTGTACATATAGTGATTACTTTGTAAAGCTTTGAGGTTGCTCGATATCCTCGAAGGACCATGTCTAGTAGTACCTGGGAGAGCTTACATGCTCTATCGAACAAGCTCATTTGGGGTATCTCGCAGGGATTTGGTTTGGAGGATTGGGTGTAAGGAAACGTTGGGGGAGACCAACCCCTTTAGGGTATTTATGCAAAACCTTGGTTTATACACAACATGGCCCAGTAGTATCTTGAGATACCATCTTTGGGAACCCATTTGAGGGTCCTCAGTCCTAAATAGTTGTCCAAAAGATTAACCTCTAAAGTTTACACACACCATAAGTTGTTCGAACAGTCATTAGTTGAATAACCTTCAATTCGATGAACTATCTTTTTGAGTAATGTGACAGCACATCCCTCATAGGTTACTGTTTACCAACTCTTTGACGTCAGCATATCTGACATTTAGGAACTCGATAAAATAGCACTCGAGTGAAGATATTCCTAGGAGGGTAGGTCCATAACTGACACATCACATAGTATTTAATGCGTTCACAACTCTAAGAGTCTAAACAATGTTCCCGCCAAAATATCATGTCTGGCTCATTTAATGCAATATCTTTGGCATTAAATGCACAAGATTATTAACATCAGAAGGGGTCAAATGCATTTATTATAGGAGGGTCACTCGAATGATCTTGCTTTCCTATAAAATACCTCCAAAGTTATATTATTTGGGTATCGCACTTTTCTAGCCTAGAATTGCTGTCAAAATACTCTCATACAAGAGAGTTTATCGTGAGAACACTTATTGAGAGACCAACCCCATTTACTTTGTTTGTGTTTAAGGTTACTGCCTTGCCTTTAGTGCCTTACAGGTGCTTATGCCCACTCACTCGGACCAAGTCAACTGTGGGATATCCCTCATTAATTGTTTTGCAATAGCATTTTTGTTGAAAAAATATATTTAATACGGGAGTTTTGTATATTGAATGTGCTAACTTGAGATTTGCATTTATTGTTGTCATTAATTGTTCTAAGGCCATAATTACCATCTTGATAAGGGTTGACATCTCCCTTGACATTAATATCATTTCAAGAACTCACATCCTACAGTATGTTTAATAAAACAAATAGCATATACACATACATATATATACACATCACTCTTTTATATATATATATATATATATATATATATATATATATAAAATAAGTACCGAACTCGTACGCATATCCCACCATGCACGGTTCACCCATTCCCAAAGTTCAACCCAACTTTTCGATTAATTAAATATATAGTCACTCACTTGAATCCTTGGTTCTCCTCACTCGAACCCATCTAACGTTGGCCTATCATACGTACCAAACTCTGTCGAGTCTTTCCCAGTAATCCCCATACATTCAATTCCCAAGTCTCAACGGGTCGAAACGACACATGAACAAAAACTGGGCGGGTTAGCAAACCGAACTGGTTCGCTTCCCCCAAAATCAAATCTTCCAAAAGAAAGCCCAATCCAAAACCACCAATTTAACATTTCGTTATCGCACACCTTTTAGTAGAAAATTCATTACAAATTCAAAAAAATAATAAAATATGAAACTGACGCCCGCGGCTTAATAATTCAATTCTGCACAACCTTATCCAACTTTTAAAAGCGAACATGCTCGCTCTCCTAGCGAACCATTTCAATTTTCTGAACATCTTCTTCTTCGTATTTTCTCCTTCAAAACCCTCTAATGGAGGTTTCTATCCACCCTAAACACAAAAACTAAATCTCACAACATTACCCCAACCTTCCAGAGGTATTTTAACACAAAACTAACCTCAAATCCCAAATCAAAGCCTAGGATTTTAAATCAAATTTCTAATTAATTCAACACAAAAAAATCCCCATATTAATTATCAAGATTCAATCTTTATATACAAGTTCTACATGTTCATCCATTTAAATTCCAGAATATACTTAGAATTTCAAATATGATTGATCTTCATTAATGATTCATTCACAAACCCTAATCTTTTATCATTGAAATATCTATATATAAATTAAGAAAGTTTCAATCTTTAACATCTTAATTTTCAAATTTCTACCTCTAATCATGATAATAAATCACTTATATCAAAATGCGATATAAAGCAAGTATCTACTTGCCTTGTTGTATTAAAATCCGAAGTCTTCTATGAATATGATGACGGGTTAAATCATCTTTCTTCTCCTCTCTAAGTTTCCTCTTCTTTCTTCTTTCTTCTTTCTTCTCTAGGGCTCTCTCTCAATCTCTTGTGTAAAATATGAAAGGTTGGTTGTCGTCCACCTTTTGAACCTCCTAAATATCCCTCTAATTAACCTAATCCCATTTTTCTTCTTAGCTATAAGTGCAAAATGACCCTCCTACCCTTATATGGGTCCTGTTATATCTAAAAGGCCCCGAAACTCAAACATAACACCCGATACCTAATTTGGAGTATCTCGACCTTTCTCGGATCACCAGTGCACTCGAAAAGGTCATCCGAGTTACCCAACTCCAAATATGCTAACATTTTATTTATCAGGTCCGACACGTACGTACCCTATCGACATATAATAATAAATTTTCCTATCGACATCCGAGTTACACGTACGTACAAAAATTATACCGATTCATCGATGTAACACTCTATCGACATATAATAATAAACCGCAGCTACCTCTCATACGCGACATATAATAAATCGCATAACTATTAACATATCACATACAAGTAAATAATATTTATAATAAATATTTATCCTCTATCTTGCTATTTAATATTTACTAAAATTTCAATTTATTTTTCCCAATTAAATTAATAATATAAAGCACACGAAAATTACTTAATAATAAAAGTATGGGATATTACAACAAATACCTCCTACACCTCACCCCCACCCCCAAACTCATATTTTCATCTCCTTTTCTTCCCTTCTATTTCCAATTAAACCCAATTGAAAACAACAACTCAATAAATGAGATTTCAGAAATAACAAATCCAAACGATTTCAAAACCTTAAACCCAAAAATGTTGTGACACCCCGACTAATTAAATACCGGGTAGCTACTCCTTTATTAAATTAATTCAAAATGCCAAGTTGGTCCAGTTAATAGCATCACTGTCGAAAACATTTTAATGATTACTAACCACCTAGTATTTAAAAAGTAAGTGCCAAATTTTAATTAAAGTCTGATTAACATGCAACAAGTGTAATAAAGAATAATAACACCATTTACCATACTGAAGTAAAATAGAATAACCATCACAAAACGTAAATAAAGTCTGGAGGAAAAACTCCTCACTACAAATCCCACAACTGATAAGTAAACTGAATACTAAAACAGTACATGCCAAAGTCTGAAAGTTGTAAAGGAAATGTAACTCTAATAGAAATGGGCAACATGCCCTACAACTGATAGATAATGAAGCTGGAATCCAAGTGAATAGAGGCGTCTACAAGCAAATCCATGTAGCTTCCACAAACAGCTACAGCTCGTCACCTGAATGAGAATCCTATGCTTAGTGTCCTTGTGGCTGGGCACCTAAAATGGTTTTACAAAGAAAAATAGATTTGAAAAGCAAACGGGTCAGAGCCCGAATGTGGAGTTATATTTTAAAAACCTGCAAGTGCTTTAAAAATATTTAAAACATTAAATGCAAAGTACATGTTAGGACGTGCACTCACATGATATTCTCATCTCTCGTCTAACTGTGCACTCCTAACGTAAGTACCCATCTAGAGTGATACAAACTACTAGCTAAGTGACAACATATCTAGCTAGACTATCATAGGTCCTACCCTTATTACTCGGTTCTCTTAACATTATAACGCTCGTAATTAAGTAGGGGTTTAACGTAACTCAGATGTTCAATATGCAATATATATATAACTATCAGTTAACTCGTTATATTTCTCGAAACAATACCGTAATTATATTCACATCATTAACATGAAGGTTCTCATTAATTAAGTGTATATTATTCACATCATAAATATACAATACAAGCACCCCGAGAACTAAGCTGCGGTGCACACATACTCTGCTATCCATCCCGGTACATCACGTACATAAGGATTACATATTCCGAATCTCTCAGGAATAGTTCACAGATAACAATATCACAAATAATGGAGGCGAACACAGTCACATCACATGGGTCACGCACATACCTACGCTCCCACGATCAGCGGACTTATTAATATCCCAATAAGTCTTTCTATGACCTATGTTCATCAAGGTAACCAGTCTAAATCCGGGCAACACAAGGATTAGAGGGCCCTAAGCGAACGCAAACCTCCCGTGATAGCAAGTATGGTAGGTATGTCATACACATAATACATATACCAATACTAAGTAAACACACGTCTTAGTAATCCCGTAGTTTAATCGTAGTACATATCGCATTCTCGTACTAACTTATAATATCTACAACTTATATTATTCCGTTTTGTAATTATACGCGCCATAATTCATTCTCAGGCCGTAGTAGACACTCACGTCTCAACCCAAACCGTCCATTTAATATCTCTCGTATATGATTTCTTTCTCATAAATACCCAAAAGTCCCAATTCTATCATTACATCATCATCGGAATGTTATCTATATCCTCGAACAGGTTTACGGGACTCCAAACATCAAAACAGTCCAAAAAGGACCAAACTGTCAACTCGTTAGAAGTCTCGTCCGAACGAGACTGTTCGAACGAGATTCCTCTGTCAACTCGTTAGAAGTCTCGTTCGAACGAGGTTGTTCGAATGAGATTCCAGTTCGTTCGAACGAACTGTACCTTCTAACGATATCTCGTTCGAACGAAGTTATCGAACGAGGAACCCTTTCGTTATAACGACTGGTCAATTCGTTAGAAGCTCGTTCGAGCGAGTTCGTTCGAACGACCTGGGTAGGGGCTTCTAACGACCTACCAGATTCGTCCCAGATTTCTCTAAGTTTCGTTTTTCACCATTTTTACTCCTCAAATCTTCTCCAAAGTTCGTCCCAACAATGTTTTAAGTTCTCTAATCATCCTAAAACATGCTAAGGTCATAAACTAACATCTTTTAAGGCTTTATTGCACCCTATACATCATTAAATCACAAGATTCTATATTTTTCCCCAATTTTTATAAGAACATGAACCCTAGATCTTTATCATCATCAAATCCCCGAATAAAATCCGTTTTTGTTACAACCAACATACATTAATACCAGAATAATCATCTCTATGTAATTCTACATGCGATTTGTCCTCAATATTCAAGTTCTAAATCCAATTAACATGGGTTTTCATTCAACTTTCAAGAACAATTAAAATTCTTCAATTTCTAACATGGAAAGGACATTCTCTGAAATTAAATGGAATAAAGTCAATTGCCTTGGTTGTCTCTGAGTTTGGATGATGGTATGATAGAGCTTTTCTGCAGAATTTCTTCTCTCCAAGCTTCTTCTCCAATGGTGGCTTAAGGTGGCTAGGGTTTGATTTGGGGAACTTAGAAAACTCTTCTAATAACCTACGTAGCCTTCTAGGTTAATATGGGTAGGTTAGTGGGTTTAGTGGGTTTAATCCACATCAGATTTACATCTCTAATTTTCATCATTTTTAATTCCTAAAAATACGAAATTACCAAAATACCCTTTAAGTTGCCGGTATGGCCTAAAAATACCCCGGGACCCAAACTACACCACCGGCTAGTGTTTTCTGACTATCTCGACCCTTCCGGACGCGTTGGCGCACTCAAAACGACCATACGGTTTATAGATTTTAAATTTACTTTTTTTATCAAAATATTATACCGTGACGCGGCGGTCCCACACGTCTCAACAAAATTTTTAAAATGTCGTATATAAATCTCACGACAACTTTCATAATTCCAAATTCATATATACTCATATATGCACATAATTAAATACCAACTCACATCTCGTTAGTATTTATAACCCGGATTAATTTCCAATTAATACGCATTAATTAATTAATCCTAAAAATAAATATAGCCAAAAGTAGGGGGTATTACATACTTCCCCCCTAATAACTGAATTTCGTCCCGAAATTCGAAACTAGAAAGTACCTGCTAAAAACAACTCTGGATAACGATCGCGCATCTCATCCTCGTGCTCCCATGTGGAATCCTCGACATTGTGATGTCGCCACTGAACACGCACTAACGGAACTATCTTTGACCGCAGTTTCCTCTCGCTTCATTCCAAAATAGCAATCGGCCCCTCCTCGTAGGAGCTATCCGGCTGGAGATCGATGTCCTCCACAGCAATGTGAGAATGAGCCAAATTATCTCTAAGGTATTTCCTCAGCGAGGAAATATGGAACACATCGTGAATCCGATGCAAATGCTCCGGTAGTCCAAGTCTATACGCAACCGGTCCGATCCGCTCAATAATAGGAAACGGCCCCACATACCTCGGTGCCAACTTCCCCTTCTTCCCGAAACGCATAATCCCCTTCATCGGAGATACCCTGAGCAAAACCTGGTCCCCCACTTGGAACTCCCTGAAAAATCTCTTCGCATCAGCATAACTCTTCTGCCTGTCTTGAGCTACCCGAATGCGACTCTGAATCAACTCAATCCTTGCCGAAGTATCCTGAATCACTTCCGGCCCAAGCAGTTTGTTGTCCCCCACCTCTAACCAACATGCTGGGGAACGACAAGGCCTACCGTACAATGCCTCAAACGGAGCCATGCCAATAGTGAACTGATAGGAGTTGTTGTAAGCAAACTCCACCAGTGGAAGGTACTGCTCCCATCCACCCCCGAAGTCAATAATGCACATGCGTAGCATGTCCTCCAATATCTGATTTGTGCGCTCAGTCTGCCCATCAGTCTGCAGATGATAAGCCGTACTCAACCGCAATTCCGTGCCCATGGCCTCCTGGAAACTCTCCCAAAACCTCGAAACAAATATCTTATCTCTGTCAGACACGATATTTAAGGGTACACCGTGAAGTCTCACAATCTCTGAAATGAAGAGCTGGGCATACTGTCCCGTAGTGTAATCAGTCCTTACGGGTAAAAAGTGAGCGACTTTGGACAACCTGTCCACAATTACCCAAACGGAGTCGTGACCCCTCTGCGACGTAGGCAACCCCGTGATAAAGTCCATGGATATGCTCTCCCACATCCACACCGGGATCTCCAATGGTTGTAGCAATCCTTCCGGTCTCTGATGATCCACTTTTACAAGCTGACAAGTGGCGTATTTCGAAACAAACTCAGCGATATCTCTCTTCATACCGCTCCACCAATACTGGCGTCTCATGTCTTGGTACATTTTATCCCCTCCGGGATGTACCGCGAACCGTGAGCCATGCGACTCTGCCATCACATCGTGTCGCAATTCATCCCCTTCCGGAACTACCAATCTCCCATTGAAGCGTAATCCCCCGTCTGAGCTAACGGTATAGGACTCGGCTCCCTCTGCAAGTAATCGAACTATCTGTTCCTGACAGAACGAGTCATTAGCTTGTATCCGTACTACCTTCGTGACAATCTGCGGTGTAACGGTCATCACAGACATGAAAGATCGGGCCACTGCTTCCTGGTGTCCCAATTCCTTCCACTTAGCCTTCCACACCTCTGCCACCTCATCTGTTGGCCTACGGCTCAACGCGTCTGCTACCACGTTAGCCTTACCCGGGTGATACTGGATGTCGAACTGGTAGTCCTTCACAAACTCAAGCCACCTACGCTGCCGCATATTCAACTCCTTCTGCGTGAACAGGTACTGTAGGAACTTGTGGTCCGTGAACAGTTGGAACTTCTCCCCCAAAAGATAGTGCCTCCAAATCCGTAGGGCAAATACTACCGCTGCCAACTCCAAATCATGCGTGGGGTAATTATTCTCATGAGGCTTAAGCTTACGGGAAGCATAAGCTATGGCCTGTCTCTCCTGCTGCAATACACCTCCCAATCCTTGCAAAGACGCATCGGTGTAAACCAAATACTCAACTCCCGGTCTCGGCAATGCTAACACAGGTGCTGAGGTCAATTTGTCCTTCAATTCATCGAATGCCAACTGACAGGCATCACTCCAGATGTAGGGCACACCCTTACGAGTCAGATGTGTCAAAGGACCTGCTATCTCCGAGAAACCCCGAATAAACCTCCTGTAGTATCCTGCTAGACCCAAGAAACTACGAATCTCAGTCGGTGTCGTGGGCTGTCCCCACTCCCTCACCGCTGATACCTTCCCCGGATCAACAGATATTCCCCGGTCGAAAATGATATGTCCCAAAAACTGGACTTCCTTCAGCCAAAACCCGCACTTCTCATATTTTGCATACAACTCGTTCTGACGGAGTGTCTGCAAAACCTGCCTCAAATGCTCGGCGTGCTCCTCCTCTGTCTGGGAGTAAACCAGAATGTCATCAATGAAGACAATGACAAACTGATCTAGAAAATCCCTGAACACTCTGTTCATCAAGTCCATAAACACAGCTGGAGCGTTGGTCAAACCAAAAGGCATAACCCGAAACTCGTAAGAACCATATCTCGATAAGAACGCAGTCTTCGAGACATCCTCCTCCCGGATACGTAACTGATGGTATCCCGATCTCAAATCAATCTTCGAGAAGAAAGAAGCTCCTCTCAACTGGTCGAATAAGTCATCGATTCGAGGCAACGGATACTTATTCCGTATCGTAACCTTATTCAACTCTCGATAGTCCACACACAATCTCAGTGAACCGTCCCTCTTCTTCACAAACAAAACTGGAGCGCCCCAAGGTGAGGTACTCCTGCAAATAAAGCCCTGACCTAACAGCTACTCTATCTGATCCCGTAACTCTCGCATCTCAGCTGGAGCCATACGGTACGGTGCACGTGCTATAGGTCTCGTACCCGATAGAAAATCTATAACAAAGTCTATCTCTCGACTGGGTGGTAAGCCTGGTATCTCCTGAAACACATCTGCATACTCCCTGACTACTGGGATAGAATCTAAAGGAATTACTACCTCCTTAGAGGTATCCTCCTCTAGGTAATACAAATGAGCGGTCGATCCTCCCTCTGGGCGAGGCATCGCCACTACGAACATCTCTTGCCCCGGAATGGCAAAAACAATGCTCCCGCTGAAGCAATCAATCATGGCCCTATAAGCCACGAGCCAATCCATACCGATGATCACATCGTGAACATGCATATCTAATACCAACATATCTGCAGGTAATACCAGACTACCAATCCCTACTCCCACTCCCCGGCATATAAAGAATATAAGTGACCCACTCCCCAATGGTGAGTCGACACACGTCACTGTGCTCTCTGCCGTAGCTAACAATCCTAAAGCTTTCGCGAAGTGTGTAGCTATAAAACAGTGTGTAGCACCCGTATCAAACAATACCCGACCCATAGTGCCATGGATAGGAAACGTACCCTCAATCGCGGGCGGTGCCTGTGGAACTGCAGCCTGGTGAACGTTGTAGACACGTCCATACTGTAGCTGCCCCTGCTGAGCTGGGACTGCTGGAATGGGTGGCAATGCTGCCATCTTTGGCGGTGCGGGGAGAGCGGCGGGAAACATAGGCCTCTGTGGCTCCTGGCGAGCACCCTGTTGCTGCTGCTGTAGGGCCCTGCCCCTATCAGGACAATCCTGTCGCTTATGGCCAGTCTTGACACAAACGAAACACTTCCCTGGGAAGTTCCCTCCCCTTTGCCCCTGCTGTCCCCGGCCCTGGTGGCCGTTACCGTTCCTCCCTTGGCCCTGCTGGCCCTGGTGAAACTGCTGCCCATTCTGCCCTTGTTGGCCCTGATGGCCATTTGGACCCTGATGGCCCTGACAGAAACCTCCCTGTCCCTGTCTGTAGTTCCCTGACCGGAACCTCTTATTATCCCCCTGCTGGGAGCCCTGCTCATTCTATCTCTGCCCCTGACCCAATTGTGCCCCGCTGGCACCATGCCCTTCGGTCTTTCCCTGATGGCTAGACTCCCCCGACCTCTTGCCCTCGGCCATATGAAAACGGTGGTCCTGGAAGTGCAACAATGCAGCGTTAACCACATCAGAATAAGTGGCCAACGATAGGTTCCCTAGCAGATGCTGACGGATCCTCCAAGTCAACCCGTCCGTGAGCTTCTCAATCTTCTTCTTCTCTGTTGGTATCTCGTCTGGAACGATGTTCAACAGATTCGTGAACTCGGCCTCATACTCGGCCACAGTCTTACCTTCTTGCTTCAGACTCATCAATTTCCTCCTCATTTCCGTGTGAACAGCTGACGGAAAGTACTTGCGGTCGAACCGCACCCAGAACTCCTGAATCGTGAGAGTATCCCTCTCCTCCGCGGTGGTAATAGACTCCCACCACTGTAGCGCAGATCCAACTAGCTTGAAAGTAGCTAGCACCTGCTTCTGGACGTCCGTTCACTCATACATCCTTAAGTGCCTCTGCATATCCTTCCTCCACTGGCTCGAGACTACCACATCTGAGCTACCTGCAAACTCTGGCGGATGCGCTTTCTAAAAAGCGTCACGTACACGCTCCCAAGCAGACGGAAATGCATTAGCCTGTACGGGCGCGACAACCGGCACCTGAGGTGGTGCCTGCTGAACAACGGCAATGGCGGCATTTACCGCTTGGGCTACTATAGCTGCAACCTCAGCGGCGTTCATCATGCCCTGAACTGGAGCGGGCTGGGGTTCAGGCGTTGCATCCCTGGGAACTCGTCGTGCACGTCGTGGAGTCATCTGAAATAAGAACAAAGTTTATAAGTTCGCTGTTTATAAACTTAAAATAGCTGAAGAACGAAGCATACACAAAGAGTACAACAGTCCTAAAATATAGGGCTCTATATCAAAGAAACGTAGCGGAAACATAATAGCCGTACAGATCCTAAAGGACACTAGAACCTGATGCTCTGATACCACCTGTGACACCCCGACTAATTAAATACCGGGTAGCTACTCCTTTATTAAATTAATTCAAAATGCCAAGTTGGTCCAGTTAATAGCATCACTGTCGAAAACATTTTAATGATTACTAACCACCTAGTATTTAAAAAGTAAGTGCCAAATTTTAATTAAAGTCTGATTAACATGCAACAAGTGTAATAAAGAATAATAACACCATTTACCATACTGAAGTAAAATAGAATAACCATCACAAAACGTAAATAAAGTCTGGAGGAAAAACTCCTCACTACAAATCCCACAACTGATAAGTAAACTGAATACTAAAATAGTACATGCCAAAGTCTGAAAGTTGTAAAGGAAATGTAACTCTAATAGAAATGGGCAACATGCCCTACAACTGATAGATAATGAAGCTGGAATCCAAGTGAATAGAGGCGTCTACAAGCAAATCCATGTAGCTTCCACAAACAGCTACAGCTCGTCACCTGAATGAGAATCCTATGCTTAGTGTCCTTGTGGCTGGGCACCTAAAATGGTTTTACAAAGAAAAATAGATTTGAAAAGCAAACGGGTCAGAGCCCGAATGTGGAGTTATATTTTAAAAACCTGCAAGTGCTATAAAAATATTTAAAACATTAAATGCAAAGTACATGTTAGGACGTGCACTCACATGATATTCTCACCTCTCGTCTAACTGTGCACTCCTAACGTAAGTACCCATCTAGAGTGATACAAACTACTAGCTAAGTGACAACATATCTAGCTAGACTATCATAGGTCCTACCCTTATTACTCGATTCTCTTAACATTATAACGCTCGTAATTAAGTAGGGGTTTAACGTAACTCAGATGTTCAATATGCAATATATATATAACTATCAGTTAACTCGTTATATTTCTCGAAACAATACCGTAATTATATTCACATCATTAACATGAAGGTTCTCATTAATTAAGTGTATATTATTCACATCATAAATATACAATACAAGCACCCCGAGAACTAAGTTGCGGTGCACACATACTCTGCTATCCATCCCGGTACATCACGTACATAAGGATTACATATTCCGAATCTCTCAGGAATAGTTCACAGATAACAATATCACAAATAATGGAGGCGAACACAGTCACATCACATGGGTCACGCACATACCTACGCTCCCACGATCAGCGGACTTATTAATATCCCAATAAGTCTTTCTAGGACCTATGTTCATCAAGGTAACCAGTCTAAATCCGGGCAACACAAGGATTAGAGGGCCCTAAGCGAACGCAAACCTCCCGTGATAGCAAGTATGGTAGGTATGTCATACACATAATACATATACCAATACTAAGTAAACACACGTCTTAGTAATCCCGTAGTTTAATCGTAGTACATATCGCATTCTCGTACTAACTTATAATATCTACAACTTATATTATTCCATTTTGTAATTATACGCGCCATAATTCATTCTCAGGCCGTAGTAGACACTCACGTCTCAACCCAAACCGTCCATTTAATATCTCTCGTATATGATTTCTTTCTCATAAATACCCAAAAGTCCCAATTCTATCATTACATCATCATCGGAATGTTATCTATATCCTCGAACAGGTTTACGGGACTCCAAACATCAAAACAGTCCAAAAAGGACCAAACTGTCAACTCGTTAGAAGTCTCGTCCGAACGAGACTGTTCGAACGAGATTCCTCTGTCAACTCGTTAGAAGTCTCGTTCGAACGAGGTTGTTCGAACGAGATTCCAGTTCGTTCGAACGAACTGTACCTTCTAACGATATCTCGTTCGAACGAAGTTATCGAACGAGGCACCCTTTCGTTAGAACGACTGGTCAATTCGTTAGAAGCTCGTTCGAACGAGTTCGTTCGAACGACCTGGGCAGGGGCTTCTAACGACCTACCAGATTCGTCCCAGATTTCTCTAAGTTTCGTTTTTCACCATTTTTACTCCTCAAATCTTCTCCAAAGTTCGTCCCAACAATGTTTTAAGTTCTCTAATCATCCTAAAACATGCTAAGGTCATAAACTAACATCTTTTAAGGCTTTATTGCACCCTATACATCATTAAATCACAAGATTCTATATTTTTCCCCAATTTTTATAAGAACATGAACCCTAGATCTTTATCATCATCAAATCCCCGAATAAAATCCGTTTTGTTACAACCAACATACATTAATACCAGAATAATCATCTCTATGTAATTCTACATGCGATTTGTCCTCAATATTCAAGTTCTAAATCCAATTAACATGGGTTTTCATTCAACTTTCAAGAACAATTAAAATTCTTCAATTTCTAACATGGAAAGGACATTCTCTGAAATTAAATGGAATAAAGTCACTTGCCTTGGTTGTCTCTGAGTTTGGATGATGGTATGATAGAGCTTTTCTGCAGAATTTCTTCTCTCCAAGCTTCTTCTCCAATGGTGGCTTAAGGTGGCTAGGGTTTGATTTGGGGAACTTAGAAAACTCTTCTAATAACCTACGTAGCCTTCTAGGTTAATATGGGTAGGTTAGTGGGTTTAGTGGGTTTAATCCACATCAGATTTACATCTCTAATTTTCGTCATTTTTAATTCCTAAAAATACGAAATTACTAAAATACCCTTTAAGTTGCCGGTATGGCCTAAAAATACCCCGGGACCCAAACTACACCACCGGCTAGTGTTTTCTGACTATCTCGACCCTTCCGGAAACGACCATACGGTTTATAGATTTTAAATTTACTTTTATTATCAAAATATTATACCGTGACGCGGCGGTCCCACACGTCTCAACAAAATTTCTAAAATGCCGTATATAAATCTCACGACAACTTTCATAATTCCAAATTCATATATACTCATATATGCACATAATTAAATACCAACTCACATCTCGTTAGTATTTATAACCCGGATTAATTTCCAATTAATACGCATTAATTAATTAATCCCAAAAATAAATATAGCCAAAAGTACGGGGTATTACAAATGTGTGTGAATCTTCTTTATGTTTGTAGATCTAGTGTGTGTGTGTGTGTGTGTGTGTGTGTGTGTGTGTGTGTGTGTGTGTGTGTGAGAGAGAGAGAGAGAGAGAGAGAGAGGTGCAGTTCATGGCTGCTATGAGAGAGGAAGAGGAAAAATAACAAAGATTGTCGGGTTTCATAATTGAAATGTTAAAATACAAGAATACCTTCTTAAAAAAGGTACGTGGAAGCCACGTGTCTTTTATGTCCTTATATTTAAGGGCATCAACATTTTTGGGTGTCTTGAAGTCATCGTGGAAGTTACGAATGTGTACAAAAAATAAGGGTTAAATGTAATTAAATCAAAAATATAAGACGTATTTGACAAGAGCACATACTTAGCAAAGGCCATTTAGTAAAAATCCATAAAAATAATTATGTAAAGTCTCCCAATGAAATTCATTGCCAAACCCTAGGACAAGGAAAGGCCATGCAAAGGTGCGCTTGATTTAAAAAAGACGAAACCGAAAAATGTGTACAACCAAGATTTTTGCATGAAAAAATTTCTAGAGCCCAAATTTCATCTTTTTGTGTTTGACTATAGTTTATACAATGTGTATGGGTAGGAGTGTTCGTGGTACGGTAAAAACACATACCGAACCGTTTTGTACCCAAAAAAATGGGTTATTGTTTATTTTTTTTACTTAACGAAAATCAAAACTACCGAAATTACTGATTTTTTTTTGTGGTTGGTTTTGGTTTACACATTTAAAAAATCGATTTACCGAAATTACCGCTTTTAAATACCAAAACATAAAATACCAAATTTATTGTAATAATATACCTAAATTATAATATAAATATACCAAATATATTTCGATATAATATACCTAACTTAATAGTCATGTATTGTTATGTAATTTTTTTTTAATCTATCATGATCAAAAGTATAAAAATATTAAAAATAAGCCAAACACCAAAGTGATGCTTGAATTGTACAATTATCATGGGTTCACAATTATGGTTATGCTCTTCAGTTATGGTTATGCTCTTCATCTTTCTTTTTCTGAAGTTATGAAAACGTATACAAATTACTCAACTGCTCTATTTATTGATCAAAGAAAATCTTTTGAACCACTCTCATAAACCCTAGGAACATATGGTTTTAGTTTGTGCATATGAAGGATGGAAAGGTGCTAAGATAGAAGGAAGTGCATATAAGTATCGCTCAAGAAATTTCATTTTTGTCCAAACGCTACAAGCTATTCATTCTCTTCGAAAGCAATTTAACTTTTCCATTATATCTAGTTCTTTTTAAAAGTCCCACGTCGATTCTGTTTTAGGAGCTCCTTACTATGGCTTCTTATAAATAGTCCTCGAGTGACCTTGAACAAATCACTTGAGCAAGCTCTAAAAAGCTAACACATTCTAAGTTCAAAATAGGCATTACTAATATGTTAAAAAAAATCAACTAGATATAAAATGATGCTAAGCCTATTTTTTAATAAAAAAATTATTCAAAAATTATGTAAATTTTTGTTGTTTAAGAAATTTTCTAGTGTCCCGAGTAATTGCAAATTTACCATTGTGTACCGAGTAGTTCAAAATTTACCGTAATGATAAATTTAACGAAATCTATCATATTTTTTTAATAACCGATTTTACCTCGGAACTAATTTTACCAATGTACCACACGATTTGATTTTGGTTTATGAGCTGGTGAACTGGGTCGTAAAACTATTAATTTCAATTTGATGATTTCAAAGATGGTATGGTAGATGTCCAGAGGATTTAAAGTTTCGATACTCTGCCAGTATAATTTTAGTAAAGGTCTGCTTTGTAGTTGATTTTCAAATCCTAGGACAATAAATGGCACAAGGATTCATTAAAGTTCTCAAATTATGCATATAGCAACCTCTGAAACAGACGATTAAAATAAACATGGAATTACACATCCTAAAAGAGTTTTTAAAAACAACTATAAGCTCAAAACTTGCGGAAATTTATCAAAATTTCAACGTTGCGCCCCATACATCTGAGTCCCATACCCAACCGGTACACTTCCATAGCCACCTGCTTGCTGGCCCGTCTGATCATACCCGGGCTGCGTCAAACCCGGTTGTTGACCATAAACCACCTGCCCAGCCGGTGGTGCACCATAAGCCGAAACTGCACCAGCGCCATACGCTGGATCGACGGGACCCGCTTGGTACCCGTAACCCGCATTGTTCTGAGCCACTTGTTCAGTATAACCTGTTTGTGAAGTCGGGTATTGCCCGTAACCACCCGTGGGTGCCACTTGAGCATAACCCTGACCGGGCTGCTGCCCGACGGGCGGCCCATATCCCTGAAAAGGCTGCCCTGCAGCAGTTGGGACAGCAGCAGCTGGCGGCTGATTATACATGTCAGCTTGCTGGGGATAAGTTTGCGGCATCGGCTGCACAGGGTAAGGTTGCTGAGGTTGCACGTTAGAACCGTATGATTGCGTTGATGAGATCGGAGCCTGATATTGACCATCTCCAGGTTGATTAGCCCTTGGTTGACCATAAGATTGGGTGGGGATAGCCTGTGGTGGCACCCCATAGGATTGTTGTGGGTAAGCCGCAGGCTGTGATCCTGGTCCACTGTACGGATATTGCTGTGGAGTGTGGGTTTCTTGCCCATAGCTTTGTGGAGGAGCAGTCTGGGAATAAGGAGGGACAGTCTGGGAATAAGGAGTTTGTGGTTGTCCATAATTGTAATTTGGCTGGGCAGGGTGTGGGCCCATGGAGGGTGTAGGAGATGGTCCCGGGCCAAGAGTGTTAACGGGATTAGGAGGTGGGCCCGATTGTGCATGGGGCCCGGGACCACTATAGTAATCATAGCCGCCTTGTGGTGGGGGTCTTTGTTCCCAACCAAAGTTGTTTCTAGGAGGAGCTTGTTGCTGTGGAGGGTAATTATTGTAATTTGGAGGATATTGGGGGTTGTTCTGAGAAGGATATGATCCTCTTTGCTGTTGATCACCTCGAGGGGTCCACTGAGAGGAAGCCGGCCCACGTGGACGAAATCCCTGCTGATTATAACCACCACTAGATGGCCTTATCGGCTAATATAAGAAAATTTTCCAAAAAAGAAAGAAAAGTTAGAGATAATGCAAATAATTAGAAGTACAAGGAAAATTCAAGGAACTTTTCGCAAGATAATTGATAATTAGATTAAGAAACATGAAACTTATAGTGTAACAAAAAGAATTGATTGAAGAGGGACAATACGCAACATGGTCAAAGTTCAGCGATAACTTGTAAATTAAAAACAAGCACTTGAGATAGTATCAATCAACAAGACAAATCAAGCCAATTGACAGAAACAATCAAATTGAATCCATAAAAAATAAAAGGAAAAAAAAAAGAGCAATTAATAAAAACAACAGCATTCCATTCTATAAAACAATATGTAATCCAAATTGGGTATAGAATCTAAAAGGAACATGAATGGCTGTTCAACAACACAGCAATACTATTGCTGTTTGAAACTTACGATTGACGATACAAACTATTGATTTGATATTCAAAATCAGGCAGAGAATCTAAAAGCAACATGAATCGCAGTGAATCGTTTTATTCTTCCAATCAAAAAATGTAATTGTCTTTTATAATGGATTGCAACTGGAATTGAATCAAAAGTGATCTAGTTTTAATTTTCAGAATCGGCTGTGATTCAAATTCTGTAATGAATTTCATCCCCTCTGGAATAGCTATCTAGCGATTTTATGTCAAAAAGAAATTTCTTGACTACTTGTCTTGTTTCACTTGTATGTATGTGATGATTGATGAATAAAATATTTACACTCCGTCTCCGAGTTGCAATATTGTTCTTATAAAAAGAAAATTAAAAAAAAAACTATAATGGTTGGGTTAGATTTTAGAGCCCATATTTTTTTAATGAAAGCAACCCCTTAGACGCCTAGATTGGTCATACATTATGATATGCTTGATTATTTAAGACATTTCTGCTTTCTGCAGGTTTATGTTATTTTTACCTCTGTTTTTCCCTTTGCACTGAATCTTACTATTTAATTCGATCATTCACGACTCATATTTCATAAAAATTTGATTCTCGATAAGATTTGCAATTGATAATGATGGTTCGTAACTAGATGAGACTCCAAGAGCACTAAGACTAAATTTAGGGAATTTATATTTTTACTTGTGCGAATCTTTCATGATGA
Organism: Sambucus nigra; assembly: GCA_949130495.1. Classification (NCBI taxonomy): domain Eukaryota; kingdom Viridiplantae; phylum Streptophyta; class Magnoliopsida; order Dipsacales; family Adoxaceae; genus Sambucus; species Sambucus nigra. The sequence goes on from OX422223.1 coordinate 419,248,468, forward strand.
TGTTGAACTTTATATTACAGTGGATCCCTTGAATTCTTTTAATATTAATTCGAAGTCATAACCGACATTGAACTAGATAGGCGACAAAAATGAAATTGGAGAAAGGAAATGATAGATCAAACAATACACAAAAGCATGCAAAATAATATTATTATATAACATTTCACATACTGCTGGAACTAATAATTATCAACATGGAGAGATTCTCTGATTGGAATCAAGCTTCTACATTAATTTTAAGATGACAGAATGCATATCTTATATCATGAAAAGAATCAACTCCTGTAATTTATAGTAGCACACAGGCATAACATATGCTAAGTTATTAATTTCCATACCATATTCTTCAAATGTTTCAAGATAGCATCAAGTCAAAATTGGGCAAGGGGGATTTCCTATACAAGGTTCAAACATGATAACGAGACTAGACATGACACCTCCGTCTCATGCATACAACAAGGGGATGCCAAAGAGCATACTAGGGTTAACAGAAAGTCTTTATTCATAATAGTATATTTGGTCTTTAAGTCTCGAAGCAAATCTTACCAACTATTGACATCCTGCAATAGTGAGGTTAAACGTGTGATACCTTTCTTCAGTGGACGAGTGTCATACCCTCCATTTTCAAGGCAGAAGCCAAATCTGCATTTTTAAAGCCAACCAATTCGAAATCGGCACCTTCAACATAAAAAATCATGGCAGCCGATTGCTCATTCGATTAGCTAACTGCATTTAAGTGACCTTTGCATGGATATCATTCATCAATGTCGTAAGCTCTCATGTGAGATATTCAAGAAATCAAGCTCTCACTTATTTGTATAATTACAAGACAGATGTCCCTCAATAAACATAATCATAATATGTATACGCAATCAACCTCAGAAGTATCTATAACATGATAATTGATTTGTATGTGTGTTTGGCACGTAATCAATATAAGCAATAGAGAATTTGCAATTTAGTATCATGACTGGTTGCTAGAGACCTACCTATATCATAGTAACACTATTCACACCTAGTATTAGAGAAATAATAAGTAGGGTAACATCAAAATTGACCTTTCTCCCTAAATTTACGTATTCTAATTTAATTTAAACAGACAATCCTTTAGGCCTACGTACGTGGCATCCTTTCCCCTTGGTAGAAGTAGCTCTAAACACAAAGACATCACATGCTTAAAAAGAAAACTAATAATTGTAGGTTACTATTTGTAATTTATGGCAATAAAGTACTTAAACTGAATACCTTAATAGTACTAAACAACTTGAGTGATAACCTCAGTATGTTACCAAGCAACGCATACTTTTATCCCAAATTACTATGTTGGCACATGAAACACATCAACTATAGGTGGAAAATACACAAGTACACGCATCCTTCTAAATAATATTAATAATAAATAAATAAACATCCTCTATAACAGAAGATGGGAAGGAGGCAAACCCAAGATATTATACAAATTATGATGTTTTTGACATGATTCACTATACAAAAAAAATTCCTTAAATAAATAGTATCTGGATAAAGAACAAATAGTAGAGCATGATTACACCTATTCACAAGATCTTTTGTTCAAGACTTAGATGTCTACATTCCTAAAAACATATTACAAAATAACAAAAATCATTACGAGCTTCTACTATAATGTCTTTTTTAACTGCGGCGAACAAAACTGACGCGGAGAATTATAAGCATAATCTCTTCAGACAACTACAAGTAAAATATCATTATATGCTTCATTAACAGCACGGGTAAAAAAAGATGCAAGCAAATTGACACTCACAGCAAATTCATCAAAAGAAAAGTTGAAACGGCAAAACAAACCTGATTCATAATCTCCTTAATCAATTCTCGGGCCATTTCAATCTGCTTCTTATCACCAGTTACTCGCACCGTCCTCTCTTTCGTTAGGTCTCCCTCAGAAAGATGTTGAGGAATCAACTAAATTAAATAATGTCAGTATTTTAAAGGTGTGATAATTTCAAATGACTTGATTGACAACTCTTTTCACTTCTCACTTTTCCTTTTTTTTTCTTCACATACAATTCATAGCAATGGTATACAAAAACAACTACCTGAATTCGAGCCCCTGACCTCGTCTGCAAGTTTTTGATATTTTCCCCACCCTTGCCTATGATTACGCCGACCTAGAATAAAAGTTCAAAGGAATAATTAGGAATATGATCCCACATGCCTCAAAATAAAAACAGAAACTCTGCCTGAGAATTTGTGCCCTGTTAATTGTATGGCTGGTTCTTGTCCCCATAGGACACATGTTATCAAGAGCCGTATGTATGTATATATATATATATATATATATATATATATATATATATATATAGAGAGAGAGAGAGAGAGGGAGAGAGAGAGAGAGAAAGAGAAACCTTCTCATTTGGGACTTGAATATGAACTTGTTCACTAGCTCCAGTATTGAAGCCTCTAGCCACAAGAGCAGGGGAACCCCCAGCATCAGCCTGCAAACAATAAATATTGACTTAAAAAATGCAACTGGAGGTTATAGGAGCACCAAAATAAAACCATACACAATTTCAACCCAAAAAAAAATAGAAAATGGGGAACGGGGAATAGTAGCACAGAGGAGAAATTGAGATCCTGAACAATATGCAACCTCAGCTATGACATCCTTTATCAGTCTCTCAGCCTTGTTAACATTTTCTAAAGTTCCTATTAGCTCGACCGGCCTGTTGGGAGCATTCGGATCAGCCTCAATATCCCTGGTGATTTGAATCCTAGCACCCGAGTTCAATTGCAAGTAACGAATGGTATCACCAGATTTTCCGATGAGAACCCCAACCTGCACAGAATAATTGCGCATAAAATTAAATAGCATTTCTAAAAGTGAAATAAATGGAGGCTAAATCAAAGAGAAGCTAAGATGGTAATGAGATGTATAATAGAACACAAGGATGTGGACAAAAGATTTGCATTTTTTTCTCTTCTGAAGATGCTAGATATTTTTAGTATCACCGTGTGACCAAACCTCAATATGGAATTCCAATCACATGTTAATCTCTTAATCACAACTATAGGGGTGCAACAATTTGACACAACATGTATTGTCCAATATTGAACCACAATGAAGGAATTTTATACTGAAATAACATTAATGCAAGACAGCCCAAATTTCATTATGGTTTAAAATGGTGTGGTGTATAAAAGGATATTTAAAAAGAAATAGAGTTATTTGAGGAAAATATGATTTTGTGACTTGGTATTTTGTAATAACAGAAGTCCAAGCATAATAAGAACTTGAAAATGTTGACAGGAAATGAAGAGAAGAAAGCAAAAAAGGGGAGAGAGAAATCCAAGCATCATAAGAACTTGCAAATGTTGACAGGAAATGAAGAGAAGCAAAAAAACGGGACTCAACATGGGGCTGTTTAGTATCCGCATAAATATTTCCATCCTCATCTTACATTTAGCTATACTGAGGAGCCCTACGTCGTATGAGAGTACATGTGGTGCATATTACATTTAGCTATATTTCTTTCATCCTGAGACAGCAGAGACATTATTTATTACGTTCAGTTAAACATATGATATTTCTATTATACGATGTTATTTTCTAGATCCCCAAATTTAACTCCCACACAATTAGCATCATTCCGTTGTCACTTTTTCCAATAATCGGTAGAGTACTGTCAGCTACATCTAACTGTTAATCAGGCTAAGCGTTCCATCACCTAAACTAGGAAACCATAAAAATTACTTTGTTTTCCATCTTAAAATAGGCAGTTTTTAGTACTACAAATGCAAGGTAGAGAATATTTTATGGTCTGAGAGAATATTCTGTTACAACATCATGACAATAATCAAACTTAACATAATACATAATTTATTTAATCAATACCTTGGTATTTGGGACCTCCATTTTCAGCGTTATAGTCTGAGGCACGGGTGCTGGTTGGTGATCCACAGAAGATACATCAACCTGTTGAGAAACTTCTTCCGCAGGGACCTGTTGAGAAACTTCTTCCGCAGGGGGTTCCTGAAACTCCTCTTTGGATAGTTCCTCTTGAGCTTTTTCCCGAAGTGGATTCTCCTCGGATAGTTTCTCAATGACCCCTGTCTGGTGATCATCAGTGATGAGTTCTTCATTTTTCACCGTCTCCAAAGGTTCTTCAGATGGTTGTTGAGCATCATCCGATTGGATATTAACCTCCACAGGTTGCTGCTCAGAAATCTCGTCCTTGGGCTCTTCCACCTTTTCCGTCTCGTGTCCATTCTCAGCAGCTGTCACCACCAATTTTTTCATAATTCTGACCAGCCAAACGATATAAAAGAATTTTTACCTACTATCTATTCTATATTAAAGAATACTTTTCCCTTTTAATTTTTTTTCTTTACGCTCCCTTAGATTAAGAAATCCAGCCGTTTATATTAGACTCACACAACATGTATCTGTTTGGAGACTTTTTTACTCTGAAAATCGTCAGTTTTGGATTAGTTATGGGTCAGTGAGATATTTGGTGTGCCAAGTTACATTCATGTCCAGAGTTTTAAGTGAGTATAGTGATGTTGTTAAGGGTATTATGGGAAATGAAATTGTGAAGAAGCTTCAAACAAAAGCTCCTCCTAACTTAGTAATAATAGAGACATAGACAACGTAAATGCACATAATGATATGTATGTGTGTCACGCATGTGTGAGGGTTGGGGACATTTATATGGTCTATGAGCTAAGTTATGACTTCTAGTAATACTAGAACTTATTGTTAGCAGTAAATTGCAGAAATCTAATATGACACCCTTAAACTCGGTTTAGATTACAGGAATGGGAAGGAAAGGAGAAGAGAAAAGCAAAGAGGATCAGTAAACATGTTTTAATTGACAAGTGGAAAGGAAAAGAAAGGAAAGGAAAGGACCTCAAACTCTTATTTTATTTCCTTCCAAAAATGAGAGGAATAGGAGGGAACGGAATGATGCCTTAATGAACTTTTTGTAATGCCAAATATACGCTCTTGATAGTATATTAGGAAAATAAAACTTTTTAATACCCCAAGAGTTTTCAAGTAAAATGATGTTAACACATTTCTTTTCCTAACCTTCAAATAAGAGTCACTTCCTTTCGATTACCGACCAAAAAATAAATATTAACACTACACTTCCCATTATTTTCTTTTCCGTTCTTCAACAAATCCTTTCTTTTCATTCCCCGTCCTTGGTAACAAAACAATTATTTTCCTTCCCTCCTGTACACTAACTGAATTCTAAACAAATAAAAACTAAGCTATCAAATAGGACTCAAACTAAAGAATAAAATTTTGTCCAACAAGAAACTAAATCATGTTACACGTTCTTTGCCACAGTAACATCAATATATATAGTTTCTATTAACTAATAAGCTTGAAAAAAAAAAGTTCGATACAAACATTTTTAAAAAATATGAGAACCTGTTAAATTATTTGGTATCAAATTCATAAATTTATTTTTTTTAAAAAAAGGCAGACGAGTACGTAGTATTTAAGCGTAATCAGGGGCAGAGGGGCGCCCGCTTTCTTTACTTTCGCAAAATTTTAACCAAGTATTAATTGAGGGTCTAATGTGTATACTTTTAAAGTTAAAGGTTATCAATTCATATTTAAACTTTAGGATAAAAATAATATAAATAGGTATACTTTAAGTTACCCCAACTACATTCCTTCACTTCTCCGCCTCCCTCCTCACGAATTCACTCCCCTCAACTCACTCACACACAACCATCCCTCATGCTGCGCACAGTCCCAACTCCGGTGTAAATACAATCCGATTTTGTCCCCGATCCAGCCAAGACTACTGATGGGTTTGTACACAGATCCAACTTCCCTCCTCTGCTCCGGTTCTATTCTCACTCCTGCACAGGCTTTTTATCTGATCTCTCAAAAAAATAATTTATACTTATAAATGTTGAAATCTGTTGAATCTGTTCTAATTAATCAACCTTTTAAAAATCATTTCAGTTTTTCTCTTTATTTGAGCAGTGGATTGGAGCTCTAGTTATATTTTATTTTTGTACTTTCCCTATTCTTCCACTGTGCCACCTTATACACTTTTTGTGTTCTTCCGTTGTGCCCCTCATACTTGGTCATTCATGGGGAGTTTAGGTTTCAAAACGGCTTTACTTGAGTGAACCACATACAACATCAGTGTGAGCTAGATTAACATATTTGTGAGATACCATATACTTATAAAATTATTTTAAAAAAATACAACGTAAAATCATCGAAACATTCAAGCTCCAATCAGTATATTGGTGTGTTTGTCAGAAATTTTAATTGAATCGGCTAATTTGGTGGGGCTCTTTAATGAAATTGTTTAATTTTTCTGCCATTCAAATTAAATGTGCTAAGGGCCTTTGAATTGAGTCTGGTTAGTGGTTTGGAATTGAATTGTTCTAGGGATTTGGAATTGAATTGAACTGTTTTGGTTAATTCAGTAGTTAAATTGTTCCTATTAATCCATGATATTTAATTTGGTAACTCAGTTGTTCAGCTAGTTTGAATTTAGGTTAAGTTGTTTGTCTAATTTAGTTGATATTAGGTTTAAGAATTTAGGGTTCAATATGTTCCAGATTAATAATTAAACTTTGGTTTAGATTTTTAGTTCTGGCTTTGTCTAGAGGTGTCAATTTGCGTTGATTCAGCCTCGTGTTGAGTACTAGTCAACTGAAACCTGCTAATTTCGTTTCGAGTTTAAATCGTGTTGTTGATGTATCGTGTAATTTAAGCCTAAACGAAAAATGTTCGGGTCTGTTTGGGTCATGTCATACACGGAGTAAAGAAAAGGTATTGATAACGTGTGTTGTGGAGAAAATTTGTGAGAATCCTGACTTGAAAAAATTAGTAAAGGGTTACTCGTGTTCTATAAATACATTTAAGGAGTTCAGCTGTTTGGGAATTCAAGTGGGTCTCATATATGGACTCGTGATATATATATATATACATCTCCAGCGTAAACCATTTAACATACCTAATGAACATAACCCCCCTTTAAACCAAATTCGGTATAGATGCCAAATTTGATGAAAAATCCATTCATTAAATGAGCACTATATATGTTAAATGCGGTATTTATGGGAGTCAGTCTACATACATACACGTATAGACACACAGTCACACACGCATATAACTATACAGACATATATACACGTGTGTGTGTGTGTGTGTGTGTGTGTGTGTGTGTGTGTGTATGCGTGTGTAGAGGTTTAAGTTAACCGAATCATATTCCTTCACTTCTCAACCCACCCCCCACTCCCCTCAGTAATTAATTTCAACCTCTCATTCACGCACAACTCTCCCTCAGGCTGCACACAGTCCCAACTCCAGTATGAATACTGTTGATTTTGAACCTTCTCCGGCCAAGACTGCGGCTGGGTTTTGTACACAGATCCATCGTCCCTCACAATGTTACCTGGATCGCGGTTCGATCAGGTACGGGGAACGGGGTACGCTAACTTGGCAGGTACGGGGTTCGATGGGAGTAGGTTTAGTCGGAAAGCTATTTCGGTACGCGGTTCGTTTTGAAAATGATATACAGATCGCTACAATACTTCGTGCTTTTATATGTCGCATAGATACACGTTTAAGATTAGTATTAATTTATCATATAGTTGAATCATTTAATGAAATGCAATAAACTATTACAATCAATAAATCCATTACACATTAATATGGAAAACTCAAAGTTTATAATTAATTAAGTTTTTGCAATCATTCAATACTGAAGTTGTGCAGCAACAATCATAAATAAAAGTAAAATACCTTAATATTAAAAACTGGACAATCATAATTATTTTGCAATATTTTTCCCCTTTGAATTATTTTCTTCTTCAATATCTTCAACTTGAGATAGAGTCATCAAAATACTCGAAATTCATCTCCGGTTGCAAATTATCATCCTCTTCTTGCCTTGGTCTTTTTCCAAAAACCATTGTTCTTCATAATTTTTTTTAACAGAGTGAAAGAGAAAAAAATGGACTAAAGAGTTTTAAAGTTGGACTCTTTGTTTGAAAGAAAAATGGATTCTGCGTATTTAAATGAGTGGCATGTTATGGTTTTCAAGACTCTTTGTTTTTTAAAAAAGACTCTTTGTTTTTTTAAAAGACTCCTTATTTTCTAAAAGACAAGTCGTTTTTTCAAAGAAACTAGTCCGTTTTTTAAGAAGAAAAAAAAAAGAGCCACTGTTTTTAAAAAAACTGTTCAGTGACTAAACTTTAAAGAAAATTTGTTTTTAAAAAAATTCTCCGTGTAACTTATTTTTTTAAAGAAAAAATTACGTTTGACTGGTCAAACTAAAAACTTTACAAGGATAAAACCCTTCTCCTTCTGCCGTTTGAGTTTCACACAATCGAAAAAATAATAATAATAAAATAAAAAATAAAAAAAGACAATCATCTCTCTCTCTAAACGTTCTCAGCAACAGCAGCTCCTCTTCACCATCAGAGTTTCTCACGCCTTCGGCCGACCCAAACAAACATCAACAAACTGTGCTGTCAACATATGGGGAATATGATTTGCTCCGGCCTGACAAAACGAGTTGATTAGTGTTTAGTTCGATCTCTAAAAAAGGTGCTTCTCTTTCATTTAGTGTTTGGTTCGTAATTTTTGCAGATCCAAATCGCGAACCGACCCCGTTTGGCTAAGGTCCGTTCCAGGTAACTCTGGTCCCTCCTCTTCTCCGGGTCTATTCTCTCACACCCGCACAAGTTCTTAATTTGATCTCTAAAAAAAGTAATTTGTGTTTATATACATCAAAATGTGTTGAATCTGTTCTAATCAATCTTTTAAAAAATTAATTCAGCTTTTCGCTTTGTGTGCACAGTGGATTGGAGCTCTATATATATTTTATTGTTGTTGTCTACTTTTCATGTTCTTCCACTGTGCCCTCTAATATACTTTGCGTGTTCCTCCACTGTGTCCCTGGTACTTGCTAATTCATGAGGAGTTTAGGTTTATGAACGACTTTATTCGAGTGAACTACATTCAAATCCATAAAACAGTTAGGGATTTTAAATTTCATTGTGCTAGGGTTTTGGAATTTAATTGTGGTAGAGATTTGATACTAAATTGAAACTGTTTTGGCTAATTATGTAATTAAATTGTTCTTATTGATCCGCCATTGATTCTTTGCCTAATTTGAAATTCCATTCAGTTGTTTGGTTGAGATTTAATTTAATTTATTTAAAATTAGGCTCACTCGTTTATCTAATTTGGTTGGAATTACGTTACGTTGGGCTGTTTTGGAATTTGGATTAGTTAATACTCCCAGATTTTTGGTCCTCGGCTTTGTGATTTGTCTAGAGGCGTGTGTCGTGTCATGTTCGAGTCCTGTCATATTCGGGCTCTTTTTAAGTACTAGTCAATTTTAATCTACTAATTTCATTTCAAGTTCGAATCTTGTTAATGTATCAGGTCAAAAAGATTGCCCATATTTCGCTCTTGGATTAAAATCTTGGAACATATTTTAGCATACACTAAACATGTTCGGATCATGTCATATTTAGAGTAAAGAAAAGGTATTAACAACTTGCACTGAAAAGATAATTGGTGAGAATCCTGACTTTTAAAATGAGTAAAAGGGAATTAATAACTTGTGTTCTAGAGATACATTTAAGAAAATTGGTTGTTTAGGAATTCAAGTGTCATATTAACCCTCTTTTGCACATAAATATATATATATATATATATATATACACACACACACACATACACACATAACATATCTCCCTTTTAACCAAATTAGGAATAAATGCCACATTTGATGAAAAATCCACTCATTAAATATGTTTAAGGAGTCGTCCTACATATAGTTACATGTATACAGTTAATCTCTCTAATATACCTCATTAAACCTACCTAAAATCATATCTCCATATCTTGGGGCTAAATAGCTAAATGATGTAATTTTCAACTAAATATGATCTCCTCACCATGAAATCATCTCCACCACATTTCACCAAAAAAAATTCAACCAATTCGTGGGTGAGATGATACTCATAAGTTTCAACGGAAAAGAATTGCACATATATATCCAACTTTTATTTCATCCACCAAATGGTTTAACTTTTTGATAAAATTTGATGGAGATGATCTCTATCATCTTCACCAAATTTCATCAGAAAACTAATTCATTCGCCCTTGACAAAAAGTGGAGGTATGTTAAAAGAGGTATGTTAGAGAGCCATAATTATGTGTGTGTGTGTGTCAATTAGTCTCTCCAACATATCTAAAAAGACATGCATGCATATACAATGTGGACAATATGTATATACATATGTATATCCAATTTGCACACACACGTGCGTGTATATAGAGAGAGAGAGAGAGGCCCATTCCTGTAAGGACTCCTTATAGTGCAGACTCCGATACATACCATTTTTTTAAAATAGTAAAAAAATGAATTTTTTGATGAAACTTCATGGATTTGATCTCCACGGCGAGAAGATCATCTCCAATTTTTTTCATCAAAAAATTCAATAAAAAAACCGTTGAGATGAGTCGATATGTGAAAAAATGGTATAAATATTCATTTTCAACCGTTGAAATGTTGGGTCGGCGCCAGCCACTTTATTGATTGAATTTTTTGATGAAACTTCATGGATATTTTGATGAAAAAAATTGGAGATGATTATCTAATCATGGATATCATATCCATAAAGTTTCATCAAAAACATCATTTTTTTACTATTTAAAAAAAATGGTACCGTAAGGAGTCCTTACAGGAGACTTTCTGTAAATTTATATATATCGAATTTGCACTTCACCCACTAAATTTTTAATTTTTGGAAAAAAATTTCAAAAATGCACGCGCACACACATATCCAAATTACATTTCACCTACCTATATGGTAGAATTTTTTTATGAAGTTTGGCACGCGCAAGCGCGCACACATCCAATTGTATTTCTCCTCCTAAATGGTTGAACTATTGAGCAAGGCAAGCGCTCACACGCACACACATATATTATATACCCAAACTATATTTAACCTAATAAATGGTTGAATTTTTTAATTAAGTTCAGCACGCACACATGCCCCCCCCCCACGCCCGCGCGCGCACACACACACACACACACACACACACATATATATATATACAGAACCGATCAAGTGCGCGGACCAAAATAACTGGTTAGCAAACCACCTTAAAACGACATAATTTTGGTGTGAAAATGAGGATAGAATTGTAATAAAAAAACACTTCACCTCAAAACTACATCAATTTGAGGTGGTCCATATATATATATATATATAACGAAATTGCATTTTAAATTACTAAATGGTTAAATTTTGAGTTTTTTTTTACTCTAATACATTACTAATTTTCAATTTTGGCCTTTAATACAACTTAATTAGTTTAGTAGACTTTAGTACATTTTTCGCCGCTAAATAACATTTTTTGGTGACATTTAGCGACAAAATATGTGCTAAAGTCAAATAAACTTATGTTGTATTAAAAGTCTAAAATCGAAAATTAGTAATGTATTAAAGTCAAAACAACCTTAAATTTTCTAATAAGTTGCGCGCACACACTCGCACGCATATATAATCCTATGTACAAACTGACATGTCGTGTCTGTAACATCAATCTGTAGATACGATTATGTATGAATCCTATGAACAAATAGAATTTTCTTATACGAGTTAGTCTAGACCAAATTTCATACAAATATATATACATTACTTCATTTATCCCCAAATGTGAAGGTATAACACAAACACACATAATGTACGGTTCTCTACAAACTCAATTGCAAGCCAAAATGCATAAATCTCCAAACAAATTCCTAATTTTTTTGTGTGGGAGAGAAAAAGAGTAAAAAGAGATGCATGCAATACCTAGATCACCAAGATTATCCTCCAAACGAGGTCGTTTTGGTTCAGCCTCCTCAAGCTTTTCCTGTTCATCCTCAACTTTTTCAATCTCCAAATCCTCAAGCTTCCTCTTGTTATCTGATACGTCAGGATTCTCTACACCTATAATCTCTTCCTCCGCCATCTAAACAAATAGAAAGAAGCAAACTGGTGCAGTGAAGTTAGGGTTTTGTTAGGAAATAGATTGTGAAAAAGGATGGATGGATGGACTCTTATATATGTCTCTCTTTTGGACTCACTTGGCTAACCTTTTTTTTTTTTTTTTTCCTTTTTCTTTTTCTTTTATTAGGGTTTGGGTTTTTGTAGGGGTAGGTTTGGCAATATGGGCGGATTGGGATAGATCTGCCTATAACTTGATTGGTAGAAAATTGTTCGGTTCTTATCAAAATTCTTGCGGGTCAAAATGGGTTATAAAACAATAAGCTCGGTTTAACAACAGATGAACTACGGGTCAGCAACGGGTCAAGTTAGAAACCTGAAAACCAAGAACCCATTTGAATCACAACAGATTCTTCGCTCTCTTCCTTTCTTCGATCTGTAGATTATAAGAGTTTCAACAGTATATATTTTATTTTCTGGAAAAGCAATGTTTGAATGTTTCTTTTGAGATCTATTTATACCAAATTTCAGTATGAACTTCTAATCCTTGTTGGAGAGAGAGGGAAAGACGAAAGTGGTTGACCTCAATCCAAATCGCTTCGTACCGAATCAAATCTGACCCGCACCCTACGTCCAATCCATTTTTTACCTGCCCAAAATCAACTCAACCCACTTTTGACCCGTCCATATCCATGCATATCCGCCCTTTGTGAGGTCTAGTAGTGGGTAAGCTCGCTAATGGGTCCATAAAAGGATCGATTGAATTGGATAATCAAGTGGGTCAACAATATGAACTCGAATTCAGAAGTCCGATCTGATTATCAAGTTACATGTCGTAAAAAAATGCATGTAGATCAATTGATTTAGAGTTGGGAGTGAAGGTTAAATGAATGGAATTAAATTGTGAATTTCAGTATATCGATCCAAAAATCTCACTTATAGTTAAAGTCATGACATTGTGCATTTAATAATCGTTATTTAAATCGACGTACAAAGGTATATCAGTTGTTTCTTGAGACAATCGTGATCAGTCTTACACTCAATATGTTTACTATCTTTTATAAGTTTTGAGTTTCTTTAATCTTACAAAAGTACTAATATTTTTGTGTAAGCCTAATAAGTTATTGCATTAAAGCTACCTTTTTCTAAATTCTTTTAAAGATAAATTTGTGTGACTGTTAATTTCAAAGGACTATAGTATATGTAAATAATTATGTATTTTGTAAACAAATATATATCTACTCCCTAGAGTCTAGTTCAACCAAGCCAACTTGCAACATCAAATTTATTACAACTATGTTAATTTAATTTACGAGTCGTTCACATATTATTTAAAATTATCATTTTAAATTCAAGTTATTAATCCAAACCGTTTAAACCCATAAATTACTCGTTAATTTACTAGAGTAAATATTAAATAATAATTTTTTTAATTCCTACAAGATATGGGGTATTACATTAAAATTCATTAATTAAACATATTACACCCAAAACATAAACCCTAGCATTCTAAAAGAATTGGGAAATCATAAGGAGACCTTTGGAGAGGAACCAATATATCAAAGAGAAGAGATCTTTCATCCTTATGTTCAAGCAAGAAATCTCTCACTTTATCATCCATAATTTATTAGTTCTCTATGATTTAAATGTTATTATACTGATTTGGGATTAAAAGCTTGTTTGGGATATAAATATGTTATTTAATCATGTTAATATGGGTTAATGATTTAGACTGTTAATGACTTTAATAATGTAATTTCATGTTTGGAGATTTTATAGAGAATCTTTGTTTGATCCATACTGGTTTATGATATTGAGATTGGAATCCACGTTTAAGATTGATTTACTTATGTTGATCACATCTTACCATAATAGAGATTAATTAATGGTGTAATTAATTTAGAAATTGAATTTGTGTTATTGTTTTGTTAAAGTTAAGATTTTGGGGACATTATGATTATGTTGAATTTTGATATATTCATGCGAGGAATTTTGTTTGGGTTCCGTATGAGTAATCGAAATGTAATTCAGAACTATAACAAAGTTTTTACGATTCATTAATGGTGGATATTTAGACTTGTTGTTAAGCAGAGAAAGATTGAAGGGGTTTGGAAGACGGGGACAACCCGCCATAGCGAGGGTGAGACCTGCAATAGTGCCTCCTTAGGCCACTATAACGACTTCCCGTTAGCCACTATGGTGGTGGGAGGATGGTTTTGTGGCACTGGAAAATCTTAGCTTTTATATTTTTTTATATAATTGATCATACAATTAGTTGGTCACCGCCTGCGATGTGAGACACGATTGATGTGATCCATCAAACAAGTTTTAATATGGGATTGACCGATGGTGTAATTGAGTAGTGATCCCCTATTATTTATTGTGTGCGTGTTTTAAATTCGTTAGGTGAGGGACTCCTATAGGTTTACCGATATATGCACAAAAAGGTTCCCGAAGTTCAATGCCTTCACGTGGTTGTTATGAGACTTACAAATATATGATATAGTCTGGCGATGGGCACTTTAATTAAAGAGCACTATGCCACATTAATGTGTTATGTTACGAGATCACGCGAATCTTACAGTTATTATTTGTATTTCCTTGAAGTTGAGAATGATATATATTGATTAATGTGCCATATCTTCAGCATATCAGAATAGACAACCGGTATGTGAGAAAATAGGAGTTATTACACTTGGTATCAAAACTTCCCAGGTTCTAGTGTCTTAATTTCTTTGGATTCCTGTTACATTGTGCATTGCATTTTTTTATTTTATAGAACCATGTGTGTTAAGAATCATTGTATTCGTATATAAACCTTTAGCTAATATGAATCTTAATTTGCTTTCAAATGGAAAATACACAAGGTAAAAGAGGACGATTGTCTACCATTAATGTTGTCGAATGGGATGATGAGCAGGAGTAGTAGGTACCACTGGAAGCACTCGTGATGGACAAGACTGTTATTAATAGTTAGGCAGCCACCGTAGGGATGGTCGCCGTGATACAACACATTCAAATGCCGCAATAGCCGCAACCATAGGTGGTAGTGCCAACCCAGCCATAAATTTCAACTTGGAAGAGGTCATGTGTGGACTTTGTTAAAAGTAACCCATTTTTGTTCGCTGAGACCACTGATATTCTTGTGGTAAATCAGTGGATGAATCGCATCCATAAGAACGTGAGGATGATTGAGTTCACGGACATCCAAATGAAAATATTGGTCAACTTTAAGTTAGTTAGTGAGGCACTATAGTAGTGAAAGTCTATCACCACTATAGAGTAGAGGAGTATACGAACCATAGATGAGTTCTGGGTCAAGCTCGACGATAAGTATTTTCCACCAGTCGTTAGGGGTAAGAAGAAGATAAAGTTCTTGGATCTGACATAGGGGATCCACATTATTATGGACTTGTGACACCCCGACTAATTAAATACCGGGTAGCTACTCCTTTATTAAATTAATTCAAAATGCCAAGTTGGCTCAGTTAATAGCATCACTGTCGAAAACATTTTAATTTTACTAACCACCTAGTATTTAAAAGTAAGTGCCAAATTTTAATTAAAGTCTGATTAACATGCAACAAGTGAAAAGAAGAAATAAGTAACACCATTCACCATACTGAAGTAAAACTAATAACCATCACAATAGAGTAAATAAAGTCTGGAGAAAAACTCCTCACTACAATCCCACAACTGAAAAGTAAACTGAATACTGAAACAATACATGCTAAAGTCTGAAAATTGGAATGTAAAAGATGCTCTAAATAGAAATGGGCAACATGCCCTACAACTGATAGATAGTGACTCCGGAATCCAAAAGATAGAAGCGTCTACATGCAAATCCCTGTAGCTTCCACAAACAGCTACAGCTCGTCACCTGAATGAGTATCCTATGCTTGGTGTCCCTGTGGCTGGGCACCTAAAATGGTTTTACAAGAAAAGATTTGAAAAGCAAACGGGTCAGAGCCCGAATGTGGAGTTATATTTTAAAACCTGCAAGTGCTTTAAAAACATTTAAAACATTAAATGCAAAGTACATGTTAGGACGTACACTCACATGATATTCTCACCTCTCGTCTAACTGTGCACTCCTAACGTAAGTACCCATCTACA
Source organism: Sambucus nigra (assembly GCA_949130495.1). Taxonomy (NCBI): domain Eukaryota; kingdom Viridiplantae; phylum Streptophyta; class Magnoliopsida; order Dipsacales; family Adoxaceae; genus Sambucus; species Sambucus nigra. The sequence goes on from OX422223.1 coordinate 419,264,554, forward strand.
ATGATATAAACCACTAGCTAAGTGACATCATAACTAGCTAGACTGTAATAGTTCCTACCCTTATTACCCGGTTCTATCAACATATAACGCTCGTAATTAGATAGGGATTTAATGTAATCTCAGATGCTCAATTATGCAATATATCTCTCTATCAGCTAACTCATTATGTTTCTCGAAACAATACTGTAATTATTTATACAACACTAGCATGAATATTCTTATTAATTAAGTATATATTATTCACATCATAAATATACAATACAAGCACCCCGAGAACTAAGCTGCGGTGCACACATACTCTGCTATCCATCCCGGTACATCACGTACATAAGGATCACATATTTCGATTCTCTCAGGAATAGTTCAGATAACACAAATCACAAATAGTGGAGGCGAACACAGTCACATCACATGGGTCACGTACATACCTACGCTCCCACGATCAGCGGACTTATTAACATCCCAATAAGTCTTTCTCTGACCTATGTTCATCGAGGTAACCAGTCTAAATCCGGGCAACACAAGGATTAGAGGGCCCTAAGAGAACGCAACCTCCCGTGATAGCAAGTATGGTAGGTATGTCATACACACAAATCATAACTAATACTAAGTAAACACACATCTTAGTAATACCGTATTTTAATCGTAGTACATATCGCACTCTCGTACTAACTTATACTTATCACAATTTATACTATTCCGGTTTGTAATCCTACGCGCCATAATTTACTCTCGTAGATAGACACTCACGTCTCAACCCAAACCGTCCATGTAATACAACCCTTGTATGTAAATTCCTTCTCATAAATACCCAAATGTCCCAATTCTATCATTACTAAATCTACGGAATGATATCTATATCCTCGAATAAGTTTACGGAACTCCAAATATCAAAACAGTCCAAAAAGGACCAAACTGCCAACTCGTTAGAAGTCTCGTTCGAACGAGACTGTTCGAACGAGATTCCTCTGCCAACTCGTTAGAAGTCTCGTTCGAACGAGGCTGTTCGAACGAGGTCCCAGTTCGTTCGAACGAACTGTACCTTCTAACGATATCTCGTTCGAACGAGATATCGAACGAAATCCATTCTCGTTAGCAGCGACTGGTCAACTCGTTAGAAGCTCGTTCGAACGAGTTCGTTCGAACGACCTGGGTAGGGGCTTCTAACGAGATGCCAGATTCGTCCCAGATTTTTCCCCTTCTCATTTTTAACCATTTTAACACCTCTAATCTCCTCCAAAGTTCATCCCAACAACGTTTTATGGTCTCTAATTGATCCTAAACATATTCAAGTCAACTCCTAACATGTTTTCAAGGATTAAATCTCTTCAACATCAATCAACATATGAATTTCTACACTTTTCCCCAATTATCTCAAGAACATGAACCCTAACATTTTGAATCATGAATTAACCCAACAAAATCCGTTTTAATTTCTTTCCAATCATGTATATCATTAGTAAAAACATCTACCTATCATTCTACATGCAATCCTTCTCAATTTCTCAAGTTCTATGATCTAAACTACATGGGTTTTCATTATCTTTCAAGAACAATTAATAATCTCCAATTTCTAACATGGAAAAGACATTCTCTGAAATTAAATGGAATAAAGTCACTTGCCTTGATTCGATTTCTGACTTTGGTGTAGGTTTGATGATGTTTTTCTGCAGAATTTCCTCTCTCCAAGCTCCTTCTCCAATGGTGGCTTAAGGTGGCTAGGGTTTGTTTTGGGGAAAGTTGTAAACCTAAAGATAACCTCTGTAGCTTAATGGTTTAATATGGGATGGTTAGTGGGCTTTGTGGGTTTAATCCACATCAGATTTACATCTCTAATTTTCGTCACTTTTAATTCCTCAAAATGTAAAATTACCAAAATACCCTTTAAGTTGTCGGTATGGCCTAAAAATACCCCGGGACCCAAACTATACCCCCGGCTAGTGTTTTCTGACTATCTCGACCCTTCCGGACGCGTTGGCGCACTCAAAATGACCATACGGTTTATAGATTTTAAATTCACTTTTATTAACAAAATATTACACCGTGACGCGGCGGTCCCACGCGTCTCAACAAAATTTCTAAAATGTCGTATATAAATCTCACGACAAATCTCATAATACCAAATACATATATCAAAACATGTATGCACATAATCAAATACCAACTCGCATCTCGTTAGTATTTATAACCTGGATTAATTTCCAATTAATACGCATTTAATTAATTAATCCCAAAAATAAATATAGCCAAAAATAAATATAGCTAAAAGTACGGGGTATTACAGGACTATGAGTAGGAGTTCACCCGCCTCTATTTGTTTGCACCAAAAGAGGTGAATATTAAGGAAAAAATATAGAATACTTTATCCATGGTTGACATGGAGGATTAGGTAGACACTTTTACGGAACCCGGTCTTCATTTATTATACATAGGTAGTGAATGACACATTATTACACTGGTAGGATCACAAAGAGTTCTAGAAGGAGATGAGAGAAGAGGCCCAATGTAGACTTTTTTAGCCAGCTAGGAAAGATAGGTTAAGTTATCATTTAGGAGGCAATGGTCTAAGGGGCAACAAACTAGATATTATCCTCACAAGAGTCACAAGGGTTATGATGATCATAACCATCAGGGTCGTCAGGTCCAGAGGCAGCAGTCCTAATATGGCCAGTAGGGCCAGTAATATAGTCGAGGCTGGTAGGGCCATTAGGAACAGTAATAGGGTAAGCGACAGTACGTGATATTTTATGAAACTTGTTCTGCACGTGGAGATGTGGGTCATACAACTAAGAAGTGCCCTAAAGGCACTTAGGGTGCTTAAGGACATAGAGAACAACGAGGGTATCAGGCACTTTAGGGACAATGTCAATACTTACTAGCCCAACCAGTAGTTGCGAAGCCAAAAGCACCAACACTACCGACTCAGCCATAGGGGAGACAATAGTTACAATATGGTTTTCTCTATCACATCGCACCTAGAGATGCGTAGGCACCAACCCAGGAGGTTGAGGGAACGTTTCTTATCTATGGGAATATGTGTGGTGTGTTTTATTTGATATCGGTGCATCATATTCGTTTGTTAGTAGAACCTTTGCTCAGTCATCGAGGATGGTAGATTTAGCATCAGACACATTATTGCACATTAATTCACTGTTAGGTAGAGATTCGCCTATTTATTCTATGGGTAGAGGATATGTGTGGATATTGGGAGGTATGTTTTATAGTTGATTTATTGATATTAGATATGTATGAGTATGATATTATCTTAGATATGTATTGGTTATCTACTTATCATGAACATAAAGATTATTTTAGTAAGTCCATCGTCTTTCTCATTCTGAGGCAGGAGATGTACTACTTTACGATGTTATGCACGAAGAGAGAGTTATTTACGCATTTTTATTATATTGAGGAGGACACTTCTAAGGGAGTCACTATGACTTTGGACTCTATTCCGGTAGTTTGCAACTTTTCTGACATATTATTGCCACCAAGTGAGGAAATTGAGTTTATGATTAATTTAATTTCGATAGCCCGAGCACCGTAGAGTATGGCTATTGGAGATGAGAGAGCTGAGAAAGATAATTTAATAGTTACTCAGATAAGGATTGATTCAGAGGAATACTTCACCGTGGGGAGCTCTGGTCCTCTTTGGGAAGAAGAAGAATGGATAATTGAGGCTTTGTATAGATTATCGGGAGTTGAATAAGGTCATCATACGAAATAAGTGTTCGTTACCCTGTATTGATGGCTTGTTCGACTAGTTAAGGGTTGCTTCGTACTTCTCAAAAATTAATTTGAGATCGGGATACCATTAGTTGAGGAATTTGAAGAAGGATGTCCTAAAGACGGCGTTCGTGACGCGATTCTTATGAGTTTATGGTTATGCCAATTGGGCTGAGAAATGCACCATATGTGTTCATGGACTTGATGAACCGAATGTTCAGAGGGTGTTTAAATTAGTTATCATTGTGTTTATTGATAATGATGGGTGTTAAAATCGTAAATAACTTTATACCCACGGGTGGAAAGAAGTGTCAAAATGAGAGACAAAGGTTTAAAGTTGTTCGGTCCTTAAGAAATGGTCCTAAGTCCATTATACAAATGTGTTATGCCTGCTTATTAGAATGTAGTTGAGTATTACAGTCTAAGAGACCCCTCTAGCTTTGGTCAATGGAGTCTAAGGCCATACTGCCTTTATTAACGATACAAAAAACCTTATAAAGTAACTTAACGACTCCTTTGAGGATGACTAAGTACTATTTTAGGGCTCTTGTAAGATATACAAAGAGTATGAACAATGAAATTTCCTTAAATATAAGTATAAACTTTGTAACAGTGGGTTACAAGTATAAAATAAGGTGGGAATACTTGTGAAATGCTAGAAATTTTGGGAGTATAATTTTTTGAATGCTCCAATCTCTTTAGGTGCTAGAGATCAATCCCTTTCCACCTTTTAACAACCTGTTATTTATAGGATAACTCTTGGAAAGAGAATGAATGAGTTGTTACAGTATGGATTTGACAACTCTAAGGTTCATCGGTATCAGTTGGAAGGTAAAGTGTTGGGAAAAGTATTAGTAGGTGATGTAAGATGGTTGCTGAGTTCATTTAATGATGTTGGTAGTATTCAATGCAAGTGGAGTTGTGTAATGGAAATAGGTGGAATAGTGTTCTACTTCTCACCTACTTCGATAGACAGCCTGTAAGAGCACTGCCAGATATTAAAAGGGGATGGAGTTGCTGAGATTTGATCCTGAAGTACTATGTGTCTCCACATCCTATGATTGAGGTCTGGGTGACCTCTGAAGGTTATTATTCTTCAACCTGAGGTCAGTTGAGATCACAAACCATTACAAAACCATGATATTGAGATCTCTGATCTTACTAGCTGGGTATGCTGAAATGACTAACCTTGTTTGGGGAAAGGATGCATGACTGAGGTTTACTTTAGTATCATAGCTCACCCTTGAGGATAACGGAGGTCTTATCAAATAAGTAGCGACATGTTTGAGGTTGGGGGCTAGCCTTGGTACATCTGCTCTAACTCGAAGGCAGTTGGGGTGTTGGGATAGCTTTAAACACCAAGTGTGAAATTGGGTATCATCAGTATCCTATTGTTGCTTCTTTCTAAGGTTACAAGGGGTAACACTTATTCTTAGTGCAAGTTGGGGGTGGAGTTGTAACTAATCACTGAGATTTCCGTGATCCTTTGATCATAGTGGGAAGGAGGTCACACGTGATTGAGAATAAGTGTTGGCAACTAAGCTCTTTAATGTGAATGAGGCACCTGACTTTGGTGGATAGAAGCAGACAAAACCCGAGGCCTTAGAGGCTATAAAAGAGACCTTTGGGCTTAGCAGAACTCTTCACTATTAACTTTCATTTTCTCTCTTTCTCCTTGAAACTTCCTTGAGAAAGCAAGCCTTTTCTTTAAGTAAACAATCAATGTCTTTCGAGACGATTTCCCCTTCTAAAGTCTTTGACCCCAAGCCTTTGTCTGATGTAGGGCCCCAGGGTTCTTTGCCTACCTTGGTGGAGCCAAAAGATTATCCCTCGACTCTCCTTCCCAGTAGATCAATTCCACCGGTCATAATATTTAACCCTAACTTTGTTGATGGGGCTCACCACGTCTCACGTGTCACTAAACAACATATGGCCAGGTTCCGAAAAACTTATCAAATTTCGAAGAATGTCATTCTGAGGGTTATAAAGCCCAATGAGAAGTCATGCTCTATAGTGACTAACTGTATGTGATTCCATGAGTCCTTCCTTCAATACGGGTTCAGATTCCCCCACCCTTGCCTGTAGTCATAATCATGAAGGCTATCGACATAGACCATTTTCAAATGGTGGTTAATTCATGAAAGACGTTGGTAGCTACAGTTCTGGACTTTAGGGATTTTAGGGTGTGTGTGTGGGGGGGGGGGGGGGGGGGGGAGTTATGTCTCCCCAATCTAGTTATTTAAACTTTACAGGGTTCATGAGGAGAGCAAGCATACTGACAAAGGTCTGAAGTATCGAGCCCCTAGGCCCAACGTGGTGGGATTTGGGAGTAAGCACAACTCCCCCAAAAAATTAGTGGGAGACATTCTTCTTCGTTGTAGGGGATTTGGCTTATCTAAGTCCTATTGGGCCCATTGGTTGTCCCACTCTTTAGTGCATTTCTCAGTCAGTGGGTAAGTTGATGCTTTACTTTCATTTCATTGCTTAAACTGAACTGTACTTTGAGATTTGAACTTTTTACCTGCCTTTTACAATGGTTCGTAATTCCACTATATCGGAGTTTAACAAAATTGTTGAGGTCCAAAATTTGGCCTTACTCTCTTCCAGGTCTTAGTTACTGCTAGACGCCTCTTTAATTGTGAGCTGGAACCTAAACCCACGCCTATAACATATGTAGGAGTTCCTAAAGCTCCTAAGATTATTACAGGGCTTCAATTTCTTAAAAGAGGAAGGCCTTATCTGCAATTCTTACTGAGGTTCCTGAGGCTTCTGAAGTCAAAGATGTGACACTCCGCACATTCTGGCAAGCGAGGTGGCCAACCGCCGTCGCCAAACTACGTCGAGCGACACTAAATAAGTTATCATTCTCAGCATGTGACAGATATACGAGACATATAAAATTTATCCACGAGATAATGATCAAATTTATCCACCAATTATAACCATTCATGCAATATTAAAATCCATCACCATGTTATCTCCAAAATAAATCCAACTCCAAATAAATATAAAACCTAAATGAAATGATCCAACTGTAAATATATGACTGAAACTATAAACAATTGTGGAACCGATTGGCCAGCAAATTTATAAATGAAAGTCTCATAATAAAAGTGACAGAAAGGAAAGCAAATCTAACTACTAAAGCAAGTAAAATAAATCTCCAACTGCACTCCCAAAAATATCTCCAATCACTCATGTGCAGCTATTCCAGCACTATACCTGAAATGATAGTCAATGCAATAGGTCAGAGTCCACCGCATAAATACTAGCTACTCCTCCCAACTAGGTTCCGTGAACCCAGACACTAGCATTGTACATGATAAACATCACAATAGAGTATTTTAATTTAAACGAGATATAAATTAACATGCGAGTAAAGTAAAATACTACCATCTACCCACATAAATAAGCCACCCCAAATGTTTAAGTCCAATTATGATATTACAGTCATGTAATTATGCTAAAGCTATCAATTAATTTTAAATTGATTAACCAAATTATTATAATGGCAGCACCATCCCATTTGTCCTGCACTTATTTGGGACCGCCTAAAGTTTTATACCACACACATTCCCCTCGCTATAGCCAGCGGGTCCAATGTTCGTTAGCCCGACACTTATTGACGAGGTTACATGCACGCCACATCACAATAGCCAGCCAGCCCGATTTAGGGTCAGCCCTGCATTTATTGACGACGCCAACACACACCCATGTCGCTATAGCCAGCCGACCCAATTTCGTTAGCCCTGCACTTATTTACGACGCAAAATTTATTTTAATCCTCATTTATTATCTTAGGCATTAATTCTCAATTTTCTCAAGTTGTCATCTTTTATAGTAACCCCACCCTTTTATCGAGTATAAATCCTCAAATCACCCCTAGTCCCATACACAGAGGTCTCCAAAATACAAATATATTTTAACCTACTATTTAAGAAGAATACTTACTAAAATCACTACATAGCATCGCACCTATGCTAACGATCCAATGAAAAACGATGTATAAATCAGCTCTACCCCGAAATTTGCCATCCGTAAAAATCTATACTAACTAGTCCCATACCTAGAAAGTGTTACCCACAATTAAGTCATACCTACTAGTTCCATACCTATCAAGCAAGCTAAAAATAATGTGAGAGTAATAACTACCCCAACACTCTCGTCGTCCTCATGGTGTTAATTATTATTGCAATTCACAAATCACATATGGTATATTTTCAACTTATCACAATAATTTTTTAAATTAATCGCAAGATTACTATTTTTTATCCCAATTATGTCCATTTAATTATAACATTAATTAAGATAATTCATTTTCTCATCAATTTATCAAATTTCTATTCACATGCATATTTTTGGGAGCGTATAACAATAAATCTATATTCTACAATATGCACAAAATTAACGTGATTTTACATTTCGAAATCAATTTATAACATCCCTACGATTTATTCTACACGCGAACATCATAAATCCTAACAGAATCTTAATCTCTAATCTAAGCATACAAAGGTTTTGAGTCTTAATTCATATTAAAGATTTGAATAAAAACAGTCCCAAATTTAGTTTCATTTTCCTTAATTAGCCTTTCTAATTTATTTTATAAAAACAATGATTATTAGTGTTTCAGCAACATTTAAAACGCATAATACTAAAGGGGAATAATAGAAGTTTTCATACCTGTGAAAATTGTTTGAAGAATCTAATTAGATGGTTGCGTTCCTCTCGAGAAAACAATAAAGACGCGTTTTAGGACGATCTTAAGAAGACTCAGTTTAGCTCTTCGAATCTTGTGTTGAATATTGATTTAAATGGGATTTAGGTTTTGTAAAAGAGAGAGAATGAAATTATGGGAGGTTACTAATTTTTTAGAAGGCTAAAATATGTTTTAAAAGTCCTAAACCCGTCACTTTATGTTATATACAAAAAAGAATTTGAGTCATAATCAAACACAAATACTCAAATATACATTACGGGTGATCGGGCCATCGAAATTGTCTGAAATTTTGTTATGTTGTAGTTGATGGCGAGACGAAGCTACTGTAAAAAATTAGCTCAATCGGATGGTCGAATTTTTTTCTTAGGTCGGATCCTTCCCCAATTTTAATATGAAAAGTCACAATTTCTAAATTTCAATCCAGATTTAAATTCCAGTTAAAACCTTATTTTATATATATATATATATATATATAAATCAATATTTTTACATACCAAAATTAAATAGATTCCAAAAATTATTTTTCCGAAATATTTAAATTCCTAACATATTTTATGTTTCTAAAATACGGGGTGTTACATACTTCCCCACTAGGATAGGAATTTCATCCTCGAAACTCGACAAAGCGTAAACGCGCAAAAATAAAATAAGGCTCACTTATGCCTACCCGTAGAATGCCACAATAAGGCGCTTATACACCTAATCCTACGTGCACCTACCCCGTGAACAAAATACAATATGTACTAACTATATATATAAACATATCTATGAAAATAATGATCTACCACGCTCTCACATGAATCACCACTCGATTTTATCTTCAAAAGTCATCGCAACGTTTAAATCCTCAAATCAAATCACATCACTGCATCGATACTAGATATACCCAAAATTTATACCAACGATCGACTAAATAAATGTCGTCTCCAAAATCAACTCTAAGGATTCTCACATCAAGATTATTACTTCTAACCTCAATACCTACATTTTATTTAACATAAAACTCCCTATCTCCAAGAAACACAGCTAATATGTATGCGAGACCCAATACCTTAAGGAGTACGAATCAACAAAGGGGATCAAAGATCGGTAACGCGAAAGCTAAATGGACTCACAACCTACTAGACCTAAGACTATGCTCCGATACCATCTGTGTGACACGCTACACATTCTGGCAAGCGAGGTGGCCAACCGCCGCCGCCAAACTACGTCGGGCGTCACTAATAAGTTATCATTCTCAACATGTGATAGATATATGAGATAAATAAAAAAAATTCACGAGATAATGATCAAACTTATCCACCAATTATAACCATTCATGCAATATTAAAATCCATCACCATGTTATCTCTGAAATAAATCTAACTCCAAATAAATATAAAATCCAAATGAAATGATCCAACTGTAATATCTGACTGAAACTATAAACAAATGTGGAACCGATTAGCCCACCAATTCCATAAATGAAAGTCTCATAATAAAAGCGATGGAAAGGAAAGTAAATTTAACTACTAAAGCAAGTAAAATAAATCTCCAACTACACTCCCAAAAATATCTTCAATCACTCATGTGCAGCTACTCCAGCACTATACCTGATATGATAGTCAACGCAATGGGTCAGAGCCCACCGTTTGAATGTTAGTTACTCCTCCCAATTAGGGTCCGTGAACCCAGACAATAGTATTATATATGATAAACATCACAATAGAGTATTTTAATTTATATGAGATATAAATTAACATGTGAGTAAAATAAACTACTATCATATACCCACATAACTAAGCCACCCCAATTGTTTAAGTCCAATTATGATATTATAGTCATATAATTATGCTAAAGCTATCAATTCAATTTAAATCGGTTAACCAAATTATTATAATAGTGGCACCGTTATAGTCAACCGACCCTTTCCTTTGTCTAACACTTATTCGGGGCCACCTAAACTTTTATACCACATGCATTCCACTCGCCACAGCCAACCGACCCAATTTTTGTTAGACCTTCACTTATTGACGAGGTTCCATGCATGACACGCCACAATAGCCAGTCAACCCGATTTCTATCAGCCCTGCACTTATTGGCTTCGACCCGTAAAATTGGTCATCCCTACTTAAGCCCGCAGAATTGGCTTTGACCCGCAGAATTGGTCATCTCAACTTAAGCCCGCAGAATTGGTCATCTCTACTTAAGCCCACAGAACTAGCTTCGACCTGCAGAATCGATCACCTCATCTTCAAGCCCTGAGAATTGGCTTCGACCCGCAGAATTGGTCATCCCTACTTAAGCCCGCAGAATTGGCTTCGACCCGCAGAATTGGTCATCTTCACTTAAGCCCGCAGAATTAGCTTCGACCCGCATAATTGGTCATCCCTACTTAAGCCTGCAGAATTGGCTTTGACCCTTAGAATTGGTCACCTCATCTTCAAGCCCTCAGAATTGGCTTCGACCCTCTGAATTGGTCCTCCTTATTCCTTAGGTCCTCAAAATCGGCCTCGCCCGTCTGAATTGGTCATCCTCTTTCAAAAGGAATCATGCGGTGTCTATTCGACGGCTATCATTTGTTCCAAACTCACCCGTCGAGGGACTTCGTAGACACCTCATTATGTTACCCCTTAAACTCTCCTTAGGTCCTTAGCACCTCCCTTCATACCCCGAGTACTGACTTAGAAGCCATCGGGCACGCTCAGGCTCCGTTTGACAAAAATTCAAAGTCTTTAGCTTGATCGAGACTGAATGAATCCTCAAAGGGCACTAAAACCCCTTTACAACAGTCCGTCCCATGCACAATTATGACTTACCATACGGACGAACGACCCATTTTCCCCAAAACTCGATCAGGAGGCCACCGGATGCTCCTGAGCTCCGTTTGACCTAAGTCAACTCTTCAGCTCGACTGAGACTGAATGAATCTTTGAAGGTCACTGAATTCCTCCAATGGTCCATCCCGTGCACGATTCTGACTTATGGTACGGACGAACGATCCGTTTTACTCTGAGAGGTCACTGAATGCTTCCAAGGCCCGGTTGACCAAAGTCTACTCCCCAAATCAGATCAAACTCTTTGTAATATCGAAGTACATTTCCTAAACTTTCCAACTGTCTGCTCCATGCGCGATTCTGACTCACCATGCGGACGAACGATCCGTTTGCGTCCGAAGTTTTCCCGTCCAAAGGACTGACGAGCGCTTTCGAGCCACATTTGACCCAAAGTCAACTCTCCAACCCGAGAGTAGTCCAAAGGACTTTCGAAGGTCTCTGAATTACCTTTCTAATGTTCCACCCCGTGCACGATTTGGATCAATGGTTTGCGCTATGCGGTCGATTTTCTGAAAAGGCCTGAAAGACACTGCCAAACGACAGGTTCCAGCCTCTGCCTATCGGTAGTGTGCCTAAACACACCTGTCGATTGGCAAGACTAGGGCTATGCCGATCGATAATGCCCCGGGCCTATAAAAAGGAGGCCTTGACCTCATTGTAAAGAAGGCCCATATATGAGAGAGATCACTTTCAAAAAATCCAGAAAACCTCTCTCGAAGTCAGCGTGATTTCCACATCCAAATCTCTTTCCAACCTTTACTTTTCACCATCCTTTTCATCAAACTTGGTGAATTCACTACCCTCCATCATCATCCAAGTGCAAGGGTTTCTGTCCAACATTCAAGATCAAACTCAAGATCTTCAAGAAGGTCCAATTTTCTCAATTCTCTCCTTAAATTCTCATAAATTCACATTAACTTGTTTCATTGCTTAGCACTTTTATTCTCTCATCTCACACATCCTAATATACTTTTTATTTAGTATTATTGCACATCCCTTATTTTCGTACAAATAAAAACCCAAAAAATAAGAAAAAGAGGGTTTGCTCATAAATTCCAAACGGTAATTCTCACACTTTTCTTACACTTCTCTCACAACTAAAACACTTTTTCTACACACAAAAAAAAAAAAAAGAGAATCCCCCAATTGGATTTATGGGATAAACCCCACCCCTCATTTTGCATACGAACTACGTGGACTTTGAAGCCCTATATAGGCTACGTAGGTGTCTCGGGGTAAAATTCGAGACTCGAGTCCTATTTTTACTTTTCTCTCCTTTTCTATTTTTCTCTAAACTCCATTCCTTTATATTCTATATATTTGTTCTTAGTAGTGTATTATCCCATATGCGTTATCGTTCCATCGTAACGATCAATGTAAGGATAATCGCGTAAATCCTATTTTCTAATATTATTGTTACATTCCTACGGATGACTCGCTTTATCTATTCCATGATACAAGCCGAGAACTCCTATGTCCACTACATATACACATGCCCACATATCACGGGGAAAATAAAGGAAAATAGCAAAAACCCATGTGTTGATACCAAATTTAACCTGCTGACATGGACTAATCATAAGAAGACGCGTGTCAGCCTACGTGGCACATACAAGTATTTTTACAATCATATTAGCGACGAGGAACTCTACCTCCCCGATTAACTCAGACGCTCCGACCAACAAGAACTCTCCGAGGAACTTTACTATGCCGAATAACTTATGAGTACTGAGCTACTTAGGCGGTCCGAGCTGCATCTCGATCAGAGCATTTATTATCAGACAATTAAGAGGATTAAATGCGCATTAAATGCTGATTATTATCATATAGACGTATACGCTTAAGGAACAGCTATGTATTACCCATTCACATGTACAGTCTGAGGGCTATAAATACATTGTATCATCCATGTTGTAAGGGGACCATAATTTTTGGAGAATATTCATACTTCGAGAATTCCTAAACACTCGGCAATAACAAAACAGTGGACGTAGGCCATTCTTTTAAGGCTGAACCACTTTAAAATTTTCATTTGTCTTATTTATTTTTATCTTTGAATGAATAATTAGAGATAGTCTAATTTTTTACATCAACAGATTGGCGCCGTCTGTGGGAAACGATTGTAATTTTTGTTTTTCATAAAAAACAATCCATTACAAATGGCTGATAATCCAGAACCCAGCAATCGAAACGCTGGAAACCCCCCAAATCCATCTGCTCCGCCAAACGTTCCAGATCTGGTTGGAGTAATGACAAATCTGGCCCAAGGCCAGACGGCCATGCAAGAAACTATGAGACAACTCATACAAACCCTTCATGGCGGTGCATCGACACATTCAGGACAACAAAGTGTTCAAAGAAACACCCGCTAACTTTCTTCGCGTACTAAGCATACCGATTCATATCGTACCGAGGAATCTGATGATTTTTCTTATCAACCAGGAAGAACCTCGTCGGTACGAGCCACAGATACTGAACAAAAAGTCACTCTCTATCCAGTAAGGACCAGTGCATTGGAGAGATTGAGTAGGATTTCTCCTTTTGATCGATTGGGCCCTAGGAGGAACAAAATTCCTCCTAAGGTTGCATCGATTAACTTTCGGCGACCATCATACTTAAGGGAAGGATCTGCCCAGTCGCGACCAGCTGCTCGTCAAGATAGATCCCAGGAAGCCACATCGACGCGATTGGTTGCTCGAACCAACAGGCCCGAGGAAGGAAATGATGCGTGGAAAGGCTCTATTCAGAGGCTGAAGGATAAATTATGGGAAATGGATAAAACTAAGAACCCTTTACAACGAACTTTTGTTCAAGGGACACCCTTTATCCAAGCCATTGTGGATTTTCCCACACCATCAAAATTTAAAGCACCTGTTGTGACCCCCAAATATGATGGAAAGACTGACCCTGTCCTTCATATAGAACAATACCAAGCTGCAACCGACATCTATGCTGTTCTAGATGAAATGAGATGCAGAGCATTCTCGGGAACTCTTACTGAATCTGCTCAAATATGGTACAATAATCTTCCTCGGGGTAAGATTTAAACTTTCTTTCAACTGGCCGAGTTATTCATTGGGAATTTCTGTTTTGGGGCAAAGCCAGTTAAATGAGTAGCACATTTGTTAAGTGTTAGACAAAAGCTGGTGAGAGTACCAGAGATTATATAACTCGTTTTAATGACGAGAAACTCGAAGTCATTGATTATGAGGAAAAGACATCGATTATCGCCTTGATGAGTGGGCTGCTGCCCAACAAGTTGTATTACACTTTGGCCAAAGATCCACCCAGAACCATATCAGAGTTAATGGGAAAAGCGGCCAAAATCATGAATGCCGAGGAGGCTATGGCTGCGAAGAAGAATATGGATGCCAAAGAAACCAAGGTGGAGGGTGATAAAGCTAAGAAGAAAGAACATAAGAACAATGGTGGTGACAAACAATCAAAAACAAGGTCGTCATGGGAAGTATTGAAGAAATTTGATAATTATACTCCTTTGAAGAAAGACATCAACCACGTTCTAGAAGAAATCAAGAGCAGCGAGGAATTAAACTGGCCAGAGAAAATAAAGACAGACCCTGACAGGAGGAATAAGGATAAATATTGCGAGTTTCACAAAGATCATGGCCATATGACCAAAAATTGTATAGCTCTTCAGAATGAGATTGAAACACTGATTAGACGAGGAAAACTGGCAAAGTATGTTGATCGCATAAATAAAGGAAGAAACAGCGACCGAACAAGAGAGAAGTCTAGATCTCCTCATCGAGCATATGAGAACAAGAAAAGAGACCACGAAGATGATCCAGAAGACGACCCCGACCTTCCCAAAAGACCATGGCAGCCAGAACGTGAAGTATTTTCAATACGTTTTGGGTCATTTGATTGTAATGTTATTACAGGTGGAGATGTAGGAGGAGGAGACCTTACTGCAGAAAGAAAAGCTTACCTCTGTAAGGCTCAAGCTTGCTCATACATTCAACGAATAAATCTAGCTGAGGAGGATCGCCCCAGAAAGGTAAACAAAGAGAAACTGGTCATTGGTTTCTCAAAAAACGACCTCGCAGGTGTTCTATATCCTCATGATGACCCATTGGTGATCAAAATGAGGATGAAGGAAGTGATGATTTCAAGAGTACTAGTAGATAATGGTAGCTCGGCAGACATCATGTTATACTCGTGCTTTGACAGTTTAAATCTAAAGTTGTCTCAACTGGAGACTTATCACAGACCCCTCCTTGGTTTTGCTGGCGAGAAAGTCTTTCCACTTGAAATGATCAAGTTGCATATATTCATTGATACATGGCCTGCTTGTCGAATAGAAAAAATACGCTTCTTCGTGATGGATAAGAATGTTCAATCATCCTACAATATCATCATGGGAAGGGTAGAATTGAAGAAGTTCGAGGCAGTACCATCTACGGTACATCAATGCCTAAAATTTCCTATAAATTTTGGAGTAGGAGTTCTGAAGGGTGATCAAAAAGTAGCTCAGGAATGCTACTATTTGTCTGCCGAGAAGAGGAACTGGAGGAATCAAGGAAAAAGACTACCACCTATCAAGTGGATGAAGGTGCAGAAATTGAAACATTGGATCCTAGGGATGAGTCGCAACTCGTGAAGGGTCAAGTGGTGGAAGCTACTGAAAACATCATTCTGGATGACGAGCACCCTGAACGAACAACTCAAATAGGTTCATCGTTGGAGGCCTCACTAAAACATGAATTGATAACTTTCCTAAGAAGCAGAAAGCAAACTTTTGCATGGAGTCATGAGGATATGCCCGGGATAGACCCAAATGTTTTATGTCACGAGCTCAACGTGAATAAGGAGATTAAGCCTGTGAAGCAGAGAAGAAGAGTATTCAGTCCCGAGAAGAATCAAGCCATACAGGAGGAAGTCGAAAAGCTCCAGAAAGCTTGCTTTATTGAGGATGTTAAATATCCAGACTGGTTAGCAAATGTAGTGATGGTGAAGAAGAAGAACAACAAATGGAGAATGTGTGTAGACTTCACCGACCTCAACAAAGCATGCCCAAAGGATCATTTTTCGTTGCCCCGAATTGATCAACTAGTGGATGCTACCTCGGGACACGAGCTGCTGAGCTTCATGGATGCTTATTCTGGTTACAACCAGATTAAAATAAAACCTGAAGACAGGGAGAGTACTTCTTTCATTACCCCTAGGGGAACTTACTGTTATAATGTTATGCCTTTTGGTTTGAAAAATGCAGGTGCAACATATCAGCGGCTGATGAACAAGGTGTTTGCAGAACAAATCAGTTGCAATATGGAAGTCTATGTTGATGATATGCTGATAAAGAGCGAGAAAGTTGTTGATCATCTAGTTGACTTAGGGCAGACCTTTGATCAATTGGATAAATATCAAATGAAGTTGAACCCGACTAAGTGCATATTTAAAGTACGAGAAGGCATGTTTCTCGAGTACATTGTCAATCAACGAGGCATTGAAATAAACCCTGAAAAGATCAAAGCTCTGTGAGGACTGCGATCTCTAACGACGAAGAAAGAAGTGTAAAGTCTTACAGGACGAGTAGCAGCACTCAACAGATTTGTATCACGAGCAACTGATAGATGTCTCCCATTCTTCAAAACACTCCGAAAGACTTTTGAGTGGAATGATGAATGTGAAAAGGCTTTTCAAGACTTGAAAAAATATCTGGGAGCACCTCCATTGTTATCCAGGCCAGTGATGGGGGAAAAATTATACTTGTATCTGCAGTGTCGGAGAATGCAGTTAGTTCGGCATTGATAAGAGTGGAGAATGGAGTGCAAAACCGATATATTACACGAGTAAAGCCTTCCGAGGAGCAGAGATCAGATATCCAAAGTTGGAAAAATTGGCACTAGCATTGATTGATGCGAGTAGAAGAATGAATTCATACTTCCAGGCTCATACTATAGTAGTATATACTGATATGCCATTGAGGCAAGCCCTTCATAAACCAGAAAAATCAGGGAGATTGATGTACTGGGCAATAGAACTTGGTGAATATGATATAGTGTATGAACCTAGATCATCGCTTAAAGGGCAAGCAGTAGCAGATTTTATAGCAGAATTCACCTATCTTGATACCCCCGAGGAGCAAAAGCTGCTCACCGATCAACCTATAGATGTTACAAAATCATCAAACTCAAGCCCAGACCAACTAAGGTTGGTAAAAGGGCGAGAAAAGATGATCGACGAACAACAAGAAATATTAGGAGAGGGTGAAAGGAAGCAACAAATTTTCCACCGAGGAACTCTGTCAGATCAGAAATTTAAAGACGAGTTACCTATATGGAGTCTATATGTGGATGGCTCATCTTGCGCAATAGGCTGTGGGGCAGGGGTCGTTTTGAACAGTCCGAACGAGGTCGACATGGAATATGCCCTACGTTTTCAATTCAAAGCTTCGAATAATGAGGCTGAATATAAAGCTATGATTGTAGGTCTTAATTTGGCAAAAACCATGAGGGCAGAGCAGGTTATTGTCTTCAGTGACTTGCAATTGATCATAAATCAAATGAAGGGAGTATATGCAACCAAAGGAGAATTAATGATCAGATATCATGTAAAGGTAAGGAATTGGTATCGGAATTTGTTGCTATTCTGCTGGTCAGAATATCAAGAATGGAGAATGCGAGAGCAGACGCATTAGCTCGATTAGCGTCAGCTACTCGTACTGAGCTACGAAGAACAATCCCAGTTGAAATTTTAGCTGGTCAGAGTATAAATGAGGGTCTGACAATGAACTTTATTACTCTTGATTTAGGATCATCATGGATGGATCCCATCAAGGCATATATCGAGAAAGGGGAATTACCAACTTACAAACTTACAGCCAAGAAATTGAAGTTTAAAGCTGCTCGTTATGTACTGACTAATGGTATTCTATACAGACGAGGAATTATAGCAGGTTTATAAAGATGTGTGCATCCCACCGAGGTGAAAGATCTGATTGAAGAGGTCCATGAAGGGTCCTGTGGAGCCCATGTAGCAGGTCGGACACTTTTGCAAAGAATGATGACGCAAGGATACTACTGGCCAACGATGAGAGCTGATTGTATAGCCTATGCCAAAAAATGTGACAAGTGTCAGTGCTTTTCCTCCATCCGAAGAACTCCCCAAGCATTATTGACACCCATTACTTCCCCTTGGCCATTTTCCATATGGGGAATAGACTTGGTCGGGCCACTACCAACGACCAGGGGAAGATTTAAGTATCTCGTGGTCGCTGTCGACTACTTTACTAAATGGGTTGAGGCTGAGCCTCTCATTGATATGACGTACGACAAGGTGTACCAATTTATTTAGAAGAACATCATTTGTCGATATGGTCTTCCTCATGCCTTCATCAGAGACCATGGAACTCAGTTCGACAACGAGGAGTTCGCGACCTACTGTCATCAGTCAAATATCTTGAAGATTCACTCAGCTCCAGGCCATCCCCAAAGCAATGGACAAACTGAAGTGACAAACAGAACACTGCTAAATGGCTTGAAGAAAAGACTGAATGACGCGAAAGCAAACTGGATCAACGAGTTTCACTCTGTACTGTGGGCTTATCGGACTACTCCCCGAGTAGCAACAGGAGAATCTCCATATATGCTAGTATTTGGAAATGAAGTTGTTATACCCGCCGAATTGGGTCTCCCAACACACAGAATACTGAATTTCAATTCCCCTGTCAGCGATTTAATGAGAAGGTTAGACTTGGACATGCTGGAGGAAGTTAGGGAAGAAGCAGCCATTAGAAATGCTGCTTACCAACAACGAACAACTTTGTTCTACAACAAGAGAGTGAAGAAGTGCGACCTGAAAGAAGGAGACTATGTGCTAAAGAAGGTGATTCAAAAGCACAACAAACTGGAAGCAAACTGGCATGGACCCTACCAAGTTAAGGAAGTTGTTCGACCAGGGACATACAGAATAGAAACTTTAGAGGGGGAGGAGTTTAAGAATGCATGAAATGAAGAACACCTGCGCAAATATTATCAGTAATGTAAACTCTCATGTAATGCAATTTCATCAGTATGAATAAAGTGACAACATTCTGCCCAATTCTCTCCTTTTATTGAAAATTTTTCGCGGAATACTAGTGCTACACACTCAGCAAAAGTACTACTCAAACTACTCAGAAAAATATTCCTAAAAATGCCAACTAAGGTTGGTTATGAAGAAAAACTATTACTAAAAATGCCAACTAAGGTTGGTTAGGAAGAAAAACTATTTCTAAAAATGCCAACTAAGGTTGGTTAGGAAGAAAAATATTCCTAAAAATGCCAACTAAGGTTGGTTAGGAAGAAAAACTATTCCTAAAAATGCCAACTAAGGTTGGTTAGGAAGAAACATATTCCTAAAAATGCCAACTAAGGTTGGTTAGGAAGAAAAATATTCCCAAAAATACCAACTAAGGTTGGTCGGGAAGTAAATCTATTCCAAAAAATTCCAACTAAGGTTGGTCGGGAAGTAAATCTATTCCTAAAAATGCCAACTAAGTTTGGTCGGGAAGTAAATCTATTCCCAAAAATGCCAACTAAGGTTGGTCGGGAAGAAAAAATCCACCAACTCAGGTTAACTACAGCTGGTCAGAAGCATTTTATTTAAACAAAGTATGAGTATGTGAAAGTGATCAAGCAGAATTTTTTGACACTCGTAAATTACCAATAAGTTGGTCGAGAAACAAATTATCATCAATTTTGGTTAGTCGTCAAATGATTACCACAAATTCAAGATAGTCGACAGTAAGTTGATCGACAAATAACACAATGTTGTTATCTTTTAACAAATATACATGCACAGATGTAAAGTGTTTTACAATTACAAGACAAAGGCAATCAAGATTTGCAAAGAAAATTATTTCATTAAATGTAGAGCAAAATACATCAAGAATGAAATACAAATTTATTACATCAAGATCCCTATTCTATTGGTTTCTTCCCCTCTGCTTTTGAAACAGGTTCCTCGCTAGCAGGTGGATCATTTAAAGCGTAAGGGGAATTTATGAAATTAAGATCTTTAAGCATCCTGATGTTCATCACAGATGGTCGATCGAGTAGATGCTCAGGGCGAGATATCTCAGCATTGGAATGGAGACTGTAATCGCCAAGGTATTTGGAAATCAAACATTGAGGGATGGCCCGAGCAGGGATCCAGCTCATGTCGAGCTTGAATGGTGGCACTGGAAGGTCGAGCAACCCAGGATTATGGTAATCCCACAGGTAGTGACCCTGTTCCAGTTGCAGTACACCCAAGGCATTCAACCACCCTTGTTTGTAACCTTCATTATTCTCATTCTGAATTCGATCATCCAAATGGTAAAGAGCCTCATTGTAGCCATCCATCCAGAATTCTCTTGGCTGATTGTGGAATTGATAAGTTAGCCTTTCCAACTGCTCGTGAAGACTTTTTACAAAAATTTCCTTATTCTCCAAGGCAGACTTATGTGTAGAGAGCTGCTCGTCCAAATTTTGGATCTTCTTAGACATCTTGGCCAATGCCTGGTTCTTTGCCATCAGTTGGAAGGGTTGATTCTCCAGAGCCGATTGAGTTCTTTGTTCCTCGACAGTCATCCGAGCAGCTCTTGCTCATCCCCGAGCAGAGGTAGAAGGCCCAATCCTCTTCAAGGTTTCTAGTTCATCCCTCAGGTTGGCGTTTTCGAACTCCAAGAAAGAGAATCGCTCATCGTTCACAGGGACCAAAGCGTTTGATGTAGAGGCAGCAGACTTCAACTGAGCTATCTCTCTTTGTAAGTTATTATTTTCTTGCTCCAATAACTCTGCTATTTGTCTGTGCTCTTCGACCTCAGTCTTCAAAGTTCTTTCCCTCATATTATAAGCAGCGAACAACTTGTCATGCCCCTTATCAACACTGTGCAAAAGGGCTGTAGATTCCTTATATTGTTGTTGATGCTCTTCAAGAGTTCCTTGGAGATCCTCAATCATTTCATAATATGCTACATTGTTCGCTACTGCACGGTCGAGCAGGCACTTCAAATACTGGTAGGCTTCGATTGCTTGCTCTGAAGCACCTTGATCGAGAATGTCAACGATTTGTGCTGCACTCATATCCGTATGACCAGCTGTGAAATACTCATTACATTGCCTCAACAATTTTGTATCATGAGAAGACAATAACTCCATCCTGGCCATAAACTAGTAAAGGAAGAGAAAACAAGAATCAATAAGAGTGAAAACAGAGCATGAAGAAGAGAATCAATAGTATGTATAATTAAAACTTCGAAATTTATTTCATCATAAAGGAGAAGTACAAAGTTTCGGGTTACATTTGATAAAGAAAAATAAACAAAGAGAAAAATCCGAACAACTCTACACCTTTTCCTTGTCTCCCAAAACTTTCTCGGGAGGCTGGGACGAGGAGGTAGGTTGCTCGGATGGAATATATGGTTGCTCGGAGAGTGCAGGAGGTTGCTCGTTTGAAATAAGAGATGGTTGAAGTTGCTCGCTGGTCGACTGGATAACTGGGAGTTGAGGAATTTGATCTCCCATCACCATGGAGGATTCTTCAGAGGCGACTTCGTCCTCTTCTTCTTCTTCAGGAGTTGGAGGGGGGCCTGGGATGTGTTGCTAAAACTAGTCAGAATTTTCATCGACTTTCATCTCTTGCAGAGCAGCAACCCAGCCATCCCTAAAGTATTTGTGGCTACTATATTCCACCTGCGACATCATGGCAGCCAAACCTTTATTCCACCCCTTATTTCATCCAGCGCTGAAAGACTTTTTAACAACCAATTTCCTTTTCGTCTTCTCCGAGGAAAGCTTCTCGGAATGAAGATCCTCGGCAGCCTTCAACTTATTTTCCACTTCTTCTTTCTGACAACTTACTTCTCGAAGTTGGCCCAACTCTTCTTCAGCAGTCTTGAGCTTACTTTCAAGCTCCCCATCATTTTTGAGCTTCCCTTCGAGCTCTTTATTCTTCTCCTCCAAGTCTTTTATTTTCTTCTCCAACCCCTTGGAGACCTCGACAACCTTATCCTTCTCCCGCTCGGTCGAAGTGAGCTTTTTCTCCCAAGTGGCCTTATCATCAACATACTTCTGACGAGAATCCTTCAGAGATTGCGTCAGGCCCATCAAAGCTTCCTCTATACTTGACGAGGAGCTTGAAGCTGTAATAGCTTAATCTTTCTTCAGAATTGTATTAAAACAGGTCACCAACTGGGAAAAGAAAATAATAGCAAGTCAGTGCACAGATATAGCAAAAGAAGAATGAAAGTTTAAGACTATAGGACTTACAGAAGCAATATGGCGAGCTGCTAAGGTGGTAACCATGTCCTGAGAAAGATTTTCTTCAATACCTTGGATCTCAGGAATGATCCAAGTCTTCACCGAGCTCGGGGCAACAAAAGTGGGAACCCCACTTTCAGTAGATAGGGGTTGAGTGATGGATTCAGCCAAATTGACTGAAGATCTTTTCTTCAGCCTCCTTAAAGGAGCATCAACAGTCTCGACTAAAGATGTAGTCTTAGTCGGAGATATGACAATCACCTCGCTTGGAGCAGTGGCCTTGCTCGGAGCCACTAGGACATCATGTTTACTTTTCTTGGCCTCTCCAACAGCAGAGGCAGATTTCTCGAAAAGGGTAGGAGGTCTTCTTTTCTTCATCCTGGCCATAAACTACAAAGGTTTTGATTCTTAATTCATATTAAAGATTTGAATAAAAACTATCCCAAATTTAGTTTCACTTTCGTTAGTTAGCCTTTTTAATTTATTTTATAAAATAATGATTATTAATGGTTAGGCAACATTTAAAACGCATAATACCAAAGGGAAACAATAGAAGTATTCATTCCTGTGAAATTCATTTGAAGAATCTGATTAGATGGTTGCATTCCTCTCGAGAAAACAATGAAAACACATTCTTGGACGATCTTGAGAAAACTCGGTTTAGCTCTCCGAATCTTATGTTGAAAAATGAAGTAGTGTGTCCCTTTTCTTTTTATCGTTTTCATTATTTCTTTGATGGTTGACTCTGACCTTCACTCGATTCAGTTAATAAAGGGGAGGAAATGAGAATTTTTATTAAGGTCGTGATCAATAGAAAAAGGAGGACCAAGACCACCAAGCACTTTAAGTTTGGTATCCTGGTGGACTATTCAATACCCGGGGTCAAGCTGGTAGAGGTGCCCAACTTGGGGTCTGTACCTATTGAAGTCTCACTACACCAAAACTGTCGACTTGTCAAGGTCTAAAATCGTGACAAGTCAAACTTGTCAAGGTGTTTGAGTGTGACAAGTCTGGGGGTAACAAATGCCTTTGTTATGGACTTGTGACGGTCAAAGACCGTGACAATCCCGCGACAAAACCTAAAAAAAAATTATCACGATCAAAGACCGTGACAAGTTTCTTTGTCATGATTTTTTATCGTGATAATCCTAGGTAGAATTTAAAAAAAAAACGCTATAGGCAGTATAGCCACTGCCCAACAGTATATTTGTACCTGTTATAGTAAAATTATATATGTCCAAACAACATATATCCAAATAAAATAGAAATAATGTACCAAATCATGGCATATATAATCCATATCCAAATAAAATAGAAATACAAATCATGGCATATATAATCATGCCATATATAATCCAAAATTGTTCATGTCCGCTAATGGGCCGTTTGGGGGGTGTTTCGAGATTTCGCCCTCTAATGACATGTTTTCAGGCCTAAGTATAGATATTCAGAAGATTGGTCCGTGCTCTCAGACAGGGGGTCCCGTGACCACGCGGTCGTTTATTACGAGTTACATTGGGCCCGCGAGGTGTTGGTGCCGCTCACGGGGCCGTTTGGGGGGTGTTTCGAAGTTTCGCCCTCTAACGGCATATTTTTAAGCCTAAGTGTAGATATTATGAAGATTGTTCCATTCTCTCGGACTGGGAGTCCCGTGACCACGAGATCAGTTCCTACGAGTTACATTGGTCCCGTGCGAGGTGTTGGCTTTGCTGACGGGGCAGTTTGGGGGGGTGTGTTTCAGGGTTTTTCCCTCTAACGGCATGTTTTTAAGCTTAAGTCAAGATATTTTCAAATTATTATCATATTTTCACGCGTCAGTTCCTGCGAATTACATTGGTCCCATGCGAGGTGTTAGCGCCTCTCACGGGCCGTTTGGGGGGTGTTTTTGTTTTTCGCCCTCTAACAGCATGTTTTTAAGCCTAAGTTTATATATTTTCAAATTATCGTCATATTCTCAAACCGGGAGTCCCATGATCACGCGGTCAGTTCCTGCGAGTTACTTTGGTCCCGTGCGAGGTGTTCGCGCCTCTCACGGGGCCGTTTGGGGGTGTTTTAGTTTTTCGCCCTCTAACGACATGTTTTTAAGCCTAAGTCTATATATTTTTAAATTATCGTCATATTCTCAAACTGGGTTTCCCGAGACCACATGGTCAGTTCCTACGAATTACTTTGGTCCTGTGTGAGGTGTTGTGCCTCTTACGGGGCCGTTTAGGGGTGTTTTGGTTTTCTCCCTCTAACGACATGTTTTTAAGCTTAAGTTTATATAATTTCAAATTATTGTCATATTCTCAAACCGGGGGTCCCGTGACCATGCGGTGAGTTCTTACGAGTTACTTTGGTGGGTGTTTTTTATTTTTCTCCCTCTAACGGTATGTTTTTAAGCCTAAGTCTATATATTTTCAAATTATCATCATATTCTCAAATCGAGGGGGACCGTGACCATGCGATTCGTTCCTGCGAGTTACATTAGTCCCGTGCGAGGTATTGGCACCACTCATGGGACCGTTTGGGGAGTGATTCGGGGTTTCGCCCTCTAACGGTATGTTTTCAAGCCTAAGTGTAGATATTTCGAAGATTGGTCTGTGATCTCGTACCGGGGATTCCGTGACCTCACAGTCGGTTCCTACGAGTTACATTGGTCCCGTACGAGGTGTTAGCTTTGCTCACAAGGCCGTTTGGGGAGTGTTTCGGGGTTTCACTCTTTAACGGTATGTTTTTAAGCTTAAGTCTAGATATTTTCAAATTATCATCATATTCTCAAACTGGTGGCGTGACCACGCGGTCAGTTCTTACGAATTACATTGGTCCCGTGCGAGTGTTGGCGCCTCTCACGGGGCCGTTTGGGGGGTGTTTTATTTTTTTGCCCTCTAACGACATGTTTTTAAGCCTAAGTTTATATATTTTCAAATTATCGTCATATTCTCAAACTGGGGGTCCATGACCACGCGGTCAGTTCCTTCGAGTTACTTTGGTCCCGTTTGAGGTGTTCGCTCCTCTTACGGTGCCATTTGGGGGTGTTTTGGTTTTCTGCCCTCTAACGGCATGTTTTTATGCCTAAGTTTATATATTTTTAAATTATTATCATATTCTCAAACCGGGGTCCCGTGGCCACACGGTCAGTTCCTACGAGATTCCTTTTTCGTCATATTCTTAAATGTGGAGACGCACAATAGAACGTTCATCTCTATTGCGCAATAAAGACGAATGTTCTATTGTGCTCTATTATGTAGATTCATTGCTCTCTATATTGTGACCCTACCCCCACTGCTAGATTCATTTTTTGAAGCATCTCACTCAAAATAGTATCGTGCTCAAAATGCGACTAAGTGAGCAAGATCATCCAGAGGACAAGAAAAATTAATAAATAAATTTAATGATATTTGACAGATTAGTATTATAAAGGGATTTTTAGATAACTAATAATTGGCACACTAGTGTAAAAAAAATTAAATTTAAGGAAATGGGATTACAGATGATTGTTTAGATATTGAGCAAGTATATCTAGCAAACCACGTTACCTAGCACCTAATCACCATTGTAGTCATAGAAGCAATCACATATGGTATACCAGCTCTCCACATTTAATGGATCTGTAATAAAATATGAGAATAAGAATTTAAAACGAGAATAAACGTCTGAACTTAACAAATTAAACTAGGAAGGAAAACATGACCACCCTAACCCATGAGTTGTTCCAATCAACGACCTAGTTAGGCCGTGAGCTATTGAAATTTATGGCCAATCCAATTCATGAATTGTTGAATAATCATGGATAACTTAGGTCGTTGATATGAAAATTTTGTTGGTCTATTGAAACCGGGAATATAAGTGCCATGACTGAACTTGGACGTGAAAACCCATCAGCTACGGTTACAGAAGACCGTGAGGAATTCAGTTTCAATAGACATGTATATAATGGTTATGGTATAAGGGTATATTATCTTATATAATGGAGTTTGAAATTGTGGTGCTGAGAAAAATATACGACGGTGACTACGCATAAATTCTTTTGAATTTATCCTCCTAAGTTGGTAGTTTTAGTACCTCGAACAATGTAATTGATTTGTTTTTATCCCATATCATTACTAGTGACTTTTTCTAATATATACCTCGAGTTTCGTGTATTTCTTACTGTTTTTACAGATATTTAGTGCAATGAAAAGAGAGAAAGAAACCGGAAGAAAGGAAGAGAACAAAGGAAGACAAGTCAAAGGGAAAAAGCGTAACTCTACACCCAGAGTTCGGATTTGAAGCCTAAATGAAAGTTGAAGATAATCAAATCACAAGAGTGTAGGAAGAAACGACAGTCAAATCGGAGTTCTGGATAAAAAGATATGGCAAGTCAAAGTTGGAGAAAGAAAGTCAAAGTTGAAATTAATTATGGAAGGTGAAGAGTTTCAACTTTTGAAATTTCTTGTATAATTCCTTTTTATTAGTTGTAAAATGTGAAGAGGCATTGGAAAAGTCATATTTGGGTATTATAAAAAGTTAAGCCCTAAAGTAATGAAGAGAAGAAGAGAGAGAGTTCCTTTTGGCATATAATTTCATATTTTCTTAGGATTTAGAAACCCTAGTTTGTAAGTTGAACAAGAGCTATTCAAGATTCAAGTTTCAAGTTCAGATTTCCTTCTTCTATTCAAGTATTGCTAATTTTTACTTTTCATTACTTCCATATTGTAAGTTTAAATTGCTCTTGTAGTTTAATTTTGTTTCTCAATTCAAGTTTCTTTTCAATGCATAATAGACCTATGATTTCTTTCACATTTAGAATTTTGTTTTCATTTAATAAAATCATGTCTAGCTAAGTTTTTTTAGGGTTGGGATGCATAAACCCATCCCAAAATAAATTACATATGTAGAAAATAGAATTTTAATTAAACCCATCCTTAGGTACTTGGGATGTTTAAGAATATAATGTGCATAAAATTTTTTAGCACCGCTTTATATTTTCCTTTGATTTCATATGATGCGGGATTGAACCTCATATATGTAATGCTTAGGATCTATAAAGACTGGATTCATTCAAACTTCTAATTTATAATTTTAGTATTCTGCTAAGTAATTACTAAGGATTGAGGGATTGTATTCCAACCTAATTTCTCTTATATTCATAACAAACCTCTTTCCATTTGTGTAACTATTCCTGTTAGCATAGTTAATTTATAATTTAATTTCATTGCAATTTAGTCATAAAAGAGTTTCAAAAATCACAAATATTAATCTTTTCTTTTCTTTTTAAGAATTAAGTTAAGGTTAAAATTCATTACTCCTTCGTCATTAAGATTTGTAAGTTCTACTCCTTGTGGATACGATCCCGACTTATCGAATTATTACTAACGCGACAGGCTTGCACTTAAAGCCTATAAAGCACGCACTTTAGACACATTTATGGTCGCGTCAAGTTTTTGGCGCCGTTGCCGGGGACCTAGGTTACATTTTGAGAGTAAAAGTTAAACCCGATTTGATTAAAAAAAAAGAACTTTTATTCTTTCTCATCTCCCATAAACTGTACATGCAAACTCCTCTGTCGTCTCCAACCCAAGTTCACAAAAACCCCATTGCTGAAGCCAACACTGGTCACTCTGATAATTCCCAAACCCCTAACGTTCCACACTTCTAGGTTCCACCTTCTTCATCTCATAATTCACTCATGAGTCACACTTTGAGTCAAACACTGAGTGGAGATTTAGAATCATTTGATAACAACATGTCTGTGTAAGGTAGTATTGGCACTGGGGAAGGAGAATTACCCTATCTCCCCATGAAAGATATCTTATTTCCTGAGCGGACTGTCACTCCTGGATGCATTCTACTTTCGTACAATTCAGGACAGTTCCACCTTCGTAATGGGATGATCCAAATTCTTCCTACGTTCCATGGAATGGATTCTGAAAAGCCATATCTCCATCTTAGGGAATTCGAAGAAGCATGTAAAACATTTGGTGATCAAGCATGTCCGCAAGATGTTATCCGTTTGAAGCTTTTTCCTTTTTCCTTAAAGGATAAAGCTAATACCTGGCTATGGTCTTTACCCGCGAACTCTGTTCTGTCATGGAGAGAGATCCAGACTAAATTTCTCTCCAAATTCTTTCCACAGCATAAAACCAACTCTATCAAAGCCCAAATCCAATATTTCTGCCAAAATGAGAATGAAGCCTTTGATAAATGTTGGGATCGTTTTCAAGAGTTAGTTAGCACTTTCCAATACCACGGGTTTGAAAAACACCATCTCATTTCATTCTTTCATCAATGGCTTACTGTAGCGTCTAAACAAGTTGTGCAAATAATGTGTGAAAAAATATTTTGGGAGCTCGACTCGAGAGATGCCAAGGCTCATTTGAAATATGTAGCCGGGACCACTCAGGCATGGGACGTTTCTGACCCCAATAGCCAAAATAGACATCGACAAGTGTCCAACTCATCTGCTGCATCCGGTATTTATCAACTGGATAAGGACACTTTGTTAGATCGTCGACTTGACCAGTTGGAAAAGAATTTGAAAGACATACTTGAGGTTCGATTGAGAGATGCAACGAGACCTATCCAAGAGAAGGTGTGTGCTATTTGTGAGGCGGGTCATTCCACAAAAGGATGTCCTGCTATACCCGCCTACAAGGCAATGTACACTGAGCAAGTGGAAGCTATAAGAGGGTTTTGAGGAAATTTTTACACTCCTCAAGGGAACACATACAATCCATCTTGGAAAAATCATCCCGATTTAAACTATGGGCAATAACAAGGTGTGATAAATCCTACTTCACATGTTTTTTACCTCAACCCCCTCCTCAATTTTAGCAAGTGCCTCATATGCAGCCCCAAAGGCAAGCACCATCTCCTGGTCCGTATGTTACCCAAACTAAGCGATCTATTGAGGATAACTTGAATCAATTCATCTAATCACAAAAAGAGAACAACGCTAGGTATGATGTAATGCTCACTGAAATTAATACTAACATCTCTAGGTTGCAAGCTGCATTGAATATCCAAGAGAAGGGTAAATTTTCGGCTCAAGGTCAAATACCTCCTCAAGAGCAAACTATTGTTAGCTCTACATCATCGGAATTACAAGAGCAATGCCAAGCTGTCACCACTCTACGAAGTGGTCATTGAGTAGTTGATATCGCCTCCCCCACTTAAAGAACTAAAGGCTAAAGAGGTTTCGGTTGACAAGACAGAGTCCGATGAGCCTCCGTTATATGAGGATGGAAAGGATGAAGATGGCGAACCTAAAGTTGAAGTAAAATAACCCTCCGCTGCTCCCTTTCCTCAACGCTTGTCACCACCTCAAATGGGTGCTTCCCATACTGAAGTGCTAGATGTTCTTAAGCAAGTGAAGCTTAACTTTCCATTTCTGGATGCCATCCAGAAAATTCCCGCCTATGCGAAAGTCCTTAAAGATCTTTTAACTAGGCTTAAGGTGACGAAGAATGTCTTTTTAGCACAAAATGTGAGTTATGTCCTGTTGAATGATCTTCCACCCAAATTTAAAGATCCTGGTGCAACCACAATCTTGTGTGTGATTGGAGAATGTAGAGTTAAAAAGGACTTGCTTGATTTAGGCGCAAGTGTGAATATCCTCCTATACTCCATTTATAAGTAACTTGATTTAGGTGATCTTAAGCCTACCTGAATCACTCTATAGTTAGCAGATCGCACAGTCAAGGTACCTCGAGGTATTGTGGAGGACGTGATAGTTCAAGTTTACACATTCTACTTTGCTACAGACTTTGTCATTTGGGATACGAAGCCCTCTTTCCCTTCTAGCAATCATGTTCCCATAATTTTAGGCCGCCAATTTTTAGCTACTGATAATGCTTTGATTAACATGCGAAATGGGCAAATGCAACTCACTTTTGGGAATATGATCCTCTAGACCAATATCTTCAATGTTTCCAATCAAATGGGTAATGAAGATGAAATTCATGCGATTGACCTTATCAATGAAGTAGTGGATGAGCACATTGAGAAAATCATAAGTGGGGATGCGCTAGAAGTCTGTTTAGTACTGAGTGTTGAAAACATATATTCTTAAACTGAGTTTGAGCGTGAAGTGGAGGAGTTGAGAGTGTTGTTACAAGAATAAGTGAAGTTGGAAGAATTAAGAGATGTTGACTAGGTATCCAGATTTGAGGAGTTACCCCCACGGGTGTGAAAAATAATTCCCTCTGAAGAGACATTTCCTTGTCTCGAGTTAAATAAACTCCCTCCTAATGTTAAATATTCTTTTCTAGGAGAGGGAGAGACATTTACTGTTGTTGTCTCTTCTGTAATACCCCGTAATTTTATTGATTTTTATTTAAAGGATTAATTAATTAAATGAGAATTAATTGGATATTAATTCGGATTTAAATACTAACGAGACGCGAATTGGTATATGATTATGATGATAATATTGAATATTACTCAGTATATATGGTAATATATGAGTATTGAAAATATTAAAAATTATCGCGAGGCAGAAATACGACAATTTGAGAAATTAAGTTGGGACGCGCGGGTCAGTCGTGTCAGGAATGAAATTAATTAGATTAAAAAGTAATTTATTTTTTTAACAACCGAATGGTCATTTTGAGTGCACCAATATGTCCGAAAGGGTTGAGATAGTCAGAAAATACTAGCTAGGGGTTTAGTTTGGGTCCCGGGGCATTTTAGGCAAAACCGGCAACCCAAAAGGGTATTTTGGTAATTTAAAAAATTTAGGAGTTAAGACCCACGAATTTTAGAGGTTAATTATATATTATTAGAGAGACCACTAAGGCCATTATCAGCCAAAAACAATAGAAGTGGGCTACGGGAGTTTGAGAGAGGTTACAAGAGGTTCCAAACCAAAACCACCACCACCACCATCTTTTTGGAAGGAATTGTGACCAGAAAGAAGAGAGAATCAACCCTCGATCATCAGCAACGATTCAGCACAACAAACCTAAGGCAAGTGATTTGGTTTCATTACTTGCATTGAATATTTCCTCCATGCTTAGTGTAGAAATTTACGTATGTTTTGAAGGATTGATGAAAACCCAATGGGATTGTTAAGGATTGCATGTAGAATTGTTCTCGACGAATTTAGTAGCCAAAGACATAGCATTTGATAATGTAAAAACGGATTTAAAAAGGAGTTGTCATGTTCAATTAAAGTTTGGGCTCATGTTGTTAGGGTTTGTGGAAAAATTTGGGGATTTATGGATTTTACATGTTGATTTGAAGGAATTGACCCAAAAACTATGTTAGGAAGTGATCTAGGGTGGTTTAGAATAATTTAAGAACCTTAAAATCTGATTAGTATGAATTTGGGATGATTTAGGAGAGGAGAAAAGTTGAGAAAAACAAAATGGGTGAAATCTTGGCACTTTCGAAAATTTCGTTAGAAGACCAACCCAGGTCGTTCGAACGACCTTCTAACGAGATTCCAGTAGCCCATCTAACGAGTTCGTTCAAAGACCTTCGTTCAAACGACACTCGTTCGAACTACCTCATTCGAACGATATTTCTAACGAGTTGACATAATGACCTTGTTCGGACGATTTTTGTTTCGAACTTCACATAGGCTTATTTATGAGTATTATTTTTAGTTGAACTTCAATAATTTTGACCCTAGAGAATTGATGTTGGGAACTTTGTGAACACTTAGACTTGAGGAAGACTAGTAGGTATAATTGTGAGGCCGGAGTATAATTTAGGATTAAATTTTGGAGAAATACATATAAGACTTGATAACCTTTATGAGTTAGGTTTTAAGTAATGGAGATTACGACGTGAGATGTGTCGGTGGTGTAATACCTCGTAATTTTATTGATTTTTATTTAAGGGATTAATTAATTTAAATGAGAATTAATTGGGAATTAATCCGGATATAAATACTAGCGAGATGTGAGTTAGTATTTGATTATGATATTAAAATGGAATATTTCATGAGTATTGAAAGTATTTAGTTTGTCACGAGGCAGAAATGCGACAAGTTGGGAAACTTAGTTGGGACGCGCGTGTCAGTCGCGTCAGGAACGAAATGATTTAAATTAAAAAGTGAATTATATTTTTATCAATCGAATGGTTATTTTGAGTGCGTCAACGTGTCCGGAAGGGTCAAAATAGTTAGAAAACTCTAGCCAGGGGTTTAGTTTGGGTCCCGGGGCATTTTTAGGCCAGACCGGCAACCTAGAAGGGTATTTTGATTATTTTAAAAATATGGGAATTAAAACCCACGAATTTTAGGGTTAAATAATATATTACTAATGAACCCATTAAGTCCATTATCAGCATTAGGTAAGTTAGTGGGCTACGGGAGTTAAAGGGGGAGTTTGAAGAGGTTCCAAAAGAAACCTCCAACCACCATCACTATCCTTGGGAAAATTCTGTAGAGAAAGGGGAGCAATCAACCTTCGTTCACCAACATCAACTCAGAAGAAACAAATCTAAGGCAAGTGTTTTGATGTCGTTATTTGCAATGAATATTTCCTCCATGTGTAGTGTAGAAAACTGTTTATGTCTTGGAAATTTTGATGAAGAACACCCAATGAAATTATTGTGAAACTTGTGGTTTTGGGTAGGAATTTACATGTAGATGATTATGGACGAATTTAATGTACAAAACATAACTTTTGATGATCTAAAAACGAATTAATAAGGAGCCTTTTTATGAAATTAAATTCTGGGTTCAAGATTATAGGGTTTGGAACAAGAATTGGGGATTTATGATTTTTGGCATGTTAATTTGTAAGCTTTGACCACAAAAGCATGTTTAAGAATGATCTAGGGTGCCTAAAAATGGTCTACCGGCCTTAAAACGGAGTTGGATAGTCTTAGGGTGGATTTAGAGAAGAGGAGAATAAAGAAAAAAAAATGTGTTTGGGATTTTCTGGGCGTATTCTGCCATCTCGTTAGAAGACCTCCCAAGTCGTTCGAACGATCTCGTTCGAACGAGCTTCTAACGAGATGACAGTATCCCTTGTAACGAGTTGGTAGTTCATTCGAAGTGTTTCGTTCGAACGACCTCATTCGAACGAGACTTCTAACGAGTTGACAGAATGGCCTTTTAGGCCTGATTTTTATTTCAAATGTCCCGTAGACTTATTTAATGGAGTAATCACCTTCCCTTATTGACTAGTGGGTATAATTGTGAGATTGGAGTATGTTGAGGAGTAAAACTTAGATTCTTGTAGTAAACCGGAGGACATTTGTGGATTAGAAAACGAGTACCGAATTACGACGTGAGAAGAATTGACAACCTTAATGT
This sequence comes from Sambucus nigra, assembly GCA_949130495.1. Classification (NCBI taxonomy): domain Eukaryota; kingdom Viridiplantae; phylum Streptophyta; class Magnoliopsida; order Dipsacales; family Adoxaceae; genus Sambucus; species Sambucus nigra. The sequence continues at coordinate 419,298,292 of OX422223.1, forward strand.
ACATAAACCGGGGACTTGTAAACGTATAAAACTAAATGATGGTATAAGAATGAGAAGTATACCTCTATTAATATTTTGAGATATCTAATATGTGCGAATGCTTAGTATATGTAGTTATCTGTGTATAACATACCTACCATACTTGCTATCATGGGAGGTCGGCGTTCGATCAGGGCCATCTAATCTTTGTGTGCCTATGGTGGGGATTTAGATTGGTACCTAGAGAACATAGGTCAGAGAAAGACTTATTGAGAAGTTAATAAGTCTGCTGATCATGGGAGCGTATGTATGTGCGTGACCCATGTGATGTGAACTATGTTCGCCTCCATTATGTGTGATTGTTGCTATTTGAGAACGATTCCTGAGAGATTCGGAATGCGTGGTCCTTATGTACATGATGTACCAGGATTGGATAGCAGAGTATGTGTGCACCGCAGCTTAGTCTCGGGATGCTAGTATTGTATATTGATGATGAGAATAATATACTGTTAATTGAAATGAACTGTCATGTATAAATGTGAGTATAAATAATAGCAACCTTTTATAAAGATAAAATGGAAGATCTCTAGTAATTAGTATTACTAATATAGGAAACTGTGAAGAAAAGTGAAACTCTCTGTTTAAATGAAGATGCCGAAATTAAATTGTGAATCATATAGTAATGTTAGATTTTGTATTGGACTAGTTAGATATGGGAATAACTAGAATGGGTACGGGTACGATAGGAGTGCACAATTAGTTGAGAGGTGAGGAACTCATGTGAATGCACACACTATCATGTACTTTATATTCACTGTTTAATGATATTAAACACTTCCTATTTTTAAACTGTTTTCACAATCGGGCTCTGACCCGTTTGCTTTCAAATTTATTTTTGTAAAACCTTTTAGGTTCCCAGCCACAAGGACATCAAGTATCTGAGTTCCATTCCGGTGACGTACTGTAGTTGCTGTGGAAGTTACAGGACCTTGAGAGTAGACGCCTCCACTTTCTATGTTGACTCTATTTCAGATTTACTCATCCGTAGGGAATGTCGCACCATTTCTTTTAGAGACATCTCATTTACTCAGTTTTTATTTCATATTTTGGGTTGTAATTAAATTAATGATTGAGGCATGTATTTGTTACTTCAGTATTTGGATTGTTGTGAGGTGTATTCCTCCAGCTTTAGTTTATTACATTGTTATTTATTTGCGACTGTGATGTGGTTGTGATATCTGTATTTCATAATTTAAATGGATGTCATGTTAATCGGATTTAATTCAAAATTGACAACTCACTTTTTAAATATTAGGTGGCTAGTAATTATAAAAATATTTTCGATAATGATGCTATGAACTGAACCAACTTGGAATTTTGTATTAATTTGAATAAAGGAGTAGCTACCTGGTATTTAATTAGTCGGGGTCTCATAGGTGGTATCAGAGTATCAGGTTCTAGTGTCCTTAGGATCTGTACGGCTTATTATGTTTCCGCTGAGCTTTCTTTGATGTAGAGCCCTATATTTTAGGATTGTTGTATTCTTTTATGTATGATTCGCTCTTCAGCTATTTTGAGATAATAACTGCGAACTTTAATGACTTTACTCTCATTTCAGATGCCTCCACGATGTGCACAGCGAGTTCCTAGGGATGTTCAGCCCGAGCCACAGCCTGCACCAGTTCAGGGCTCCTTGAACGCCGTAGAGGTTGCAGCTATTACAGCCCAAGCGGTAAATGCCGCCCTTGCAGTTGTGTAGCAGGCACAACCCCAGGCGCCGGTTGTCGTGCCAGTTCAAGCTCATGCGTTCCCGTCTGCTTGGGAACGTGTTCGTGATGCTTTTCAAAAAGCACACCCTCCGGAGTTTGCAGGTAGCTCTGATGTTGTTGTGTCCAGTCAGTGGAAGAAGGACATTCAAAGGCTCTTAAGGAGGTACGAGTGAACGGATGTTCAGAAGCAGATACTGACTACTTTTAAGCTTGTAGGATCAATGTTACAGTGGTGGGAGTCCATTACCGCCACGAAGGAGAGAGACGCCCTTTCTATTCAGGAGTTCTTGGTGCGATTCGACCACAAATATTTTCCATCAGCTGTTCACACTGAAATGAGGAGGAAGTTAATGAACCTCAAGCAGGAGGGGAGGACCGTGGCCGAGTATGAGGCCGAATTCACTAATCTCTTGAACATTGTTCCCGATGAGATTCTGACTGAGGAGAAGAAGATTCAAAAGTTCATGGACGGATTGACTTGGAGGATCCGACAACACTTGTTGGGAAATCTCTCACTGGCCACTTATTCTGATTTGGTTAACGCTGCACTGCTTCACTGCCAGGATCACCGCTTTCACATGATCAGGAGAGTCCAGCCATTAGTGCAGGACAGGTGGAAATGGTGCCAGCGGGGCACAATCTGCTCAGGGTCAGCATAGGTAGGGAGATCAGGGTTCCCAGCAAGGGGATTTTAAGAGGTTCAGATCTGGGGGTTTCAGAAATGGACAGGGAGGTTTTTGTCATGGCCATCAGGGTCAGCAGGGCCAGCAGCAGCATTTTCAGCAGGGCCAGCACGGCCAGGGGAGGAATGGCAACGACCACCAGGGCCGTGGGCAACAAGGTCAGAGAGGGGGAACTTTTCGGGAAAATGTTTCATTTGTGGCAAGATTGGCCACAAGCTCCAGGAGTGTCCTGATAGGGGCAGGGCACCACAACAGCAGCTGCAGGGTGCTCGACAGGAGCCCCAGAGACCTATGTTTTCCGCCGCCCTCCCAGCAGCACCACAGATGCCAGCTTTGCCACCCATCCCAGCAGTCCCAGTCCAGCTGGGACAGCTTCAGTACGGGTGAGTTTATCAACTCCAGCATGCTACAGTTCCACAGGATCAACCTGCCATTGAGGGTATGTTCTCTATTCAGGGGACTATGGGGCGTATTTTATTTGATACGGGGGCCACATATTATTTTATTGCCACGAGATTTGCACGCACTTTGGGGTTATTAGACACTGTAGAGATCACGGTTACTTGCATAGATTTACCATTGAGTAGGGGCTCCGTGATATCCCTTATTTGTAGAGGTGTGGGTATAGAGATCGGGAGATTTACTTTACCCGCTGATATGTTAGTATTAGAGATGACTGAGTACGATGCGATTGTTGGTATGGATTGGCTAGTTGCGTACCGAGCCATGATTGATTGTTTTAGTAGGAGTATTATTTTTGCTATTCTCGGCCAGGAGATGTTTTTAGTGGCGATGCCTCGCCCCGAGGGAGGATCGTCCACACACTTGTATTACATAGAGGAGGAGACCTCTAAGGAAGTGGTTATACCACTTGATTCGATTCCAGTTGTTAGGGAATTTGCTGATGTATTTCAGGATATACCTGGATTACCTCCTAGTGGAGAGATAGATTTTGTTATTGATTTGACGCCGAGCACTCGGCGCATTACCCGCGCACCTTACCGTATAGCTCCAGTGGAGATGAGAGAGCTAAGGGATCAGATAGAGCAGTTGTTAGGTCAGGGGTTTATCCGAAGGAGTACTTCGCCTCTGTGTTGTTCGTAAAGAAGAGGGATGGATCGTTGATATTATGTGTAGATTACCGAGAGTTGAATAAAGTCACGATACATAATAAGTATCGATACAGAATAAGTATCAGTTACCCCGAATCGATGACTTATTTGACCAGTTGAGAGGAGCTTGCTTCTTCTCAAAGATTAATTTGCGATTAGGATACCATCAGTTGCGTATCAGGGAATAGGATGTCTCGAAGATTGCTTTCTTGACAAGTTATGGTTCCTATGAATTTAGGGTTATGCCTTTTGGATTGACCAACTCTCCAGCCGTGTTTATGGACTTGATGAATAGGGTGTTCAGAGAGTTCCTAGACCAGTTCATCATTGTCTTTATTGATGACATTCTGATTTACTCCAAGACAGAAGAGGAGCACGCCGAGCATTTGAGGCAGGTTTTGCAGACGCTACGTCAGAACGAGCTATATGCAAAGTATGAGAAATGTGGATTTTGGCTGAAGGAGGTTTAGTTTTTGGGGATATCATTTCAGACCGGAGGATATCTGTTGATCCGGGGAAGGTATCCGCGGTGAGGGAGTGAGGAAGCCCACGACACCAACTGAGATCCGTAATTTCTTGGTCTTATCATGATACTATATGAGGTTTATTCGAGATTTCTCAAAGATAGTGGGTCCTTTGACACAGCTGACTCGCAAAGGTGTGCCATTCATCTGGAGCGATGCCTGTCAGTTGGCATTTGATGAGTTGAAGGACAAGTTAACCTCAGCGCCTGTGTTAGCATTACCCAGACCTGGAGTTGAGTATTTAGTCTACACCGATGCGTCCTTACAAGGGCTTGGAGGTGTGCTGCAATAGGAGAGTCAGGCAATAGCTTATGCTTCCCGTAAGCTTAAGCCTCACGAGAGGAATTACCCCACACACGACATGGAGTTAGCGGCAGTTGTATTCGCTCTTCAGATTTGGAGACACTATCTCCTGGGGGAGAAATTTTGGTTGTTCACAGACCACAAGTCTCTACAATACCTCTTCACGCAGAAGGAGCCGAATATGCGTCAACGTCGGTGGCTTGAGTTTGTGAAGGATTATCAGTTTGATATCCAGTATCACCGAGGGAAGGCTAACGTGGTAGCTGACGTGTTGAGCCGTAGGCCAGTAGATGAGGTGGCCGAGGTGTGGAAATCTAAGTGGAAGGAGTTGGGACACCAGGATGCAGTGGCCCGATCGTTCAAGTCTGTGATGACTATTACACCTCAGATTGTTACAAGAGTGGTAAAGGCCCAGGCAAATGACTCGTTCTGTCAGGAGCAAATAGTTCGATTACTAGCAGAGGGAGCCGAATCCTATATCGCTAGCTCAGATGGGGGATTACGCTTCAATGGGAGACTGGTTGTTCCGAAAGGGGAAGACTTGCGACACGAGGTAATGCCAGAGTCACACGGCTCACGGTTCGCGGTACACCCTGGTGGGGATAAGATGCACCAAGACATGAGACGACAGTATTGGTGGAGCGGGATGAAGAGAGATATTGCCGTGTTTATTTCAAAATGCGCCACTTATAAGCTAGTAAAGGTGGACCATCAGAAATCGGCAGTACTTCTACATCCGTTAGAGGTTCCGATGTGGATATGGGAGAGCATATCCATGGATTTTATCACGGGGTTACCTACATCACAGAGGGGTCACGACTCCATATGGGTAATTGTGGACCGGTTGACCAAAGTTGCTCATTTTCTACCCGTAAGGACAGATTACACTACGGGACAGTATGTCCAGATTTTCATTGCGGAGATAGTGAGACTTCACGGGGTGCCTCTAAATATCGTGTCTGACCGAGACAAGATATTTGTTTCACAATTTTGGGAGAGTTTCCAGGAGGCCATGGGTACAGAGTTGCAGCTGAGTACGGCATATCACCCGCAGACTGATGGGCAAACAGAGCGGACAAATCAGATGTTGGAGGACATGTTGCGTATGTGCATCCTAAATTTTGGAGTTGGTTGGGAGCAGTTCCTTCCACTGGTGGAGTTTTCTTATAATAACTCCTACCAGTTCACCATTGGCATGGCTCCATTTGAGGCGTTTATGGTAGACCTTGTCGTTCCCCAACATGTTGGTTAGAGGTGGGGGATAACAAAATCCTTGGGCCGAAAGTGATTCAGGACACTTCGACAAGGATAGAGATGATACGGAGCCGTATTCGGGTAGCTCCGGACCGGCAGAAGAGCTATGCTGATGCCAAGAGGTTCTTCAGAGAATTCAAGGTGGGGGACCAGGTGTTACTCAGAGTATCTCCTATGAAGGGGATTATGCATTTTGGGAAGAAGGGGAAACTGACATCAAGATAAGTGGGGCCATTTCCTATCATCGCGAGGATTGGGCCAGTTGCGTATAGACTCGGGTTACCGGAGCACTTGCATAGGATTCATGATGTGTTCCATATTTTCTCGCTAAGGAAATATCTTAGGGACGATTTGGCCCATACCCACATTGCTTTAGAGGACATCGATATTCAGCCTGATAGTTCCTACGAGGAGGGGCCGATTGCTATTTTGGACCAAAGCGAGTGGAAACTGAGGTCAAAGATAGTACCACTAGTACGTGTTCATTGGCGGCATCATAATGCCTAGGAGTCCACATGGGAGCACGAGGATGAGATGCACGAGTGTTATCAAGAGTTATTTTTACCAGGTACTCTTTAATTCCGAATTTTAGGACGAAATTTTGTTATTAGGGGGAAGTATGTAATACCTCGTAATTTTATTGATTTTTATTTAAGGGATTAATTAATTTAAATGATAATTAATTGGGAATTAATCCGGATATAAATACTAGCGAGATGTGAGTTAGTATTTGATTATGATATTAAAATTGAATATTTCATGAGTATTGAAAGTATTTAATTTATCACGAGGCATAAATGCGACAAGTTGGGAAACTTAGTTGGGACGCGCATGTCAGTCGCGTCAGGAACGAAATGATTTAAATTAAAAAGTGAATTATATTTTTATCAATCGAATGGTCATTTTGAGTGCGCCAACGTGTCCGGAAGGGTCAAAATAGTCAGAAAACACTAGCCGTGGATTTAGTTTGAGTCCCGAGGCATTTTTAGGCCAGACCGGCAACCTAGAAGGGTATTTTGATTATTTTAAAAATATGGGAATTAAAACTCACGAATTTTAGGGTTAAATAATATATTACTAATGAACCCATTAAGTCCATTATCAGCATTAGGTAAGTTAGTGGGCTACGGGAGTTAAAGGGGGAGTTTGAAGAGGTTCCAAAAGAAACCTCCAACCACCATCACTATCCTTGGGAAAATTCTGTAGAGAAAGGGGAGCAATCAGCCTTCGTTCACCAACATCAACTCAGAAGAAACAAATCTAAGGCAAGTGTTTTGATGTCGTTATTGTAATGAATATGTCCTCCATGTGTAGTGTAGAAAACTGTTTATGTCTTGGAAATTTTGATGAAGAACACCCAATGAAATTATTGTGAAACTTATGATTTTGGGTAGGAATTTACATGTAGATGATTATGGACGAATTTAATATACAAAACATAACTTTTGATGATCTGAAAACGGATTAATAAGGAGTCTTTTTATGAAATTAAATTATGGGTTCAAGATTATAGGGTTTGGAACAAGAATTGGGGATTTATGATTTTTGCCATCTCGTTAGAAGACCTGCCCAGGTCGTTCGAACGACCTCGTTCGAACGAGCTTCTAACGAGATGACAGTATCTCTTCTAACAAGTTGGTAGTTCGTTCGAAGCCTTTCATTAGAATGACACTCGTTCGAACGACCTCGTTCAAACGAGACTTCTAACGAGTTGACAGAATGGCCTTTTAGGCCCGATTTTTATTTCAAATGTCCTGTAGACTTATTTAATGGAGTAATCACCTTCCCTTATTCACTAGTGGGTATAATTGTGAGATTGGAGTACGTTGAGGAGTAAAACTTAGATTCTTGTAGTAAACCGGAGGACATTTGTGGATTAGGAAACGAGTACCGAATTACGACGTGAGAAGAATTGACAACCTTAATGTACATAAATCGGGGACTTGTAAATGTATAACACTAAATGATGGTATAAGAACGAGAAGTATAGCTCTATTAATATTTTGAGTTATCTAAGATGTGCGAATGCTTAGTATATGTAGTTATCTGTGTATAACATACCTACCATACTTGCTATCATGGGAGGTCGGCGTTTGATCAGGGCCATTTAATCTTTGTGTGCCTACGAGGGGGATTTAGATTGGTACCTCGAGAACATAGGTCAGAGAAAGACTTATTGAGAAGTTAATAAGTCTGCTGATCATGGGAGCGTAGGTATGTGCGTGACCCATGTGACGTGAACTATGTTTGCCTCCATTATGTGTGATTGTTGCTATTTGAGAACGATTCCTGAGATATTCAGAATGCGTGGTCCGTATGTACGTGATGTATCGGGATTGGATAGCAGAGTATGTGAGCACCGCAGCTTAGTCTCGGGGTGCTAGTATTGTATATTGATGATGAGAATAATATACTGTTAATTGAAATGAACTGTCATGTATAAATGTGAGTATAAATAATAGCAACCTTTTTTAAAGATAAAATGGAAGATCTCTAGTAATTAGTATTACTAATATGGGAAACTGTGAAGAAAAGTGAAACTATCTGTTTAAATGAAGATGCCGGAATTAAATTGTGAATCATATAGTAATGTTAGATTTTGTATTTTACTAGTTAGATATGGGAATAACTAGAATGGGTACGGGTACGATAGGAGTGCACAATTAGTTGAGAGGTGAGGAACTCATGTGAATGCACACACTATCATGTACTTTATATTCACTGTTTAATGATATTAAACACTTGCTATTTTTAAACTGTTTTCACAATCGGGTTCTGACCCGTTTGCTTTCAAATCTATTTTTGTAAAACCTTTTAGGTGCCCAGCCACAAGGACACCAAGTATAGGAGTTCCATTCCGGTGACGTACTATAGCTGCTGTGGAAGTTACAGGACTTTGAGAGTAGACGCCTCCACTTTCTATGTTGACTCTATTTCAGATTTACTCATCTGTAGGGAATGTCGCACCATTTCTTTTAGAGACATCTCATTTACTCAGTTTTTATTTCATATTTTGGGTTGTAATTAAATTAATGATTCGGGCATGTAATTGCTACTTCAGTATTTGGATTGTTGTGAGATGTATTCCTCCAGATTTAGTTTATTACATTGTTATTTCTTTACAACTGTGATGTGGTTGTGATATCAGTATTTCATAATTTAAATGGATGTCATGTTAATCGGATTTAATTCAAAACTGACAACTCACTTTTTAAATATTAGGTGGCTAGTAATTATAAAAATGTTTTCGACAGTGATGCTATGAACTGAACCAACTTGGCATTTTGTATTAATTTGAATAAAGGAGTAGCTACCCGGTATTTAATTAGTCGGGGTGTCACAGGCGGTCTATATTGTATATTATCCAAATACTTATGAATGGGCAAACTTGAATGACATTATAAGGAGGTAGATATACCTCTAGTAATATTATAAGATATCTAAGATGTGTGAATGCTTAGTATATGGATATATATGTGTATAACATACCTACCTTACTTGCTATCACTGGAGGTCGGCTTTCGAAATGGGCCATCTAATCTTTGTGTGCCTACGGGGGGAGTGAATGACTTATTCGTGAGAAATAAGTGAGCTGACCATAGGAGCGTAGGTATGTGCGTGACCCATGGATATGTGAACTATGTTCGCCTCCATTATGTGTGATTGTTGCTTATTGAAATGGTTCCTGAGAGATTTTGAATACGTGGTCCTTAGGTACGTAATGTGCTGGGATTCAATAGCAGAGTATGTGTGCACCGTAGCTTAGCCTAGGGGTGCCCTTTTTGTATATTTATGATGATATTAATATACTGGTAATTGAAATGGACTTTTATTAATGTATGGATATGAATAATTATGACATTTTTAGTAGAGTTAAAAATGAGAAACTCATAGTAAATTATTATAACTAATTCTGAGGAATAAAAAGTAAGACTCTCAGTTTATATTAAGATGTCGGGAATTGAACTTTGAATTGTATAGTAAAGTCAGGTTATGGATTGGGCTGCTAGATAGTGGAATAACTAGAACGGGTACGGGTACGTTAGGTGTGCACAATTAGTTGAGAGGTAAGGAACTCATGTGAGTGCACGCACTATCATGTATTTTATATTCACTGTTTAATGATATTAAACACTTGCTATATTTTAAACTGTTTTGACAATCGGGCTCTGACCCGTTTACTTTCAAATCTATTTTCTTGTAAAAACCTTTTAGGTGCCCAGCCACCGGGATGCCAAGCTTAGGAGTTCCATTCCAGTGACATGCTGTAGCTGCTGTGGAAGTTACGGGACCTCGATAGTAGACACCTCCACTTTCCACTTTGACTCCATTCAGGTTTATCCATCTGTAGGGCATGTCGCCTTTTCTCTTAGAGAAAACTTATTTACTCAGTTCTATTTCAGTTTTGGATTTAATTAATTAGTGATTCAGACTTTGTATTTGGTTTTATTCAGTAGTCGGATTATTTCAGAGGAGTGTTCCTCCAGATGCATTTTATTCCATCATTATTCTATAGTGACTGTGATGTGACAGTGGTATCATTATTTCATAATTTAATTGGTTGTATGTTAATCTTATTTAATAAATTGACAACTCACTTTTTAAATATTAGGTGGCTAGTAATTGTTTAAAAATGTTTTCGACAATGATGCTATGAACTGAACCGACTTGACATTTTGTATTAATTTGAATAAAGGAGTAACTACCCGGTATTTAATTAGACGGGGTGTCACAGATGGTATCAGAGCATCTGGTTCTAGTGTCCTTAGGATCTGTACAGCTTGTTATGTTTCCGCGTAGCGTCCTTGATATAGAGCCCTATATTTTAGGATTGTTGTGATCTTTTGTGTATCTTTCGCTCTTAAGCTATTTTGAGATAATAGCTGTGAACTTATATGACTTCTCTCTCATTTCAGATGCCCCCACGACGTGCACAGAGAGTTCCCAAGGATGCTCAGCCCAAGCCACGGCCTGCATCATGCCTAATTAATATCTCTAATTTATTTTAAGAAAACACTTGTATTAGTGTATAGGCCATAATTACTATGTATAATACTGAGGAAAAGCAATAGAGGTAACCATGCCTGAGATTTGTCTGAAGAAATCTTATTTTAAAGATATGTTCCTTGCGAAAGGATGACTAAGTTCGTCTCTTGGACTATCTTGAAAAAAATCTGGTTCTCGCCTTTAAAACTTGGACTGAAATCTTGCTTTAAATGGGGCTTGGATTTGGAAATAGAAGGGGATGAAGTATATGGGATGCGACTGCTTTTAGAGTTTATAATAATGAGATTAAAAGTTCTGACCTCGAAATATTAATATATAAAGAATTGGTAGAATTTTAGTTACACAAAATTCTTTTAGAAACCAAAGTAGCGTCGGAACTCCCATGTGCCAAATCGATTCAGCCTCCAGGCCGAATCAGTTCGGTCCTAAGGAGCTACCAAGAAAGCCTAATTATGTATATATATATAATAAAAATCCTGATTTTCTTCTTGATTTCATTTCCGATTAAAATGTTACTTTCCAAATATAAAACCAATACTTTTAATTACTAAAAATAATTAATTCCAAAATTTTTATTTCTTCTGATTTTGAATTAATTTAAATAATTCCAATTTAAATTCACGGGGTGTTACACATGCTTTATCAATTGAACATCTAGTGGATGTTCACGAGGATTGATTATTTCATCCCTAGGTAGGGGTATTTTGCACAGAGAGTTCCCAAGGGTATTTTGGTAATTTTAAAAATTTAGGAGTTAAGACCCACGAATTTTAGAGTTTAATTATATATTATTAGAGAGGCCACTAAGGCCATTATCATCCAAAAACAATAGAAGTGGGCTACGAGAGTTTGAGAGAGGTTACAAGAGGTTCCAAACCAAAACCACCACCACCACCACCATCTTTTTGGAAGGAATTGTGACCGGAAAGAAGAGAGAACCAACCCTCGATCACCAACAACGATTCAACATAACAAACCTAAGGTAAGTGATTTGGTTTCATTACTTGCATTGAATATTTCCTCCATGCTTAGTGTAGAAATTTACGTATGTCTTGAAGGATTGATGAAAACCCAATGGAATTGTTAGGGATTACATGTAGAATTATTCTGGATGAATTTAGTAGCCAAAGACATAGCATTTGATAATTTAAAAACGAATTTAAAAAGGAGTTTTCATGTTCAATTAAATTTTGGGCTCATGTTGTTAGGGTTTGTGGCAAAATTTGGGGATTTATGGATTTTACATGTTGATTTGAAGGAATTGACCCAAAAACTATGTTAGGAAGTGATCTAGGGTGGTTTGGAATAATTTAAGAACCTTAAAATCTGATTAGTATGAGTTTGGGATGATTTTGCAGAGGAGAAAAGTTTAGAAAAATGAAATGGGTGAAATTTGGGCACTTTCGGAAATTTTGTTAGAAGACTAACCTAGGTCATTCGAACGACCTCGTTCGAACGAGCTTCTAACAAGATTTCAGTAGCCCATCTAACGAGTTCGTTCGAAGCCCTTCGTTTGAACGACACTCGCTAGAACTACCTCGTTCGAATGAGATTTCTAACGAGTTGACAGAATGACATTCTTCGGCCGATTTTTGTTTTAAACTTCACATAGGCTTATTTATGAGTATTATTTTTAGTTGAACTTCAATAATTTTGACCCTAGAGAATTGATGTTGGGAAGTTTGTGAACACTTAGACTTGAGGAAGACTAGTAGGTATAATTGTGTGGCCGGAGTATAATTTAGGATTAAATTTTGGAGAAATACGTATAAGACTTGATAACCTTTATGAGTTAGGTTTTAAGTAATGGAGATTACGACGTGAGATGTGTCGGCGGTCTTTATTGTATATTATCCAAATACTTATGAATGGGAAAACTTGAATGACGGTATAAGGAGGTAGATATACCTCTAGTAATATTATAAGATATCTAAGATGTGTGAATGCTTAGTATATGGATTTATATGTGTATAACATACCTACCATACTTGCTATCACGGGAGGTCGGATTTCGAAATGGGCCATCTAATCTTTGTGTGCCTACGGGGGGATTTAGATTGGTACCTTAAGGACATAGGGCTGTGAATGACTTATTCGTGAGAAATAAGTCAGCTGACCATGGGAGCGTAGGTATGTACGTGACCCATGGATATGTGAACTATGTTCGCCTCCATTACGTGTGATTGTTGCTTATTGAAATGGTTCCTCAGAGATTCGGAATACGTGGTCCTTAGGTAGTAATGTGCCGGGATTCGATAGTAGAGTATGTGTGCACTGCAGCTTAGCCTAGGGGTGCCCTTTTTGTATATTTATGATGAGATGAATATAGTGGTAATTGAAATGGACTTTTATTAATGTATGAATATGAATAATTGTGACATTTTTAGTAGAGTTTAAAATGGAAAACTCACAGTAATAATTATAACTAATTCTGAGGAATAAAAAGTAAGACTCTTAGTTTATATTAAGATGTCGGGAATTGAACTTTGAATTGTATAGTAAAGTCAGGTTATGGATTGGGCTAGTTAGATAGTGGAATAACTAGAACGGGTACGAGTACGTTAGGTGTGCACAATTAGTTGAGAGGTGAGTAGCTCATGTGAGTGCACGCACTATCATGTATTTTATATTCAGTGTTTAATGATATTAAACACTTGCTTTATTTTAAATTGTTTTCACAATCGAGCTCTGACCCGTTTACTTTCAAATCTATTTTCTTGTAAAAACCTTTTAGGTGCCCAGCCACCGGGATGCCAAGCATAGGAGTTCCATTCCAGTGACATGCTGTAGCTGCTGTGGAAGTTACGGGACCTCGATAGTAGACGCCTCAACTTTCCTCTTTGACTCCATTCAGGTTTATCCATCTGTAGGGCATGTCGCCTTTTCTCTTAGAGAAAACTTATTTACTCAGTTCTATTTCAGTTTTGGATTTAATTAATTAGTGATTCAGACTTTGTATTTGGTTTTATTCAGTAGTCGGATTATTTCAGAGGAGTGTTCCTCCAGATGCATTTTATTCCTTTATTATTCTATTGTTACTGTGATGTGACAGTGGTATCATTATTTCATAATTTAATTGGTTGCATGTTAATCTTATTTAATAAATTGACAACTCACTTTTTAAATATTAGGTGGCTAGTAATTGTTTAAAAATATTTTCGACAGTGATGCTATGAACTGAACCAACTTGGCATTTTGTATTAATTTGAATAAAGGAGTAGCTACCTGGTATTTAATTACACAGGGTGTCACATCTTCTAGACTAGAAGAAGAGAAAGAGGGTAAGTTGTTGGAGGTTTTGAGGAAGCACAGTGGTGCTTTTGGTTGGTCAATAGCATATTTAAAAGGTATAAGCCTCCTGATTTGTACCCATAAAATCCACCTCGAGGAGGACGTAAAGCCCTCGAGAGAAATGCAAAGGCGACTAAAGCCAACCATGAAAGATGTGGTTAGAGCAGAAATCATCAAGTTATTGGATGCCGGGATTATCTATCCCATCTCAGATAGCAAATGGGTGAGCCCAATTCAGGTCGTCCAAAAAAGATCGAGTATGACGGTGGTCGAGAATGCGAAGGGAGATTTAATACCTTAACGCACCACCACCGGTTGGCGTGTTTGCATTGATTATCAAAAAATCAATGCCAGAACAAGAAATGATCATTTTCCCTTTCCTTTTATTGACCAAGTGATTGAAAAAGTAGCGGGCCATCCTTACTACTATTTCCTGAATGGATATTCTAGATATAATAAAATTGAAGTGGATATTCTTGATCAAGAAAAGACGACTTTTACATGTATCTTTAGCACATTTGCCTATAAATGTATGCCATTTGGACTGTGTAATGCACCTGTGACTTTTCAACGGTTTATGTTAAGTCTCTTTAGCGATATGGTAGAGAGAGGACTTGAGGTGTTTATAGACGATTTCTGCATTTTTTTCCCCTTGTTCTACCAATGTCTAACTAATCTTGAAAAAGTTTTATTCCTTGTGTGGAAAAGAACTTAGTCCTCAACTGGGAAAACTGTCATTTTATGGTTATTGAGGGTGTAGTTTTGGTCCATGTAGTTTCATCCAAAGGTATAGAGGTTGATCGAGTAAAAATACAAGTGATAGCTGAGCTACCCCCGCCAAAATCACTGAAAGATGTGAGATCTTTTTTGGGCCATGTTGGATTCTATAGACGATTTATCAAGGGCTTTAGCGCGATTACTAGACCCTTGAGTAATCTCCTTATGAAGGATACTCCTTTTGAGTGGAATGTTGCATGTCAACGAGATTTTGATATATTAAAGAGCATGCTGATTTTCGCTCCTATCATACAAGCTCCGGATTGGCCTCTGCCGTTCGAGCTTATATGTGATGCAAGTGATTATGCGATTGGGGATGTTTTGGGACAGAGGGAAGATAAGAAAGCTCCTATTATTTACTATGCTAGTAGGACATTGTATGGTCCTCAACTTAACTACTCCACTACGGAGAAGGAGTTACTAGCAGTTGTTTTTGCTCTGGACAAATTCTGCTCTTATATCATTGGGTCGCCCATAATTTGATTTATAGATAATGTGGCACTTAAATATCTTCTGGCCAATAAAGATGCAATACCGAGCCTTATCAGGTGGATCCTACTCCTACAAGAGTTTAATCTCTCGGTACAAGATAAGAAAGGAGTAGAAAACGTCGTTGTCGACTATTTGTCCCGTCTCTCGTCCGACGTACCTACTGATCCAATACCCATAGATGAGTATTTCCCGGATGATCAAATATTTAAAACTTCTTCTCTCCCATAGTTTTCTGACATAGTGAACTATCTTGTCACGAGGGCCGTTCCCTCCGAGTGGACACCGCAAGAGAGAAAGAAATTCACTACTTGGTCGTGCATGTTCTTTTATGATGATCCATATCTATTCAAGTATTGTGCTGATCAAATCATTCAAAAGTGTGTACCAAATGAAGAAATTCAAGGGGTAATCCGATTCTGTCATACGGAGGCTTGTGGAGGACATTTTTCTAAAAATAAAACGGCTGCTAAAATCCTGCAAAGCGGTCTCTATTGGCCCACAATCTTCCGAGATGTGAATAGTTATTATAAATCTTGATATAGATGCTAAAGAATGGGAGCTATTACTCATCGTGACATGATGCCATTAACCCCCATACTTGTCATAGAGTTTTTTGATTAATGGGGTATTGACTTCATTTCCACCTTCTTTTGGCTTTCTATACATCCTTATCGCAGTAGACTACGTCTCAAAATGGGTAGAGGCCATAGCTAGAAGGACGAATGACCATAAGGTCGTGATAAGGTTCATCCAAGAACACATACTTTCTCGCTTCAGTGTTTCGAAGGCAATCATCAGTGATAATGGCACTCATTTCTGTAATAGGCTATTTGAAAAGTTACTGAAAAAGTATGGGGTTCTCCACAAGGTTGACACAACTTACCACCCTCAGTCGAGTGGCCAAGCCGAGCTAGCGAATTGGGAAATTAAGAACATATTAGAAAGACGATCGAAATTAATCGAAAAGGTTGGTCTCTCCGATTAAATGATGCGCTATGGGCTTATCGGACCGCATTCAATAATACCCTTGGTATGTCCCCATTTCGTTTTATGTATGGCAAACTTTGCCATCTCCCTATAGAAATTGAACACAAGGCATATTGGGCAATAAAGAGAGTGAACTTTAACATGGACAAGGCCGGTGAAGCACGTAAACTTCAGTTGAATGAGTTGAAAGAAATACACAATGATTTGTATGAAAGTGATAAAATTTTAAAGGAACGAATGAAATTAGATCATCACAAGATGATTCGATGTAAAGAGTTTCATTCGGGATAGAAAGTGCTTCTTCACAACTCACGGTTACACTTGCTTCAAGGAAAATTGCGGTCAAGATGGACTGGTCCATTTATTGTAAAGGACGTGTTCCCCCATGGAGCGGTTGAATTGGAGGATCAAAAAGGGGGAAACACTTTCAAGGTTAATGGACAACGCCTCAAGCCTTATTTAAAAACGTATGCTACGGAAGCCGACACGATCTAGTTGTCAGATCCTATTTATGGGGACTGACTGAGATAATCTGGAAAGGTCGTCGCACCCCCGACATGTAAGGGGTGAGTTCTTATATATAGTAGTGATAGGACCTTAGGATAGTGATAGTGTATGGAGGTGATTCGCGTACGAGGAGGTGATAGTGATAGTGACAGTGATGCACCAGAGGGTGATTACAACGATGTTGCGGACGATGTGGCAGCCAACGTGGAGATGGAGGAAGGTGACGAGGAAGAATATGATGAAGCTGCATATCCTGATTATGTTCCAGAAGGTACGGCACTCACCGAGTGCGTTGTTGCTCTTGAGACGCGTTTCGACGGTTTTATGTCTTCCTACCGTCGTGACACGAGTATAATGTTACGCCTTCAGGCTGATCTTTATCGCCTCCAATTGGGTCCCGATGCTCCACTTCCTGCTTGTTTTTATGATCCTTATGACCACAGTGCGGCCGATAGTTCCCACCACCCTCCAGCACAGTAGGCAACACCTGTTGGATATTTTCACAATCCCCATCTGGTTTTACCTTATGTTGCTCTTTTCATGCTTTTATCTCTTTTGTCCATAGCTATGTCTTAATGAACATTCTCTGTTGTAGTTATTTGGTTATTTTATCTCTCGCACTCATTATTTCGTCTTATTTAGCTTTTCTTCCTTTTGATTGTGGACAATGCAAAAGACAAAGTTAGGGGGGATGATCAGTGCGTATTTATAAAACTTCGCAATTTTAAAAAACATTTGGAAAAAAAAGCCAAAAATATTTTTGTTCAAAATGAATAAAAATTAGAATTTAAAATTTTCAAAAATATTACCTTTATTCTGTTTAAAGTCTCAAGTTGTTAACAATCAAAATGCACTATAAGCCAAAATTGACCGAAGATAGAAATTGAAAGAAAATTGATGACTTAACGAATAAGTGTGGAGATTAATAAAACCCGGTGAGATTTCGATCCTTTCAATTGTTTATGAGTTTTTAAATCAATCTGAGTTTATGATTTACTTAAAGTTCTTTTCAACGTTTTAATAAGTTGTTGATGATCTCAATTCTTTGTTTTGATCGGTTATGGGAAATGTGTGAAGTGTTGTCTCGAAATTCATGCTAAATATATCTCTAAACTTAATTAATCTCGAGATGCATATAGTAATGTTATTAGCAATTTGGACAATGAAGTAGGCCCTCTTTTATTTAACCCAAAAATATTAGCCATAATAAAGTTGTGAAAAAATTATCCCTTTGCAACCCACTTTGAGCCTAATAAAATATTTCCCTTTCGTTTGATAATCCGAAAAACCCAAATAGTCAGGAATTGTGAAAAATTGGAAATTCATCAAGTAAGTCCAAAGTGTGTTAAAAAAGGGAGGGGGACAAGAAAAGAAAAATAGAAAGAAAAAAAAGGGAAAAAAATAAAAATAGAAAAAGAAAGAGAAAAATGAGCAAATGCCCAAAAAAGCACTAATGGACGTCATAAGGACATTTTCCAATTCTGAACATTCCGTCCATTTCCATTTTTACCCTTTACACTTTTTAACCCGAAAAGTCCTAACCGAGTCCGAATGGCGAAATTAACTACTGCATGGAGCGCTAAGACATGAAAAGATAATAAAATAGATTAAATTGGTGTGATTAAGAGATGATGTTTTACGTTTTCTAATAACTGTATTCCGATGATGAGATCTTTTCACCATATATTTCCTTCTTCTCAATTTTATATGCGTAAATTTGTGTCCATTATATTTACTCTTTATATCATGCATACCGAGAGAAAACAACCACAATT
The DNA here is from genome assembly GCA_949130495.1 of Sambucus nigra. Taxonomy (NCBI): domain Eukaryota; kingdom Viridiplantae; phylum Streptophyta; class Magnoliopsida; order Dipsacales; family Adoxaceae; genus Sambucus; species Sambucus nigra. The sequence continues at coordinate 419,316,752 of OX422223.1, forward strand.
CGAGTGATTCGTTTGTGAGTGCATCCGTAAGAATTTGAATCAAAACGAATTTTCGAAAAGTAACGTAATGCTCAATCGGTGGAAATTTGAGGTTTAATTTCTGGCTTTGCACACACACACTATGGTTTGAGGCATTTGAATATGAGTTTATGGTGATTATTTTTCGAAAAGTTTAAATTGTACAATTTTTAAGTATTTTGATATTTATTTGAGTCAATAAAGAATTTTGTGTGTGTACACAAACCCTCACGAGACAAAACTCGTCCTAGTAGGGTAACCTAGGGGTTTAAAGGCTTATTGCATATGCTCAATGCAATTTTGCCCACGAAAGTGGAATATTATTTTAATAAAAGGAATTTCAAAAGTCAACATTTCTCTTACATTGCTCGGGATGCGCAAACTTCTAAGTTAAGGGGATTTGACTAAGCATAAATTCTTTTGAATTTAACCTCCTAAGTTGGTAGTTTTAGTACCTCGAACAACGTAATTGATTTGTTTTTATCCCATATCATTGCTAATGACTTCTTCTAACAAGTACCCCGAGTTTCGTGTATTTCTTACTATTTTTACAGATATATAGTGCAAAGAAAAGAGAGAAAGAAACCGGAAGAAAGGAAGAGAACAAAGGAAGACAAGTCAAAGGGAAAAAGCGTAACTCTACACCCGGAGTTCGGATTTGAAGCCTGAATGAAAGTTGAAGATAATCAAATCACAAGAGTGTAGGAAGAAACGACAGTCAAATCGGAGCTCTGGATCAAAATATATGGCAAGTCAAAGTTGGAGAAAAAAGTCAAAGTTGAAATTAATTCTGGAAGCTGAAGAGTTTCAACTTTTGAAATTTCTTGTATAATTCCTTTTTATTAGTTGTAAAACGTGGAGAGGCATTGGAAAAGTCATATTTGGGTATTATAAAAAGTCAAGCCCTAGGGTAATGAAGAGAAGAAGAGAGAGAGTTCCTTTTGACATATAATTTCATATTTTCTTAGTATTTAGAAACCCTTGTTTGTAAGTTGAACAAGAGCTATTCAAGATCCAAGTTTCAAGTTCAGATTTCCTTCTTCTATTCAAGTATTGTTAATTTCTACGTTCCATTTCTTCCATATTGTAACTTTAAATTGCTCTTGTAGTTTAATTTTGTTTCTCAATTCAAGTTTCTTTTCAATGCATAATAGACCTATGATTTCTTGCACATTTAGAATTTTGTTTTCATTTAATAAAATCATGTCTAGCTAAGTTTTTTTTAGGGCTGGGATGCATGAACCCATCCCAATGTAAATTACATATGTAGAAAATAGAATTTAAATTAAAATTTTGAAAGAGTCGCGCAAGATAATTCTATAATCATTATAGGTATTTTAATCTCTCTTGCCCTAGGTACTTGGGATTTTTAAGAATATAATGTGCGTAAAATTGCTTAGCACCGCTTTATATTTTCCTTTGATTTCATATGATGCGAGATTGAACCTCATATATTTAATGCTTAGGATCTATAAAGACTGGATTCATTCAAACTTCTAATTTATAATTTTAGTATTCTGCTAAGTAATTACTAAGGATTGAGGGATTATATTCCAACCTAATTTCTCTTATATTCATAAAAAGCATCTTTCCATTTGTGTAACTATTCCCGTTAGCATAGTTAATTTAATTTAATTTCATTGCAATTTAGTCATAAAAGTGTTTCAAAAATCACAAATATTCATCTTTTCTTTTCTTTTTAAGAATCAAGTTAAGGTTGAAATTCATTACTCCTTCGTTATTAAGATTTGTAAGTCCTACTCCCTGTGGATACGATCCCGACTTATCGGATTATTACTAACGCGACAGGCTTGCACTTGAGCCTATAAAGTACGCACTTTAGACACATTTGTGGTCGCGTCAGATGACGTGAATACGAGCCACACGGTTAAGGTATAAGGGTATATTAGGGTATATTAGTTTGATTAAGGTTTTAAGAATGGAAAGGATTTTGAGTTAGTGGGTGCGGAACCTAAAATACTCAATTAATTTCAAACTCTAAATAAATACCAAGCCCTAAATGACAATACCCTTAAATAATGCAATTTATTTTAATCCCTAAACTTATACCAATTTCAATACATACGATATCAATTTCGATTTCAATATCAATTTATACCAATACAGATACCAATTTATATCAATTTCAATTTATACCAATATCAATACCAATTTTCTACCAATACCAATTTCAAATTCAATTTCAGTACCAATACCCAATACCAATTTCAAATTCAATTTCAATACCAATACCCAGTAAATACCAACACACTGATAAAAGTATGTGCGCTAGGGATCTAGGCCAATTAATTAATTACTTAATTCTAGTAAAAATAAATTATGTTATATTTAAACTAATTTTAGTTTATCGAATTAAACTAATTCGTTCAATTTTTCATTCGAATGATTCAAAATACGAATTTGGAAGAAGTAAAAGCAAACCCACATAATGCACAAAGACCCCCCTCCCAACACCCCCCCCCCCCCCCACACTGTCACCCACCCACCCTCTCAAACCCACCCACATAGAGACCCATGCACACACACACACATGCAGACCTACACACAGACATACACACGTAAAGGAAAGAGAGAGAAAGAAAAAAACGTACCTGAAAACGTAGAGAGAGAGAGATAGCAGTCGTACGTGAGAGACAGAGAAATGAGGGAAATGAAAATGGTGGGGAAAAAAAGGCCCCCAGGGTTTTTAGTTAAAAGAGTTGTCACGGAACTGTCAAGGTCTTTGAGCATGATAATTTTTTAAAGTTATCCCAGTCATTGGCCATGACAAGTCCGTGGCAACTGTACTTGTCACGATTAATGACCATGATAGCCCCTTTGTCAAGGACTTATCACGGTCAGTGATCGTGACAAAAAATGTGTGTTTTTTTATCACATCCAATGATCGTGACAAGGATGGCCGGCTCAAAGGTGACAATTTAGCCTTTTTGGTGTAATGGATTAGGTCTGAAGCTCAAATACCTACCTTTATTATAATCAGAATTGGGGGTAGGTGGGATTTTCAGGGTAACCCAAGGAAGTCTTTCTATTCCAAGGGACTTGTAACCCTTGATCTAAAAGATTTAAACCATTAAGAAAGTGGTTCACCCTCAGGGGGGAGGAGAAATATTCAGGGGCGAATGAGGTTCCCACTTCGTCAAATGGGATAAACCCTTATACCTCTACTATAGATGCCCTTCATGCATTGCCAAAGTCAAATAGCTATGAGACGGTGGCTAGAGGTAACCTTGACCATGCTGAGGAACTGGTTCACTTGATGGGCAAGGTACTTGCATATATCCCTGACTTATTTTCTATATTTAATTATGTTCCTCGCCCTCGTGTCTTTTTCTCTTGAAGGTTTAGCACTTGACAAAGGTTGTCTTAGCTGATGCTCTTAATGGTAATAGAGCATGAAAATGGCGAATGAGATGGATATGATTTGGGACCTTGCCCGAAAGCACTTCGATCGGATGATTGATGATTAGAAGATACAAATAGAGTTTCTTGAGAGGGAGAAGGAAACTTTGAAGACTCAGGCTTCCCTTTTGGAATAGGAAAAGGTCTCTAATGAGAAGACCCTCAGAGACAGTGCCTATTTACTGGCTATTGCTCAAGAGTCTTGTGCCAAGGTTAAGGAGTTGTGCGCCTTTGACCATGTTGAGATCGTGGTGACATCAGAGGCCTTTCAAGTCAAGAATATTGAGCTTTAGAGCTTTAAAGGTAGACTCATTCGGCTTAAAGATGAGGTGGGGATCTTAAGGCAAACTATCAAAGACTTGTCTACTGTAAAGAAAAAGCTAACCACTTAAGGTCAAGAACTTCAAAGGAACTATACTGAGGTCCTAAATTAGTATAAAACACTTCAAGGATAGGTACGCACTGCAGTTCAGAGCCGAGTGGATGTCTATTAAGAGTCTGAGGTTTTAAGATATACCTCTTTCATAACTTCACTGCTAGATTTGAAGCTTGTAAGGCCAAGGTCTAGGTGTTATTTCCTAACGTGGATGTCTCTGGTATGCTTCCACAAACTCCTAAATTGGAGGAAGAGAGCTCTGATGATGAAAGCAATGGTGATGATTACACTGAAGGTGCTTCTTCTCTTAAAGCCCAAGAGGGAGAGACCTTAAATGAGACCTCTACCTATATTTTTATAACAAGTGAAGTTCATGTGAACCCCCCAAATACTCAATCCTTGAAAGGAGTTTTATGTAATCTCTTTTTAGAAATAGTTGATTAGTCGTGGGTTGCTTAAGTGTAATACCCTTTTTTACCTTTAATGAAGAGGTATTTTTAGTGGAATTGTGTTATTTTTCAACCTTAACTTCATTCTTGCTTTACTTTTTTTTATTTGCTAAGGAATTTTACGCACTATTTGAGATGTTTGTGATCTAACCAGCATGTAGTATATCCTTAGTCCCCTAAGATTACTTGGTAAAATAAGACAATCGGGGAAGAAATTTTGTTAAAGTAGATCTGAGGGACCTGAGACCTCTGCTCCATACTTGCATAGTTTATCGAAGTCAATATAATGGTTCTGTATTGGGGCGTTGAGACTTGGAACCTTAGCACTTTTGATTCCCGTGCTTTAAAAAAATTTGGGCGTAAATGTGCAGAAATTAAACCTCTAATGGGTCCTAAAACCTTAGGCTTTAAAATTTGAAGTTGAATATTTGAAACATAAAGTCCTTATAAGGGTCCTAAAACCTTCGGACAGAGTAAAACTGAAACCTAAAGTCCCCAAAAAGGTCATAAGACCTCTAAATATAGGAGAATTTGAATTTTGAAATCATTAAAATGGTCCTAAGACCTCTAGATTTAGAAAGAGTGCAACTTGAAGTCCCACAAAGGGTCATAAAACCTATAAACTTAAGAGTGTTTGAATTCTAAAATTCTTATAAGGGTTCTAAGACATCTAGATTTAAAAAGATTTTGTAATTTGACGTACTTATAAAGGTTTGGGACCTTTGGACTGAAAACTTGAAAATTTGAAATCCTTATAAGGGTTTGAGACCTCTTAACTGAATTTTTTTGTGTTATGAAGTCATTATAAGGATTTGGGACCTCCGGAGTTAGAAAAAAATTGAAATTTGTGAAGTCCTTGTAAGGATCCGAGACCAACAGACTGAATTTTTGTGTAATTTGAAGTCCTTATAAGGGTTTGGGACCTCCAAACTTAGAAATTTTTCAAAATTCTGGAGTCTAAGGGTCTGAGACCTCTGAACTGAAATTTTTTCAATCTGAAGTCGTTATAAGGATTTAGGACCTCCAGACTTAGAAAAAAAATTAATTCTTGGATAATTTATTTTTGGATTTGAACATGTAGCCCCAATTGTTTTTTAAAATACAAGTTTATTTTCTTTAAACGTCTTCACAAATGAATGGTATAAGGTTTGTACGCCCCTTTGTGTAACTCTAAGGTAAAGGAAATATTTTTTTTGGTAAGGAAATGGGTTGTTCATGGGTCCTTAGACCTTAGCCTTTTGGAATTATAAATGAAATTCTTGAGAATTCTTTTAGTTTTTTATAGGTACGGAGACCTTTTGAATATGATTTTTGAATAGGATTGTAGACTTTTTGGGTCCTAAGACCTTTGAGTGTTAGTCTTACGCCAAGTATAAAACCCTTGCAACTTGAATGGGAGACCTTAGTTTTCTAGAGGGATACATCATGAGTAATAAAAAGTCTTTTTTTTCATTAAAATGGTGTACATGACTTACAATAGTTCTTAGGGGTTGACAGACATCTTTTGAGCCTTTCTTGTTCTTAATTCTCAGCCTTCACATAAACTCTCAGCCGTGGTGATAACCATCCTTATTTTATGGGTTTGAGGTTCCTTTGCGAAGGCTCTCTAGACGGAGCTCAAGCATTGGTGGTGGTGGAGGCAAAACCTCTGGAGAGATCTCAAAGATCTTCTGGAGCTTTAATGGAGCCTTTGCAAAGATTTACGGTGCACTCAAAAACTTGTAAAGGCAAATTTCTAATTGAGTTAATTTGTAGTATTGACTTAATTTTGGACAAAACTAATTGAGTCATAGGATAGTAGTTTGTTCTATCCTTTCAAGCCTATGACAATTGAATTGATGACCTATCGGCCAAGTCTAGTGAAGATATCCTCAGTGTCGATTTTTATGCTTAGTTTATACGTCATCAACATTTGAATTCCAGGGTCTCTAAAGGTACGGATGCATTTTATATATAGAGAGACTTGGTTAATTTTTTATGGGTGACTTTTATTAATCTTTTATCAAAACAACTTTTTATTTTATTAGAAAATCATTTTAAATCTTTACATAAAAGTTTTTGGTCTTTAAATACAGTTTTGGATTTTCTAAAAAGTCGTTCGAATGAAACTGGGATCTCGTTCGAACGAGATGCCCAAGTCGTTCGAACGAACCATCGAACGAGATATCTAACAAACTTTGTATCTAATTTTCTGAATTATCGTTAGAACGACATCGTTCGAACGAGTTTATCTAACGAGATTTTTGCCTTTTTCTACTCTAAAATCTCGTTCGAACCAAGTCGTTCGAACGACATTCAAAAGTCGTACGAACGACTTGGCAAGTCAATTTTTTCTAAAACTCCCCACTTTCCCACTAACTTTTCACCAGTTTTTGGAGTGCAGGAACACAGTTTTTGGTGCAACTTTTTCCAGATTTTCAAGAGGCTTGAGAGCTCCAAAATATTAATTTAAAAGTCCAAAATACTTTAATCTTTACGCAAAATGAGTTGTACACCCATAGTTTACTTTGATCCAAGTTCCTACATATATATTTGCTTAGAGATCATCTTGTTGGCACTGGGTTTCATCTCTACCCAAAAGATGAAGTTTCCTACATAGGAGTCTGTTGTGTTGTGATTTGTGGCGTGCATACGGAGGAGATTCTTTCGTATGTTTGATGGTTGATTTGCCCCATCGGTGAATTCCAAGGCTGCGGTGGATTCCAAAGTTATCAACTAGGCGTAGGTGGAAGCAATAAGAAGCACTAAGGCTTGAGAGGGAGTTGAGTCGAGGAAGTAAGTCTTTTGTATTGTCTTTTGTAAAACCATACTCAGTGAACTTTTGGCTGGGCCGTCCAAGATTTTTCCCGTTTTGGGTTTTTCTCGTACATCGCGGCGTTGTGTGATTGTTTTTTATTTTTATCTTACAAAAATCACTTAGATGCATGTGTAGGTGTAAAAAGATAAAAATGGGTTTAAACACAACAATGGTGTAAGTTTACTTCTAATTAAGTTTGGGTAATTGTAAGTTAATTTAATTCATGTCGGTTTAATTTATTTCGCAAAATTAATGCTTAGGTTTGTTTAACATATTTTGAACTTGAATTGAATTAATTTTGTTTAAGTGGAAATTTAGATATTTGTTGAGTTTAATTTAATGTCACTTTAATTTTGAAAGAAATTAAATATTTTTGAACCATCTCATTTTTGAATTTAAAAATTGGGGTATCAAAGCATATCTTATAATTTTTCACCCCTTTCAAGTGTTATCAGAGCGGGAACGCTAAATTATTATTTTATGATCCTTTTATTCATTTTTGGGTTTAAAATATGGAATATATACCTTTTACAATTTTTTTTGTTTTGATGGTTCCAACTATGTGTATTGGAAAGTGCGTATGAGGTCGGCACTTAAATCCTTAGATGAGCGGGTTTGGCTATCGGTAGTTAAAAGGTGGTCTCCACAAACATGTCTAGAAGGAGAGGTTCGTGTACCTAAATCTGTCGAAAAGATAGCGTGACACAAAGCTTAGCTTTTCCAACTTTAATTCCTGAGGTTTAAATGCTTTTTTTAGTGCGCTCACACTGGAGGAATTTCGCCGGATTATGACGTGTGAAACGTCTAAGGAGGCATTGGATATACTCCAACTCACCCATGAGGGAACAAGTGTCTTTAAAGATTCTAAACTCCAATACCTCACCACTTAATTTGAAACCATTAAGATGCTAGAACGTGAGACTTTTGATGAGTTCTATGCGAGATTGTCTGATATTGTGAACTCATGTTTTAATTTGGGAGAAAAGATACCCGACAACCGTGTTGTAAAGAAAATTTTGAGTTCCTTACCCGATAGATTTATTCCAAAGGTGACCATATTAAATTCTTTAGGCACTTTAAACTCTACAAAACTTGAATAGCTTGTAGGTTACTTACAAACCTATGAACTTGACATGTTTCCCTCCAAGGATGATAAGAAGAAAGATAAGGGCGTAGACTTGAAATATCCAAAGGAGGAAACATGGGTTTGAGATTGACTCGGAAGATATGGCTTTGTTTGCTAGGAAGTTTAGAAAATTTCTCATGATTAATAAAGAGAAACTTATAATGATTATAAGAACTTAGAGAAGTCTAAGCATAATAAAGTCTATAAAATCCCTAGAAATAGTAATGAAGATCTTAATAGGGACGAATCAAATAGATGTTATGGTTGTGAGGGTTATGGCCATAGGGAATTCGAGTGTCCCACTAAACTGAGGAAGGAGGGCAAGAGACCGATTTCATATAATGCCACCCTTAGTGATAGTGAATGGAAGACGATACCGATTTCCCGATTGAGCGTAATTTTACTGCGTTCATGGCTAGTCATGTGAGCGATAGTGAAAAATCTTCCGTTGAGGATAACTTAATTCATGACACCTTCGAAACCATTTTTTGTGAATCCCATGAGTTTGATGGTAAAGAGAGGGAAGAAGAAAGTAAGAATGAAGAAGAGGAGGAGGAGAGTCAACTTCAAGTACCCTTTCATGAGTTATATGAGGAGTTATTAAAAATAAAAAGGGCAAACATGAAGTTAGAAGCAAAAATGAGTGAACCTGCCATTGTTAGTGATGAGAGTGTTTTAATTGATGATCTTAAGGAACGTGAGAGAACTCTTCCTGAGAAGCTACAGTACGTTGAAGGTGAAAGAGATAGCCTTAAAGGTTTAATGGAGGCTATGAACAAATATCTTCTCGAGTTTGAAGAGAGTAGGAGTTTACTTGAGTCTCGAATAGTGGAGCTTGAAAAGAAATTGAAAGACTCAAGTCAGGTCAAATCTGATTTGGAGTGTAAGTAAAAAAAATTATATAAAATCTTAGGAACCGTTCAAATCAAAGATGACATGTGTGGTATTGGCTTTGATATTCAAAATTCTTCCACTAATAAAGACAAAACCATGTTTTTGAGATAATAGTCTAGGAACACTAGAAAAGATCAATCATTAGGTAATTTTTCTCGCCGTATTTTCACTTGCTCACATTGTGGTCGAAAGGGTAACCTTAGAAGTTTTGTTTTAATCTTATAAATGGTTCTAGAAATTCAAAGGGTAGAGTCACCAAGGTCACCAAAACCCGAGAGCATCACGTGTCACTAATGTGGGTTAGGAGATCCGATTTGGAGACTTTGCGTGATAAAGTTTATTATTCTTATTTACTCGCACATGATTCCTCACTTGTTAAATCTACAGGTTGCTTGTGTTATTTTTGTTTACATACACTAACTTTTGTACTTCACGATATATTTTTTTGCTAGTTGTATGGTTGTTTGTTATATTCTAATTTATACTTCATTATATAGATTTTTCTAGATTTATGAAGTGTGTATCTTGGTATTTTTTTGGTCTTATTGAAAGTTACAAATTTTTTTTTTCTTCCTTTTGAGTTGATTCTTTTTGTTTGTCTAAAAATTTCAAAAAACTCAAAATAATTTTTTTTGTGTATTTTAGTTTTACACATTTTATGTGGCATATAATAGTGTTTGGGATAGAACTTTTGATTTTGAATTTCAATCCTTAAAATGTTCTTTATCATGCTTGCATGAAGAAGTTTGTTTTTGAGTTGCCTATGGATTCCTTTTATACGCCTCTCTCGCACACATGCACGAGCTCTTTGAACGTTAACTTCACATGTATATTTGAGTTAAGTGAGATGTTCTCCTATCAATTTTGTCATCTACATGATGCTATGAATATGGAGGATTTGTGCATGTAAGAACTTTTGCATGTGAGAATTATTTGTAGTGTATATAAAAAAAATGAGGGTGCACGGAAAAGGCCTATAAAAAGTGTGGCATTAATAAAAAAAATATATGCCGAGGCCTATAGTTTCTATGTTTAGAGGAGCCTAAAAATTACGACATTAGGCAAAACTTTTCCAAGGAAAATATAAGTTTAGTTCGGTATGTTCATTCAAAATAAATAAAAGAAAAGAATCGTTATGTATGAGGGAGTTTGGATGGATATATCAACAGGTTTGCACAATGACAATGTATCCTAGTTATGCTTATTTTCTCATGATTTTATTGATTTGTAGAATCATCAAAATTATAGGCTTATGTGCATTGTGTATGTTTGTTCTTTGAGTTCACTTTTATATTGTCACATGAGGCTATATCTAAGTTGATAAAGTATTTCATTCAAATAAAACTCCTTGAATAATTTTTAATGATTGGGTCATAATTCTTCGAGTCTCTACTTCACACCCATTCACTTCCGTTTACCACATGCTTATTTAGAGACATTTATATCATATGAGTGTGAAAAGCTTGATGTATTTTGTGTCTTGTGTGGTGTTTATACCTATATATATGTACTTGTGCGTTATTGGTATCTTTTGTATATATATATATATGGTATTTGTTTTGTTTTTGAGTCTTTGCCTTGCTATCTAGTCCATTTATTTTTCTTGTTGATATAGGTATCCATCTTGTTGCAATTGATATCCCATGCTTACATTAGTACTTTCTAGTTGATATCTTTTTGTTATTGCATCGTAGTTAGTATGCATTAATCTTTGCATGGATTATTTGCTCATTTAGTGCCATGTTGATTTATTGTACTTGTAACTCTATACACCATTGCATGATATAATCGTTTTTCATTATTCCTATCCATTGTTTTATTTAGGGGGAGAATTTGATTAATTGGGGAGAAATAGATTATTTAATACACTTTAAACTTTGTTAATTCCTGAACAAAAGGGGTGGAGAAATGGTATCTAAACCTTTTAATTTGCGAGATCTAACTTACGGGGAGACGTCGCTTTCTTAAGTAGGTCATGTTAGACAAATGGGGAGATTTTATTTATGCACTTTATATTGTCATATTCCCTATGCGTTTGATGGTGTGTTTAAGTGTGCAGGTTTTTATCTTTAGTGGAAACCTTTTAAAGCGGTAAAGCATTTCATCCCATGTGTCTTGTCAAGCGTCTGTAATATGTGCTTTTTTATTTATTTTGGGAGGGTTGTGTCTTTTTAGAAGAGCTTGATGGACCATAGGATTTTTATTTTGGGTTTTGTCCCGGAATAGCCAAAGGGGCAGATTTGTAAGGGCAAATTTCCAATTGAGTCAATTTGCAGTATTGGCTTAATCCCGGACAAAAATAATTGAGTCATAGGATATTAATTTGTTATATCCTTTCAAGCCTATGGCAAATGAATTGACGATATAGCAGCCAATTCTAAAGTGAAGATATCCTCAGTACCGATTTTCGTGCCAAGTTTATACGTCATCAATGTTTGAATTCCAAGGTCTCTAAAAATATGGATGCGTTTTATATATAGAGAGATTTGATTAGTTTTTTATGGATAACTTTTATTAATCTTTTGTCAAAATGACTTTATATTTTATCAAAAAATCATTTTAAATATTTACATAAAAGTTTTTACTCTTCAAATACAGTTTTGGGTTTTCTGAAAAGTTATTTAAATGAAACTGGCATCTCATTTGAATGAGATGCCCAGGTCGTTCGAACGAACCATCGAACGAGCTATCTAACGAACTTTGTATCTAATTTTTTGAATTGTCATTAGAATGACATCGTTCAAACGAGTTTATCTAATGAGATTTTTTCCTTTTTTTACTTTGAAATCTTGTTCGAACCAAGTCGCTCGAACGACATTCAAAAGTAGTTCGAACGGCCTTGAAATTTTTGTGTCAGTATTTTCTAAAACTCCCCACTTTCCCACTAACTTTTCACCAGTTTTAGTAATGTGGGAACACAGTTTTTGGTGAGACTTTTTCCAGATTTTCAAGAGGCTTGAGAGCTCTAAAATATTAACTTAAAAGTCCCTTTTATTTTTGTGAATCAAAATGCTTTAATATTTACATAAAACGAGTTTTACACCCATAGTTTACTTTGATCCAAGTTCCTACATATATATTTGCTTAGAGATCATCTTGTTGGCACCGGGTTTCATCTCTTCCCCAAAAGATAAAGTTTCCTATGGAGGAGTCCATTTTGTTGCGATTCGTGGTGTGCATACGGAGGAGAGTCTTTCGTATGTTTGACGGTTGATTTTTCCCATTGATGGATTCCGAGACTACGGTGGATTCTAAATTTATCAACTAGGAGGAGGTGGAAGAAAGAAGAAGCATCAAGGCTTGAGAGGGAGTTGAGTTGAGGAAGTAAGTCTTTTGTCTTATCTTTTTTAGAACCATACTTAGTGGACTTTTGGCTGGGCTGTCTAAGATTTTTCTCGTTTTGGATTTTTCTTGTACATTGCGGCGTTATGTGATTGGTCTTTATTTTTATCTTACAAAAATCACTTAGATGCATGTGTAGGTGTAAAAAGATAAAAATGGCTTTAAACACAACAATGGTGTAAGTTTAGTGCTAATTAAGTTTGGGTAGTTTTAAGTTAATTTAATTCAAGCCGGTTTAATATATTTGGCAAAATTCATGCTCAGGTTTGTTCAGCATATTTTGAACTTGAATTGAATTAATTTTATTTAAGTGGAAATTTAAAGATTTGTTGAGTTTAATTTAATTTCACTTTAATTTTGAAAGAAATTAAATATTTTTGAACCATCTCATTTTGAATTTAAAAATTGGGGTATCAAAGCATATCTTATAATTTTTCACCCCTTTCAAAACTTAGTTTTTTTCCTTTATGGAAGTGATATAGCACTCCCGAGTCCTTTTCTTATCTTTGAAGAACTCTCCCACTCCTTCGAAGGTTGGAAACCTCATTATCAACCATGGGTTGAGATCACATCATCCAAGTCATTGAGAGAGGGTATTGCCCCAGGATGTCATTGTCGGTTGAGGGGAGTCCACTAATATGATTTTTTCCAAATGGTGGTGCAACAATCCTTGGAACTAAGGGTGAGGTGAAAAATGACATACCCCAAGGAGTAGGTTCGCTCCCTCTTGAATCTAATGAGAAGTGTAATGGTCGGATACATGTGTTTGGCACCAAGGCCCATGGCCCAAAGGCGTACCTTAATACCCTCAATTTTGATAATAGTTAATTGTTTAATTGGGAAAAAATTAAACTAGAATTTAGTAAATATTAATTAGTGAGATAAATAATTAATATTTATTAGAATTATTATTTACTTGTGGATGATAAGTAAATAGTTATATGTTATATGTCGCGTATGAGTGTTAGCGACAATAAAATTAGTGTTGCATTGACGGATCAATGTAATTTATGAGTGATGCATGAGGGACGCACATATTGGACTTGGATAATAAAAAGTTAGCATAATTGGAGTTGGGTAACTCGGATGACCTTTTCAAGTGCATCGGTGAACTAAAAAGGTTGAAATAGTCCAAAATAGGTACCCGAGTGTTGTGTTTTGGTTTCGGGTGCTTTTTAGACATAAAAAGGGCCCGTATAAGGATAGAAAAGTCATTTTATATTTTAATTAAAATTAAAAACGGGTTTAGGCTTTTGGGAAGGCTTATTAGGATTTGGGAAGGTGGATGATAACCCACCTTTCACTTTCCAAATAAGATATTGAGAGAAAAGAAACCTAGAGAAGAGAAAAATGGTAATGAGGAAGGATCTTGAAGAGGAGATTCAACCCAGATGATAGAACTTCAGATTTGTAATCCATAAAGGCAAGTAAATACTTGCTTTATATTGCATTTTAGTTGCTAGTTAATTACTTTCTTGATTCATATTAGAAATTGGGGATTTGATCATGAAAACATGAAATTGATGATTGGATAAAGATACTTATCGATAAAAGTTGATTGGTCTTAAATAAAATATAAATTAGGAGTGATTATACGTATGAATAAGGACAAAATTTTGGGTTTCTTAATGACGGAAGATGAACTTAGTCGGAAGATAAAATCTTTGATGATTAACTTGGTATAATAGTTTAAATCTTGAATCTGTGATGATTTATATGTTAAATTTTTATATATAGCGATGGGATGGTGCTTTATGGATGATTTATGAACTAAAATTCTCGAAATTCGGGTATAGAGAACCCTAGAAATGAAGTTGGGAGGTTGGGGGTGAATCCCGCCTAAGAAAAGTGCTTCAAGTCCGTTCTCTGGAATCTTGTTCGAACCTCATTCGAACGAGGTACCCTTTTTTGTTCAAACGAGGTTGGTTTTTCGTTCGAATGACTCGTGGGTTTGGGTCGGGTTTGGAACGGGGAAATGTTCCGGGTATTTTTATGAACTTAAGCGAGTATGTGGGAGATTATCCAAGTAAGTGGATACTTAATTAAAAATAGATTTGTGTCACAACCTATTTGTGGGAATTTAATAATTAACTAGGGTGCTCGAATAAGGGACTAGTTAAATAAAAAAATCGTGATATTAGAATAAACTTCAGGATTTGGGTGAAATGTACGCGGTGGGATACGCGTATAAGTTCAGTGATAATTATATATACATATCAAAACGACGTGTATATATGTATATTCTTTATGTGCGTGCTACTTGTTTATTTAAACATACCTACTCAGGGGTGCAATCGTAGGAGGTTGTGCATAGTGGGCAACCCACCATGGCGTTCACCAGCAGGTGTTGGGTTGATTCCCCATGTTACAGTACTATTGCACGACCACTATCCACACGAGTGGATAAATGTTGATTTCGAGTCCGATTATGTGTAAATTGGTATGATTACGACCCACATATGTATGTCTATGACCGCCTCCATTGTATGTTTATTTGTTTGGTACCCGTGGTGAGATTCAGATCCGCTGGCTCGGTGTGAGGCATGATGCCTTGAGCCGGATAGCGCACGAGGAATGTATCCAAGAGGTCCAAGCTCTGGGGGTACCGTTATACGTATATAGTGAGTTATATATATATATATATATGACATGGTGTGTATATCTATTTACAGCACGAGCATGGCTATGTATGTTTATCATGTGATTATTTAATTATAACGAGTGTGTTACTAAAATAATGTTTCAAGTGTCTACCTAGTGAAGGTAGTGTATTTAGAGAATAGAAAGTATAGCAGGGTAGAGCTTAAATAGCAGTTATGTATCCTAGTTAGATCGGGTAGTTTAACTAAAATAATTAAAACGAACCCATTAGGCACGCACTATAGCTGAGAGGTGAGGTTTATCTTATGTGAGTGTGAACGGTTAATCTTAAAAATAATACACTACGATTTTAAACGATTTAAAACAACTATTTATTTGCGAAAATATTTTATTCTGTGGGCTCTAACCCTTATATTCTTGTATTTCCTTGCTTTCCCTTTTTACACCCCTGGTGTGTAGCAGCAACAATCATGACAGCAAGGATTGACCCATTTTTGCCGTTGGTAGTTATGGATCCTTCCTTAGACACTTTAATCATTTACATCCTAGTTAGGATAAAATATTTTTCCTTTTACCGCTGGGCATGATGCCCGTTGATGATAACACTTATCCTATTATAGACATTTATATTGTGTAAGACTTGTAATCCCATATTCAGTTATTATTCGATTTATATTATGGATGTTATTTGGTGACCGATGATTTATTTAGTTCACCCTTATTATCTATTTATCCATGATGTTTAGCTCAGATATTGTGGTTGTATAGATGATTCGTATTATTTATGTTATATTATTATTGCGACAGTAATGTTAAGGATGATCCATATTCCTGTTATATTTTAGTAGAGGATTGGCCATTCGACATTAAAATAGGCGGGTTGTCACAGTTGGTATCAGAGCATCGGGTCTAGTGTCCTTAAGATCTCTATGGACTTGCTACGTTATCAGCGACACATTTCTATTGATGTAGATCCTTATATCTAGAACTGTGGTTTATTATTATGTATTTACGTTCTCCTGCTATTACTTATGATTGAGGCGAACCTCATATAATTCGGTTTGGTTTCAGATGCCAAACAACAGCAGAGGATGACCAACACGTGTCACTAGGAGGGACGCAGGGGAAAAGGCTCAATCGGAGTCGTAGGCCACTCAGGGAATGGTGACCGTAACATAGGTTGATACGATTATTGCACGGGCGATTAATGCCACGATGACTATCTTTGCACAACATTTTTCCCAGGCATAACCATAGTAGCCAGTGGCACTAGTTGTTTAGGCTCACCCAGTGCCATCTATTTGGAAGAGAATCAGAGAGGCCTTCCAAAGGGCTATTCGCTAGAGTTCCAAAGGAATACGGATGTGGTCATCGCTAGCCAATAGAAGAAAGACATCCAGAGGAACTTATGGATGATTGAGTGCAACGACACTCAAAAGAAAATACCGACTACTTTTAAGCTGGTGGGAGCAGTACTTCAGTGGTGAGCGTCGATCACTATAGCACACAATAGAGATAGTGGATCATACAGAAGTTCTGGGTGCGGTTCGATGGCAAGATCTTTTCGTTAGCAGTTTAAACGGAGATGAGGAGGAGATTCCTTGACCTTTCACATGAGGACCAGACTGTGGCCGAGTATGAGGAGGAATTCATGCGTATGGCAAACTTTATTAGACGAGGTGAATACGGAGGAGAAAAGGGTCCTTAAGTTCACTAATGGGTTTACATGGAGGATTCTCTAACACTTGTTGGGGAACCTAGCGTTACGGATCTACACTAAGATCGTAAATGCCGCGTTGCTCCACTATCATGATTATCGCTTCCACCTGAGGGGAGAAAAGAGGGCCAAAGATCTAGCCAGTAGGGAAAGACCGGGGGTAGTAGTGCCAGAGGGGAGCCACGACAACAATAGCAAAGGAAAAATGAGTGGGATTCCCTGCAGGGATTCTTCTAAGAGATTTAGGATGGGTAAAGATAACTTTAAATAGGGCCATCATGGCCAATAACATACCCCTCAGGGATAGTAGGGCCAGGGGAATCAGGCACGTGGCCAGCAGGGCCAGGGGCAACCACGTCAGGGCTAGTAGGGCCAGAGGCAGGAAGATTTTACTATAGATGTTTCATGTATGGGGAGCAGGGCCACATCCGATGTGTGTGCCCGAACAGGTCTAGAGTTCAGGAGCAGGGTGCTTAGTAGGGACAATAGGTGTAGTAACTTCAAGCCCCACCGACAGTTCCAGTGTTTCCGTCTTTGCAGGTGCAGGTGCAGGGGCAGTTTGGGCGCGTGTATCATCTTTGAGGACCGATTTTACTGCTCGCACCGCCAACGATTGAGGGCATATTTCTTATCCATGGGCACATGGGGAGAGTTTTATTTGACATGGGAGCTTCACATTCATTCCTCAACACTAGGTTTGCATGTGCGATAGATTTAGTGGATTTAGCCACGGATATTATCATGACTGTAGATTCTGCTTTGAGTGGCGGGACTCTCATTCGCTCCATCTGTAAGGGGGCATGTGTGGACATGTGGAGGTTGCATTTAGTATCAGATCTGCACATGTTTGACTTGAACGAATATGATGTTATTTTAGGTATATAATAGTTAGTGACGTATAGAGCGATGGTGGACTGTTACAGTAGGACTATCATGTTCGCTATACCAGGACATGATATGTTTCTTGTGGCTATGCCTCTTATGGAGGGAAGGTAAAACATGCATTTATATTATATTAAGGAGGAGAGTCATCTCCTTGTATTTGATACTTATTGTTAGGGATTATGCTGAGGTGTTTCAGGAGATACCGAGGTTACCACTGAGTTAGGATATTGAGTTTGTGATCGACTTAGCGTCGGGAAATAGGTCAATAGCATGAACGTCTTATTATATGGATTCTTTAGAGACGCGAAAGCTACGAGATCAGATTCAAAAATTATTAGGATAGGGTTTCATTCGCAGTACTTCACTTTGGGTTTTCCCAGTTCTGTTTGTGAAAAAAAGGATGGATCTTTACGGTTGTGTATAGATTATCGGGAGTTAAACAAGGTCACGATCCAGAACAAATACCCGTTGTTGCGTTTCGATGACTTGTTCAATCAGCTGAGAGGAGCATCCTACTTCGCTAAGATTAATTTGAGGTTGGAATGCCATCAGTTACGTATCAAGGAGGATGATGTCCCTAAGACCGCATTTTTAATGAGCTACGGGTCTTATGAGTTTAGGATTATGCCATTCGGGCTAATTAATGCCCCAATAATTTTCATGGATCTCATGAACAGGATATTTAGGAATTTTTTGGATCAGTTTGTCATTGCGTTCATAGATGACATTTTAATTTATTCTCGGACAGAGGGCGATCACGCAGAGCACTTGCGTACGATTCTTCAGACTTTATGGGACCACCAATTATATGCCAAGTTCGAGAAATATGGATTCTGGTTACCGAAGGTGCAGTTCTTGGGTCACATTATCTTTAAGTGAGGGATTTTTTATGGATCGTAGTAAAGTATTAGCACGATGGAGTGGAACTAGCCCACGACACCGATGGAGATGCATAGTTTTCTAGGGTTAACAAGGTATAATTGTTGATTCATTAGAAGATTTTCGAAAATTGTGGGTCACTTGACGAATTTGACACTTAAGGGAGTACTTTTTATATGAGATGACCATTATGAGTTTTCTTTTGATGATATAAAGGAAAAGTTGACTACAACACCAGTACTCGCATTGCCTAGGGGAGGAGTGGAATTCCTTGGTATTACCTATGCGTCCTTACACGGACTTGGGAGAGTTCTGTAGCAGGAGGAGTGGGCCATAGCTTATGCATCTCGCAAGCTTGATCCCCATGAGAAAAACTATCCCACTCACAACTTAGAGTTAACAACAACTGTATTTGCCTTGAGGATTTTGAGGCACTACCTTATAGGGGAGAAGTTTCTATTGTTCACGGACTACAAGTCAATTCAGTATCTTTTCATGCAAAATAAGATGAATATGAGGCAACATAGGTGGATCGAGTTCGTGAAATATTTCCAGTGTGACATTCAGTTTCATCCGGGGAAGTCTAACATAGTGGCAGATGCGTTGAGCTGTATGTCGAAAGGGTATTTAGTAGCAGTATGGAAGGCAAAGTGGGAAGAGCTTCATTAAGAGGAGAGGTAGTCCGAACATACTTAGTAGTGATGATCGTCACACCCGAGATCATTTTGAGGGTTGTGAAGGCACAAGCAGAGGATCCATCTTATCAAGAGAGGATTTAACAGCTATTAAAAGGTTAAGCGGATTCTTACTCCTCCAGTTATGAGGGTGGCTTATGATTTAATGGGACGTTAATTATTCTAAATGATGAGGGGCTACGACGCACGGTTTTGCAGGAGGCACCTGGGTTACAGTTTTTGATATATCTCGAATGGGGATAAGATGTACCAGGATATGGGGCGATAATATTGGTGGGACGAGATGAAGCGAGTCATAGTAGAGCTTGTCTCCAGATGCACCATTTGTCAGATGGTGAAAGTCGATTATCAGAGATCAATTGGGGTTTTATAACCGTTAAAGATTCCGGTGTGGAAATAGGAGAGTATTTTAATGGAATTTGTCACAGGGTTATAAATTTCACAATAGGTTCATGATTCCGTTTGTATCATTGTGGATTGGTTGACTAAGGTACCCCATTTCTTACTAGCTCAGGTGTATTACACGATGGCGTAGTATGCTCAGTTGTTTATAGTGAAGATAATGAAATTCTACAAGGGGCCTCTTAACACTATTTCAAATCGGGATAAGATTTTTGTGTCCCATTTCTGATAGAGCTTTTAAAAGTTTTTGATGACATAGTTGCGTTTGAGCACGACATATCTCCTCCAGACTGATGAGAAAATGGAAAGGGTGAATCAGATACTAGAGGATATGTTGAGGATGCGTATTCTGGATTTTAAGGGTAGCTAGGAGCAATATTTTCCTTTAGTAGAGTTTGAATATAATAACTCGTAATAGTTCACTATTGGCATGACACCGTTTAAGACTTTGTATGGGAGATCTTGTCGTTTGTCCTCTTATTAGTTAAAGGTGGGGGATAATAATTTACTCGGGTTGAATTTGATTAAGGAGGCATCAATGAAGATCGAGTTGATTATGAGTGATCGGGCATAAATATTGTATATTTATCCCCTTAATTTCGGTACCTTTGTGAACCCGAGTGGTGCAATTGATATGGATTTAACTCTTAATTATGATACTTCCATTGTTGGCAAGTATTTCATGGTTTGTATTTCTTTTAGATATTTTACAGGTAAAGCATGCAAGCGGTGCGAAAGAGAAATCAAACAATGAAAGAAAGGCTAGGAAGGCAAGTTCAAGGGCATTTTCGTAATTCTTCATCCTAATCCCGGAGGTGGGGCCAACTGGAAAGTTTAAGATCTCAGAAAAACAAGAACACTGGAAAAAATAGCACCCAAATCCGAGCTACGGTGAAGGAGTTATGATCATTTGAAGTTGAGAAAAAATCCAAGAAAGAAAAGAAGAAAGCTTGAAAATTTTAAGTGTTGTAAGTCCAACAAGTTCTCCAGAACCACAGAGTGAACCAGTTCGGGGTACACCAGAACCGGTTCGGGGTACATTATGCACGAATTTTCACTTTAATGCTTATTGGACCAAAGAGTCCTATTATATAACAAACTCTTCTAAAACGTATTTGTATCTTTATAATGACTTAGAAAAGAGAGTTTTGAATAGTTTTTCATAGAGAGGAAGGTAGGAGAGTAGCTTAGAACCATAGAAAACAATTCTCCATCAAGTAGGTACTTTTATTGTTTGAATTACAAGTTTTCTTTAAATAAAGTTTGTTCCTTTCTTTCTTAATCTTGTAGTTAATTTATTTACAGGCTTTCTTTATTTTCTGGGTTTCCAATTCGTTTATACATGCTTAGAGATAGTTTTCTTATTGATTCAATTACATGCAACGTAGGATTCATGTTTTTAATTAATTGCACCATGTTAGGCTAGATTCCTAAGGGTTGGTGTGCATGAACCCAACCCGATGTAATTTAGCCAAGTAAAAACTAGAGTTTGAATTGAAATTTAAATGAATCGTGTTGTGTAATTGTCACAACCATCATAGACCTTTTTACCTCGATTGACCCTAGGTAACCGTGGTGTTTAAGGATGTGATGCGCATGTAGATATTGCGACACTTCTTTACTCATCCTTTGATTATGTATGATGCGGGCTACGATCCCTCATATATGTAATGCTTGGGAGTACTAAAGATCGGGTTCAATTAAATTTCTAATTCAAAATTCTAGCATTCTATACGGTAAATTTGCTAGGGTTGGGGGATTGTATTCCCAACGTGTTTTCCCTCATTCTTTTTTTAGTTAATTTTGCTCACATAGTTAATGAAGTAGTTTAATTTAGTTTTCATTTAGTTAATTCGTTATTTCACAATCCAAATCATCTTTTTATTTATTTTTAGAGTCAAGTTGGGGGTTAACCGTTTTATCTTTGTCGTCATGTTCACTCGTCCTAGTTCCCCAAGGATTCGATACCCAAACTAGCCATTATACTCCGCAAGAGTGTAGTTAAAGTTCAGGTTTTTGTATTGTAGTTGGAAGCCGATAACAACGATTAGCGTATTATATGGATGCTCGGTTTTCACCTCGATCAAAATGGCGCCGTTGCCAGGGAATTAGGTAGACTTTAGGTTAGGTTGGTTAATCCCGAATTTGACCTTTTAAAAAAAAATCCAAAAAAAAAAAATTGTGAGTATTACGAGGGAGATGCTGGATAAGAGCGAATGGCAAGATATAATAGATGAATTCCTTCGTAGTAACTGTCCCTCCACATCACAGAAGCCTTTAGAGGAGAGTGAGAGAGAGTATTCGGATAATGAGCAAGAAAGAGCATAGGAGATATGAGCCTAGAGGGCTTTGCGAACGAATTCGGGCTGGTGGATGAGAGCTTTACTATCGAAGTCCAATCTATATTGGACTCATTTTTTCACTTAGAAGAAAGCGCATGGAAAGATAGGATGGATGATTTCCTTATTTGTGACCATCCACCCATGCCACTGAAGTTTTTGGTTGCAATCAAGGCCATGGTTAGAGTATCATCCGATTTAGAGCTTGATCCATGCATTATCAAGTTTAGGGACAATCTAGGACATTCCCAAATTCACTTTGATATTCTATCCAAGTCAGACCATTTGGGCTACAAGGTGATTGAGAACCTCGTTGACTTCACTCACCTCATTTATCATATGCCTCGAGGTGTTCATTTTTTCTATTGGGTCGACTCCCAATTGTTCCAACTTTTGGTTTACGATGTGAGGAAGATGAGCGAGACAAGAAGAGGATCGTTCCCCGTGCAAGGGGTCGGGTGAGTTTGTATAGAGAGATGAGAGGTCGTCGCATCCCCGATATGTATGGGGTGTTTTTTATTATATTTTTGAGTGTCATATAGTGTCTTGGTGCATTTTGATAATTTGCTTGTTTTATTTGTCGCACTTATTATTTTTCTTCTTTAGATTTTAGTCATTTTGATTGAGGACAATGCAAAAGTCTAAGTTAGGGGGTGATAAGTGCGTCTTTCTTAAACTTCACAAAACTTTAAAATGCCAAAAAAAAAAATCATAAAATTTTGAAAAATCCAATTTTTTTTTCTTCAAAATAAATAAAAATTGGAATTTAAATTTTTCAAAAATATCACCTTTATTCTATTTGAAGTCTCAAATTGTTAAATCTCTATTGCACTAAGCCGATATTGACCAAAGATAGAAATTGTGAGAAAATTGGCGACTTAACGAATAAGTGTGGAGATTAACAAAACCCGGTGATATTTCGAGCCTATCAATTTTTTTGAGTTTTTAAATCAATCCCAGTTAATGGTTAACTCAAAGTTCGGATTCAACATTTTAAATAAGTCGTTGATGATCTCAATTCTTTATTTTGATCGGTTACGGAAAACATGTGTGATTTTGCCTCGAAAAGCGTGCTACATATCTCTAAATTAAATTAATCTCGAGACGCATATGGTAAATTAATAAGTAATTCAGACAATGAAGTAGGCTATCGTTTGTTACCCAAAAATAGTAGCCATAAAAAGATGTGAAAACTACCTTTTTTGCAACCCAAATTGAGCCGAATAAGTTTTCCCTTTTGTTTGATAACCCGAGAAATACCCAAGTAGCTCGGAAATGTGAAAATTGGTAATATTGATAAAATAAAGTCCGAAAAGTGCATAAAAAGGGGGAAGAAAAAAAATAGTAGAAAAATGCTCAACAAAAATAGCAAGTAGAGAAAAATAAGAGAAAATGAGCAGTAGCCCGGAAAAGCACTAACGGAGATCTTAAGAAAAATTTTCGAAATCCGAAGTTCCCAACATTCCCATGTTACCCAATACACCTTTAAATCGAAAAGTCCTACCGAGTTCGAATTTTGAAATTGATTACTGCGTGGAGAGCCAAGATACAAAAAGATAATATAAGAGATTAAATGGTGTGAATTTGAGGCAATGTTTCTTGTTTTCCAATTACCATAATTCGATGAAGAGATCATTTAACTGAATAATTCCGTTTTTCATAATTGTGTGCCTGAAATTGCGTTCCATTACATTTACTCTTATAAATCACGCATACCGAGAGAATATTCACACTTCCGAGTGATTCATTGTGAGTGTATTCGGTGATATTTTGAAATCAAAGCGAATTTTCGGAAAGTAACGTAATGATCAATCGGTGGAAATTAGCGGTTCGATTTTTGGCTTTGCACACACACACACGACAACTTGAGACTCTTTTGAATATGAATTTATGGTGACTATTTTTTGAAAGTTTTAAATTGTACAATTTTTAAGTATTTTGATTTTTTTCTTTTCTTTGAGTCAATAACGAATTTTGTGGGTATATTCACTGCAAACCCTCTGAGACACCACTCGTCCTACTAGGGTAACCTAAGGATTCAAAGGCTTGTTGCTACGCTAAATGCAATCGCTTGCCTGCGAAAAAGGCATTCTATACCAATAAAGTGACGTCATTATTTTTCTTTTACATTGCTCGGGACGCGCAAAGTTCTAAGTTAGGGGGTTTAATCGGGCATAAATATTGTATATTTATCCCCTTGATTTCGGTACCTTTGTGAACCCGAGTGGTGCAATTGATATGGAATAAACTCATAATTATGATACTAACCTTCGTTCGCAAGTTTTTTGTGTTTCTTTTATGTGTTTTATAGGTAAAGTATGCAAGCGGTGCGAAAGAGAAATCAAACAATGAAAGAAAGGCTAGGAAGGCAAGTTCAAAGGAATTTTCGTAATTCTGCATCCTGATCCCGGAGGTGGGGCCAATTGTAAAGTTGAAGATCTCGGAAAAAAAGAACACTGGAAAAAACAACACCCAAATTCGAGCTACGGTGAAGGAGTTATGATCATTTGAAGTTGGGAAAAAATCCAAGAAAGAAAAGAAGAAAGCTTGAAAATTTTCTAAGTGTTGTAAGTCCAACAAGTTCCCCAGAACCACAGGGTGAACTGGTTTGGGGGGGAACCGGTTCGGGGTACACCAGAACTGGTTCGGGGTACCTGATGCTCGAATTTTTACTTTAATGCTGATTGGTCCAAAGAGTCCTATTATGTAACAAACTCTTCTAAAACGTATTTGTATCTTTATAATGACTTAGAAAAGAGAGTTTTGAATAGTTTTTCATAGAGAGGAAGGTAGGAGAGTAGCTTAGAACCATAGAAGACATTTCTCCATCAAGTAGGTACTTTTATTGTTTAAATTACAAGTTTTCTTTAAATAAAGTTTATTCCTTTCTTTCTTAATCTTGTAGTTAATTTATTTATAGGCTTTCTTTATTTTCTGGGTTTCCAATTCATTTATACATGCTTAGAGATAGTTTTCTTATTGATTCAATTACATGCAACGTAAGATTCATGTTTTTAATTAATTGCACCATGTTAGGCTAGATTTCTAAGGGTTGGTGTGCATGAAACCAACCCGATGTAATTTATCCATGTAGAAACTAGGGCTTGAATTGAAATTTGAATGAATCATGTTGTGTAATTGTCACAACCATCATAGAACTTTTTACCTTGGTTAACCCTAGGTAACCGTGGTGTTTAAAGATGTGATACGCGTGTAGCTATTGCGACATTGCTTTACTCATCCTTTGATTATGTATGATGCGTGCTACGATCCCTCATATATGTAATGCTTGGGAGTACTAAAGACCAGGTTTAATTAAATTTCTAATTCAAAATTCTAGCATTCTATACGGTAAATTTACTAGGGTTGGGGGATTGTATTCCCAAACTTTTTTCCCTTCATTCATATTTAGTTAATTTTGCTCACATAGTTAATGCAGTAGTGTAATTTATTTTCATTTAGTTAATTCATTATTTCACAATCCAAATCATCTTTTTATTTCTTTTTAGAGTCAAGTTGGGGTTAACCTTCTTACCTTTGTCGTCACGTTCACTCGTCCTAGTTCCCTGAGGATTGAATACTTAGACTAGACATTATACTCCGCAAGAGTGTAGTCAAAGTTTAGTTTTTTGTATTATGGTTGGAAGTCGATAACAACGATTAGCATATTACACGGACGCTCGATTTTCACCTTGATCAATGAGTCACATTCAAGTAGCTCGGGATAGGAAGAAGAGTTACGCCAATGGGAATTGGAGATTTATTGAGATTGACAGGGGTGATCAGGTGTTACTACAGGTATATCCCATGAAGGAAGTAACGTGGTTCAGGAAGAAAGGAAAATTGGCACCTAGGTATGTGGGGACTTTTTCCCATTATCGAGAGGATTAGGCCGATTGCATATAGGCTCGCCTTTCCAGAGCATTTGCAGAGGATTCACGACGTGTTCATGTGTCGTTGTTGAAGAAGTCTAGTAGGAGTGACATGGCTTATAGGTAAACACTACTAGAGGAGATTGACTTGCTGCCAGATATCTCATACGAGGAGAGATCTGTTGCCATTTTTTATCATAGCGAACGTAAGCTTCAATCAAAGGTAGTACCTTTAGTGCGTGTACAATGGGGACACCACAATGTTGTTGAGTTGACGTGGGAGTGTGAGGATAATATGCAGGAGAAGTATCCGTAGCTCTTTGTGGCAGGTACGTTCAGATTTCGAGGGAAAAATTCCAATGTTAAGAAGGAAGAATGTAATACTCGTAATTTTGATAATAATTAATTTCTTAATTGTATTAATTTAATTAGGAGAAAATTAAATTAGAATTTAGTAAATATTAATTAGCGAGATGAAGAATTAATATTTATTAGAATTTTTATTTACTTGTGTGTGATAATTAAATAGTTATATGTTATAGTCGCGTATGAGTGTTAGCGATGGTCAAATTGGTGATGGGTCAATAGGATATTGCATCAAAGAATCAATATAATTTATGGGTGACGTGTAGGGGATACACGTGTCGTACCTTAATAATGCAAAGTTAGAATAAATGGAGTTTGGTCACTCAAATGATCTTTTCGAGTGCACTGATGATTCGGGAAGGGTCAAAATAGTCAAGAATAGGTACCCGGGTGTTGTGTTTCGGTTTCGGGGGCACGATTCTATTTGGGTGATCGTTGATCAATTGACGAATGTGGATCACTTTTTATCGGCCCGGATAGACTGCACGTCAAAGAAGTACACTAGGCTTTTAATGGTGAAGATTGTGAAATTGCATGGCGTGCCACTAAATATTGTATCGGATAGGGGAAAGACGTTCGTATCACATTTTTGGAGGAGTTTCCAACAGGCCTTGGGGGAAGATTTGAGGTTGATCACCTCCCATTAATAGATGGTCAGACGGAGAAGGTAAACTTGATACTGGAGGATAAGTTGCGGATATGGATCTTAGACTTTAAGGGTAATTGGGAGCAGTAATTGCCTTTGGTGAAGTTAGCTTATAATAATAACTATCAATTTACTATTGGGATGACACCCTATGAGGAGTTATATGGGAGACCTTATCGTTCACCCTCATATTGGTTAAAGGTCTGTGAGAACCAACTTATTGGACCAAAGTTCATTTAGCACACCTCGAAGAAGGTAGAGATGATTTGGGCCAGGATTAGGATTCCTTAAGATAGATAAAAAAACTATGTGGATGCGGGTCGAAGGCACTTGGATTTTGAGGTCGAAGATTAGGTGCTGATAAAGGGGTCTCCCATGAAAAGAGTAATGAGATTTGGGAAGAAGGGGAAGTTGGATCCTTGATATGTGAGACCATTCCCTATTATTGAGATGATTAGGCCCATGGCGTATTGATTGGAATTACTGGACCACTTATAGAGGATGCATGGTATATTTTATATATTTGCATTACGGAGGTTTCGTAGGGATGAGGTTGCTTACCAGTATATAGATATCGATAAGATATAGCTCCAGCTTGACACGACTTACGAGGAGAGACCCGTAGCTATCCTGGATCGAAGGGAGCGTAGACTTCGTTCCAAGGTGGTTCCCTTAGTATGAGTGTAGCGAGGACACCACAATAAGGATGATTTAATATGGGAAAGGGAGGGAGACATGCAAGAGAAATATTTGGAACTCTTTTAGTCAGGTACACTTTGAAATTCGAGGATGAAATTCCATTATTATGGGCATAATGTAATGCCTCGTATTTTTATAATAAAATAAAATTGGTAGAAATTAAATTGAATTGATAGAATTTAATTTAAATAAGTCATAAATAACTTGATTAGTTGTAATTTCATGTTATGTGGATTCATCTATACATGCTAAAATTTCTCGTAGAAAATAATTGCATGTTTATTAAATAATTGATATGTGATATTCAACCAATTGGAAAAATGTGGACATTGGGTAAAAATAATCTGGTCACATTCTGGGATGATTTGGGGACTCGTTTAGGTATTTTAGACATCTAAAATTTGGTTTGGGGGTATACCATTTGGAGATTCATTGGGCCAATCCGATTATGGGTTCGGGTTCATTTGGGGCCTAAATATGGAAGTTATGGGGTAACTCGGGATTAACAAATAATATAAGTTAATTATGTGTTTAGAGAACCCCTTTGATTCATCAAAGTTTAACCTAACAGCCCCACATCCCTAGAGATAATCTACCAATTCCAATAGAGGGAAGAAGATTACGGATTCAAGAAGAGAGGCACTCAATCTTCATCATAATGCAATAACTCTCTTGTTAAAATTAACTTTCAGTGTACTCCTTAATTCATTGTTGTATTTTCTCATTAGATTTTTGGGTTAAAATATATAAATTAATAATGTTAGGATGGGATTATATCTTATGCATGTAAAGGATTAAATATGAAATTGTTATGAAATGAGAATTGATAAATTGATGACAAGCCCGAAAATTATTGATCATATTGATTTGGAGAAAATTTTTAGAACCTCATGCTGTAGGAATGTAAATCTGAGATAAACCAATAAGAAAGTATGATTCTTGAATAGATTAAATGAGAAAAGGGCAAATTATGAAAACTAGGATTTTTACATTGATCATTCTTGAAATAATGGTTATCAGGTTGAATTGGATATGTTCTAGGAATGTATTTCACGAAGAAAATTGTTGTTTCATGATGAATTTTTTTAGAGGTCATACACGATGTTTAGGTGAAGGTTAGATGTGGTTTGGGCGAAGGGAGAAGATCAAATCACATCTTTGGTTCATCAGGATAGCCAGTTGAATTGAACCGGTTTGTTGGAAGGGGTGAATTGGTTCGCTGACCAAATCGATTCGGCCAACCCAATCGAACTAGTTCGATTCAATTGGCTGGTCCCCCTTTGGGTTTTATGATTTTTCAAGGGTCATTTAAGGTGCGACATGGTAGACAGAGTCCATGTGTTAGGGTGGAACTTTTGGGAACAAAATGGGAAGGTTGGGAAATACCTTAACTAATCGTAGACCAATTTCGTGCAAAAGTTGGATTACTACTTAAATGGGGACATTAACATTTAACTAGATGGTTAATTATTACAGTGGAATTATCAATGGGCGATTAAATAGTATATCTTGGGGGTAATTATAGAGGAATTACCTATACATATAATGCGATGAAGTTATATAATTATTTATCTGTGTGGACATACCTATGTTTGTGGACGGTCCTATCGGTTAGGGTTATGTGCATTTCGGGACCGTATCACATGTTGGGACATGTGGGATAGATATTGTGTAGGTCATTACTTTAGGTACTATGTAGCTGCGCCACTTACGAGAGGTAGATGTAGATGATGGGATCCATTGTCATCGTTGGATATGGGTCGTGCAACGGTGTACTGCGTAGAACCTACCCCACTTGTATGTGTTTTGTGTTGTCCATTTGGATGAGGGACTCCTCTGGACTTACCAATATAGCACGAACATGACACAAGGTAGATGCCCTTAGGTGTCGTATATATGCAAGGACACACACACGTACGCGCGCGTGTGTGCGCGCGCGCGCGCGCGCGCGCACACACACACACACACACACACACACACACACACACATATATATATATATATATATATATATATATATATATATATATTTATTTATTTATTTATTTATAACCCTATGAATGAATCCAGATTAATTAAGTAGTCTAATGATGTAGACATTCAATTATTAAACGAATACTATGTCAATGCATAATAGATGGTTATGTCACTTTTGTGGGTAGTATCATTAGGGTACTATAGGAAATGGGAATGCATACATAGGCAATTAACTCCGGTCTGTGAACCAAGCTAGATGTATCATATATTAAATTATTGTTACGATTATTAGTCTTTCATAGTCGGGGACTTCAGTTGGTATGCATGTAGTATTACACTTAGATGAGTGGTGAGGTACTTCACGCCTGCGAGAGCCGATGGGTGATACATATTTTCAATTAACTGTATTATTGCATCTTAATTTCGTAAGTTAATTCTTGCAACTCTAGGGCATTGATCCAAATTATAAATATTTTCTACCCTCAGGTTTGCCTAGACAGGGATAACAGGACTAACGTGATACTTGCAATCATACCTTGCTTATCGGAGATCAACTTCTTGATTCTAGTCTAGGCTGTTATTTCCTTTTAATTGTTCATTGTGGATATTCTATAGGCATAAGCATGGAGTTTATTTTTATTTAGTCATTTGAGACATATATATTTATGTTGGATTTATTTTATCTAGATGTTGATGGTGGATTTAGTACTATTGTTTCAGTTATGGATTAAATCAGTTTTATCGTGCACGTGGTTTTCAAAATTTTAATGTTTTATCATGGTTTGATGCCGAGAATGATATAAATTGATAGATAAGCCCCATCTTCAGCATAATATGTCTGGCCAACCTTTACATGAAAAATGGGGTTGATACAGTTTTAATTAAAGGGAAAAATGGGATTAGACTTTTGGGAAGGCTTATTAGGGTTTGGAAAGGTGGATGACAACCCACCTTTCCCTTTTCAAACAAGAAGTTGAGAGAAAAGAACATTAGAGAAAAAAAAGAGGCAAGGAGGAAGGATATTAAAGAGGATATTTAACCCTGATTAATGAACTTCGGATTTGTAATCCATAAAGGAAAGTAAATATTTGTGTTATATCGCATTTTAATGGGTAGTTAATTACTTTCTTGATTCATGTTAAAAATTGGGGATTTGATTATGAAAACTTGAAACTGATGATTGGGTAAAGATACCTATTGATAAAAGTTGATTGGTCTTGAATAAAAGATAAAATAGGAGTGATTATACTTGTGAATAAAGATAAAATTACGGGTTTCTTAATGAAGGAGGATGAACTTAGACAAAAGATAACATCTTTGATGATTAAATTGTTATAAGAGTTTTAAATCTTGAATTTATGAGGATTTATATGTTAGATATATATGATCTATGAACTAGAATTCTAGGAATTTGGGTATAGAGAACCCAAAAAATGAAGTTAGGAGGTTGGGAGCTAATCCCGCGTAAGAAAAGTGCTTTAGGTCCCTTATCTGGAATCTCGTTTGAACCTCATTCGAATGTTGTTTGAACGGGGTACCCTTTTTCGTTCGAACGAGAATGGTTTTCCATTCGAACGACCCGTGGGTTTAGGTCAGGTTTGGATCGTTTTCAAGTATTTTTATGAACTTAAACGAGTATGTGGGAGATTATCCAAGTGAGTAGATACTTAATTAAAAATAGATTTGTCTTTTAATTAAAAATAAATTTGTGTCACAACATGTTTGTGGAAATTTAATAATTAACTAGGGTGCTTGAATAAGGGATAAGTCAAATAAATAAATCAAAAAGTTGGAATGAACTTCGGGATTTGGGTGAAACGTGTGCGGTGGTATATGCGTACGAGTTTTGTGATAATTATGTATACATTAGAACGATGTGTATATATGTATATGCTTTGTGTGTATGGTACTTGTTTATTCAAGTATACATAATTGGGGGTTCTATCGTAGGAGGTTGTGCATAGTGGGCAACCCACTTGGTGTTGACCAACAAGTATTGGGTTGGTTCCACATGTTATAGTACTGTTGCATGCCCATTATCCGTGCGAGAGGATAAATGTTGATTTCAAGTCCGGTTGGGCGTAATGTGGGACGATTATGACCCATAGATGTATGTCTATGACTGACTCTATTGTATGTGTATTCATTCTGGATCGGTGGTGAGATTCTAACCCGGTGGCTCGGAGTAAGGTATGATGCCTGGAGCCGAATAGCATACGAGGAATGTATCCACGAGGACTAACTCTGGGGATACAGTTATACGTGTATAGTGATATATATATATATATATATATATATATATATATATATATATATATATATATATATATATATATATATATGCTTATATGACACAAGTGTGTATATCCATTTATAGCACGAGCGTAGCTATGTATGTTTATCACGTTATTATTTAATTATAGCGAGTGTGTCGCTAAAATATTGTTTTAAATGCATACCTAATGAAGGTAGTGGACTTATCTAATAGAGAGTATTAGTGGGGTTAGGCATAAATAGCAGTTGTGTATCCTTGTTAGACTGGGTAGTTTAATTAGGATAATGAAAATGAACCTATTAGATGTTCACTATAATTGAGAGGTGAGGTTTATCTCAAGTGAGTGTGACCAGTTAATCTTAAAAGTAATGCACTACGATTTTAAACAATTTAAAATGATTATTTACTTGCAAAAATATTTTACTCTACAAGCTTTGATCCCTATATTCCTATGTTTCCTTATTTTCCCTTTTTACACCCCGGGTGCACAAGAGCAGCAGCGGGGACAGCAAGGTTAGACCCCTTCTTGCGAATGGTAGCCGTGGATCCTTTCTTAGAAGCTTCAATCCTTTCTATTCTAGACAAGATCAGTTATTTTTCCTTTTACTGTTAGGCGTGATGCCCGTAGATAATAACACTTATCCTTCTGAAGACTTTTATATTATGCCAGACTTATACTTCCCTATTTAGTTATTATTTAGCTTACATTGTGGATGTTATTTGGTGAGCGATGATTTATTCGATCCACCCTTATTATTTATTTATGCATGATGATTAGCTTAGGTATTGTGGTTGTATAGATTATTCGAACTCTTTGTGTTGTATTATTATTCCGACAGTCATGCCGAGGATGATCCATACTGAGATTTCTATTACATTTTAATAGAGGATTGCCAACCTAGTATTAAAATAGGCGAGTTATCACACGTCCAAGAACAGGATGTCCGCGGAGCTTCCTGTATTAATAAAAATACTTCTTATGTTAGCGTTCCCCATGTTTATTTTGATCATGAAAGGATTGTCGTGAGGTTACCAGATCCTCCTGAGGTCTGCTTTTAGGAAGACCATCATCGAAACCTCCTTGGGGGACTCATGTTGGAGAGAAATATGGTTAACTTATACCTCTTCATACTGGAAATTCATGAGGTGTTTCTTTCTAGCTATGGCAGAGAGCCCACCTTTGATAAAGCCTCTGGAGATGTGTTGGATGTCAATTAAAGGGAAATCATACTTGTTCTGATTGTTGTTGTTATTGGTTTAATGACCTCTGTCAATGTTTTTAGCTATAAATTCGTTAAGGTAGACCCTCTTGATCACCTCTTTAATGGCCTACTTCAATCTGAAGCAGTCATTGGTGTTGTGGCCATGATTTATGTGGAATCGATAATATTTGGACTTGTCTTGCTTTTCGCCCCCAAATCTCATAGGCTTTGGATGAGGTATAATATCTTTCATTATTTTTAACTAGAAAGACCTCTTCCACCGTGATTGTGAGGAACATGAAGTGTTTGGCCTCTGGAGGCCCACTTTTCTTGGCCACATCCTTCTTCCTTTTGGCCTCAACTTCTCCTAGAATCTCCCCAAGATAGGATAAGATGTATTTTATCTTCCCCTATTAAGGAGAAGGTATATGCTACCTTTTTGAGATATTATCCTCAATATTCATGTACTTTTAAGATTGTTCGAGCATCTCAGTCCCTGTCTTGGGATGCTTCCTGCTGAAGGACCTTAGCAAATCATCTAAGGTGAGACCTAAGATGAAGGTGAGAACGCATATGGTGTCATTTAAGTCATTAGCCCAGAGGGCTTCCTGGTTGAACCTCTTGGCATAATCTCTTAGGAATTCTCTAGCCTTCTGCCTAAAGTGTAGGAGGGAAGTGACAATCTTTCTCATTTTCTAAGCTCTGATGAAATGGGTGATGAAGGACCTTGACAACTCTGTAAAACTTATAATGGTTCTTGGTCTGAGTTTGGAAAACCAATGCCTAGCCTTCCCTCTTAAAATAATAGGAAAATCTCAACATAAGACCTTATATAGGGTGCCCTGGAGGAGCATTAGTTATCTTTAAGTTTCTAGTTGATCGATGGGGTCCTTAAACCCATCGACATTTTCAATAGTAGGTGTCTGCCACTTTGGGGGGAAGGCGTAATGTTGGATATCATTAGAGAACGAAGACAACTTATTTCGGAGGGCCAACTCTATGGTGTTGGGAGTCTGTGTTATGTACTAGTTGAGAAAATTTCCCAACTGATCTTGCATCTTCTTCAGCACTCCATCCTAGGGTGTAGCTGCCTTGGAACCTCCCTGAGACTGGTCTCCGAGGAGTGATAGCATTTCCTTGACATGGATGGTTGATTGTCAAGAGGTCTTGGGAAGCGATCGTTCATCCTTATTATTTAAGGAAAAGGTCTCTTAATTTATCATCACATAATTTATAATTTGTTTATGATTTAAATGTTATTACACCGATTTTGGATGAGAAACATGTTTAGGATATAAATATTGTATTTTATTATGTTGATATTGGGTTAATATGGGTTAATAATTTAGATTGTTAATGGGCTCAATAATCTAATTTTATGTTTGGAGACACTGTAAATAATCTTTATTTGATCCATATTGGTCTATGATATTGACATCAGAATCCATTTTTAGGATTGATTTACCTATATTGATCACATCTTATATTGAAAGAGATTAATTAATGATGTAATTAATTAAGAAAATTGAATTTATATTATTGTCCAGTTAAAGTTGGGATTTTTGGGACATTACAATTCTATTGAGTTTTGATATATTCATGTAAGGAATTTATTTTGGGTTTTGTAGGAGTGATCATAATGTAATTCAGAGCTACACTAAGTTTTTATGAGTCATTAATGGCGGACATTCAAACATGTTACGAAACAAAGAAAGAACAAAGAGTTTTG
Organism: Sambucus nigra; assembly: GCA_949130495.1. Lineage (NCBI taxonomy): Eukaryota > Viridiplantae > Streptophyta > Magnoliopsida > Dipsacales > Adoxaceae > Sambucus > Sambucus nigra. The sequence continues at coordinate 419,351,458 of OX422223.1, forward strand.
GAAGAAGGGGATGGCCCACCACGATGGTATAGAGGCCTCTCATAGCCGCTATGGCGGTGGGTTGATGGGCCTATGGAGATAGAAACTCTTGTCTTTTATACTTTTATTTGTTTATTTTTTTAGTTTATTCCCTTAGTTAATTTGTTCAGTTCTTACTTCATTTTTAGGCAATTTTCATCCTATTTTTGGGTTGGGATTTTAGGCAGTATATATATATATATATATATATATATATATATATATGATGTGGTTAAATCAAGGTGACACAAAGGAGTGATTTAATTAAGGTTTAGGAACAATAGACCTTTAATTAATTTGGAAAATCCGGTTACGGGGATTTGGATCATTTTAGGTACACTCGAGAGTATGCAATATCCTGTATTAATGTCTGTTGTGTGTATATGGCATATTTATTGATATGTATATGGCATATTTGGTTCATGGGGAATCTATTGCCCGGGGTTTGATTTAAATGGATTTAGGACCATGTACCGTACTCCTGGATCATGAGAAGGTTTGATGGAGGTCGTTATATATTTGATCATACGTTCAACGGATCACCACCTCTTGACGTGATTCGCAAATAAACTGATCCACCAAACAAGTTTTTTATATGACTAGTCGATGGTGTGATTGTGTAGTGATCCCATGTTCTTTATTGTGTGCACATTTAAATCTGTTTGGCGAGCGACTCCTATGGGTTTACTGATAGAGTCACGAGAAGGTCTCCTAAGGTTAATTCCTTTATGTAGTTGTTATAAGACTTACGAATGTATGGCATAGTCTGGTGATGGGCACTTTAATTAAAGAGAACTATGTCACGTTAATGTTATTTGTTACTAAATTGCATGTATCCTACGTTGTGGGTGACTTGAGTGGGGATTTGTAATGAGTTGTGTTCTTTACACATGTAGTTAGTTATATCCCGATATAGTGTATTAATACGCAATAATATTGTTAGTCAAGTTATTAAGACTTATTATTAGTTATGCCTTAGGTTGGGACACTCGTGTAGTATTTCACTTATGATGAGGGGTGAGGTATCTCTTGCATGTGAATGTCGATGGTCTAACATGTTTATCGTAAGGAAGTTGTGTGGTTATAACTGCATCGATATATTGAGATATTTCTTGCAACTTTCTAGGCTCTGAACCAAGACATATATAAAATATTTCAGGGATTCTTAGGCAGTAGTAACATAGCTAAGGGGTTTCAGAGTTTCCACTTCATCACTATCTAATCGTTCATTTGATTCATAGATTAGGTTGTTATTTTATTTTAGCCTTTCAGTTTCAGACTCTATTATTTCAAAGATTGTATAGAGCTTGGTGGTCTTGTTTATTTATTTAATTGAATTAATTAATGGCAATTGAGACCATACTATTTATTTATATTGGACGATGAGACATTTGGTTATTCTAGTATTTATCTATTTTATCGGATGTTCTAGATGGTTTAAATTTAGTAAAAATATTATTAATCTTTGGTCCTAATGATGAGAATTATATAGATTACTTAAGGCCCCTGTATTCTGCATATTAGAATGGCTTACTGGTATGTAAAAAATAGGGGGTTGTTACATTGGGCGCGATGGTAAGAACTGTATAAAGGCATGTACTAAATCCTCTGCTAAGCGATGAGAACCCCACTTTAACTTCCAAATAGTCGACAGTGTAACTGTCGGCCTGTGGCTCACGGTGTCTTCCACTACGTTCCTCTTGTCCGAGTGATATTGAATATCAAACTAGTATTCCTTCGCGAATTTTATCCATCGCTGTTGTCTCATGTTTAACTCCATTTGTGTGAACATATAGTGCAAGACCTTATGGTTCGTTAACAAATGAAGTCTCTCCCCCAATAAATAGTGCCCCCGTACTCAAAGTGCAAAAATAACTACGACCAACTCCATATCATGGGTGGGGTAATTTCCCTTGTGAGGCGTAAGATTTTGGGAAGCCTAAGATATATGCCTTTTCTCTTGCATCAATACACCCCTAGGTCCCTGTAGCGAGGCACCAGTATAAGCCATAAAGTCCACCTAACAACGTGGTAAAATGAGCAACGGATATAAAGTCAACTTCACATTCAAATCATCAAAGGCCTCCTGGTAACACTTATTCCAAAAAATGTTACCCCCTTCTTCATCAAGTTAATTAAAGTCTCTATTATCTTTAAGAAGCCTTGGATGAACCGATGACAGTACCCTTCCAAACTAAGAAAATTTTTCCCCTTCGTAGGTGTCATGGGATGTCCCCATTCCAACATTGTTGAAACCTTGCTTGGGTCCACAAAGATCCATGTCTATATCATAATGTGACCCATTATCTTCGCATTCCGTAAATTGAATCCATATATCTCAAACTTAGCATAGATTTTTTGGTCTCGTAGCGTCTGCACGATAAACCATAAATGCTGAGCGTGCTTGTCTAATCTCTGAGAATAAATCAGTATTATCATATATAAACATGATGATATAATGATCCAAATACTCTTTGAACACTCGGTTAATCATGTATGTGAACACATCTGGTGTATTGGTCAACCCAAATGGCATGACCATAAACTTGTAAGATCCATAACGAGACAAAAATGCCAACCTCATGACATCCAACTCCTAAATCCTTAACTAGTGAAATCCCGAACTTAAATCAATCTTCCAAAAGTACAATGTAACACCCTGTATTTTTGAATAATTATGAATTTAATTATTTCTGGTATTTTAATTTACTGGTGTGTAGTAATTTAATTAAAATGAAATATTACATATTCAATAGACATTAAATTGTGGCAATAAGATTAATATTTATGTGGTAAATTTACTAAGTGTGTTTATAGTAAATAAAATACGGTAAATCTTTAATACGTCATAATGAGTGGGAACGATGGGACTGTGAGGAGACTATTTTAAGGTTGAAATAGAAAATTTATGTATAGTGACTAGGGTGGCGATTTCGAGTGCATGGTTGGTTCCGAATAGATCGAAATAGTAAAACATAAGTACTCGGGGGTAGTAATCGGGTTTCGAGGGTATTTTAGACTAGTCAAAACTCATGTAGGGGATTTGGGTCATTTTGATGTAATCTAATAACCTAATTTTGGAATTTGAGTTTTAAACCATAAGGGTTAGGTGGGTGAGTCATCCATATCACTATTTCTAAACCATAAGAGAGAAGAGAAAGCTAGAGGAGGCCCATTCGAAAAGTATTCGAGAACGATTCGTCGTCTACAACAAAAATTAGACCCTACGTAAATCTAGAGTCAATTAATTAACTTTCTTTAAATTAAATAGAGGTGATTCATGTTCATATCATGGTAGGTGTAGAACAATACAATTTCGGGTGAGGGTTTGCATGTAAATAGGGTTTTGGGTGAAATAAATTCCATAAATAGTGGTGTAAATTGATGTATGATGTTATTGAATGAATCCCATTTCATAAAGATAAGATATTGACAGATATTTATAGGTTTGATCATAGGTAATTGGGTTGTTGAATTGAAACTAGGTTAAATTGAGGTGTTCATAATTAAGACACATAAGTATGTTTAATCTGATGATTGATCATTAAATCCTTTGAATTAAGATGATTGATGGGTGTTAAAATCTTATAAAAGATGTCCCTTTATGATTTATGTTGATTGGGTAGTGTAGAAAATGATTTATAGGGTGGCTGGGATTGAAATTAGGAAAGAACATAGGTTGTAGTTCGCCAGAATCAAAACTGTATCTTTTTGATTGACAAAGCAAGTTGGTTCACCTGTGGTCGAACCGGTTCGGTTTTCCTGCTTGTCCAAAATATGGAATTGTAGATCTTTTCGTTACGAACGCAAGGCCACCAGTTTCATATTTTTTTGATTTTTTTGAATTACTTATGAATTATATACAGGAGGGTCTACGAGACAAAAATCTTTAGTTAGTATTCTATAGATGGATTTAATCTTTGGCATAATTATGATTTGCAAGATTACCAAACCTTGTGGATATTTTACCATAGTTAATATGAATTTGTAGTGATGATATTGAGGTTAAGATAATGAATTTTTAATACTTCTGGAGATTTTTTTTTCAGTAAGGGAAATATTGTGTAAACGAGAGTTAGCGTGATGTACTTGTATGTAGGGTATTTATGAAATAATAAAAATCGGGGGGTAAGATGTTGAACGGATAGAGTGATTTTCGATTTATGAATTTAAGACTAGTTGGGAGAGTTCGGGAGAATTTTGTAATGAGAAACATGTTATATTATTTAATTAAGAGGAGAATTTTAGTAATTAAGAGTCGGGGAGTAGACTTGGGATATGTGGGCTAGTGTTTCGGGATATAGGCACGGATTAGCCGGATTTTGTGAATATATATATGGGTATAGAGATATTATATATATACTAACATGACTAATATCTGTGTGTTTGATATTTCTATGAAATATACCCCTCTAGTGCTATCAACGGAGGTTGCGCAGTGTAGGTGATCATCTCTAGTGAAACACATCAGGCTAAGTATCGACTCTAGGTCATAGTGCCACGCATATGCCCTTGTGAGGTTTGAAGTTCGAGGTAAGATAATTTAGGATATGCTTATGAATCACTATCGAAGGACTATGGTCGCCTCTAATATGATTGCAATTTTACCGAGTCAGTATGAGTGTCCGACCGTCGGTAACTGGCATGATGTCAGTATGCCCTGGATGATGATCACACTTTAGAAATCACAACAGTTAACCACTTGCCTGGAATTGTTCATAGAGTCTGATCCGTTGGTGTAGTTAATGGTTTGATGACGAACACTCAATTACTCCCTTAATTTGATGTAACACCCCGTATTTTTATGCATTTAATATTTAATTAATTCGGGAATTTAAATTACTTGTGTGTTGTAATTTTAAATAAATTAATTATGGCAATATATATATTTAAATATTAATCGGGGAGTGAATGGTTAATGTTTAGGGAAATTTATTTACTAAGTGAATAGTAATAATTTACTTACGTCAATTTCGGGTATTAATGATGGGGTATGCATTTATCTTAATCGGGAGTCGGTATAGACTAAATTGGGTGTGAAATAAGGCTTTTTATAAATTAATTCGGATGCCAATTCTGAGGGAGCGGTTGAGTCCGGATGGGTCGAGATAGTCAGAAAAGAGTACCCGGGGGTAGTAATTGGGTCTCAGGGTATTTTTGAACATAACCTGGCCCACACGGGGTGATTTGGGCTATTTTAATTTATCCCATTAGGCTAAAAACGGGATTTGTGTTTTTAAACCTAAACCTAAGAAAAGGAAAATTAGCAGCCAATACAATTCTAACCTAGGGTCTGAGAGGGAGATTGGGGAAAAACGATCAAAAGCCAAATTGGGGATTTTGGAGCAAAATCAAGGGACTACGCCAAAGGATCAGACACTACGAACACTTACAGGCAAGTGGTTAACTGTTACGATTTTGAAATTTATGATAATCAATTCATATCATAGTGGTGTGTAAACCAAAATTCGTTTTGGGGATAACCGGGTACAAAATGGGGTTTTTGTTCATGAAACTATTGAATGAGATTCATAGTAGAAATTATTGTGTTGAACATATCTGAGTATAGATGTTTAATTGGAATAAGAATTCGGAATATAAACAAGGGAAAAATCAGGATTTGGAATTTGGTTTGTAGAACAAGATTTATGAATTTTAATGGAAAACCCATTTCGAAAATTGTGAGATAAGTTGAGAAATTTATATACTAGAGGGTGTATATGATGTATAGGATCAAAGTTCATATGTTTATGTGATGGGATGACTTGATCAGGGGTTGAAATTAAGGTTTACAAACCTTGAATTTCCGTTAATGGTGTGATGCAGCGGGGAAGAAGAGCTGCCTAGGAAGGATCGATCGATCGATCGGGGGCCATCGATCGATTGACGATCCCAGGAACTTCACAGTTCGGCCAGTTTGTGTATAATGAGGATTTTATTTAAAATTTAATCCCTTACTTTTATTTGGTGATAAATTTATATGGGACACATGTTTCCTTAACAATTATAGGGTGATATAATTGGGCTTAGGAGGGTGTGAACGGTATGTCATGAGATGAACGGATTTGGAGAAGTAATTCATAATTATTGATATTGGGCCGAGGATTGATATTTGGGTATAGTAGTTGGGTGACGCTACATTATTAAAGGAATTGAGGAAAAATATTTAATTATGGACTAAGTGGGCGAGTCCGGGTACGTTGATAATTATAGGTAAATATAATTGGAGAGTTTATGCAGATGCAGTTGTGACACATTGTAGGCAAAAATGTGGGTATGATATTATGAGATGTAAATTGGACCAAGTGAGTGAGTCCGGGTATGTTGGTTAAGTGACATTTAAGTGTTAAATTAATTATTGAGAGAAAGTAATTAGTTTGGAGTCGGAACCTAGACTCGGGAAATGTTGAGGTACGGGCCAAGTGAGAGAGTCCGGGGATAATGGTTGGGTGACACCAAGTTATTAAATTAATAAATGTGATAATTAATTTAATTAGAGTCGGATTGTAGACTCGGGTAAGATTAAATTAATAAATGTGATAATTAATTTAATTAGAGTCGGATTGTAGACTCGGGTAGAGTTAAGTTAATAAATGTGATAATTAATTTAATTAGAGTCGGATTGCAGACTCGGATTTGTGTTGATTAATTAATGTGTAAATTAATTAAATAAGAGTCGGATTGTAGACTCGGGTAAGTATTAAATTAATGGGTGTAATAATTAATTTAATTAGAGTCGGACGATAGACTCGGGGTGGTATTAAATTAATATGTCTATTAATTAATTTAATTAGAGTTGGACGATAGACTCAGGAAGGTATTAAATTAATAAGTGTGTCAATTAATTTAATTGGAGTCGGACCATTGACTCGGGGAAAGTATTATATAAATTGAGGTATGAGTTAAATATATTAGAGTCGGACCATAGACTCGGGAAGACGATAAATTATTAAGTGAGAAAATTAATTACGTTGGGTCGGGCCACAGACTCAGGAAGTTTCGGGCAGTGTACGGGATATTTAGTACACGGTAAAGCCATGGTTTATAATATATATATACGGTATAGTGATAGTATATATATATATATATATATATATATATATATATATATATATATATATATATATATATATATATATATATACGTGTATACATTGTGTGTGATATTAAATTACAGGCAGTGTACGGGATTTTGAGTACACGGTAAAGCCGGGGTTTAGATTATATATATACAGTACAGTGATAGTATATATATACGTGTTTATATTGTGTGTGATATTAAATATCAGTGACTAGATATTTATTCAATTTAAATACTCTAATGCTATCAAGGGAGGTTGCGCGATGTGGGTGAATCCCCTAGCTTGAGGAGTAGGGTGAGTATATCCCCAGGTCATAGCGTCCGGTACATATGGGTGAGGGATTTATCTCACTTTCAGGGAAGGAATATGACCGCCTACACAACGTCTATATTTTGGGCCAAGTTGGTGAGCGATTCCAACTTGGGGAACTAGGTTTTGTGAGCACACCTAGTGAGATAGCATTTTAGAGGAAATCATCCGGTGAGGGTATACTCGGAAGGATGGATACACGTATGATATATGTGTGGATGTTAGTAAAGGTACGTATAATATGGTAGCAAATGTTATATGTAGGAGATAATACAGTGTGTGATGTATTTACTTTATATAACACGAGTTACAGTTATATGCTGTTAATTAATGAGAAATTAATTAAGTTAATCATTTGTGGAAATAATACAGAGTGTGACGTATTAAATTTATATAACTTGTGTTACGGTTATATGATATTGATTAAGAAGGAATTAATTAAGTTAATCATGAAATAATTTATAATTCGGGAAATCATTATACTCGGGTTAGAGTAGTATGGCAAGGGAAGGTTATACCAGGACTAGTTGGATGGGGTAGAACAACTAGGTGGGGGTTAAGTTAACCGGTAGGTGTGCACAATAGTGGAGGGGTGAAATTGTCCACAAAGGAGTGCGACACTAACTTAAATATGAAGCGCATTCATACATTTTAAATTACTGCAGTTAATTCACTTGCTAAATATTTTCAAAATGTTTTGGGTTCTAACCCTTGCTATAAAATATTTTCAAAACCTTTTAGGTGTTCAGCCACAGGGACGCTAAGATTGATATTCTATTCCAGGGACATGGAGCTGCGGCATATGTGGATGCTAGCAGGAGTTTGGATTAAACGCATCATTCATTCATTCCTAGAGTAGGAATCTTGTATCAGTTTCAGTTTTATTTAGAGCTTGTCGCCCAGACTTCTTGGTACTGTTTTCAGGTGTAATTTATTCAGGTGTTGAATATTTGTATTGGATTATTTCTTTGGTGGCCGGTGATTTATTCGGCAAGTTGTGTAATTATGATTCAGTTGATTTTCATTTAGTTGTGTGAATGGTTTATATTTTAATTCCACATGTACTGTTTTGGTTAATTAAAAAGTTAAAAATTGACACCAGTTTTTGGAATACTAGTTGATTTGTAAGTCTTAAAAAAAGTTCGACAGTGATGCTAAGGATGATGCAACTGAGATTACTGTTTTAATTTGGTATAGGACTGATCACCCGGTATTTTATTTGGCGGGGTGTCATAGATGGTATCAGAGCATCAGGTTCTAGTGTCCTTAAGATCTGTGCGGCTTTTCATGTTTCGGCTTGGCAATCTTTGATATAGAGCCCTGTTGTAGGATTGTTGTATTCTCATACGTATACACATATACGGTCTCCTGCGAAATTTATATTTGAGAGTGAACTCATACCAATTCGGTTCTCATTCCAGATGACGCCCATCAGAGAGAACAACTAGGGCAGCAAGGGGAGATGAGACGAGGGAGGCTCGTTAGGAGCAAGAGTTACGGTAGCAACTGCTAAAGATAATTTTGGCTGCACAAGTAACTGAATTAGTAGCACAGACAGTTGGAGCAACGGTGATCACAACGGTAGGGTACTTTCCACGGGATCAGCCACAAGTGTTAGTAGCATCGGATGTTCAGACTCACGAGGGGTCATCGGGGTGGAAACAAGAATGAGAGGTTATTTATAGTGGGAACCCACCAGAGTTGCGAGGGGGTTCAGGGGTAGTACTAGCGTGTCAAGGAAGAGAAGTATCCAGCGTCACCTACGCATGGGAGATTGCGATGGGGTGCGAAAGTAAATTCTAACCACTTTTAGTTAGTGGGAGCGGCACTACAGTGGTGGGAGTCGATCACCACAGTTGAGGAAAAGGACACACTAGCTACTGCAGAGTTTTGGGTACGATTCGACCGCAAGTATTTTCCTTCAGCGGTTGAGACCGAAATGAGGAGAAATTTTTGTGAGGTGACTCAAAGGGAGACCGTTAAGTGGTCGATTGCGAGGAAGAATTCACTCATTGGCAAAGTTTTTGTACCGAATGAGGTAAGCGAGGAAAAGAGAAAGAAAGCAAAGTTTATGGATGGGTTAGTCTGGAGAATCAGACAACATTTAATTGATAATTCCGCATTAGTAGATTATATTGATGTCATTAACGCAAAACTCCGACACTGTCGGGAATATCGCTTCCACACGAAAGGAAGCGGGAGGGGAGTGGGGATTAGCCAGTCGGATGAGGCAGAAAGGAACAATACCAGTGGGGTATCCCAGCAGCAGACTGGAGGAGATCAGGGGCAAGATTTTCGGCAGGGAAATCATGCCAAACGATTTAGAACTGGAAGCTATCGACAGGATGGCTAGGAGTTCCAACAAGGTTGGCATGGAAGGGATCAGTGGCAGGGTGAACATATTAGAAAGTGTTTCGTTTGTGGGAAAAACGAGACACATGAAGAGATATTGCCTTAAGCAAGGCAGGGGTCAACTATAGGACGAGGTCCTGAATGTACAGACACTAAAGCAAGTCATGGGTGCATTCGGGCAGGGAGAAGCTACTCCGGAAATCGAGAACCAGCCGTTGCAGCTGGAGTATAGAGGTAATTATTTTTACCCTAGGGGCATGGGGTATATTTTTGAGTGACAAAGAGGATGTCACAAAATAAGACTTATTTTTCACTAGAGTTCGCAGGTGAGCCGAACTTAGTGGGTGCGTTGGCGGTAGCAGCCATAGTATGTGGATAAATTTTCCGTAGGGTAGTGGAGTTCCTTGGTGTTCTTCACGGGAGAGTGGAGGTGTACACTGAGTGATTGTTTGAATTTTGCGAAGAGTTACTACTTTCGAGAATTATGGGAGTAGGGTTGATAATATTTCCTAAATATCGGCTGGATAGCGATGGAATTTAACTATTGTGGATAGTAGTGTAAAATTTTGGTGTTCGCAATGCCAGGGTAGGGTTGGTACTAGGTATCACCGGAGAGGGCGTATATCATGTATATATGTGGATGTATATGTTGTATGGCATGGTGCTATAGCACATAGTGAGGTTTTGTGTTCTCACATTTTATCCCGGTAAGTGGGGATGTTTATTGAAGTGAATCAGAGTGGTTAGATTTATTTTCGAGCAAAGAGAGATAGCTCGGGGTTTATTTTGCGCAAGGACTAGTGATAGTATGGGCACGGTACTTTATGTTGTCTTTGGTAGCATAAGGGTAAGCGTATATACTTTTGTGTTGAGAGACAAGTATTTATGGGGAGATGTTTGGACGTTAGCACATGGGTTGGGTACCCGAGAAGTAGATACATATGTATATATATATATATATATATATGCGATACGACTACGGGTTCGAAGTTATATTATGGGGTTACGACTAGCATAGTCGGGTAACTTTCGTGCGGTAGAGCGCAGGGATAGGGTGTATGGGCACCCGAGTTAATTAAGACAAATTTTATGCGGTTAAGCACGAGTATAGGGTGTATGGGTGCCCTGGTTAATTTTAAATGCATACTTGTGTAATGTATGGTTAGAAGCGGATGGGATAGATATAGCGGGCTTGGAGGCACATGACTAGAGAGTAATATACGAAACTTGGAACATTATGCTCATCTTAATTTCGAGGACGAAATTCCTTTGTAAGGGGGGAAGTATGTAACACCCCGTATTTTTGTGCATTTAATTTATAATTAATTCGGGAATTTTAAATTACTTGTGTGTTATAATTTTAATTGAATTAATTATGGCTATATATATATTTAAATATTAATCGGGGAGTGAATGGTTAATGTTTAGGGAAATTTATTTACTAAGTGAATAGTAATAATTTAATTACGTCAATTTCGGGTATTAATGACGGGGTATGCATTTATCTCAACCGGGAGTCGGTATAGACTAAATTGGGTGTGAAATAAGGATTTTTATAAAGTAATTCGGATGCCAATTTTGATGGCGCGGTTGAGTCCGGATGGGTCGAGATAATCAGAAAAGAGTACCCGGGGGTAGTAATTGGGTCTCGGGGTATTTTTGGGCATAACCGGGCCCACACGGGGTGATTTGGGCTATTTTAATTTAGCCCATTAGGCTAAAAATGGGATTTGTGTTTTTAAACCTAAACCTAAGAAAAGGAAAATCAGCAGCCAACAAAATTCTAACCTAGGGTCTGAGAGGGAGATTGGGGAAAAACGATCAAAAGCCAAATTGGGGATTTTGGAGCAAAATCAAGGGACTACGCCAACGGATCAGACACTAAGAACACTTACAGGCAAGTGGTTAACTGTTACGATTTTGAAATTTATGATAATCAATTCATATCATAGTGGTGTGTAAACCAAAATTCGTTTTGGGGATAACCGGGTACAAAATGGGGTTTTTGTTCATGAAACTATTGAATGAGATTCATAGTAGAAATTGTTGTGTTGAACATATCTGAGTATAGATGTTTAATTGGAATAAGAATTCAGAATATAAACAAGGGAAAAATCTGGATTTGGAATTTGGTTTGTAGAACAAGATTTATGAATTTTAATGGAAAACCCATTTCAGAAATTGTGAGATAAGTTGAGAAATTTATATACTAGAGGGTGTATATGATGTATAGGATCAAAGTTCATATGTTTATGCGATGGGATGACTTGATCAGGGGTTGAAATTAAGGTTTACAAACCTTGAATTTCCGTTAATGGTGTGATGCAGCGGGGAAGAAGAGCTGCCCAGGAAGGATCGATCGATCGATCGGGGGCCATCGATCGATCGACCATCCCAGGAACTTCACAGTTCGGCCAATTTGTGTATAATGAGGATTTTTTTTAAAATTTAACCCCTTACTTTTATTTGGTGATAAATTTATATGGGACACATGTTTCCTTAACAATTATAGGGTGATATAATTGGGCTTAGGAGGGTGTGAACGGTATGTCATGAGATGAACGGATTTGGAGAAGTAATTCATAATTATTGATATTGGGCCGAGGATTGATATTTGGGTATAGTAGTTGGGTGACGCTACATTATTAAAGGAATTGAGGAAAAATATTTAATTATGGACTAAGTGGGCGAGTCCGGGTACGTTGATAATTATAGGTAAATATAATTGGAGAGTTTATGCAGATGCAGTTGTGACACATTGTAGGCAAAAATGTGGGTATGATATTATGAGATGTAAATTGGACCAAGTGAGCGAGTCCGGGTATGTTGGTTAAGTGACATTTAAGTGTTAAATTAATTATTGAGAGAAAGTAATTAGTTTGGAGTCGGAACCTAGACTCGGGAAATGTTGAGGTACGGGCCAAGTGAGAGAGTCCGGGGATAATGGTTGGGTGACACCAAGTTATTAAATTAATAAATGTGATAATTAATTTAATTAGAGTCGGATTGTAGACTCGGGTAAGATTAAATTAATAAATGTGATAATTAATTTAATTAGAGTCGGATTGTAGACTCGGGTAAGATTAAATTAATAAATGTGACAATTACTTTAATTAGAGTCGGACTGTAGACTCGGGTAGAGTTAAATTAATAAATGTGATAATTAATTTAATTAGAGTCGGATTGCAGACTCGGATTTTTGTTGATTAATTAATGTGTAAATTAATTAAATAAGAGTCGGATTGTAGACTCGGGTAAGTATTCAATTAATGGGTGTAATAATTAATTTAATTAGAGTAGGACTATAGACTCGGGGTGGTATTAAATTAATATGTGTATTAATTAATTTAATTAGAGTCGGATGATAGACTCGGGAAGGTATTAAATTAATAAGTGTGTCAATTAATTTAATTGGAGTCGGACTATAGACTCGGGGAAAGTATTATATAAAATGAGGTATGAGTTAAATATATTAGAGTCGGACCATAGACTCGGAAAGACGATAAATTATTAAGTGAGAAAATTAATTACGTTGGGTCGGGCCACAGACTCAGGAAGTTTCGGGCAGTGTACGGGATATTTAGTACACGGTAAAGCCAGGGTTTATAATATATATATATATATATATATATATATATATATATATATATATATATATACGGTATAGTGATAGTATATATATATACGTGTATACATTGTGTGTGATATTAAAATACAGGCAGTGTACGGGATTTTGAGTACACGGTAAAGCCGGGGTTTATAATATATATATACGGTATAGTGATGGTATATATATACGTGTGTATATTGTGTGTAATATTAAATATCAGTGACTAGATATTTATTCAATTTAAATACTCTAATGCTATTAAGGGAGGTTGTGCGACGTGGGCGAATCCCCTAGCTTGAGGAGTAGGGTGAGTATATCCCCTGGTCATAGCGTCCGGTACATATGGGTGAGGGATTTATCTCACTTTCAGGGAAGGAATATGACCGCCTACACAGCGTCTATATTTTGGGCCAAGTTGGTGAGCGATTCCAACTTGGGGAACTAGGTTTTGTGAGCATACCTAGTGAGATAGCATTTTAGAGGAAATCATCCGGTGATGGTATACTCGGAAGGATGGATACACGTATGATATATGCGTGGATGTTAGTAAAGGTACGTATAATATGGTAGCAAATATTATATGTAGGAGATAATACAGTGTGATGTATTTACTTTATATAACTCGGGTTACAGTTATATGCTGTTAATTAATGAGAAATTAATTAAGTTAATCATTTGTGGAAATAATACAGAGTGTGACGTATTAAATTTATATAACTTGTGTTACGGTTATATGATATTGATTAAGAAGGAATTAATTAAGTTAATCGTGAAATAATTTATAATTCGAGAAATCATTATACTCGGGTTAGAGTAGTATCGCAAGGGAAGGTTATACCAGGACTAGTTGGACGGGGTAGCACAAATAGGTGGGGGTTAAGGTAACCGGTAGGTGTGCACAATAGTGGAGGGGTGAGATTGTCCACAAGGGAGTGCGACACTAACTTAAATATGAAGCGCATTCATACATTTTAAATTACTGCAGTTAATTCACTTGCTAAATATTTTCAAAATGTTTTGGGTTCTAACCCTTGCAATAAAACTATTTTCAAAACCTTTTAGGTGTTCAGCCACAGGGACGCCAAGATTGATATTCTATTCCAGGAACACGGAGCTGCGGCATATGTGGATGCTAACAGGAGTTTGGATTAGACGCATCATTCATTAATTCCTAGAGTAGTAATCTTGTATCAGTTTCAGTTTTATTTAGGGCTTGTCGCCCAGACTTCTCGGTACTGTTTTCAGGTGTAATTTATTCAGGTGTTGAAAATTTGTATTGGATTATTTCTTTGGCGGCCGTTGATTTATTCGGCAAGTTGTGTAATTATGATTCAGTTGATTTTAGTTCAGTTGTGTGAATGGTTTGTATTTTAATTCCACATGTGCTGTTTTGGTTAATTAAAAAGTTAAAAATTGGCACCAGTTTTTGGAATACTAGTTGGTTAGTAAGTCTTAAAAAAATTTCGACAGTGATGCTAAGGATGATCCAGCTGAGATTCCTGTTTTAATTTGGTATAGGACTGATCACCCGGTATTTTATTAGGCGGGGTGTCACTTTTGACTCCAAAAGATCTCCAATTGGCTCTTGATTAGCTTCCTCTATTTCTCTCTCAAAGCTCTAAGTTTGGAATTGTGTTAACTGCAGTTCAACACTCCCTCAATTAGGTTTAAAATACCTAATCCCATTTTTAGCCACATGGCCCTAATTAAAATGGCCTAAATTCCCCAGTGTGGGCCCGACTATGCCCAAAAATGCCCCGAGACCCGATTACTACCCCCGGGTACTCTTTTTGACTATCTCGACCCATTCGGACTCAACCGCGCACTCAGAATTGTCATCCAAAATACTTTACAATATTCTCCAATTTTGACCTCAAAATGCGACACACAAAATTTCGAATAATTAAACTAAAAGTCGCCAAATATAAATATTTCTTACCTCTCAAATAAATTCTCCAAATCATAAATTTGAGTTTCTCCAATTTAAATATTTTTATATCTCCCAAAAATAATTAAATACTAAATCCTCAAAATCACGGGTTGTTACAATAGCATTATAGAGAAAAGCATCCAATGAATAGTACTCGGGGAAAGGCATCTAATGAATTAGTACTCGAGGGAGGGTATCTAATAAGTTAGCTCTCGGGGGAAGGCATCTAATGAGTTAGTACTCGGGGGATAATATCCAATGAGTTATAACTCTGGGGATGACAATCATATGTGACATATGTCTGTTTATTGTAGTATAACTTTATATATATTAGTTTGGTTAATTATATATGGGCTCAACACATTAAGAGTTAACGTATGTGTGTTTATTATAGTATCCCAATACGTATATAATATTGTAGTTAATTGTATACGGTCTTAATACATTAAGTGTGGATGTTTATAAATAACTGGAGTGAAGTTGTAAGAATGATTAATGATGGAATGATTAATTAAGCCATTGAGATAAATAGCTACAAAATGAACAATAAAGCATACTCAGGGTAGAATGGTGCATTAATGAGATTTGAAATAGGACTAGTTAGGCGGGGCAGTGTAACTTGACAGGTTAAGAGGCATGCGCTAGGTGTGCACTATAGTTGAGAGGTGAGTTATATCTCATGGGAGTGCGACACCGACTTAAATATGAAAAGTTTTACTACACATTTATTTATTGCATCTTAATTACTTGCAAATGTTTTTAAAAAGTTTTGGGCTCTGGCCCTTTTCAAATCTATTTTTCAAAAACTTTTAGGTGTCCAGCCACAGGGACACGATGGATGAATATTCTTTCTAGGGACACGAAGATGCAACTGATGTGGAGGCTTGCATTTTACTAGTTAGCTTCTTCACTTATTGTTTTCTAGATTAATTCCACTATTTCGGTATTGATTAGGCATGTATCCCCTTTTCATTCAAACTTATGTATTTAAGAGTATTTTAGTCAGATGGATTAGATGTATTGGATTTTTCCCCAATGGGTTATTCAGGGACCTTATCTATTTATCTTTGCGTTGCACTTTACAACGCGGTTTCATTTACATTGATTATCATGAATAGGATTATTGTGGTTTGGTTAATAATGTTGCACGTTAATGAAAGATAAAATTTGGCACCGACTAATTTAATTAATAGGTGGTTAGTAATTTAAAAATGTTTTCGATAGGGATTCTAAGAATGAACTGGATGAGACTCCTATTTTATTTTAGTAAAGGACTTATCACCCGTGATTAAAATAGGCAGGGTGTCGTAGATTGTATCAGAGCATCAGGTTCTACTGTCCTTAGGATCTGTGCGGACTTACTACATTTTCAGTGTTGCTTTTCTTTGACATAAAGCCTTATGCTTAGGACTGTTGATTCATAATGCGATTTACATTCTCCTGCTATTGAGTGTAGTTGATGTGAATCATTTACGAGTTTGGTTAGGCTTCGTATACCTAACCATATAGGATGACTAGTGAGGGCCAGTAAGAGGACTGCTGGAGGAGAGGCTCAGCCAGAGCTACAGAGTATTCTGGGAATTGCGACCACAATAGGAGCCACCACTAATATTGTTCAGGTAGTTGACACTGTGATAACCACCGGGGTGCAGTAGTCCCTAAGTACCGCCATAGAAGACGGTGGTGCCCATCAGACTCACCCACTACAGTCGGTAAGAGAGAGAGTTTAAGGGGCTTTTCAAAAGGGCCATCCACAAGAATTCAGGAAAGTGCAGAAGTGTGACTGGATAATAAAAGGAGATCATCCAAAGGCAATTTCATAGGGTGGAGTTAAGTGACACTCAGTATTAAATTTTGGGTGAAGTTTTAAGCTCATATGATCAGGGTTTTAGTGATGGGAGTCAATCACTACATCCAAGGAGAGAAACCATTAATATAGAGGAACTTGGGGTGCGGTTTAATCACAAATCCTTTAATTAGTTGTTTAAACAGAGAGGTAAAGAAAAATTTAGTACTTATTGCAAGAGGGCCGAATAGTGGCCGAACATGAGGGTGAATTTACTCTTTTAGCGAACTTCATACCCGACGAGGTGGATACATAAAATAAAAGGGTCTTTGAGTTGATAATGGACTCATTGGTAGAATACTCCAGCATTAAGGGGGAGTGACAAATAGGTGTCTTATGTGTGGAGAGTAAGGTCAAGTGTTAATCTGATCCGCAGCGAGTTACGGACATGAGTAGGATGCCCAAAAGGGGAAACAGTTATAGAAGTATTTGATTCAGTTTGGACGAGAATATTATGTCTAGGAACCATTTGAACCACCAATGCTATTGCGATTGAAGGAATGAGTTTTATCCATGGGTAAATGGGATAATATTTATGTGACACAGGTGAGTCATAATATTTTATTAGCACTAGATTCGTGCATAAGATGGGTTTAGTGGGGGTATCGTTAGTCTTACTATTGTGTGTATATATTTATCGTTAAGTAGTGGGATTCTCTTTAGTTCCATCTGCAGGGGAGCGGGTGCAGTCACCGAGAGGATATGTTTTAGTGGATTTACTCATTTTTAAAATGTGATATGCAAATATGATGTTATCTTGGGTATGGACTGGTTAACGATGGTTTGAGTGATGGTGGGCTGTCACAACAAGTCTATCGTGTTTGTTATTCCAGGGCAGGATGTGTGGTTTTGCGGTGTCTCACCTGGAAGAGGGTCAAGCTTGTATCTATATTATATTCTAGAGGAGACTTCAAAGAGTATAGTTGTCTCGTTATATTTGATCCTAGTGTGTAGGTACTTTACTAATGTGATTAGGGTATATCGAGTTTTCTATCAAGCGGAGAGATTTAACTTGTTATTGATTTAGCTCTATGGACTTAGTGATAGTCAGAGCACAGTATTATATGACTCCTTTAGAGATGTAGGAGTTTATGATTAGACTTATATGATAAGGGGGTCATGATTTTAAGTGTCCCGATTATATGCTTTGGGCCTACAGAACTCAATGACCGATAATTATAGGTGATAGTGTATCGGGGGAGTTCTTTATTTGAGTTTCATTTGCGGGACGTTATATGCATAAACTATTATAAACGTTAATAGTGGGGAGACATTGTTAAACGCTAGGGCATCAGTTTAGAATGTTAATCATTGAATGTGTAGAGAAAACACTTTGAACTGAGAGCTCTTATACTATATATGGTCAGTGGAGACGGTAGTGTTGTGTAGAAAGCACTGGGGAACTTTTGCACCACTAGTTCATAGGTGGGGAAGTCTCAAGGAGAAATAAGTCATGATTAGTAGGGAAACTAAGGACAACCTTACTGTATAGCCATGCCGAGAGTGCGGGGTTGAATTTGAGATAAGTTGGTTATGTATGAGACATTAGTGATGATTGTGCAACTGTGCATGGGATATAGGTGTATGGGCACCCTGGTTAGTTTTATTTTTAGAATCGTCTAGGATAAAGGGGTGTGGAAATAAATATGTTAAATGTATGCCTGTGGGTCAGTTAGAAACATAAGTGGAAGGGTATGATGGACTGAACTTCATTTGAGAAAATGAGATAGTCCGACTATGTGTATATCAAGGAGAACTATCGCAATTGAGGTGGGTTAAAAGACGGTGGAGACACCAGTAAAAGATATACCCTACAAGGGAGGACTCCAAAATTTTGGAAAGTAGAGCGGAGGCTTACTTAACCAAATTACTAGAGTGGCTTACGCATAGATACAATGTTTATTTCTATCAGACGAAAAGGAGACCAAGTTGTGCGCAGTTTTAGAGTAGACCCACGGGCCATGGTTTTGGTATATTACAAAAAAGGGGAGTAAGATGTGCTACGTGATGTGAAATGTTGAGCATGTGGATTAGTGTTAAGTGAGACATAGTGGAGTTATATCCATGTGCACCACTCGTAGATGGAAAAGGTTGGCCCGAGATTATCATCTAGAATTTTGTAATAAATTGATGATTCCAGTGATAGAATGGGTATGCAAACTGCTAAAGTTCATTATTGGGTTATCAAAATCATGCAGAGGTCAGAATTTCCTTAAAATTTGTGGAATGAATTGACCAAAATGGAATAATTATTATTCATTTGGAGTGAGTGATACTATTGGGTAGTATTCCCAACATTTCATTAGAGAGAAGAAATGAAACAGAATATGGTGCCGCCCAATATTGTTGTGAATCAGGATGAGACCCTTAAGTCCCACCTCTAATAGGAAGTTTCAGGAGGCGATGGGGATGGATTTGCATTTTGAGCTAGACGTGACACCCGTAGGCCGATCGACAGATGGGAGGTGACTAGGATGTTAGAGAGTGTGAGAAATGCGTATTCTGGATTTTTGGGTAATTGGGAGTATTGAATACCAATGGTAGAGTTACATACTTTGTAGTAGTTTATTATCTGTATTATTCCTTCTGAGGCTACATACAGAGATCTTGTCATCCACCCTTTGGTTGGTTAGAGGTGGGAAATAATAAGCTTCTCGGACCAAAGTGATTCACGGTCTGTCGGCATGGATTGAGTTAATCTACGTCATTTCGTATAGTTTAGGAATGTAGGAGAATATGTTGTCATAAATTGAAGCTTGAAGTCTGACATAAGTGGTTAGGGGTTATTGCGGGTGTCTCCCATGAACGGAGTTACGTGATTTGGCAAAAAGGGAAATTAACACCTATGGAAATAGAGCCTTTTCCAACACAGAGATAATAGAGCCAGTGGAGTATAGGTTCATATTTTTAAAGCATTATTAGCGGATTTATGATAGTTTTGTGTGTCATTATATAAGAGAGGCCTTGAAAATAAGGTAATATATTAGTATGTAAGAGTTTGAATGGAATTATTGTTAACCTTTGGTTATAGTGAGTAGACCTTCACTCAAAATGATACCACTAGCATGGGTATAGTGGAAAAACCAAACTATTATTATGAGTTAAACTTTGAATATGTTCGAATGCATTGAATGTAAGGATAAAATTTTTTTAGTACCGGGCATATCCGAATTTCGAGGATGAAATTTCTTTGCAGGGGGAAGTATGTAACACCTCGTATTTTTGAATAATTTAATTATTTATGGTATTTTAATTTATAAATGTAAAGTAATTTAATTAAAATGAAATATTACGTATTTAATGTATATTAATTTATGGGAATATGATTAATATTAATGTGGTAAATTTATTAAGTGTGTTTATAGTAAATAAAATACTGTGAATCTTTCATATGTCATAGTGAGTGGGAACGACGGGATTACGAGGAGACTACTTTAAGGTTGAGTACATAGTTGGTTTCGAATTGGTCAAAATAGTAAAAAGTAAGTACCCGAGGGTAGTAATTGGGTTTCAGGGACTTTTTAGAACAACTCGGACTCATGTCGGGTCATTTTGGTCATTTTGATGTAGCCTAATAACCTAATTTCTGAATTTGTGTTTTAAACCATAAGGGTTAGGTGGGTGAGGCATTTATATCATTATTTCTAAATCCTAAGAGATAAGGAAGAGGGGAGAAAGAAGAAAAATCAAGGGAGAAAGCTAGAGGAGGACAATTCGGGAAGGATTCGAGATCAATTCGTCGTCTACAATGGAAATAAAACCCTAACTATATCTAGAGGAAAGTAATTAACTTTCTTTTAGTTAAATAGAGGTGATTTATGTTCATGTCATGGTAGGTGTAGAACAAAGCTATTTTTGGTTGAGGGTTTGCATGTAAATGGGGTTTTGGTTGAAATAAATTCCATAAATAGCGGTGTAAATTGATGTATGATGTTATTGAATGAATCCCATCTCATAAAGATAAGATCTTGATAGATAATTATAGGTTTTATAATAGGTAATTTGGTTATTGAATTGAAAATAGGTTAAATTGAGGTGTTTATAATTGAGACTCATAAGTATGGATTAATTTGATGATTGATGATTAAATACTTTGAATTAAGATGATTGATGGGTGTTAAAATCATGTAAAAGATGTACCTTTATGATTTATATTGATTGGGTAGTGTAGAAAATAATTTGAAGGGTTATTGGAAATGAAATTAGGGAAGAACATAGGTTGGAGTTCGCCAGAATCAAAACTGCGACGCTTTGACTGACAAAGCGAACCGGTTCAGTTTTCTTGCTTGTCCAAACATGAAATTGTAGTTCTTTTTGTTACGAATGCGTGGCCTCTGTTTCGTATTTTTTTGATTTTTATGAATTTGTTATTAATTTATACGAAAGGTTTACAAGACAAAAACCTTTAGTTTTTAATCTAGGGATGGATTTTATCTTTGGCATAATTATGATTTGGATGATTACCAAACTTTTCGGACATTTTTCCTTAGTTAATATGAACTCATAATGATGATATTGAGGTTAATTTAATGATTTTTTTAATACTTATGAAGATTTTATTTAGTAAGGGAAATATCGGGTAGATGAGAGTTAGCTCGATGTACTTGTACGTAAGATATTTATGCAATAATAATACTCAGGGTGTAGGACATTGAACGGATATAGTGATTTACGATTTATGGATTTAAGACTAGTTGGGAGAGTTCGGGAGAATTTTGTAATGAGAAACATTTTATATTATTTAATTAAGAGGAGAATTTTATTAATTAAGAGTCGGGGAATAGACTAGAGATAAGTGGGCTAGTGTTTCGGGTGATAGGCACGAATTAGACGGATTTTGTGAATATATAGAAGGGTATAAATATATTATACATATACGAATATGAATAATATCCGTGTGTTTGATATTTCTATGAAATATACCCCTCTAGTGCTATCAGCGGAGGTTGTTCGTTGTGGGTGATCTTCTTTAGTGAAACACAACAGGCTAAGTATCGAATCCAGGTCATAGTGCCACACATATGCCCTTATGAGGTTTTGTAAGGACAATTTGTCCATCTTTATGTATATGTTATGTCATACGCCGTTACAAGATTGATGGTTGAAAAGATCACATCGTCATCAACGAAATTCGAAATCCGAAGATCAAAAGAAGAAGGAATCTGGAAACAGTCAGCCGGACCGGTCCGCCACAAAATAAAAAGAACCGATCCGATTGCGGACCGATCCGCCCATGACCGGACCGGACCGCCTTGCAAAATGAGTCTAGAGTGCACCGAACCGATTGCGAACCGAATCGGCTTCAAATTAAAAGAACCGATCCGCCATCGGACCGATCCGCCTGAGGCCCGGACCGGTCCGCCGAGGATAAACTCTGCCAGATCGTGTAGCAGATTTTTTAGGGTTTTTGACTCCTTATTTAAACCACGATCAGTAGTTGGTTTCGATAAGACTTTCCCACGATTTTCAGAGCATATCAACCCTAAAGTCTTCACCTATTGAGTCCTATGATTCTAGGTTTTTAGATTCACACATCTTCCATATCTATGTGAATCAAGTTTGGTAACCCAAGAACACCATTGCTGTTGTTCAACCCTTGTGAAGTGGACCGTTTCTTCCTCTTCATTGCAGCCCTACTGGAAAGGGATAATTCCAGCCGCGACTACAGAATTCGATGCCTGCGGGTAATTCTTAGTCCAAAACTTGTATTTCAGTGTAATCCGATTGTAAGCCGTTTCTCTTACAAATTATAGTGATATACAAATGGTTTTGCACCTGTGGGGGATTTTTCCTCAATTATGTGTGTTTGAATAACTCTTGCATGATTTCATATTGTTTCAATCACACCTAGTTAAATGTTTAGGGTTTGTTTGTGTTAAAAAGGTGTTTATTATATTATTTCTTAATTGAACGCAAGCGCCAACTCTTTCAAATTGGTATCAGAGCGGGTTACGCTAATTTATTGCGTGATCCTGATTTTTTCGAGGATTTACTTTCTGATACAATTTGTCTACTCACGTTTTCAAATTGGTATTAGAGCAGGTTACGCTAATTTATCGCGTATTCCTTTTTTCCGCAAAATTTTTTCTAAGATATCAATTTTCTGAAAAAAATTGATTTTTGAAAAAGTGCGTGTTCAAATGGAGAAGTCATATTATAATCAGATGCCTATTTTTGACGGGTCTAATTATGCCTACTGGAAAGCTCGTATGAAATCGATTTTAAAATCTATTGACGAGCGTGTTTGGTTGCTTTGCGAAAATGGTTGGACTCCTCCCACGGTCACTGTTAATAACATCACCACTTTAAAACCCGTGTCAGCCTGGACTGAAGATGATTATAAATTGTCCAATTCTAATTCTCGTGGTCTGAGTGCTATTTCTGGAGCTGTCTCTCCTGATGAGTTTTGCCGTATTATGACGTGCACCACGTCTAAAGAGGCTTGGGATATTTTGAAATTGACACATGAGGGTACGAACGCTGTTAAAGAGTCAAAATTACAAAATTTGGCCACCCAATTTGAGACTATCACCATGTCTGAGTCCGAATGCTTTGATGATTTTTATGCACGTTTGTCAGACATTGTTAACACATGTTTTAATTTGGGTGAGGTGATTGATAACACGCGTGTCGTTAAAAAGATTTTGAGATCTCTCCCAAAACGCTTTATTCCTAAAGTCACTGTTTTGAACTCTTTGGAAAATTTGAAATCACTTAAGTTGGAAGAACTTGTAGGAGATCTTCAAACCTATGAGATTGACATGTTTCCCAAATCCATTAAGGCTAAGGATAATGGCGTTGCTTTAAAGACTCATTTTAAGAAAAAGAAAGAAAAAGTTTGTGAGTCTGATTCTGAGGGAGATTTTGATTTTAATGATATGGCCTTGTTTGCGAAAAATTTTAAAAAATTTCTCAACAGGAACAAAAATAATTCTTCCAATAAAAAGAATTTTTTTGAGAAAAATAAAAGGAAAGGAAAGTGGTGAGAGGGAAAAAGAGAATGACTCCGATGAGGAGTGTGAGGAAGATTTTGAGAACGTCACTTGTTTTGAATGTGGGGGTAAGGGACATAAGTCATTTGAGTGTCCTACGTGGCTTAGAAAGAAAGGAAAGAAAGTAGCCATGCCTGCCACACTTAGTGATAGTGAGGGTGATGAGACTAGTGGTGAGAAGTTTGTAGCTTTTTCTAGTCGTGTGAGTACACCCACCTTGTCCCACAATAGTGCACACGAATGTGATAGTGATGGTTTGAGCGCTTCAAGTGAGGGAGAAAGTGAGAGTGAAAGTGGAGATGAAAGTGAGCTCCAAAAATCTTTTAGAGATTTGTACACCGAGACCTTGAAAACAAAGAAGTATAATAGGGATTTAGGTCGTCGGGTTTTAGATTTGGAGAAAGAGAAGGAGGTTTTGAGAAAGGAGAAGTGTGATTTGACCGACACGTTGTCTAGTCTGACGACACGTGTATCCCAACTCGAGAGTGATCCGAACGTGCCAGGGTGGTCAAAGTCAAGTTTGAGAACGCACCGAAGAAGGTTGAAACGGTGGTTCTTAAGGGTAAAGGTGAGAAGTTAGGAATAAGTCATGACGGTGCTTCTTCTTCCCAATTAGCACCCGAGCCGGTTCCCACTTTAGTGACAGTTTCACATGTGTCTCACCCTAACCCACCTAGGTGTCCCATTCCTATTAGGAAAGTGCATCCTAGAGTTTTTGAGAGAGGTGTTCCTAGGCCTATTTATGTTTGCTCACATTGCAAGAGGAGAGGACAGCTTAGGGAATTTTGCTTTAAGTTGGGGTATGTGTCACGTTTTGCTTCTACACGTGTTTCTGGCACACATGCACCCACACATGATACTTTACATGCTCCCGGAGACTACATGAGAGAGTTTGCACATTTAGGAGAGCAAGTTAAGTTTTTAGTCAAAACCTCACAAGAATTGATGGAGGTTTTTCATAAGTTGTCACCACCTTTGGAAAACCCCTCCGCACCTAATGATTGAGGTTTGACTTGTTTACTAGCATAGGGTGATTTTCATGATGTCATTGTTTTCCTATTGCTAGTATGTATCATTTTTGTATATATTTTTGTTTTGAAAAAATTTTGAAAAATACAAAATTTTGAGAAAAAGCACAAAAAGATTTTATTTTAATAATATTTTTTGAAAAAGGCCAAAAAGATTTTTCTGTTTTTACACCTTTTATGGATGAGCATTTAAGTTAGCCAAGTCACAACTTCATTCCATATATCCATGTGACTGTTTGATAGAGATTTGAGACGCTACATCATTTCATCCATGTGCTTTACATTGATTGGAGTCTTTGAGATGTAATTAGTGATATCTTCCTACATGTTTGGCTCCTATATCCTTTATTGTACACATGCACGGCTATATTTGATTGTTGCACTTGTCTATCACATATTGGCTTGAGTGTTTCTATCTCAATTCTGTCTATACAATGTACAATCTGCGATAAAACTTGACAAGATTGGATTGCATGTAAAAATCATTTTGGTGAGACTGTGTGTATATTTTCATAACGGGGAAGGGCTGCGAAAGTTGATTCCTATCCTTTGCGCAAAAGCCACCGTTAAAATGGACCTAAAAAATGGAGGAATTTTAATATCCGAGGTCCTAAGAGGTTAAAAGAGCCCGAAAAAATTGATAAGGCAATAAAAAGCAATTCATGCCAAATCTGGGCCATTTAGGTTTCACCCAATTCTCCAAAGTTTGAGAATTTAGTATACCTCTATTATAATATAAATCTGAGGGAGTTTGGTTGGAGAATAAAAACGGGTTTGCACTTCCTTGAAAGTCCTGAAAAAGCATGAAAATCATTTTGGACGTTATTGGTGTAGAAATCACTTTGAGCTTTGATTTGTAGATTTGATATAGTCAATGTCTTATATTTCCAATCTTTTACACCAAAGGATGCATTTGAGTTCATTCGTTAGGAATATCCAATATTCATCGTGCACATATGTCATGTTTGTATGCATTGATTTTCCTATCGAATTTTGATCACTCCAATTCATTTACACTTTCACCGACTTGGTTGTTTTATGTTCATTAATGGTGTGATTTATACCTTGTGTCACCCCGGTTTTGCTTGTTTATTTCATTTCTCTCATTTTTTCTATTTGGGGACATCATAAAAAGGGGGAGAATGAATTATCTGATTATGGGGGGAGTTTTGAAATTTGAGGTTCATCATAAATCTGGTATATATGTATATATGCATATGTTTATTATCTCATTTCAAACTCGATACGTCACTTGGTATTTGCTTTATCTCATGTGTGTAGGTACATCCTTGATAATCCCATGATACACACCCTGATGAGAAAAGCATGAAGATTCCTGAAGAATTGAAGAACAAACGATGCAGCCTTAGTCATATGTACCTCTTTCAGTTTTGGGTTCATGGAAGGGTAGATTTGTATAGGCATTGTTCATACTTGATAATTCGGATTTTTTATGTTTGTTCCGGCATAGACATAGGGGGAGATTTGTAAGGACAATTTGTCCATCTTTATGTATATGTTATGTCATACGCCGTTACAAGATTGATGGTTGAAAAGATCACATCGTCATCAACGAAATCCAAAATCCGAAGATCAAAAGAAGAAGGAATCTGGAAACAGTCAACCGGACCGGTCCGCCACAAAATAAAAAGAATTGATCCGACTGCGGACCGATCTGCCCATGACCGGACCGGACCGCCTTGCAAAATGAGTCCAGAGTGCACCGAACCGATTGCGAACCGAATCGGCTTCAAATTAAAAGAACCGATCCGCCATCGGACCGATCCGCTTGAGGCCCGGACCGGTCCGCCGAGGATAAACTCTGCCAGATCGTGTAGCAGATTTTTTAGGGTTTTTGACTCCTTATTTAAACCACGATCAGTAGTTGGTTTCGATAAGACTTTCCCACGATTTTCAGAGCATATCAACCCTAAAGTCTTCACCTATTGAGTCCTATGATTCTAGGTTTTTATATTCACACATATTACATATCTACGTGAATCAAGTTTGGTAACCCAAGAACACCATTGCTGTTGTTCAACCCTTGTGAAGTGGACCGTTTCTTCCTCTTCATTGCAGCCCTACCGGAAAGGGATAATTCCAGCCGCGACTACAGAATCCGATGCCTGCGGGTAATTCTTAGTCAAAAACTTGTATTTCAGTGTAATCCAATTGTAAGCCGTTTCTCTTACAAATTATAGTGATATACAAATGGTTTTACCCCTGTGGGGGATTTTTCCTCAATTATGTGTGTTTGAATAACTCTTGCATGATTTCATATTGTTTCAATCACACCTAGTTGCATGTTTAGGGTTCGTTTTTGTTAAAAAGGTGTTTATTATATTATTTCTTAATTGAACGCAAGCGCCAACTCTTTCAGGTTTGAAGTTCGAGGTGAGATAATTTAGGATATGGCTATGACTCACTATCGAAGGACTCTGGTCGCCTCCAATATGATTGCAATTTTATCGAGTCAGTGTGAGAGTCCGACCGTCGGTAACCGGCATGATGTCAGTATGCCCTGGATGATGATAGCATTGTAGAAAAAGGCATCCAATGATTAGTACTAGGGGGAAGGAATCTAATGTATTAGTACTCGAGGGATGGTATCCAATGAGTTAGCACTCGGGGGAAGGCATCTAATGAGTTAATACTCGGGGTATGGTATCCAACGAGTTATTACTAGGGGGATGACGATCATACGCGACATATATATGTTTGTTGTAGTAAAACTTTTCCTATATATATTAGTGTGGTTAATTATATATGGGGCTTAACACATTAAGAGTTAACGTGTGTTTATTGTAGTATCCCATTACGTATATAATAGTGTAGTCAATTGTATTCGGTTTTAGTACATTAAGTGTGGATATTTATAAATAACTGGAGTGAAGTTGTAAGAATGATAAATGATGGATTGATTAATTAAGTTAATGACAAAAATAGCTATGAAATGGACGATAAACCATACTCGAGGTAGAATGGTGTATTAGTGATATTTGCAACAATACTAGTTAGGTAAGTTAGTGTAACTAGGCGGGTTAAGATGCATGCGCTAGGTGTGCACTATAGTTGAGAGGTAAGGGGTATTTCATGGGAGTGCGACACAGGCTTAAATATTTATTTAATGCATCTTAATTACTTTTCAATATTTTTAAAAGGTTTTGGGTTTTGTCCCGTATCAAATCTATTTTCCAAAAAAATTTAGGTGTCCAGCCACAGGGATGCCATAGATAAATATTCTTTCTAGGGACACAAAGCTGCAGCTGATGTGGAGGCTTGCAGGTTACTGAGTAACTGCTTCACTTATTGCATTCTAGATTAGGTTCTCTATTCTGGTATTGGTTAGGCGTGTATCCCCTTTTCATTCAAACTTATATATTTAAGAGTATTTTAGTCAGATGGATTGGATGTATTGGATTTTTACCCGATGGGTTATTCGGGGACCTTATCTATTTATCTCTGCTTTACACTTTACATCGTGGCTTCATTTATATTGATTATTGTCTATGTGATTATTATGATTTGGTTAATATTGTTGTATATTAATGAAGGATAAAATTTGGTATCGGCTTATTTAATTAATAGGTGGTTAGTAATTTAAAAATATTTTTGACAGTGATGCTAAGAATGAACTAGATGAGACTCTTATTTTATTTTAGATATGACTGATCACCCATGAATTAAATAGGCGGGGTGTCATATATAAATCACCCCTCAACTGGTCGAACAAGTCATCATTATGGGGTAAAAATTACTTGTTCCATATGGTGACCTTATTCAACTCCCGATAATTTACTTAGTGCCTCAATGATCCATCCTTCTTCTCCACAAAGAGAACCGAATCTCCCCATGATGAAGTACTCTCCCGAATGAACCCTAATCCATGTAACTGTTCAATCTTCTCTCTCATCTCCAATTGAGCCATATGGTATGGTGCTCGGGCTATCAGTCTAGTGCCTTATGCCAAATAAATCACAAACTCGATCTCTTTACCCAGTTACAATCCCAAAATCTCCTTAAATACGTAAAAAAATTGTTAACTACCAGAATAGATTCCGAAGACACAGTGGATCTATTAGAATTGTCATCCTCAATATAATACAAATGCATGATCGAACCTCCCTCGGGACACAAGATCGCATCTAAGTACATTTCCTACACTTGAATGGCAAAGCCAATGGACTTTCCAAAACAATCCACACACGCATGATAAGTATCTAAGCAATCCATCCCTAAAATAACGTCATGCTCATCTATGTCGAATATAAAAAAATCATCTACAAAATGTAGCCTCCCAATATCCACACCTATCTCTCTAGCTACAGAATAGGCGAACCTCTACCTAACAACGAATCAATGTGCAAGAATGTATCCGATGTTATATAAATCATGTAAGATGAATGATCAAGGGTATAAAAATAAAAGAATGCGATGCATTAATGTAAAATTAAATACATCCAACATGCCCATAGATAGGAAATGTTCCCTCTACTACCTGGGTTGGTGCCTGTGCATATCTAGGTGCGATGTGATACTCACGCCCATACTGTAACTAGTGTTACCCTTGTGGCTGAGCTAATGGTGCTGGTAATGCTAGCACCGCAACCACTGGTGGGGCTGATAACTACTCACGCTACCTCTGTGGTTCCTGGTACCCCTATTGTCCTCTCTGTCCGTGAGCACCCTGAATTCTCTTAGGGAACTTCTTGGCTATATGTTTGATAAGCACCCAAAAGTTTACATTTTATACCCCTAATAGACGTATTTTAGTTGCTAATTCTCTGAAAATTGGGTCTTATATTCTTAATTGTTTAATATGCAGGCTTGATCGCCGTTTCTGGAGTTCAAGGCAAATGTGAAATTTATGGAGCTAAATAACCTTTCTCATAACCTTACCCAAGCCTAACCTAGCCCAAACCTTCACCCGAGCCCCATGTGTGTTTAGTTTGTCTTTTTTTAGATTTTTTTTTCGTTTTTGATTTATTTAGAATTTTCTAAAATTTATTTTCTATTTCTTTTAATTTTTAATTTTTATTAGTTTCTAATTTTAGTCTTTATTTTTATTTTATTTTATTATTTTTAGGATTAGTCTTTAGTAATTTATTTTTTGTTTTACTAGATTTATATTTTTAGGACTTTAAGTTTTATTTTTATTTGATTTATAGTTTTTATTTTTATTAATTGAGTTTTATTTTATAGGAATTTGATTTTAATAGATTTAATTTTATTTATTTTTAGATTTTATACTTTTAGGATTTTTAGGAATTAATTGCAATTCTTTTTAGTGTTGTTTTATTTTTATTTTATTTTATTAGTATGAGTTTTTTTTAGGAATTTATTTTTCTACTTTTATTAAATTTTTTTAGGACTTTAGTTTTAATTTTATTAGCTTTTTATTTTTATTTTGTTAGGATTTAATTTTTAGTTTTATTAGTTTTAGTTAGATAGTTATTTTTAGGGGACAAATTAAACACACACACCATACTAATCCTATATATATCTCACACACTAATAATTCCATACTCACCCAACTTTCCTACACCCTACCACACACAAAAATCCCATCATTCATCTTCTCCACCTAACACCCTCTCTCTCTCTCTCCCCTAAACTTCCATAGCCAGATAAACACAAAACCACTACCCCATCTCCTCCATCCATTACCCGGTTCAACCACAACCCCCTTATGCCCCATGACCACTTGGCATTAACTCGAGATACCCGACCACAAGCCGCCCACACCTAGACTAAGTAATCAACAACCCAACTTCGACCAAGACCCCTTAAACCAATTGAACCCGAACTCCAAACTCGACCCAACGCTAATGCTCGAGCCCAACTTCCACGTGTCCCTACTCTCGGTCAGAAACCCAACTCCCCGAAATCCATATACGACTCCCTGCTGCCTTTTTCTACAATAACCCAGAGAAAACCAGCTCGACCCGGACCTTCTTATTTCCGACGAAACCATACCCTGCTCCATACACCCGAGCTACCTGCTGCGATCCCTTACCCGAACCCATTACCTCCCATGACCCAAACCCATTTCTCATCTACAAACCAAAATCGTGGTTGCTAATTTTAAAGCCATAAACCAAGCCAAATACACCAAACCAAAAATGAAAAAGACCCACATGTTTAGTAATCTTTACCCCATATACCCATTTCCCCCCCAACTTATCCTAACACCCACATCTCCCACATGCACAATTAAAGTTTCCCAAAATACCCTCACCCAAATCTGATTTCTACCTCACCCCATGCACATGCACCCCTAGCCCATTTTCCTAATTGTCCCTCCATGCTCCATGTGCCTCCTATAACCCAAAGCTCATTTGGGGAATCATCTAGGGTTTTAGAGACAAAATTTGAGAGAGAAACATTTTTTATTTTTTTTAGAGTAGTTTTTATTTTCTTTTATTTTAGAGATTAGTGTGAAATTAAATTTGTGAGATTCAAGTTGAGTGAATTTTTCATTTATATTTTTTTTGATCACTCACTTGGAGGGTTGTATGATTTTCATTCAAGGATGAAGTCAATTGAATTCAAGAGATTGGTTTGATTATTTTTCTCTCTACTCTTTTATATTAAATGCCTATTGAATGTTTCCCCTTTCAAGGGGTGGGTGACCCATTATTTGATATTAATCCTAATTTAATTAATTAATTTAAATTAAATGTCCCTTCGATGATTAACTTTTCACTCTTACATTTTAATTTACTCCTTGAGAGAGGGTAAATGATTTTCGAGAGAAAATCGAAATTCTAGTTATAATACCCATTTTAGATTCGAACTAGAGATAGGGGTTTCTCAAGTGTGGTATTATTCCTTTAATTTCAACTCTAAGCTTACTTTTATGATTTAAACTAATTTTGATAAATCGATCCTAGAGGGTGATTTGTTAAATTATGTTTAAATCTACTTTTTCAGAGTTGTAGGAGTGTTAAATTTAATTTTTTAAAATGTTATTATTAAAATTACATTTGCAATGAGAGTTGATTTGTGATTTTGATACTAACTTGGGATGATTAATTTTAATGAATTAATTAATTTTGATTAACTGTAATATATGGTGTCATCCTATCCCTTGTTAGTCCTCACTTTTATTTCCTCACTTATCTTTCACATTTTTATTTAGTTAGATTTTCTTAGTTTCTTCTCTTACTTTCGAGTTAGTAATTAGATCTTTCATTTAGTGTAGTCATATTTCACCTCATTTCCAAATTGTTTTAATATTAAAAAAACCAAAAAAAATCGAAAAAGAAATAATAAACAAATGAATTACATCTTTCCTCTCTTGTATGTTTCACCCTTAGATTTGGATTGATACCTCACTTATTCTAGTTTGTTATATATTTTTGTAGGTAATTGATATTTTTTATTAGAGGAGCTCTCAACAACGACACATACTAAAAGAAACTCTATCAATGTTCCCCACCTCTCCACATCCAAAGTAAGTTCCCCGAAACATCCCGTGCTAGCGCTTCCCCTGCTATTGGTTTTAACCCTGTTACTGGCCCTCCTGGCCTCTTCTCAGCTGTCCCTAGGCTTATTATCCCTGCTAGGACTACTGACCTTGGTCGTGATGGTTACGATCATCATAACCCCTGTGCATCTTATATGTTTGATCTTTAGTCCGAGTTACCTTAAATTATTAGGCCCACAAGTTGTGAAAGGATTTCGCAAGCTACATCCACTTATCTTGAAAAATCAGCTAGATGAATCTCCACTCGATCTCTTCTCACCCTTACCCTTTTGGAACTTTATGTGGTCCGAACAATGAAATAACGCAACATTCACCACTTGTGTATAAGTTATGTGATATGTGCATTGTTTTGTTTAAATTATGTCCAAATCTAAGCCTTGTTAGGCCTGTTGTATTATAAATAATGAACGCCATTTTTGTAATTCGAAAAAAAATATTAAAAGTAATAAACGAATCATATGTCCCAGTATCCTCTCATACGTGTTACATATCTTGTGTTGGCACTCATTATTTGCGTTTAGTTTATTTATTCTCTACATATTATTTCTACAAAAATATTGTCTAGTTGGAAAGTTGATAATTTATATGTAAGGACACAATTTCCAATTGAGTCCCTTGTAAGTATTTGACTTATTCCTTGAACAAAATATTGTTTTTAAGTCATAGATAGATTTTTTATTGTCATGATCCCACACAGTCTATGACATAAAGTTTATTGAAGACGTTGCGACCAAGATTCAAAGATTAATCATGCCGAAATTAATTTGGTTCACGTTTCACATCTTCATTGCATTCCGATCTCTCAGGTATGAATACGTAATGATTATGGGACTCAAAAAATGTTTTAGGATGTTATTTTTATTAAAAAATGTTTTTAAAAGGATTTAACTTCTTTTATTCTGAGATAAGGATTATTTAGAGTTGTATTGAACATTCCCTTGTGTTTAGAAGGATCAAACGGAACTTGCAGTCGTTCAAGCGACATTGTAAGGTCCTTCAAGCGAGATAAACATGTCGTTCGAGCGACATGGCCATTTCGTTTGAGCGATATGGCCATTTCGTTTGAGCAACATGCTGATCTCGTTCAAACGACGCACCGACTTAAGTTTATTATTTAAGACGTGTTTCACTCAGAATTTCATAAGTTGCAAAACCAAAAAATCAGTTTACATATAGTATGTTTTCTGCACA
This sequence comes from Sambucus nigra, assembly GCA_949130495.1. Taxonomy (NCBI): domain Eukaryota; kingdom Viridiplantae; phylum Streptophyta; class Magnoliopsida; order Dipsacales; family Adoxaceae; genus Sambucus; species Sambucus nigra. Next base: position 419,385,305 of record OX422223.1, read on the forward strand.
AGTTTTCTCAAGTTTATAAAGAATAAAAACATCCTTAGAGTTTCCAGATCAGATCTTTCATTCTCATATGTTATAAAGATCTTGGTTTGCATCATTGGAGTTTGTTCATCACTTTGAACGTTGGGTTTTGCGGTAAAGAAGCGAAGGTTTTTTTGTTCAACATCGTAGATATTGCCAAGATGTATCGGTGGACACCGAGGCATTCATGGACGCGTGTGCCATGGACAGGTATCGTAGAAGGACTTCTGCGTTGTCACTATGGAGGAGTTGTTGAAGGATAAAAATAGCATCAAGACTTTTGGGGGGATCGAGTCATTGAATAAGTCTATCGTCTGTACTTTGTAATACCACATCATAATGATTGTCTGGCTTGGGCCATCCGAGATTTATTACCTTAGTGGTTTCCTCATACATCCGACAGATGTCACCTTTGTGAACTTATTTATTTTACTTACTTTAATCACCTAAATGCATGCTTATAATTAAACAAGATAAAATTGGTTCACTTACTTGGTGCGGTTGAAATTGGAAAAGAGTTTTTCAAAAAGAAAGTTATTTTTGACATCCTTAAAACACATTCGAAAGAAAAAGTGGCCTACAAATTTGTATCAGAGCGAGAAACATATTTTTTTATTTTGTTGATCCCTTGTGTTTTTAAGGATGAATTTTTGAGGTTATGATAGTTTTACAACTCGTATTTTTGATGGCACAAATTATATTTATTGGAAAATGCGAATGAGAAGTGCTTTAAAATCAATTAATGAGCATGTGTGGTTAACGATCGAAAAAGGTTGGACACCACCGGTCACACGAGAGGGAGAGGTCACTAATTTGAATCCGTTGAGTCATGGACCGAAGCCAAACATAGACTTGCACTTTACAATTCTAAAGGTCTTCACATTATTTCCTCACATGTCACACCGGAAGAGTATAATATAATCATGACGTGTGAAACTTCAAAAGAGGCTTGGGATATTCTTGCACTTACTCACGAGGGCACTAGCACGGTTAGGGCGTCTAAACTTCAAGACCTCATTACAAAGTTTGAGATGATTATGATGTTAGAGAGTGAGTCGTTTGATGAATTTTATGTTATATTGTCCAATATTTCAACTCGTGTTTAATTTGGGAGAGAAAATACCCGACAACCGAGTCATAATGAAAATATTGAGGTCGTTGCATAGTAGATTTGATCCCAAAGTGACGATTTTAAAATCCTTGGGTATGATTGATTCAACAAAACTAGAAGCGCTTGTTGGTGATTTACAAAGTTATGAGCTTGACATGTTTACCTCCAAGCAAGTGCCAAAGAAAGAAAATGGCATTTCTTTGAAATCCCGTAAGGAGGAGACTAAAGTTTCGGATGATGATTTCGATTTCAATTTTGAGGATGTATCCTTGTTGGCAAATAAGTTCAAAAATTTTATCAAGTTCGAAAAGCAATCGAAAGATGCCAAAAGACTTGAGAGATTTAAGAACAACAAGGTCAATTCCGTCCCTAAAAATAAGAGTGAGAATGTTAAGAGGGATGAGTCGAATATGTATTTTGGTTGTAAGGGTTATGGTCACAAGGTATCAGGGTGTCTCACTAGACTTAAGAAGGAGGGAAAAACAATCGAAAGGTGAAAAAGGCAAACTTGAAATTGCAAGCTAAGTTGAATGAGCGTGCCATAGAAAATAATAATGCTTTGATTGAGGATATTAGGGCGTGGGAGAAGACTCTTAGGGAGAAACTAGAATATGTTGAGAAAGAGATAGATAGTCTTCATGGTTTGATGGAGGATTTAAAGAAAGAGTTTCTAGAATTTAAGGACTTTAGGCATTTGCTTGAGTCTAGGATTAGTGAGTTAGATGAGAGATTGAGAGACTCTAGTAAGGTGAAGTTTGATTTGGAATATAGGTCAAAGAAGTTGGATAGGATGTTAGGCACCGTCTAAATCAAGGGAGACATGTTTGGTATAGGCTACGATGATAGTGTTGTTCCCATTCCCGAAGACAATATCAATCGTGTGAAAGAGCCCACTAGTAACGTTAGGAGATGTCGATATTTTTGTAATCATTCCCGTCGTGTTTACACTTTTTCCCACTGCAATAGAAAATGTCACCTTAGACGTTTTTGCTATGACCTTAGTAATGCTCCTAGGAAGTTTAGGAATAAAGTCATTTCGGTTCCCAAAACCTCCATGCGTCATTTCACACCTACTAGGGTTAGGAAATCGAACTTAGAGGCTTTAGGAATTAAACTTTATGGTTATTCATTCATTGCACTTGATTTGTTCTATGCTAGATCTAAATGATGAGTGTGTTGCCATGTTTGTCATTCGCTAGTCTTTGCATCATGATATATATTTTGCTAGTGATATGTCATGTTTTTTATATTATATTTTTTCTTTTATTGAGTCGTAATTGGAAAAAAAAGAATTTGTTTTTTTGATAATATTTTGTTTTTTGATAATATTTTTGAAAATACAAAAATATATTTGAGAAAGATAAAAAAAGATTTTTTTTAGGCCAAAAATATTTAAAAAAAAAAAGAAAAGAGTCTCGGTTTGTTTTTTTGTGTCGTGAGTTTTTCATGTTTGATATGGCATATTGGTGTGCTTGGAACCCCATCATTTCATTATCCATGTGGATAAGACATTTGGTCAAAATTGTTGATGCGTTGAAAGATCTTAACCATTGCCTAAAAGGGGTTGTTTCGAAGTTGATATGCATTTGAAATCAACTTTGAGTATATTCTATCTTTTCACACATGCATGAGTTTATATGAATGTTTGATATTTCATGCATATTTGAGTTTGGTGAGATGTTCTTATCTCAATTTGTCATCTATGCATAATAAGACTTAGGAGGAGGTGTGCATGTAAGAACCGTTTACCGTGAGGATTAATTTTGCATAAATTAAAAAATAACGAGTGTTCACGGGAAAGGGCTGTGAGTGGATAACAATCACGTCGTGAAAGCCATCGTTTAAAAGATCCCAAGAAAAAAACTAAGGCGATAAAAAGAATCATATGCCGAAATAGGGCCAATAAGATTTCTCTAAGTTGAGAAAATAATTGCCTCAGAAGATATTAAAAAAGAAATATATATATTTGAGGGAGTTTTGGATGGAAATTTTAAACGGGTTTGCACCACGAATCCTTATGTTTGAAAATCGTATCACGACGCTATTGTTTGTAGAATCATCAATATTCTAGATTTATGTGCTTCTTGATTGTTTAATTCATTTAGCTCAATATATTGATTGTCATGTATGGATAAAACTTAGTTTGATGACGTTTAGCTATCAATTAGAGCTTCTTGAATGTTTCAATGTGTTGGAGTTATGATTCTTCTGTTGTAGTTCACACCCATTCACTCCATATCCAAGTTTGAGCATAATGATACTATGTTGGTATGAAACTCACATTGTTTTACCTATTTTATTTTTTCTATTTTGAGTCTATTTTTCCTCTGTTTTGTATTTCCAGTTGACTTTTTCAAGAATTTTTTTCACTGGACAAAACTTCATCATTTTTAGAATTGGAATTGAGAAAGTTTGATGTTGTTCAAACGACATCTGGACCTCATTCGAGCGACAAGTCTATGTCGCTTGATGAATTGATCTTGCGAGGTTCGCGCGACAGAAAGAAAAGTGTCAGGTATGGGTCGTGAGATAGGTCGCGCGAAGGTCGCTTGAAGGGTTTCATCATGTGAGAGCCTACTATTTTGGAAGTTTTAAAGTCATTTGGTGCCTGGTTCAAATGACATGCAAAGTCATTCAAACGACGTAGCGTCATCGTCCGAACGACCTGAAGGATTTTTTGGGATTTGTTCCTATTTCATACCTGCTTCATGTTGATATATTTTTGGTACTACTGGGTTTGCTTGATCAGTTTATATGCAGTATTTGATGATTATGCATGATGGATTTTACTGCATTATTCGTTTAGTCACATCATTATTGATTTTGATGATTTCCTTCTTGTGACTAATGTTTGTTAGCTACGGATTTGATACATTGTGATTATTATTAGCTGATAATTTTTGTTTATCTAAATATGATTCATTGATTACTTGATTCTAGATATTTTATATGTGTTTATATTTTCCAATAGACAAAAGGGGGACAAATGTACGTGATGTAGGGGGAGATTTTATTTATGAGCACATAGTTTTTTGTTGAATTACAAATTGATATCATATGCTTTCATGCTTATGTATTGGTATTAATTAGTTTGCACAATTTGATATCCTTATTTTAATGTTTTGTTTTCAAATTGGTATCAAAATAATTTGCTCACATGTTTAACAAATTATTTGTTTTAAATAATGGTATTTTTATCATTTGTTCCTTCATACTTCACTGGGTATTTGTCTGTTTCATGTGTGTAGGTATTCTTCAGCGAGTCAAGATTTCAAGACTACATCACATTCAGATATCTCATGCTTGTCGGAACAACATCTATTAATCTTGTCTTGTAATTTTGATTTTAGGTTTTATGGTATGGGATTTCGGTGTCATACGGCTTGACAACCCAACTTAGACATTTCATTGTTTGGGTTTTGTCCCATAATAGTCAAAGGGGGATATTTGTAAGGAGAAAATTTCCAATTGAGTCCATTGTAAGTATTTGACTTATTCCTAGAACAAAATATTATTTTTAAGTCATAGATAGATTTTTTATTCTCACGATCCCATACAGTTTATGACTTAAAGTTTATTGAAGACGTTGCGGCCAAGCTTAAAAGATTTATCACGTCGAGATTAATTTGGTGCACGTTTCACGTCTTCACTGTATTTTGATCTCTCAGGTATGAATGCGTAATGATTATGGGACTCGAAAAATGGTTTTAGGATGTTATTTTTATTAAAAATATTTTTAAAATGATTTAACTTCATTTATTATGAGATAAGGATTGTTTAGAGTCGTATTGAACCTTCCCTTGTGTTTAGAACGATCAAACGACACTTGAAGTCGTTCGAGCGACATTTCAAGGTCGTTCAAGCGAGATGAACATGTCGTTCGAGCGACATGGCCATTTCGTTTGAGCGACATGCTGATCTCGTTCAAACGATGCGCCGACTTAGTTTATTATTTAATGCGTGTTTCACTCAGAATTGCATAAGTTGGAAAACCAAATAATTAGCTTACACAGTATGTTTTTTGCACAAGTTTTCTAAGGTTTTCAAAGACTAAAAACGTCCTTAGAGTTTCAAGATTCGAGCTTTCATTCTCATATGCTATAGAGATCTTGGTTTTCACCATTAGACTTATTCATCACTTTGAACGTTAGGTTTTATATTGAAGAAGCGAAGGATTTTGTGTTCAACATCGTAGACATTGCCAAGCTATATCGGTGAGCACTAAGGCATTCGTGGACGCGTGTGCCGTGGACAAGTATCGTAGAAGGACTACTGCGTGGGCATTGTGAAGGAGTGGTTGAAGGATCATAAGAGTGTCAAGACTTATGGGGGATGGAGTCATTGAGTGAGTCTATCGTCTGTACTTTGTAATACCACATCATAGTGATTGTCTGGCTTGGGTCGTCCGAGGTTTTTTCCTTTAGTGGTTTCCTTGTACATATGGTGTGACCTTTGTGAGCTTATTTATTTTACTTACTTTAATCACTTAGATGCATGTTTAGGATTAAACAAGAAAAAATTGGGCTTAACTAAAATTGTTGCACTTACTTGGTGCGATTTAAAATTTGGAAAAGTGTTTTTAAAAAAGAAAGTTATTTTTGACATCCTTAAAACACATTTGAAAGAAAAAGGGGCCTACATTATACGAATTGACCAAAGTTCTATGAGTTGGTCTCATACTTACACAACATATACTATAATAGTACGTGGACTAGTGGTAATTTTATAAATTCGATAAAAATATGAAGGTGGGGTTCCCCAAAGGTATCTTCTTAATCCTCTATGTAAACCTGCAGATGAAATACTCCATCTTTTCTCCATATTGTCCACTTCTTCAGTTTTAAACAAAGAGAGACCAGTGAACTCTTGATCTTAATCTGCAATAGTGGAGCTCCCCAATGTCAAACCCAAGAACTCTCTTCTCTTATAACCCCTGATGGTTTGCTGGAAATACTTATCTTAAAACTTGATCCAGAAATCAGTAATAGTCATTGTACTCTTCTTCTCCATGGTTGTAATAAACTCCCACCACTATAGTGCCTCGCCCACCAGTTCAAAGTGAGAAAACATTTCCATATGGACATTCGTGCACTCAATCACCCTCAGTATCCTTTGGATTTCCTTTTCACCACTGATGTGCCACCAATATATTACTGGTCCCAATGAAAACAAGTGGGTACCTTTAGCAAAGTCCCTACATGCCCTCTCTCTAGTAGAAAAATGTGGCTGAGATGGCACTTCCCTTACGACTATGGTTGTTGGGGCTACTGAAGGTGTTTTAATATGATGACCATCCCAGTGGTGACTGCCTGAGCAATAATATTAGCCATTTTTTCTAGGGTGTTATCTATGGTACCTGTTGCTATTATGGCAGCTGCTTCAGATGAGCATCCTGATCAATAACCCTATTAGCAGACGATCGTCCTCTTCTACCTTATTTATTTACCATTTGAAATCAAGCCAATACTCATATTATATAATGGTTAAAACAGGAATACACTGATTCTTAAATATAGGGTTCTAACACATCAAAGAACGTAATGGAAATCCCACGGAAAATGAAACGCTAGAACATGGGATGCTCTCATACCAATTTTAACAACCAACTTTTTTTCACATACCGATTGGCCATTCCAATACACCAAAGATAAGCCGTATTAATAAATTTATAGCATTTTCAACATGAAGATAATAATAATAAAATAACTATACTGAATTTAAACCACCCACAACATGTGATGAAATTAAATAATATTATAATAACCACATGCCTCATCATCGAACATAAATAAATAATATGGTTTCAACTCCCATAAATCAACACAAGAGAATAATTAAAAATTGGACCAATATAGTCCATACAATCTCGAAAATAAATGAGTCTTAACTGAAAAGACTAAAAGGACATAATAATCTAATTTATGAATCAAATGAAGAATGCATGTGATGAAGTGGAAAGTTTGAATTTACTCAGCCATACTTCTCCTGTCTAAGAATTCTTAGATAACATTTTTATATATTTTGGGTCAGATCCCCAAAAGTTTTAAGAAATATATCACTATATTGATGCAGTAATAATCATAGTACTCTTTTATGATAAACATGTTAACCTATTGACACTCACATGCAAGAGATATCACACCCCCATCATAAATGAAATAACTAAACAAGTGTCCTAACCAAGGCATAACTAATAATAAGTCTTAATCACTAGACTAATAAATACTATTTTATATTAATACATGACATCGAGATGAAACTAAGATACACAAGATCTCATAACATACAAATTAATGTAACTTAGTGTCCTTTCATTAAAAATTCCATCACTGGACTATATCATATATTAGTATCATGTCATAACAATCACACAAAGGCATCGACCTTCGGGGAATTTCTTATGCCTCTGTCAGTAAACCCACAGGAGTCCATATAACATATTTAAAAACATGCACACAATAAAGATGGGGGATCGCTACGCAATCACACCATTGTCTGGTACCATAATAAAACACGTTCAATGGATCAAGTCATCAACATATCCACATCATGAAGTGATGAACAATTGATCATATGATCTAATATATTGACCTCCATAAAAAAGTCTCATCAGCCTGGTGTGCGGTGCTCGGTCCTAAACTTTTTCAAATCAAACCTCAATCGATAGATGCCCCATGAGACAATATATGGTATGTTCACACTAACATATACAATTTATATATATGCAACATAATATATAAATAAGGATGTCTCATACTCTTAAGCGTATAGAAAACTATCCCAATCCGCATCACCAGATTGTCCAATTAATTAAAGGATTATTCATTCTCAAACTCAAATTGAACGTCTCTTTGGTTTCCCTAAATTACGTAATTATATATATATATATATATATATATATATATATATATATATATATATATATATATATATATATATATACAAATATTTCTCTAATTATGTATATATCTATTTATATAGACTACATCTAATGTTTTAGGGGATAATCCAAACATTTAATAAGAAAGAAGAGAAAGAGAAAGATAAAGAAAAAAATATCATAGCACCCTGGCTTCCTCCGCACCGCCATAACATCAAGGAGGAGGAGAAATAACATTGAAGATGGGCATTATATCGGGCTCCTATCCCCCGTTAGGGTGGGAAACCCCTCCTTCCCCACCTCTTCCTTCATTCTCTGTTCGGTTATGTAACCAAATTAAGTGATTACTAAATTATAACTCCTTCTTTTTAAGTCCAAAATAAATTTCGATCACACCTAATTAATCAAAATTAAATCCCTCACATGAGTATATTCTAAACCGATAAAATCATAATGTCAAAAAAATCTCAATTTTAACCGATTGTTAGATGGATTACATTTTCAAATTATTTTCACAATTTCTTTACTTCTCTTTCATGGCAAGATATCAACAAAGTAAAAGATTAATCCTAAACATGGATTCTAACATAAAATCATAACTAATATAGATTTAACAATAATTCTTTAATAAGATCATATTTTTATACTCAACTCATAAATAAATTATAACCTTAACTCGTACTATTCCAATACCATCATGATTAAACGGTAGATTTATATAAAAAACATACTTCTCATTTGTAAAGACAAATTCTAATAGAGTTAATTTGTATGTATTTTGGTTTATTTCGTATTTGGATAAAACAGTTGATTTATAGATTAGGACTTGAGTGTGTTGACCTTGCAAGCCTATGATGTGTTTAATTGAGGATCGTAACGGTCAAGTTGGAACATCTATATCACCGTGCCATGTTTCGTTCCATGATTCGTCTTCAAAATCGGAGGAATCTCAAAAAGGTATGGATGCATTTTAGTTTGATTCCTGGATATCATTGGCTGTTTATTTTATATGTTTGAGGCTATTTTTCATAATGGATTTTTAAAAGAAAATTTTTGTTTTTGAACAAAGTCATTAGAACAAGTTTATAAATCTTTTTAAATAAATTCATATAGTTCATTCGATCGATATTTCTGTTGGTTCAAACAAGATAACTATGTTATTAGAACGACATATAAACGAGGAATTATGTCAACAGTGAAAACTTCGTTCGAAACTCGTTCAAAGTATGTTTGAACGAGATATGCATGTTCATTTGAATGAGGTTTAATTTGGTTTGAAAGAGATTATGCACTTCGTTTGAACGAACATATGTTTTCATTCGAGCGAGATTTTTCCACCTAAAAAATCATGTTTTCGGTAAACAGGCTTGGTGGGAACTTTTTAAGTAAAGAATTTTGGCGAAATTCACTTTTTAATAAAAAATCAAATGCCTCAAAGCCTTAGTTCACCAAAACTCTTTGAGATCCTAGATTCAATGTTTATGCTAGTTTGAGATATCCAATTTGTGGGAACCAAGGTTTAATACTCTTCACATCTGAGTATTTGTTTCTTGCGGTGGAATCCTTCTTTATTGGTGTTTACACACGGTAGACTCCGTGGTGTGGTGTTGCAGTAAAGAAGCAGTGGACTCCGAGTTCAAGATTCGTAGACGGTTGTTGAGCCTTATCAGTGGATACCGATGTGTATGTAGATTCACACATTATTGCCGGACTCCTAATGCCACCGTGCATATATTGAGGAATGAAGAGCGTCAAGGCTTGCGAGGCCGTTGAGTCTGTGTTGCAAGTCTACTATTGTGTCCTTTATAATTCTAAACATAGTGAATTTATGTGGCTGGGCCGTCTGAGTTTTTTCCCATTATGGATTTTCCTCATACATCGACGTGTTATGAAATTGATTTTTTTTAATTTTCTATCACTTAAATGAATGATTTAGGAAAAGATAAAATTTGGTAAATTGTTTATCATAACAATTGTTTAAAAATAGTGCTTATTTTATTTGTGCTAGTTAATTTGAATTGAAAATTAAAATTTGGGGGATTTTTTTCTTAGACCATCTATATTATATCGTTATAGGACTTTTAAATTGGTATCAGAGCAATAACACTAAGTTATTGTGTTAGATCCGTGATTAGGAATAAATTATAGCGATTTTAAATGGAAGGTCAATCATTTTCTAGACCATCATTGTTTAATGGGTCTAACTATGCGTATTGGAAAGAGCTTATGAATCAACACTTAAGTCGATTGATGAGAGGGTATGGCAAGTGGTTGTTAAGGGTTGGTCCCCAGCCATATCCTTAGTAGGTGATTATAGAATTCCCAAACCCGTAGAAACCTGGAGTGAGGACGACGATAAGTTGTGTAATTATTAATCACGTGGTTTGAATTATGTATTTTGTGTCGGCACACCAGAGGAATTATGCCGTAAGATGACATGTGAAATGTCTAAAGAGGCTTGGGACATAATCTAATGCACCCATGAGGGAACTAGTGATGCCAAGGATTTCAAACTCCAAAACCTCACCGCTCAGTTTGAAAACATTAGGATGGTGGAGACTGAATCCTTTGATTATTTCTATGCTAGACGTCAGATATTGTGAACTCATCATTTAACTTAAGAGAGACAATATTTAAAACCTGTCAAGAAAATCTTAATGTCCTTACCTGAAATTTAATTCAAAAGTGACATTTTAAATTCCTTGGGTACTTTGGAATCTTCAAAACTCGAAGACTTTATAGGTTATATTCAAACTTATGAGCTCGGTATATTTTCTTCCAAAAAGATGAAGAAAGATAAGGACATTGGTTTTGAATCCCAAAAGGAGGAAACACGTATTTTGGATGATGAGCTTGACATTTATTATGATGACAAGGCCATGTTTTCTAAGAAGTTCAGAATTTTTTTTAAGTTTAATAAAGATAATTCTAAGTATGATAAAAATAAATTTAAGAGTTCTAAGTTTAACGAGGCTGTGAAATTCCCTAAATATTGTAATGATAATTTTAAGAATAAGAATCCAGATAGATGCTTTGGGTGTGAGGGTTATGACCATAGGGTAACTGAGTATCCCACTAAGATAAGTAATATAGGCAAGAAATAGATTGCATACCATGCCACCCTTAATGATAGTGAATCGGAAGAGGAAACAAATTACCCCAATGAGTAAAACTACATCGCGTTAATGGCTAGTCATGTGAGCCTTGATAAAAAATATTTTGATAAAGGTAATTCTAAGCATTATAATTTGGGGCCATTATTTGTGATTCCTAAGTGAGTAATGGTGGAATAAGTAGAGAAGAAAAAGATGATGATGAAGAGGAGAAGGAGGAGGAGAGTGAACTTTAAGTTTCCTTCTGTGAGCTGTATGCAAAAATGATGAGATTCAAAAAAACTAACTTGAAGTTGGAAGCTACGTTGAAATAATGTGCTATATGTGATGATGAGAGTATTTTGATTATGGATCCGAGGGCACGTGAGAAGGATCTTAGGGAAACGCTCGTGTTTGTTGAGTGGGAGCGAGATAACCTTTGGGGATTAATTAAGATTTTGAAGAAATATTCCTTAGTTTTTTATGAGTTTCGTTGTTTGACCGAGTTTAGGATTGTAGAGTTAAAAGAGAGATTAAAAGACTCGAGTAATGTCAAATTTGATTTAGAGTCTAGGTAAAAAAAGTTGGATAATATGTTAGGCACCATTTGAAACCAAAGATGAAAATTGTGGGGTTGACTTAGATGATCTAAATGCTTCCTCTTATACAACCAAGACCATGATTTCGAGAGATTCAACCATTGAATGTTAGAAAAGATCAACCCAAGGGTAACATTCCTCGTGTCTGCACATGCACACATTACATTAGGAAAGGTCACCTTATGCTTTTTTGCTTTGATATTAGAAATGGTCCTAGGAAGTTCAATTCTAGAGTCACTGAGGTTCCCAAAACCCAATAGCATCATGTCGCACCTACGTGGGTTTGGAAATTAAATTTGGAGGCTTTACATGTTACGCTTATTGATTCTCAAATCCTTGCAAATGATACTTCTCTTGCTAAATCTAATGGTTGATTGTGTTTGTATGTTTTCATACACTAGAATTTTACACTTCATGTTATATGTGTTTGCTAGTTGTATGATGTTTGAGTCTTTTGTATTTTGATTTTCTTTTTTTGGTCTTATTGGAAAAAATACAAAAAGATTTTATTTGCTATTTGGGGTCATAAAACGTTAAAAAAACTCAAAAAGATTTTGTTTAAGTGTAGTTTGATTTTACACATTTTGTATGGCATATCTGTGTGTTTGAATTCACTTTCTTCCATGTTCCATATGTATAGGACATTTGATTATTATTTTTAATGCCTAGATTGTTCTTAATCATGCTTGCATGGAGTTATTTGACTTTTATTTGCTTAATGGGTTCACTTTACACATGCCTCATCATACACATGCATGAGCTCTTTAGATTTTAACTTCACATGTTATAATTGAGATAAGTGAGATGTTCTCCCATCAATCTTATCATCTACATATCTTTTGACTATGGGAGATTTGTGCATGTAAGAATCGTTGCCCATGAGTGTGTTGATTTTTATTGAATATATAAGAGTTCACGGGAAAGGGCTACAAAAGAAACAAGTCTCCTTTGTGGGAAAATCAGAGTTAGCAAGAGCGTAAAAATGAGAGGCAAAAAGAAAAGATTAAAGGCTAGCATATTTGTTTGTTTGATTTTAAAAAATGGTGTCTACAAAAAAATTTAGTGAAAACTTATGATATTTTTTTAGCTTTTGAGGGTGTTATAGTTGAAGATCAACGGATTTTCACAATGAGTCCTAGTTAATTAATGCTTAACGCTATTGATTTGAGAATCATGCATATTTTCTAGGCTAATGTACATTGTGCTTGTTTGTCCATTATGCGTTCACTTTATCTATCACTATGAGGATAAATCACTGTTTGATAAAGTTAATGTAGTCAAATAGAACTCCCTGGACATTTTTGAGTGAATGGGTCAAAATCCATTTATTTAGACACATCGATAATATACTAGTGGTTTTGGTATCTATCATATAGACAGAACAACTTTCATCGTTATGGATATTTTCAATTTAAACTTTTCACATAGAAGGAATTACAATTATTTTTCACAAAAATTGAGAGGCTATTGTTACTGTGGAAAGATTACTGTGTTTTGTGTCTTGTTTGTGGTGTTTAGGCCTATATATGTGCCTGTGTGTCATTCGTATCTTTTGAATATTTATATATATGGTCTCATTTTGTTTTGAGTCTTTATGTTTGCATTTAATCTATATGCCATACATTTTGTATTAGTTTCAAGTAATTTGAATTATTTGTACTTGTGTTGCTAAGTTGTGTTTATCATTGCTTGTTGCCTTTACACATCATTGCATGATATACTTGTTTTTCCTATATGCTCACCTATGTTTCATTTTGGGGGATAATTCATTCTATTGGGGAGAAATGATTTTATTATGCACTTTATTCTTTGTTTATTCCTAAACAAAAAGGGAGAGAAATGGTATCTCAATATTTATAGTTCGAGGGGAGATTTTTTCCCCAAGGGGAGACACCCTAACCTAGGTAGATATTTTTATACAAAGGGGAGGGTTAATTCATATACATATTTATGTTATTATATATTCACTTTGCATTTGAAGGTGTCTTTAAGAGTACATGCTTGTAACGATAAAACAAAGTTTACACAAGAGCACAACTACTAAGAGTATGTGTATGTCAAGTCTGTACTTTTTCCATTTGGGGGTTGGGGATTGAGTCTTTTATTAGAGCTTGACCGCACATAGGTTTTTGTCAGGTGTTTTATCCCGGAATAGCCAAAGGGGAAGATTTATAAGGACAAATTTTCAATAGAGTAAATTTGTGTAATAACCATTACTTTTGAGTAACTGATTTCATATAATTTTGCCAGGAGAGGTAATTATATAAAGTGTTGGATAATGGGGTAAATATTATTTTAAGTGAATTGAAAGATAATATTTAATAAATTGTGCCTATTTACTGTTATGTGAATATAAATAGCATTATGTTATGATTCTTAGTGTCGTTGTGCTTTAAACGGAATTTATGGTTTAAATGAAGTTGGAACTTGAAATAATTTATGTGACTCCGGATGCCAATTTAGAGGGCGCGGTTAGTCCCGAAATAGTCGAGCTAGTCGAAATAAGTGCCATATTGTATTTTTGGGTTTCAGGAACTTTTAATAGGTTATGACTTAATTATGTAGTTACGAGTCATTTTAATGGTGTATTAACATTTTAAAGAGGGGAATTTATACTTACGACAAGATTTAAGTCTCCCATCCCCCTTTTTTTTTCTTCTCATTTGTGTGTTCCTAAACCTAGAGAGAGAGAGAAAGAGAAGTTGGGAGAAAAAGATGAGAAAAAAGAGAGAGTTGGAGATTTGGAGATTTGGAGCTGAAATCGTTGCTATGAGAAGAGAATACGAGACTACAAACTTGAGGCAAGTTTCTTACTTGCTAGTATATGATTTAATGTGGATAATTTGTTGTGATAGTTGTGTATTTGGTGAATTGGAGAAATTAGTAGGTTTTGGTAAATTTTGGTCTCTAATCCTTAGATCTTGTAGATTGTGTGATTTAAGGTGGTTATATGGGTTTATTGTGGTGTATAATGGTTGTGGGTAGGTTGTTGGTTGATGAGAATGAAGGGAGTGTAGAAATACGGGGTTTAGGTTTTGGATTTGGCTTTGTAGAAAAAGAGAGAATCGTGGGTCTGATAGATGCGGTCGACCGCGATCCCAGGGCCGACCGATCGGCCCTTAAGGGGGAGGTATACTGCTTCCTTTTATAAGTATAAATTCAAAGCGCGATCGACCCCGGTCCCAGGACCGGTCGACCGGGTCTTCTAAAATGATCTTTCTGCTTTCCTTTCTGGGCAAAACCCTTGAGGCACGATCGACCACAGTCCCATGACTGGTCGATCGGTCCCCTATTTTTTACCCTAAATTGTTTATTTTCTTTCTTTTAAGATAGGGACTTAGGAACCTTCTTGAATGAAGTAAAACTTGAGTATTAGAGTCTAGTACTGATGTATTTAGAAACCTAAGCTACAAATGAGAGTTGGAACTTAGATGGGAATTAATTTTAGAAATTAAATTAGACGTAGATAAATAATTCTTTTATAAAATGAGTTTAGTTAGGTCTAAAGGGAAATAGAGTGAATTAACGCGGGCCTCTATAATTGGGTGTAGTGATATTATACCTTATGGTTTGGGGAATGACTGTTAATTCATAGAGATTTGTATTGGAGATGATTAAACATTGAGGTTTATAATGATGATATTAATCACGTATGGCTCCGGATAAAATGTAATGTATATTTTAGAATGATATTAAATTATGGCTGATAAAAATTGGATATACACACCTCTCTAAATGCTATCATAGGGGAAGTACGCGCATGAGGTGAAGTCCCCTGGCTAGTGAATGCAGGGTGAATATAGTCCTCGGTCATAGGACTGGTTATTATATATTTGTGATTATTGTGCGAAGTGAGGTAATTCTGGGTGTGGTTATGACTCACTGTCGCAGGTATATGGCCGCTTCCCGACGTCAGGCGAAGTAGGATGCCCAGGTTGCCTTGTTTGATAGGCCCTGAAAGATGATAGCCGTTTAGGGTCGCGTCCAATGGGGAAACTCAGAAGGACGGTCTTAGAATCGTTATATGATGTGAAATATAACTATTCATAATATTGTGGGGCATAATTTATTGCAAGGCACTTTATGAAATAAATTTCTTTAAATGCGTTTCCTAGAGATAAAAAGCGAAATGTGAAGTTATGTGGCGTAAAACTGAATTGGTGAAGCATTTTGTGAAATAAATAAGTATTTTGTGGTATAAACTGCTCTATATATGTTTCCTAAAGAGAAAAAGGAACTGTGCATTTAAGTTGTGTAAAATTGAAATGAAATCTCATTAAGTGAAACTTAGATATTTCTCTCATGCGTATCTGAACATTGAATAGTGTCATTGATATTGTGCTTGGTTGTGCTTATAGATTGAGAGGTGATAGATCTTATCATTATTTGTGAGTGTGATATAAGTTTATGATTGATGATAAAATATTCATAATTTTCATGCATTTTATTCACATGGTAATTATATCAAACCGGGCCCTGACCCGTCTATATCTCTTTGTTTTGTATGAATTCTATATTCGCCCAGGTGCTCTACCGCAAGGAAACCCGTATTGACCTCTCCAGCCATGTGTCCTGGAGCTATAACATGTTGCGGATGCTGCAGGATATTCGTTGTAGACGTCTCTATATTTTTTTTGTATTCTAGCTATGATCACTTTACATATTCGGGTGTGTTGCCCCAGTATTGTACTTATTTAATATAATGTGATATGTAATTTTAATACTCGGTATAACCTATTTGTATTGGTCTGTTAACCGACAGCTTATTCGGTTATTTTATTATGCATAATTTTTATACAGTTACTCGTGTATTTTTGATATCCACCTTCTTTCCAATGGTATTGTTTAAATGATTTTCTTAAAGCTATAAATTAAATTTTGACAGGTCGTTTTCTAAAATAATTGGTGGTTATATCGTATTATTATTTTAAGGAAAATGATGCTAAGAATGGACCATCTATGATTCCTGTATTTATTGGAGTATCGGGTTGTCCACCTCTTATTTTAATAGGCGGGTTGTCATAGATGGTATTAGAGCATCAGGTTCTAGTGTCCTTAGGAATCTGTGCGGATGTATTACACCTTCTGCGTTGCTTTTGAATTGATGTAGAGCCTTAGGATTAAGATCGTTGATTTCTCATGTGAGATTTCGTTCTCCTGCCAAAATGAAAGATTTTAGTAAATCTTTTGCGCAATCGCTAGAGATTCGTGTGTTGAATGTTAAAGGGCGACCAGGGAAGACCGTTATAAGGGCACAAAGAGACGGGGCTTAATTACAATTGTAAATTGAAGTCGGGGATGAGGATAGCATTGGAAGGTATCCCTCTGTAGAATTTTATTAGATTGCTACAATGGCTACAAGGATATAGTAGCTATAATTTCCTACGTACCTCCACAAGAAGATTATTTAGCGAAGCTAAATTGGGAAGATGTTTGAATGCCCTTGATAAGGACCATATGTTGAAGTAAAGTCATGCGGAGGCAGTGTTGATTTATTCAGTGGAAGTATTGGGCTCAAAAGCTTGGTTTGGAGAAGGGTATAGGAATACCCATATGTGAAAATTTGGGGAAATTTTTTCCACCGATTGGAGTAATGTTGAAATAGTAGTAACGGTAGTCCTTATACTTGAAGGAGCAGGATGTGTTGCTCTTAGAGAAACTCTATGGAGGGTTCGTACAGAGAGTTACTTTGATATATAGGAACTAAAGATAAGGCAACTTTTCAAGTATTACCATGAGGATCGGTCAGAGGCCGATTGCAAAGGAAGAGATATATGGTTAAGGAAGCCTTGCACCTAAGTAAGGTAAGTACAAGGAAGAAAGAGTTCTTTAATGTAATGATGGGATCTCTAGTAAATGTTGGTAACACATAGTGAGAAGTTGTGTAAATGAAACCTCATTGATGGACTTCCATGTGACACCCCGACTAATTAAATACCGGGTAGCTACTCCTTTATTAAATTAATTCAAAATGCCAAGTTGGTCCAGTTAATAGCATCACTGTCGAAAACATTTTAAAAATTACTAACCACCTAGTATTTAAAAAGTAAGTGCCAAATTTTAAATTAAGTCTGATTGACATGCAACAAGTGTAATAATGAATAATAACACCATTCACCATAAAGAAGTAAATAGAATAACCATCACACAATGTAAATAAAGTCTGGAGGAAAACTCCTCACTACAATCCCATAACTGAAATAAATAACCGAATACTAAAACAATACAAATCAAAGTCTGAAAACTGTAATAGAAGAATGTCTCTAATAGAAATGGGCAACATGCCCTACAACTGATAGATAATGACTCCGGAATCCAAAGGATAAAAGCGTCTACAAGAAAATCCATGTAGCTTCCACAAACAGCTACAGCTCGTCACTTGAATGAGTATCCTATGCTTGGTGTCCTTGTGGCTGAGCACCTAAAATGGTTTTACAAAGAAAAATAGATTTGAAAAGCAAACGGGTCAGAGCCCGAATGTGGAGTTATATTTTAAAAACCTGCAAGTGCTTTAAAAACATTTAAAACATTAAATGCAAAGTACATGTTAGGACGTGCACTCACATGATATTCTCACCTCTCGTCTAACTGTGCACTCCTAACGTAAGTACCCATCTACAACGATATAAACCACTAGCTAAGTGACATCATATCTAGCTAGACTATAATAGGTCCTACCCTTATTACTCGGTTCTATTAACATTATAACGCTCGTAATTAGATAGGGATTTAATGTAAACTCAGATGCTCAATATGCAATATATTTCACTATCAGCTAACCTGTTTTTATTCTCGAAACAATACTGTAGTTATATTTACAACATTAACATGAAGATTCCCATTAATTAAGTGTATATTATTCACATCATAAATATACAATACAAGCACCCCGAGAACTAAGCTGCGGTGCACACATACTCTGCTATCCATCCCGGTACATCACGTACATAAGGATTACATATTCCGAATCTCTCAGGAATAGTTCACAGATAACAACATCACAAATAATGGAGGCGAACACTGTCACATCACATGGGTCACGCACATACCTACGCTCCCACGATCAGCTGACTTATTAATATCCCAATAAGTCTTTCTATGACCTATGTTCATCAAGGTAACCAGTCTAAATCCGGGCAACACAAGGATTAAAGGGCCCTAAGCGAACGCAAACCTCCCGTGATAGCAAGTATGGTAGGTATGTCATACACACAATTCATATACCGATACTAAGTAAACACACATCTTAGTAATCCCGTAGTTTAATCGTAGTACATATCGCATTCTCGTACTAACTTATAATTATCACAATTTATACTATTCCGGTTTATAATCATATGCGCCATAATTTATTCTCACGTCGTAGTAGACACTCCCGTCTCAACCCAAACCGTCCATTTAATATAACTCTCGTATATAATTTCCCTATTCATAAATACCCGAATGTCCCAATTCTATCATTACAACATCAACGAAATGATATCTATATCCCCAAACAAGTTTATGGGACTCCAAAAATCAAAACAGTCCAAAAAGTCCCACACTGTCAACTCGTTAGAAGTCTCGTTCGAACGAGGCTGTTTGAACGAGATCCAGTTCGTTCGAACGAACTGTCCCTTCTAACGAGATCTCGTTCGAACGAAGTTATCGAACGAGGCTCCCTTTCGTTAGAATGACTGGTCAATTCGTTAGAAGCTCGTTCGAACGAGTTCGTTCGAACGACCTGGGCAGGGGTTTCTAACGACCTACCAGATTCGTCCCAGATTTGTCTAATCTCATTTTTTCACCATTCTTACTCCTCAAATCTCTTCTAAACTAAGTCCCAACAATCGTTTTAAGGTCTCTAAACAATCCTAAACATATTATAATCACATCCTAACACGTTTTGAAGGATTAATCCATCCTAACATCAACCAAATTTACAAATCTCTACACTTTTTCCCAATTTTTCAAGAACATGAACCCTAACTTTTTGAATCATGAATTAACCCAATATAAATCCGTTTTAATTTCTTCCAATCACAATTATTATGGAAATACTCATCTACCTATCATTCTACATGCAATTCTCCTCAAGATTTCAAGTTCTAAGCTTCAAAATACATGGGTTTTCATTATCTTTCAAGAACAATTGATATTCTTCAATTTTCTAACATGGAAGGAACATTCTACGAATTTAAATCTAATTAAAACACTTGCCTTGATTGTCTCTGAGTTTGGATGATGGTTTGATGAAGATTTCTATAGAATTTCTTCTCTTCTCCAAGCTTCTTCTCTAATGGTGGCTTAAGGTGGCTAGGGTTTTCTTTGGGAAAGTTGTAAACCTAATGATAGCCTCCGTAGCTTAATGGGTTAATATGGGTTGGTTAGTGGGTTTAGTGGGTTAAATCCACATCAGATTAAAACTCCCAATTTTCGTCACTTTTAATTCCTTAAAATGTAAAATTACCAAAATACCCTTTATGTTGCCGGTATGACCTAAAAATACCCCGGGACCCAAACTACACCCCCGGCTAGTGTTTTCTGACTATCTCGACCCTTTCGGACGCGTTGGCGCACTCAAAACGACCATACGGATAATTGAAATAAAAATCACTTTTATAATTAAAATAATATACCATGACGCGGCGGTTTCACGCGTCTCAACAAAATTCCCAAATTGCCGTATATAAATCTCACGACAAATTTTCCATAATCCAATATTCATATAAGACATGTATGCACATAATCAAATACCAACTCACATCTCGTTAGTGTTTATAACCCGGATTAATTTCCAATTAATACGCATTTAATTAATTAATCTCAAAAATAAATATAGCCAAAAGTACGGGGTATTACATACTTCCCCCCTAATAACTGAATTTCATCCCGAAATTCGAAACTAGAAAGTACCTGCTAAAAATAACTCTGGATAACGTTCGTGCATCTCATCCTCGCGCTCCCATGTGGACTCCTCGACATTGTGATGTCGCCACTGGACACGCACTAACGGTACTATCTTTGACCGCAGCTTCCTCTCGCTTCGGTCCAAAATAGCAATCGGCCCCTCCTCGTAGGAGCTATCCGGCTGGAGATCGATGTCCTCCACAGCAATGTGAGAATGAGACAAATTATCTCTAAGGTATTTCCTCAGCGAGGAACTATGGAACACATCATGAATCCGATGCAAATGCTCCGGTAACCCAAGTCTATACGCAACCGATCCGATCCGCTCAATAATAGGAAGCGGCCCCACATACCTCGGTGCCAACTTCCCCTTCTTCCCGAATCGCATAATCCCCTTCATAGGAGATACTCTGAGCAAGACCTGGTCTCCTACTTGGAACTCCCTGAAAAATCTCTTCGCATCAGCATAACTCTTCTGCCTGTCTTGAGCTACCCGAATGCGACTCCGAATGAATTCAATCCTTGCTGAAGTATCCTGAATTACTTTCGGCCCAAGTAGTTTATTGTCCCCCACCTCCAACCAACATGCTGGGGAATGACAAGGCCTACCGTACAACGCCTCAAACGGAGCCATGCCAATCGTGAACTGATAGGAGTTGTTGTAAGCAAACTCCACCAGTGGAAGGTACTGCTCCCATTCACCCCCAAAGTCAATAATGCACATGCGTAGCATGTCCTCTAACATCTGGTTCGTGCGCTCTGTCTTCCCATCGGTCTGCGGATGATAAGCTGTACTCAACCGCAATTCCGTGCCCATGGCCTCCGAGAAACTCTCCCAAAACCTCGAAACAAATATCTTGTCTCTGTCAGACACGATATTTAGGGGCACACCGTGAAGTCTCATAATCTCTGAAATGAAGAGATGGGCATACTGTCCTGTAGTGTAGTCAGTCTTTACGGGTAAAAAGTGAGCGACTTTGGACAACCTGTCCACAATTACCCAAACGGAGTCGTGACCCCTCTGCGACGTAGGCAACCCCGTGATAAAGTCCATGGATATGCTCTTCCACATCCACACCGGGACCTCCAACGGCTGTAGCAATCCTGTCGGTCTCTGATGATCCACTTTTACAAGCTGACAAGTGGCGCATTTCGAAACAAACTCAGCGATATCTCTCTTCATACCGCTCCACCAATACTGCCGTCTCATGTCTTGGTACATTTTGTCCCCTCCGGGATGTACCGCGAACCATGAGCCGTGCGACTCTGCCATCACATCGTGTCGCAATTCCTCTCCTTCCGGAACTACCAACCTCCCATTGAAGCGTAATCCCCCGTCTGAGCTAACGGTATAGGACTCGGCTCCCTCTGCTAGTAATCGAACTATCTGCTCCTGACAGAACGAGTCATTAGCCTGTGCCCGTACTACCTTCGTGACAATCTGCGGTGTAACAGTCATCACTGACATGAAAGATCGGGCCACTGCATCCTGGTGTCCCAATTCCTTCCACTTTTCCTTCCACACCTCTGCCACCTCATCTGCTGGACTACGGCTCAACGCGTCTGCTACCACGTTAGCCTTCCCCGGGTGATACTGGATGTCGAACTGGTAGTCCTTCACAAACTCAAGCCACCTACGCTGCCGCATATTCAATTCCTTCTGCGTGAACAGATACTGTAGGGACTTGTGGTCCGTGAACAGTTGGAACTTCTCCCCCAAAAGATAGTGCCTCCAAATCTGTAGGGTAAATACCACTGCCGCCAACTCCAAATCATGCGTGGGGTAATTCTTCTCATGAGGCTTAAGCTTACGGGAAGCATAATCTATGGCCTGTCTCTCCTGCTGTAATACACCTCCAAGCCCTTACAAAGATGCATCGGTGTAAACCAAATACTCAACTCCCGGTCTCGGCAATGCTAACACAGGTGCTGAGGTCAATTTGTCCTTCAATTCATCGAATGCCAACTGACAGGCATCACTCCAGATGTAGGGCACACCCTTACGAGTCAGATGTGTCAAAGGACCTACTATCTCTGAGAAACCCCGAATAAACCTCCTGTAGTATCCTGCTAGACCCAAGAAACTACGAATCTCCGTTGGTGTCGTGGGCTGTCCCCACTCCCTCACCGCTGATACCTTCCCCGGATCAACAGATATTCCCTGGTCGGAAATAATGTGTCCCAAAAACTGGACTTCCTTCAGCCAAAACCCGCACTTCTCATATTTTGCATACAACTCGTTCTGACGAAGTGTCTGCAAGACCTGTCTCAATTGCTCGGCGTGCTCCTCCTCTGTCTGAGAGTAAACCAGAATATCATCAATGAAGACAATGATAAACTGGTCTAGGAAATCTCTGAACACTCTGTTCATCAAGTCCATAAACACTGCTGGAGCGTTGGTCAAGCCGAAAGGCATAACCCGAAACTCGTAAGAACCATATCTCGACAAGAACGCAGTCTTCGAGACATCCTCCTCCCGGATACGCAACTGATGGTATCCCGATCTCAAATCAATCTTTGAGAAGAAAGAAGCTCCTCTCAACTGGTCGAATAAGTCATCGATTCGAGGCAACGGATACTTATTCCGTATCGTGACCTTATTCAACTCTCGATAGTCCACACACAGTCTCAGTGAACCGTCCCTCTTCTTCACAAACAAAACTGGAGCGCCCCAAGGTGAGGTACTTCTGCGAATAAAGCCCTGACCTAACAGCTGCTCTATCTGATCCCGTAACTCCCTCATCTCAGCTGGAGCCATACGGTACGGTGCGCGTGCTATAGGTCTCGTACCCGGTAGCAACTCTATAACAAAGTCTATCTCTCGACTGGGGGGTAAGCCTGGTATCTCCTGAAATACATCCGAATACTCCCTGACAACTGGGATAGAATCTAAAGGAATCACAACCTCCTTAGAGGTATCCTCCTCTGTGTAATACAGATGAGCGGTCGATCCTCCCTCTGGGCGAGGCATCGCCACTACAAACATCTCTTGCCCCGGAATGGCAAAAACAATGCTCCCGCTGAAGCAATCAATCATGGCCCTATAAGCTACGAGCCAATCCATACCGATGATCACATCGTGAACATGCATATCTAATACCAACATATCTGCAGGTAATACCAGACTACCAATCCTTACTCCCACTCCCCGGCATATAAAAAAGATAAGTGACCCACTCCCCAACGGTGAGTCGATACACGTCACTGTGCTCTCTGTCGTAGCTAACAATCCTAAAGCTTTCGCGAAGTGTGTAGCTATAAAACAGTGTGTAGCACCCGTATCAAATAATACCCGACCCATAGTGCCATGGATAGGAAACGTACCCTCAATCGCGGGCGGTGCCTGTGGAACTGCAGCCTGGTGGACGTTGTAGACACGTCCATACTGTAGCTGCCCCTGCTGAACTGGGACTGCTGGAATGGGTGGCAATGCTGCCATCTGTGGCGGTGCGGGGAGAGCGGCGGGAAACATAGGCCTCTGTGGCTCCTGGCGAGAACCCTGCTGCTGCTGCTGTGGGGCCCTGCCCCTATCAGGACAATCCTGTCACTTATGGCCAGTCTTGCCACAAACAAAACACTTCCCCGGGAAGTTCCCTCCTCTCTGACCCTGCTGTCCCCGGCCCTGGTGGCCGTTACCGTTCCTCCCTTGGCCTTGCTGGCCCTGGTGAAACTGCTGCCCATTCTGTCCCTGTTGGCCCTGATGGCCGTTTGGACCCTGATGGCCCTGACGGAAACCTCCCTGTCCCTGCCTGTAGTTCCCTGAACGGAACCTCTTATTATCCCCCTGCTGGGAGCCCTGCTCATTCTGTCTCTGCCCCTGACCAGATTGTGCCCCGCTGGCACCATGTCCTCCAGTCCTGCCCTGATGGCTAGACTCCCCCGACCTCCTGCCCTCAGCCATATGAAAACGGTGGTCCTGGAAGTGTAACAATGCAGCGTTAACCACATCAGAATAGGTGGCCAACGATAGGTTCCCTAGCAGATGCTGACGGATCCTCCATGTCAACCCGTCCGTGAACTTCTCAATCTTCTTCTTCTCTGTTGGTATCTCATCTGGAACGATATTCAACAGATTCGTGAACTCGGCCTCATACTCGGCCACAGTCTTACCTTCCTGCTTCAAACTCATCAATTTCCTCCTCATTTCCATGTGAACAGCCGACGGAAAGTACTTGCGGTCCAACCGCACCCAGAAGTCCTGAATAGTGAGAGTATCCCTCTCCTCCACGGTGGTAATAGACTCCCACCACTGCAGTGCAGATCCAACTAGCTTAAAAGTAGCTAGCACCTGCTTCTGAACATCAGTGCACTCATGCATCCTCAAGTGCCTCTGCATATCCTTCCTCCATTGGCTCGAGACTACCACATCTGAGCTACCTGTAAACTCTGGCGGATGCGCTTTCTGAAAAGCGTCACGTACACGTTCCCAAGAAGACGGGAATGCATTTGCCAGTACTGGCGCGACAACCGACGCCTGAGGTGGTGCCTGCTGAACAACGGCAATCGCGGCATTTACCGCTTGGGCTACTATAGCTGCAACCTCAGCGGCGTTCATCATGCCCTGAACTGGAGCGGGCTGGGGTTCGGGCGTTGCATCCCTGGGAACTCGTCGTGCACGTCGTGGAGGCATCTGAAATAAGAATGAAGTTTATAAGTTCGCAGTTATAAATTTAATATAGCTGAAGAACGTAGCATACACAAAAGAGTACAACAGTCCTAAAATATAGGGCTCTACATCAAAGAAACGTAGCGAAAACATAATAGCCGTACAGATCCTAAAGGACACTAGAACCTGATGCTCTGATACCACCTGTGACACCCCGACTAATTAAATACCGGGTAGCTACTCCTTTATTAAATTAATTCAAAATGCCAAGTTGGTCCAGTTAATAGCATCACTGTCGAAAACATTTTAAAAATTACTAACCACCTAGTATTTAAAAAGTAAGTGCCAAATTTTAAATTAAGTCTGATTAACATGCAACAAGTGTAATAATGAATAATAACACCATTCACCATAAAGAAGTAAATAGAATAACCATCACACAATGTAAATAAAGTCTGGAGGAAAACTCCTCACTACAATCCCATAACTGAAATAAATAACCGAATACTAAAACAATACAAATCAAAGTCTGAAAACTGTAATAGAAGAATGTCTCTAATAGAAATGGGCAACATGCCCTACAACTGATAGATAATGACTCCGGAATCCAAAGGATAGAAGCGTCTACAAGCAAATCCCCGTAGCTTCCACAAACAGCTACAGCTCGTAACCTGAATGAGTATCCTATGCTTGGTGTCCTTGTGGCTGGGCACCTAAAATGGTTTTACAAAGAAAAATAGATTTGAAAAGCAAACGGGTCAGAGCCCGAATGTGGAGTTATATTTTAAAAACCTGCAAGTGCTTTAAAAACATTTAAAACATTAAATGCAAAGTACATGTTAGGACGTGCACTCACATGATATTCTCACCTCTCGTCTAACTGTGCACTCCTAACGTAAGTACCCATCTACAACGATATAAACCACTAGCTAAGTGACATCATATCTAGCTAGACTGTAATAGGTCCTACCCTTATTACTCGGTTCTATTAACATTATAACGCTCGTAATTAGATAGGGATTTAATGTAAACTCAGATGCTCAATATGCAATATATTTCACTATCAGCTAACCCGTTTTTATTCTCGAAACAATACTGTAGTTATATTTACAACATTAACATGAAGATTCCCATTAATTAAGTGTATATTATTCACATCATAAATATACAATACAAGCACCCCGAGAACTAAGCTGCGGTGCACACATACTCTGCTATCCATCCCGGTACATCACGTACATAAGGATTACATATTCCGAATCTCTCAGGAATAGTTCACAGATAACAACATCACAAATAATGGAGGCGAACACTGTCACATCACATGGGTCACGCACATACCTACGCTCCCACGATCAGCTGACTTATTAATATCCCAATAAGTCTTTCTATGACCTATGTTCATCAAGGTAACCAGTCTAAATCCGGGCAACACAAGGATTAGAGGGCCCTAAGCGAACGCAAACCTCCCGTGATAGCAAGTATGGTAGGTATGTCATACACACAATTCATATACCAATACTAAGTAAACACACATCTTAGTAATCCCGTAGTTTAATCGTAGTACATATCGCATTCTCGTACTAACTTATAATTATCACAATTTATACTATTCCGGTTTATAATCATATGCGCCATAATTTATTCTCACGTCGTAGTAGACACTCCCGTCTCAACCCAAACCGTCCATTTAATATAACTCTCGTATATAATTTCCCTATTCATAAATACCCGAATGTCCCAATTCTATCATTACAACATCAACGGAATGATATCTATATCCCCAAACAAGTTTACGGGACTCCAAAAATCAAAACAGTCCAAAAAGTCCCAAACTGTCAACTCGTTAGAAGTCTCGTTCGAACGAGACTGTTCGAACGAGATTCCTCTGTCAACTCGTTAGAAGTCTCGTTCGAACGAGGCTGTTTGAACGAGATCCAGTTCGTTCGAACGAACTGTCCCTTCTAACGAGATCTCGTTCGAACGAAGTTATCGAACGAGGCTCCCTTTCGTTAGAACGACTGGTCAATTCGTTAGAAGCTCGTTCGAACGAGTTCGTTCGAACGACCTGGGCAGGGGTTTCTAACGACCTACCAGATTCGTCCCAGATTTGTCTAATCTCGTTTTTTCACCATTCTTACTCCTCAAATCTCTTCTAAACTAAGTCCCAACAATCGTTTTAAGGTCTCTAAACAATCCTAAACATATTATAATCACATCCTAACACGTTTTGAAGGATTAATCCATCCTAACATCAACCAAATTTACAAATCTCTACACTTTTTCCCAATTTTTCAAGAACATGAACCCTAACTTTTTGAATCATGAATTAACCCAATATAAATCCGTTTTAATTTCTTCCAATCACAATTATTATGGAAATACTCATCTACCTATCATTCTACATGCAATTCTCCTCAAGATTTCAAGTTCTAAGCTTCAAAATTCATGGGTTTTCATTATCTTTCAAGAACAATTGATATTCTTCAATTTTATAACATGGAAGGAACATTCTACGAATTTAAATCTAATTAAAACACTTGCTTTGATTGTCTCTGAGTTTGGATGATGGTTTGATGAAGATTTCTGCAGAATTTCTTCTCTTCTCCACGCTTCTTCTCTAATGGTGGCTTAAGGTGGCTAGGGTTTTCTTTGGGAAAGTTGTAAACCTAATGATAGCCTCCGTAGCTTAATGGGTTAATATGGGTTGGTTAGTGGGTTTAGTGGGTTAAATCCACATCAGATTAAAACTCCCAATTTTCGTCACTTTTAATTCCTCAAAATGTAAAATTACCAAAATACCCTTTATGTTGCCGGTATGGCCTAAAAATACCCCGGGACCCAAAATACACCCCCGGCTAGTGTTTTCTGACTATCTCGACCCTTCCGGACGCGTTGGCGCACTCAAAAAGACCATACGGATAATTGAAATAAAAATCACTTTTATAATTAAAATAATATACCATGACGCGGCGGTCTCACGCGTCTCAACAAAATTCCCAAATTACCGTATATAAATCTCACGACAAATTTTCCATAATCCAATATTCATATAAGACATGTATGCACATAATCAAATACCAAATCACATCTCGTTAGTATTTATAACCCGGATTAATTTCCAATTAATACGCATTTAATTAATTAATCCCAAAAATAAATATAGCCAAAAGTACGGGGTATTACATTCCACCCAAGGAAATTCGTGGAAATAAGGTGGTTGAGAATGGTAGTCTATTTTCCCTTTGCTGAGGGAGTTAAGGGAACTACGAAGGGGATTGCCAGGATCGAGGCCATGGAGCCTGAGATACTGAAAACTTTAACATGATCAGGGTGGCCAGAGGTGGGGAATGATTGTCATTAGGAACGTAGAACAACATACTTTGGTGTTGTCCGGTAGGAGTTAAAGGACAAGAATAGAGGGACTAGATAGGGAATTGATTTGAATAGTTTTTGGTACACTTAGAGCAAGTGTGTTGTATCTGGGAACTCTTTGGAGCAACTAGGATGATTGGAAAGGGTGTTACTGAGAGTTTCACCTCGGATAAGGGTAGTGTGTTTCGTCGGGCAAGATTGATCCTCAATATTTTATTAACCCTAGAATCGGGTGTGTAATTCGAGCGTTGTGGTAGTATTAATAGTAATATAGAGGATATATCTATATGTTTTCCGTGGTGGTGAGGTTTTATTTTTGTCATTCATTATGGATGGATGCTGGTATTTTAAAATTTTGTTTAGATTGTGATACTCGTTCTGTTCGTGTTATACGAGTGGAAAATATTTTGATTTGAGATATCGCAGACTTATGATTGTGAGGTTATCATATTAACGATTCCAGGGTGGAACTAGTTATTCTATAATATCTCTCCCGGATACGGGTCGGGAGTTTATAGTGATGATTCAAGGTATGTATGAATTGTTATTTTACTTGTTTTATGCTACCATATCTCCATGACCAACCAAGTTAAATATAAATGTATCAGAGGGGTTCCTTGTTTGGATTTCACTTGCGAGACACTCCACACATGAACCTTAACGACGTTGGGAGTGGAGAGATGTTACTTTATATTAGGATGTGGGTTTTGGTGGAATTAGCCGAGAGTCACGTGATTGATTATAGGGATAATATTTAAAGGGGTAGATGTACAGTGTAGAAGCACTCGAAAATGTTTCTCTCACCAGGTATATGTGGGCGAGATAAATATAAGAAAGTTAGATTAAGGCTTGTAGCCAGGCCGTGATTAAAAGTAAAATTAAAAGGATATGCATATATATAATTGGGAAAAAAAGGATTCGTAATACTTGGCAGAAAATAGGCTCCCTGATTAGTTAGATTTTCATTTCGCCCAAACGGTGGGACATAGAAATAGAAGAGCGTTAGTAGGATTATGACTTTGGATCTTTAGCGGTCCCGATTTGGGTGCCTTAGGTCGTTGTATCTTGATGACTGACGAAGTGAGGTAGTAGTGTAACAGAAGGGTTCCTTGTCTGGATTTTGCTTTGTGAGACATCCCATGCATGAAACTGAGCGAATGTCAAAAATTGAGAAAAGGACTTGGGCACTAGGGACGTAGTTAGTATAGTACTTATTTCTCCTAGTTAGGGGTAACGCAGAAATCTTAAGATTATTAGGAAGTAAGGCCTATGGCGCATGTGGTGTTGTTTTAGAAATGTCATAGTGGGCTAACCCCAAGAAGATTGGTGGGTTGATTTTAATAAGGATTGGGTTTCCAGGAATAAGGAATACCAGCCCGAGAAGAACGTGAGGCCCGTCTCTAGAGGTGCTGTTACGTCTAGGACTTGTATTTTGATTAGTTGAAGGGCAAGTTGACTCGTACTCATAAATTAGCGTTGCCAAGTTGGGAGTGGACTATTTGGTTATTATAAACATGTCTCTATAAGAGTGGGGTGGTTACCATTGCGTATATATCTTGTGGCTTGAACCCCGCAAGGAGGACTATCCCATGCAGGATTAAAAGCACACCATAATAGTGTTTTCCTTAAAGATAGGGAGGTATTACCTCTTGGGGGGGGGGGGGGGGGGGGGAGGACTTAAGTCTTTTCATGGACTATAAGTCGATAAAAGGTTTGTTCTAATAGAAATATTTAGTTTACGGAAAAAATCGATAGTTGGATTTCGTAGAAGATTATCAATTTGACATTTATTATCACCCAAGAAAAGTAAATGTGATAGCGATAAACTAACGAAGGCATGGGAAGCCAAGCGAAGGAAGCTTAACTAGGAAGATGCAGTTACAAGGGCAATTATATCAGTGATAAATCGTTACGCCTCCTATTAAGATGAGAGTCGTGGAAGAGCGAGAAAGGGAAGTTTCTGAGTTTGTCTCCCTATGCACCACTTGTCAATTGGCGAATGTGGACTACCGGTAACAGATTGGACTGATGAAACTGTTAGAAATACCTGTGCGAGAATGGGAGAATGTATCCATGGATTTGTATCAATGGATTACCGATGTTGTAAATCGGTCATGATTACGATTGGAGGATAATATGGAGTTTATGAAACCGTATGGGGTACCTATTAATATAGGGTCAGACCGAGATAAATTTTTGTATCCCATTTATGAAGAAGTTTCCAGGAAACAATAAGGACCGGTTAAGGTTGAGTACCTTCTACAACCCCAAAATAATTGGTTAAAGCGGGGAGAAGCCACGTATGTTGGAGGACATACTTTAGATGTGCATATTTATTTTTGGTGGATGAGAGAAAAATCTTCTTTTGGTTAAATCTGTAATCCAAAATGGGTAAGGTATCGTAGGTAACTTCGTATAGTAAGACGAGTAGATCACACTTGTTAGTTGGACAATAAGCTCTTACACCTAAAATGATCCAAGACATGTTTTAAAGATTGAGTTAATTCGAAACCACATATGAATTGCCCAATTTGTCCGGAGGGCTATACTAACGCGAATAGAAGTCTTGTAAGATTTGAGGTAGAGAATCAAATCAAAGACGGGTATTTTCGATGAAGGGTATAGCGCGATTTGGGATGATAGACAAACTTGTGCCGTGTTAGGTAGTTTTTTTTCCCATTGTTAAAGCTAGGCCCGATAGTTCATCTGAGGAACAAACGGTTATTAATTTTAGATCATGGAGAGTCTAGACGAATTTACTTGGGAACGAGAGAATGATATTTGAGAAATATACCCCTAGTCTTTTTAAGAGTTACGCCTTAATTTTGAGGACAAAATTATCTTATAAGGAGGGAGTGTGTAATAACCCTTACTTTTGAGTAATTGATTTCATATAATTTTGTCAGGAGAGGTAATTATATAAAATTTTAGATAATGGGGTAAATATTGTTTTAAGTGAATTGAAAGATAATATTTACTAAATTGTGCCTATTTACTGTTATGTGAATGTAAATAGCATTATGTTATGATTCTTGGTGTTGTTGTGCTTTAAACAGAATTTATGGTTTAAACGGAATTTATGGTTTAAATGAAGTTGGAACTTGAAATAATTTATGTGACTCCGAATGCCAATTTAGAGGGTGCGGTTATTCCCGAAATAGTCGAGATAGTCGAAATAAGTGCCATATTGTATTTTTGGGTTCCGGACACTTTTAATAGGTTATGACTTAATTATATAGTTACGAATCATTTTAATGGTGTATTAACATTTTAAAGAGGGGAATTTATACTTAGGGCACGATTTAAGTCTCCCATCCCCTTTTTTTCTCATTTGTGTATTCCTAAACCTAGAGAGAGAGAGAGAAAGAGAAGTTGGGAGTAAAAGAAGAGAAAGAAGAGAGAGTTGGAGATTTGGAGCTGAAATCGTTGCTATGAGAAGAGAATCCGAAACTACAAACTTGAGGCAGGTTTCTTACTTGCTAGTTTATGATTTAAAGTGGACAATTTGTTGTGATAGTTGTGTATTTGATGAATTGGAGAAATTAGTAGGTTTTGGTAAATTTTGGTGTCTAATCCTTAGATCTTGTAGATTGTGTGATTTAAGGTGGTTATATGGGTTTATTGTGGTGTATAATGGTTGTGGGTAGGTTGTTGGTTGATGAGAATGAAGGGAGTGTAGGACTAAGGGGTTTACGGTTTGGATTTGGCTTTGTAGAAAAAGAGAGAATCGTGGGTCTGATAGGCGCGGTCGACTGCGGTCCCAGGACCGGCCGACCGACCCTTAAGGGGGGGCATACTGCTTCCTTCAATAAGTATAAATTCAAAGCACGGTCGATCGCGGTCCCAGGACTGGTTGACCGGGTCTTCTAAAATGAGCTTTCTGCTTTCCTTTCTAGGCAAAACTCTTGAGGCGCAGTCGACCGCGGTCCCATGACCGGTCGACCGGTCCCCTATTTTTCGCCCAAAATTGTCTAGTTTCTTTCTTTTAAGATAGGGACATAGGAACCTTCTTGAATGAAGTAAAACTAGAGTATTAGAGTCTAGTACTGATGTATTTAGAAACCTAAGCTACAAATGAGAGTTGGGTCTTAGATGGGAATTAATTTTATAAATTAAATTAGACGTAGATAAATAATTCTTTTATAAAATGAGTTTAGTTAGGTCTAAAGGGAAATAGAGTGAATTAATGTGGGCCTCTATAATTGGGTGTAGTGATATTATACCTTATGGTTTGAGGAATGAATGTTAATTCATAGATATTTGTATTGGAGATGATTAAACGTTGAGGTTTATAATGATGATATTAATCACGTATGGCTCCGAATAAAATGTAATGTATATTTTAAAATGAGATTAAATTATGGCTGATAAAAATTGGATATACACACCTCTCTAAATGCTATCATAGGGTAAGTACGCGCATGAGGTGAAGTCCCATGGCTAGTGAATGCAGGGTGAATATAGTCCTCGGCCATAGGACCGGTTATTATATATTTGTGATTATTGTGAGAAGTGAGGTAACTCTGGGTGTGGTTATGACTCACTGTCGCAGGTATATGGCCGTTTCCCGATGTCAGGCGAAGTAGGATGCCCAGGTTGCCTTGTTTGATAGGCCCTGAAAGATGATAACCATTTAGGGTTGCGTCCAATGGGGAAACTCAGAAGGACGGTCTTAGAATCGTTATATGATGTGAAATATAACTATTTATAATAATGTGGGACATTATTTATGGCAAGGCACTTTATGAAATAAATTTCTTTAAATGTGTTTCCTAGAGAGAAGAAGGGAAATGTGAAGTTATGTGGTGTAAAACCGAATTGGTGAAGCATTTTGTGAAATAAATAAGTATTTTGTGATATAAACTGCTCTATATATGTTTCATAAAGAGAAAAAGGAACTGTGCATTTAAGTTGTGTAAAGCTGAAATGAAATCTCATTAAGTGAAACTTAGATATTTCTCTCATGCGTATCTGAACATTGAATAGTATCATTGATATTGCGCTTGGTTGTGCTTTTAGATTGAGAGGTGATAATTCTTATCATTATTTGTGAGTGCGAGTTAAGTTTATGATTGATGATAAAATATTCATAACTGTCATGCATTTTATTCACATGGTAATTATATGAAACCGGGCCCTGACCCGTCTATATCTCTTTATTTTGCATGAATTCTATATTTGCCCAGGTGCTCTACTTCAAGGACACCCGTATTGACCTCTCCATCCATGTGTCCTGGAGCTATAACATGCTGCGGATGTTGTAGGATATTCGTTGTAGACGTCTCTATATATTTTTTGTATTCTAGCTATGATCAGTTTACATATTCGGGTGTATTGTCCTAGTATTATACTTATTTAATATAATGTGATATGTAATTTTAATACTCGGTGTAACCTATTTGTATTGTTCTGTTAACCGACAGATTATTCGGTTATTTTATTGTGAATAATTGTTATACTGTTACTCGTGTATTTTTGATATCCATCTTCTTTCTCATGGTATTGTTTAAATGATTTTCTTAAACCTATAAATTAAATTTTGACAGTCCATTTTCTAAAATAATTGGTGGTTATCTCGTATTATTATTTTAATGACAGTGATGCTAAGAATGGACCATCTACGATTCCTGTATTTATTGGAGTATCGGTCTGTCCACCTCTTATTTTAATAGGCGGGTTGTCACAATTTGTGAATATTTTGGCTCGTTATGTGTTAGGACAAATACTTTGAGTCGTTGGTCAGGACTTGAGTGTGTTGATCTTTTAAGCCTATGATGTGTTTGATAAAGATCGTAGCATCTAAGTTGGAATGTCTACGTCATCATGCTGTGTTTCGCACCATGTTTTGTCTTCAATTTTTGGGGAATCTCACAAAGATATGGATGCATTTTACTTTGATTCCTCGATATCCCTGGATGTTTGTTTTATATGCTTGAGGCTATTTTTCTTAAAGCATTTTTAAAAGAAAATTTTGTTTTTGAATAAAGTTGTTTGACCGAGTTTTCAAGCCCTTTTAAAGGAATTCATATAGTTCATTCAAAAGATATGGCTATGTCATTGGAACGACATTCAAACTAGTGATCATGTGAAAATATTGTCTTTTTCGTAGAGATCAGTGGATATCGAAGCCCGAGGGCCATACAAGTTGGGTCCAGTCATGGTGTTATTGATTGCTAGTCCGAGCAAAGGTGTTAATGCAGAATGCAAGGGTTAAGACATCGTGGCAGAAAAATGTCCTCTTGTAAGTAAGTCGGGTTTATCTCTTTATAAGTCATGTAAAACATTATTAGTACTAGTGGATATGTTGGGTTGGGGCGTGATAGTGGTTTTTCTCACAAGGGTTTTCAATTAAATACTGGTATTCATTGTGTGTGCCTGCTTTTAATATTTTATCCATCATTTAATTTGCAATCACCACATGTCATAATTGTATTTAATTAATCAGTGGTTTGAAATCTGAAATTGACCATAATTATATTATTTGGATTTAATTAATCAATAATTATCATTTTCTCTTCGACTGATAAGCACACAAAAGTGTACATTTTATACCCTGAATAGACGTATTTTAGTTGCTAAATTTCGACAATTTGGGTCTTATGCGCTTTATTGTCTATTTTTTAGGTCGAATGCACGTTGTGGTGTTCAAACGCGTATTTCAAGGCAATTGTGCAGATTATGGAGGTAATTAGCCCTTGTCCCGTATCCTAGGCTACCCTAAACCTACCTAAACCTGTCCCGAACCATGTGTGTTTAGGTTGTGCTATTTTATTTTATTTTTGTCATTTTATTTTTAGGGTTTATTTATTATTTTATTTTATTGAGTCATGTATATATTTTTTGAGGATTTTTATATCTTAATTATTAGCGCGTCGTGTATTAGTTTTTATATTTTCTTAGTTTTTAGTTAGTTTATTATTATTTCATTTTGTTTTTATTTTAGTCGTGTTTAGTTTTTTTAGAGTTTGTATAGTGTGTCGTGTCAATTTTATTTTTAGTTTAGTTAAAATTTTATTTTAGGTTAATTTTGTTTTATTTAATTTTTTTAGTTTTTTTTAGGGTCACTAACACACACACAACACCCAAACTAACCTACACCACAAACACACCCTAACAACGCTCTCACCCACACCCACATTCCCATACATCCACACACACACAATCTAACCAACATCATCTTCTTCCCCATTCCTTTCTCTCTCCTCTCTCCTCACCAAAAAAACCTCCATTAACACACCAAAAACATACACACAAACCAAATTCCTCACCCACATACTAACACCTAACTAACCTACACACACTCACACCCAATTACCACACACTAACACCTAACAACTCATCTCACTCACACCATAACCACCTTACACCTTACCACACACAACACCTCCTCACCATCTTCAACCTCACCTCATTCTCTCTCCACAACCTCTATCACTAAACCCATGTTACCCCCACCATAGCAGGTACCCACCTACTCTAACCCAAGCAGACCAAACCCGAAACCCGTCGAGTTCCCATTCCCACTCCCTCTCCGGCGAAATGGCCACCACCCCATATCAATGTCGGAACCACCTGCCGCTCAGACCCCCTACCCGAACCTCCCTACGGAGCCTGAACCCAGCGATGCTGATCGACCCATTGTCGTCCTGCCACCTCTGGCCAACGCCCCTACCGCCGAAACCACGCAGCCCGACCTACCACCTGCCCCTGCCCCTGCCACCGGCGTTAAAACGCCTCAACGGGAGCGCCAACCGTACAACTGCTCCGGCGAAGAAATCCGCCTAAGCCCGACACCAACCCTCAAACCTGAGAACCCAGTCCGAACCCATATCCCTGCTTTCCAAACCGCCTAAACCCGGATGCATCCTTACCCATTCCACCATGCCTGACCCCCTTTTCCGTAATGTTGAACCCATTTCCCAAACCTCCAAAGCCAAATCGATTTCCCACCTGCCAAATATAAACCAAAGAGGACAAAGCAAAATTAAACCTCACATGTATTAAACCTCTTTTAACCCACTTATACCCATTTTACCCCCAACCCCATATTAACAAATCTGATTTGTTTTTATCCCCATTACCTCATTACCCCACTTCCCACATGCCTCACACAACCCATGCACTTTTGTGCATTTCCCTATTTTAATCCCAACTTATCTTCACAGGCCTCATGTCCATTTAATCCCTACCCAATTTACCCCCATGCTCTATGTCTACTTTTTAAGGAAGAAGAAGGTCATTTTGAAAAAGATCTCAAATTTAATTTTAAAACTCTTGTGTGATAAATTTCTCTACATCCCTCTATGTTGAGTATTTGCATTTTTAGCAAATATCTCAATATAGAGGTGTGTAGTAAAATTTATCTCTAGGATGAATTCCACCCCACCCATCTATAATGAATTTTTGCATTTTAGCAATTATTTCATAATAGATTGATGTAGTTGAATTCATTAATTATCATGTAAATAGAGAGATAAAATTCTAGAGAAAAGTAGAGAGATAGGTTAGGTTAGAAAATAAATTAGGAAATTATTTGGGTAAAGAGTTCTTTTTTAGAGATTTATTGAGATTGAATTGTGAGTAAATGAATTGTATGAAAGATGATAGAGTTCAAATTGCCAATTTCAAGGAGACTTGTTGAAGATTTGTTCTCTTTCTCTACTCTTTTATTATATGTACCTTTGATTATTTGTTCATCATGTTTAATATCATGTTAGGCTAGATACCCTTTCAAGGGGTGGGGTGAACCCTTATTCGATGTTATTTTAATTTAATTAGTTTGATTACTTGAAAATTCCCTTTGAATATTAATTTTTCTCCCTCACCCCTAAATTTACGCCTCAAGAGAGGGTAAATTATTTTCGAGAGAAAATTGAAATTCTAAGTTATAATACCCATTTTAGATTCGAACTAGAGATAGGGGTTTCTTAAGTGTGGTATTATGCCTTAAATTTCAACTCTAATGTCATTTTCTATGATTTATACAAATTTTAATCGATCGATCCTGGCGTGTGATTAATTAAAAGGAGTGTAGATCTATTTTCTAGAGTTGTGGGGGGTTAAACTTAATTTTCTAAAAGATTACTATTAAAATTACACTTGCAACGAGAGTTGATTTGTAATTTTGATATTAATTTGGGAGAATTCAAATAATTAAATTAATTAGTTAGAATAGCTAAAATTTGTGGTTTAATCCCATTCCTTGATTGTTCTCACATTTGCTTCCTCACTTATTCTCTTCTATTAGTATTAGACTTTGTTTTTCATTTTAGTCACTTTTTAGTTATTTGTTTAGTTCTTTGATTTAGTTACTTTTATTCTACATCCTTCCTCACCCAAATTGTTTTAATATTTCAAAAGCTAAAAACAAATTTAGAAAAAGTAAAAATCCCAAAAAAGAAAATAAAAATTGAATTACAATTGAGTTTGTCTCTAGCTTACCCCCTTGATGTGGATTGATACCCTTACTTACCTCTACACTTTAGTTTGATTTTATTTTGTAGGTATTTTAAGATTTTGATTAACTTGGCTTGCAACGACGACGACACACAAAAAAGAAAAGTTATGAGCGGCCAAGAGACCTATGTGTACATCTAACATCTTTTTGGTCTCTTATCGGAGTATATATAACATTTACATTGATTATAGGAAATTATGGATGATGAAAGGACACCCCAGATCCCCCATATCAGAAAGGACACGTGAGGTTTTTTTTATGTGCTGGATCAGTTGTTCTTCCAGTTAGCAATAGCAATGTCCTCCTGGGTTAGCTCACCTTACTTATCGATATGGATTCGTAACAAGGGTCCTTCTACACTAACATAAAAAAAGTAGAGACATTTTGTAGACACACTAATGTATCACATTCGCATTGGCTCGTGTTTGGACTCCACATGTATCCCACTGACGTGGAGCCCAAACACGAGCAAATGCAAATCCAAATCTGACATGTCAATGTGTCTACAAAATGTGTGCCAGTCTAGAATTCGCAATACCCATCTCTACAGTGGTATGACGTCACTAATTAGTGAGAGTGCTAATAGAAAATGCTCTATAACCGACGATATATATATATATATATATATATATATATATATATATATATATATATATATATATATATATATATATTGAGAGAGGGAGGGAGAGAGAGAGAGAGAGAGAGATGTCCATATGTCCTCCTATTAATCTTAAGATGACAAATTTCTTGTCGCTAAGTCACCAATTGGGGATACCCAATCAGACCCTTTTAGATGACTTCCTCTATCCAGTTAAAGAGCCTATCCTCCTCATCTCCTAAACCCACGGTGCGTCATTATTCGAAATAAAAAATAAATAGTTATTATGGCTGACTATGTTGGTAAGAGTTATGAGGTCGACTAAAATTTAATCGATTCTCATGATGTCAAATGTGATAATCTGACATATGAGACATTCTTGTATAAAATCTCCTCAGTTATAAGTGTGATTTTTTTTTTATCCCAATATGATAGGATATATGATGCATTCTTGGAAATATCATGCAAATGTGATACATTATAAGGAAACACATTTTTCGTAGCACAAACAATGTCTCACATAACGATATCGTGAAACGCATTTCTGGACATACCTTTTTATGTCACCATTGTGTGAAAAGAGTGTATGTGTGGGAATGTGAAAAAAGGTATTCACTATGAGGGACTTTACTTAATTGAGGGTTAACATGACCTTATAATGTGTCAGGTTCAAATAATAATGACTCAATAATGGTCCCTTTAGTTTTTTATGAATACATGATTAGTTTTCAATAAGATCATTATTGAAATTGATTCTTTATCTTCTTTGAATATGATTCAAGATAGATGGAAAGTCCCTTGGTTCTTAAAAGATTTGGTTAATGAAATTAGAGGGTTGATTTCCTCTCCCAATTTTATTATCCAACATACTTGGAGGCAAAATAACTATGCTGCAGATGGTTTAGCTAATTTAGCTTCTTCATCTAAAGAAACTAGGATATTTCAAAAATTCAGTGAGTTACCAAAGATGATTAGGGGGTTGATGAATTTAGATAGATGGGGAATGCCAAATGTTAGAATTTTATAACTTGTTGAAGTTTTCTTTTGCTTGTAAGGTCACCTTGGAGAGGATTTTTCTCCAATTTATATTTATAATCCAAGGCTCCTTGCCTTTTCCTAAAAAAAAAAGAATACTTCATATTCCGACCAACCAAATTATTGGGTTATGTTAACCCTTGCCAAAGAGGGATAAAAAATTAAATTCGTTCCAAACATAGAGGAAGGTAAATAAAAATGGCTATTTTCTACATGGAAAGATAAAGGGTAAGGGTAATGGCATGTTTGTAGATATAGGATATTTATGGATTATAACTTATAACTATCTAAAATGACAAAATATAAGTTGGATTCTTCTATAGGGATTAAGGATAAAGATCACGGGGAGCTAAATATATTAGAAGAAAGGCAAAAATAAAGGATGAGTGAGACCAATTCCAATGCATACAAACCTAACAAAATCCCAAATATAGAGATCCTAATGGGGGCTTTATAAATCAACCCAACTTGTGTAGATATCTAAAACATGAGTGGTGCTATGAGTACAAAGCAAGCCCTCCAAATGTCTCCTAAAATCAATAAATTTGGGTGCCCTGGCCAGACCCATCCCACATGACAATACTTAATAGGTAGGTGAGTACAGATGTGGAGTCCATATCATATTTGTGGGAGATTTTGGGGTAGATTTTTTTTACTCATATCATTATTACTAAAACATTATAAAGAAAAATATAAGCCCCAAATTCCAACTTACCAAAAAAGAAAAGATAAAGTTTGGACTATTGGCCCACAATAGAAAGCAACAAACAACTAGTCTGCAAATCTACATTATAAGCTTTCTTTATTTTATCAATCTTGGCATGTAATAATTCTTCTGTAGTTTCCACAATTTCAGTGGTGCGATATTAACGTAATCACGATCACATACTTCAATTTGAGCAATATCTACCATTATCAAGGCTTGAGAAATTTCCAATATTTCCATACATTTCCAGCCTATTCACTAATTAAAATTATGGAAAAAATGTTAATTTTCTATTGATTTGGAGTCTCTACCTCAACAAAAGTAGCCACACCATCTTGGCCGTCAACGTGTTACCCAAAGGATGAAGGTGGTTTTGGATTGAGAAGTATCAAAACATTTAATAGAGATCTTTTAGTGAAACTCATATGGGGATTATAAAAAATAAGTGATTTTTATACATGTCCTCAAATTAAGGGCAAATAAATATTTAATTTTTACAAAGAGGATCAATGAAATATTCTTGAAAACTCTACCCAATCTCACCCTTATCTTTGCAATCAAATTAGAGAAGTTACCATATGGAATTAAATTGATATTTATATGTGGAAATATCATATTTAAAGGGTGATAATTTTAAGGAGGCACGTAATATTTGTAGACGAGTTGCCAAAAACTCAAAATGGGACATGGAATATTAGTTATAAATGAATAGTATTCTCATTGTGTCTCCATTATAATAATTGTTTTGAATTCATGTCCTAAAACACTCTTTGATTATTGTACCTAAAGTCACAAGAAAGATTCATTGATTAACATCAACATGGCCACATTATTCCATCCATTGCCCTGATTACACCATTTTAGGACAAAGGTATTTTAACACCCCTTACCTTTGAGTATCTATTTTTATATTAAATTGTGTGATTTAAGAGTTAATATTTACGAGTAGAGCATATTTAATGTTACTTGAATGTAAATAGTATAATATTATGTTATGTTACGTCGTTACGCTTTAAAGCGACGATTATGGCTTATATCCCAATCGGACTATTTAAGAAAGGTAATATGACGTTGGGATAGGAAATTATAAACGATATCTCAGATGTTAGTTTAGAAGTCACGGTTAGTCTAAGAACAATTGAGATAGTCAAAATAAGTGTCGGGTGTGTTTTTGTGTTCCAGGGCACTTTTGGCTAGTTACGACTTAAATATGATGTTACGAGTCATTTTAAGTATGTAGTAGCATTTAATGTTAGACTTAAATTTATTTAATCTATATTGTGTATTTGGTCTTGCAAGAGCAATTAAAAGCTCATTTGTGTTTAAACCTAGAAAGAAAGTGAGAGGAGAAGAGCTTGAGAGAAAGAAGAGAAAAAGAGAGGAATTGGTGATTTGAGCTTGGAATCGTTTCAACGAGGAGGAATCCGAGACTTAAATCTTGAGACAAGTTTTCTAAATTGAATAAATGTATGATTGTGTGTGAATAAATTGTATAAATTTTTAGTGTTCTTGAGTTTAAACTAGTTGATGATTTTGATGTTTAAACCCTAATGTATATGATGTAAACATGATTTGAGGGGTTCATAATAGTGGGTTATCATGTGGGAGTGATTATGGATGATATTGGTTGATGATTGTTGGTCTAGATGGAAGAAAAAGAAGTTGGGGGATTTAGGGTTCACATAAACCCGTAGCCAAAATTGGGTTGTCCGACCCAGGCGAATCGATTCACCCCTAGCAAATCGATTCGGTAAAATGATAGGCTACAGGTCTGAGTTAGCGAATCGATTCGAGTAGGTCAAATCGATTCATTAGGTTATAAAAAGTTTGGTTCTCTCGACAGAATCGATTCGACTGGGGTAAATTGATTCGCTTTCAAGGGCGAATCGATTCGAAAATAGTGTTGTTTTACAAAAAAATTCTAACTTTGTTTTAACTCCTTTTCTCTTGGGTCTAAAGATTTGGAACCTTATTATAGGTTGTATTATAGATAAATGTGACCTTATATGAGGGGATTAATACCCTAGGATGATAAGGGTCATTCAGGCCTATTTTGGGGATTTGAAACGATAGTATAATACTTCAATTGGTTAAGAAAATGATAGTAGGACTAGTGTATAGTAGGACTTTATTGTTTTGGCTTTCGAGGTTTAATATGGAAGTGTTTATACATTCTAGCCTTAATTTATTATACATCTATGCTTTCAGGTATAAGAATTTTCATTTTAATTCATTATACATACATTTTGTGATTTTAGCATACATACACATACCTCTGTAAATGCTATCATAAGGGAAGTTACGTGAAAGTGGTGAATCCCCTTGGCTAATGAATATAAGGAGAGTATAGTCCTCACGCCATACAACCAGTTGTTACATAGTATTATTGTTTATTCGAAATGAAGTAATTTCGGGTATGGTTACGCCTCACCATCGAAGGTATATGGCCGCTTACGATGCATTGTGATTTGGGTACCCAGGTGGTCATGAAACTAGGCCCTGGAAGATGATAGCAATTAGGGAACGCATCCAGTGGGGTAATTCCCAGAAGGATGGTCTTAGAAATGTTATTGCATGAATCTAACTGTTCTCATACAAATGGTTTTTAACGTAAATGATTAAATGGAATTATAAATCAACTCTGATAAAATGTGATCATTAATGATTAATTGACTTGTGAGGATAAATGATAAATTGGTAAACCAGGCATATTGGATAGAGTTAGGTTATTCCTATTAAGTAGTCAATTAGCTTAACTTAAAAATGAATTGTACGCATTAGGATGTGCACTTTAGAAGAGAGGTGAGTATAATTCTTCAAGTGAAGAGCGAATTTAACCTGTTTATGAAATTTGGCATTCATAACTGTTATGCATTTTATTCACTTCTAAATCATATCAAATCGGGCCCTGACCCGTTTATATTTTGTCTCTTGGTGTGGTTATTGTTGATGTACAGGTGTCCCGCCCCAAGGGATCCCGTTTTGACCTTACCTTCTAGTTTTAAGGAGCTACGACACATTGCGAATGTTGTAGGATTTTTGTATTAGACGCATCAAACTCTTTTTGGATATTCCAATTATGATTCGTCAGTGGTATTCGGGCAGGTTGCCCAAGTTTATAACTTATAGCTACAGTTATATTTGGTGTGACCTTTTTGTAACAGCCTGTTAACCGACAACTTATTCGATTATGTTTTTTAAATGCTATCAAACTGTTAGTTGTATATTAACCCTTTTGTTACGGAAGTAGATGACTGAAATAGTTTTTTTTAAATTGGAAAATATTTTGACATCCGTTTTTAAAATGTTGGGTGGTCATATCATATTATCTTCTATACGACAGTGATGCCAAGAATGGACCATTTAAGATTCCTATTTTATAGGAGTAGCGGGATGGCCACCTCCTATTTTAGTAAGCGGGGTGTCACA
This sequence comes from Sambucus nigra, assembly GCA_949130495.1. NCBI lineage: Eukaryota > Viridiplantae > Streptophyta > Magnoliopsida > Dipsacales > Adoxaceae > Sambucus > Sambucus nigra. The sequence continues at coordinate 419,429,103 of OX422223.1, forward strand.
GATGGTATCAGAGCATCAGGTTCTAGAGTCTTTAGGATCTGTGCGGACTTATCACATTCTACTATAGCGTTCTTTAATATAAAGCCCTATTATTAGGACCATTTTGTTTATGCGTGTTTGCGATCTTCCGGAAGGATAAACTATTTTAACTCTATATTGACTCAGTCGCTTTTTATCTCAGATGCCGCCTAAATGAGGTCGCCCGACAAGTGTAAATCGAGTTGCAGATGATGTAGAGCCCCCACCACCGCAGGAAACTATGAATGCGACAAAAGCGACTAATATTGTTGCCCAGACGGTCAATGCTGTAATGATCACTATGGCACAACAACTTCCACAAGCTCAACAACCGACAGTACCAGTGGCTCAAGACCATACAGGATCCTCCGTGTGGGAAAGAGTAAGAGAATCCTTCCAGAAAGGTCACCCTCCAGAATTTCAGGGTGGCGCTGATGTGATCTTGGCAAATCAATGGAGGAAGGATATTCAATGCCATCTTCGAATGGTGGAATGTAGTGAGGAGAGGAAACAACTTCTCGCCAGTTTTAAATTAGTGGGAGTAGCTCTCCAATGGTGGGAGTCGGTGACAACTCCGGAACAAAGGGATACTATGACTATCTCAAAGTTCTGGATTCTATTTGAATGAAAGTGTTTTCCTCCAGCAGTCCAGAAGGATATGAGGAGGAAGCTTCAGGATGTTACTCAAGGGGAGAGAACAGTGGCAGAGTATGAAGAGGAATTTACCTATTTGGCAACTTTTGTGCCGGACGAGGTAAGTACAAAAGATAAGAGAATCTCTAAATTTGTCGGGGGTTTTAATTGGAGGATAAGGCAACACCTGTTGGGGAACCCTGCCCTATAAAATTTTGGCGACATGATGAATACAACTTTACTTCATTACCAAGATCACCGCTTTCATTTGAAGGGGAGTAAGAAAATAAGGGATTCTGGATAATCTAGTAAACCAGGAGGAAATGGTACCGGTGGAGCACTATTAACACCACAACAGTAGGGGAGTAAACAGAAAGAGAGGGACCTTCAGTTGGGGGATCCGGCTAAGAAATAACATTTTGGGGGTTTAAGTTTTGGTGGGGGTGGTTTTAGGCAAAATCAGGGAGCTCAGCAGCAATACCAGCAAATAGTCCCATAGGGCCAAGCCGACCGAGGGAATAATGGAGGTAGAGTCCAGCAGGTCCAAGGTGCGGGGAAGTTTTGGAATAATAATCGGGGATGACATCTGGACAATTATGCGGGTTATTATTTTTAGTGCGGTGAGACGGGTCACATGAAGAGAGTCTATCCATAGTTGAATAGGGTAAATTGCCCGGAGGCCCTCAGAATCAGCAGGCACCTTTACAACCTCCAGCACCTATTCCAGCGGTCCCAGAACAACAGGGACAACTTCAATTTGGGCATATGTATAATGTCCAAAATGCTTTGTTGCCTCTAGCACCTCCAGCTATCTATGGTAAGTTTCCCATCCATGGGGTTGTAGGTCAAGTGTTATTTGACACGGGTGAAACACACTCATTTATAGCTACATACTTTGCTCATTCGACGGGATTGTTAGAGTCTGTCAATAGTACTCTTATGAGTGTAGATTCTCCTATGGGCGATGGCTCACTTATATTTTTTATTTGTAAAGGGGTGGGAATAGACCTTGGTAGATTGTGCTTTGAAGTCAACTTACTTGCCCTAGATATGGCCAGTTATGATGTTATTCTGGGCATGGATTGGTTAGTGAAGTACCGGTCCATGGTGAATTATTATGGGCGGAGTATACTCTTTTCCATTTTGGGGCAGGAAATGTTTTTAGTAGCCATGCCTCTTCCAGAAGGAAGTTCAAGCACTCACTTATACTGTATTAAGGAGAAGACTTTGCAAGGTATAGTTATTTCCTTAGACTTGATTCCTATTTTTAGAGAATTTGAGGATGTCTTTCTAGAAATTCTTGGCTTACCTCCAAGTCGTGAGATTGAGTTCGTAATTGACTTAGTGACGGGGACTAGGCCGATTGCGCGAACTCCATACCGCATGGCTCCTTTAGAAATGTGGGAGTTACGAGATCAAATTCGGCAGCTGTTGGGTCAAGGGTTCATTTGGCATAGTACATCACCATGGGGTGCCCCTGTATTATTCTTGAGGAAAATAGATGGTTCCCTCCGGTTATGTATTGACTATCATGAATTGAATAAGGTAACCATCCGAAATAAATACCCTTTACCTCAAATCAACGATTTGTTTGGTTAATTGAGATGAGCATCACACTTCTCTAAAATAGATATGAAGATTGGGTATCATCAGCTGCGAATTCGGGAGCAGGACGTGTCCAAAACCACGTTCTTGACTAGGTATGGGCCCTATGAGTTTCTGGTTATGCCCTTTGGGCTAACCAATGCTCCTGCGATATTTATGGTCCTTATGAATTGAGTATTTCGTGACCTTTTAGACCCGTTTGTGGTAGTGTTCATCGATGAAATTCTAGTCTATTCTCGAACTGAAGTTGATCATGCTGAACACTTGAGATTGGTCCTCCAGATACTACGAGATCATCAGCTATATGCAAAGTTTAAGAAGTATAATTTTTGGCTACAGGAAGTGCAATTTTGGGGGCATATCGTAATGGCTAAGGGTATTTCCGTAGACCCAAATAAGGTTACAGCGGTGAGGGAATGGGGTCAGCCCACGATGCCGACTGAGATCCGTAGCTTTCTGGGTTTGGCGAGATATTATCTCCGTTTTATTAAGGGTTTTTTAAAGATTGCTGGCCCTTTAATGAACTTGATCCGAAAGGGAGTGCGATTTGTTTGGGACGACTCCTGTCAGCTAGCTTTTGAGAAGCTAAAAGACAAATTGACTTCTCTCTCTGTACTCGCATTGCCAATATTGGGAGTAGATTATTTAGTCTTTACTGACCCATCTCTACAGGGATTAGGGGGTATGTTATAATAGGTGCATAGGGCCATTGCATACGCGTCTCGCAAGCTTAATCCCCATGAGTAGAATTATCCCATACACGATGTAGAGCTTGCCGCAGTAGTGTTTGCCTTAAAGATATGGAGGCATTACCTTATGGGAGAGAAATTTAGCCTCTTTACGGACCACAAGTCATTACAATATTTGTTCACATAGAAAGACCTAAATATGCGTCAATGTCGATGGTTAGAGTTTGTGAAGGACTACCAATTTGATATTCACTACCACCCATGCAAGGCAAATGTGGTGGCTAACGCGCTGAGTCGAAGACCCGTGTGGTAATTAGCGGAATTATGGAATGCTAAGTGGAAGGAACTTGGCCAGGATGATGTTGTAGCTAGAGCGTGTATGTTGGTGTTAACCATTACACCCGATATAATTATGCGAGTAGTAAAAGCACAAGTTGGGGATAAAGACTGTCAAGACCGGGTACGACAACTATTGACTGAGGGAGCAGAGTCCTACTCTGTTTGTTCTGAGGGTGGGTTACGTTTCCATGGAAGACTTATAGTCCCAGATGACGAAGACTTGAGATGTGCTGTCATGAAAGAATCCCATGGTTCAAGATTTGCAGTACATCCCAGCGAGGACAAAATGTACCAAGATATGCATCGTCAATATTGGTGGGCAGGAATGAAAAGGGACATTTCTGAGTTTGTTTCCCAATGCAGCACTTGTCAGTTAGTGAAGGTAGACCACCAACGATCGGTTGGAATGTTTCAACCGTTGGAAATAATGGTGTGTAAATAGGAGAATATGTCAATGGATTTTATCATAGGATTGCCGACAATGCAAAGTGGGCATGATTCTATTTGGATCATTATCGATCGCTTGACCAAATTAGCACACTTCCTACCAGTGCAGACGGATTACATTACGGCACGTTATGCTCAGCTTTTCATAGTAGAGATTGTAATACTTCATGGGGTGACAATCCATAGAGTGCCCGATCGAGATAAAATTTTTGTATCCCTTTTTTGGCGAAGTTTCCAAGAGGCGATGGGAATCGAATTGCGATTGAGTACATCATACCATCCGCAAACCGATGGTCAAATGGAGAGAGTCAACCAAATGTTGGAGGATATTCTTTGAATGTGCATCCTTGATTTTAAAGGAGGATGGGAGCAATACCTTCCATTGGTCGAATTTGCATACAATAATTCGTATGAATTCACGATAGGTATGAAACCGTATGAGGCATTGTATGGCCGACAGTGTCAATCGCCTGCTTGTTTGTTAGAAGTAGGAGACAATAAGCTCCTTGGACCTTAAATGATCCAAGATACATCTTCAAAGATTGAGCTTATTTGAAATCGCATACGGATTGCACATGATCGCCAGAAAAACCATGCTGATGCAAATCGGAGGCATGTGAATTTGGAAGTGGGGGATCAAGTTTTATTGCGGGTGTCTCCAATGAAAGGTTTTATATGATTTGGGAAGAAAGGCAAACTTACGCCAAGGTATGTAGTCCCTTTTCCCATTATTGAAAGAATAGGCCCCGTGGCATATCGACTTGCTTTGCCGGAACACCTACAACGAATTCATGATGTATTTCACGTTTCATATTTAAAGAAGTATAAAAGATGCGAGGGAGATCATTGGCATGTTCTATTGGACGATATTGAGTTGCAGCCCGACATTTCGTATGAGGAACAACCTATTGCCATCTTAAACCACGGTGAGCGTAGACTAAGGTCAAAAGTGGTGCCCTTGGTTCGAGTCCAATGGGGACACCACAATGCCGAGGAATCAACTTGGGAATGAGAGGACGATATTCGAGAAAAGTACCCATACCTCTTTTTACGAGGTACGTCTAAATTTTGAGGATAAAATTTCCTTGTAAGGGGGGGGGGGGGGGAGTATGTAATACCCCTTACTTTTGAGTATTTATTTTTATATTAAATTGTGTGATTTAAGAGTTAATATTTACGATTACTGCATATTTACTGTTAATTGAATGTAAATAGTGTAATATTTTGTTATGCTGCGTTGTTGTGCTTTAAAGCGACAGTTATGGCTTATATCCCAATTGGACTATTTAATAAAGGTAATATGATGTTGGGATAGGAAATTATAAACGATATCTCATATGTTAGTTTAGAGGGAATAGTTAGTCCGGGAATGGTTGAGATAGTCAAAATAAGTGCCGGGTGTGTTTTTGGGTTCCGGGGCACTTTTGGCTAGTTACGACTTAAATATGATGTTACGAGTCATTTTAAGAATGTAGTAGAATTTAATGTTAGAATTAAATGTATTTAAGATATATTGGGTATTTGGTCTTGCAAGAGCAAGTAAAAACTCATTTGTGTTTAAACCTAGAAAGAAAGAGAGAGGAGAAGAGCTTGAGAGAAAGAAGAGAAAAAGAAAGGAATTGGTGATTTGAGCTTGGAATCGTTTCAATGAGGAGGAATTCGAGACTCAAATCTTGAGTCAAGTTTTCTAACTTGCATAAATGTATGATTGTGTATGAATAAATTGTATAAATTGTTAGTGTTCTTGAGTTTAAACCATTTGGGAATTTTGGTGATTTTGATGTTTAAACCCTTATGTATATGATGTAAACATGATTTGAGGGGTTCGTAATGGTGGGTTATCATGTGAGAGTGATTATGGATGCTATTGGTTGATGATTTTGGGTCTATATTGACACACTCCAACACAGTTACTTATAATTAAGTTTGAAAGTCAAAGTGAGTCAAACCATGATTAATTTAACCAAACCGTAAACAAGAGTTTTAATTTCAAAGTCATCATTGTAAATCCATATAACTGAAAACCCTTTTTACAACATCAGAGTAGTCATACTTATATAAACTTCCTTGAAGGATAATTTAAATTAATTATATCATTTAAATTTAAACAGAATCTTTGTTTCTCAAATTCCTGGCTAACCCAACTCGACTTCCTAGATTTGGCAGTGACAGCGCGTTACCTGAAAAATGTGAACATAGGAACCATGAGCAAAATAGCCTAGTGAATGCATCACTAATATACTACATCATGAATTTAAATGCAATAAACCATGTTCATATAATTATGTATTAACCTATATGTCTCATTCATAATGAATGACCAACTTTTCTGAATCACGATTCACATATCCTGTCTAAATAGACAATTCTCCCCCATTCCTGGTCGAGGAGTAACCCCTTGTCATTAATAGACAAATATCCCCCATTTCGAGTCGGGGAGTAACATCCCATTTCGGTAAACCGAAATGAACAATTTCATATTCTTTATATTTTGATCATGTCAACAACACGATACACATATCTCTTTCCAGTGAGTACACTCACCTTGGTTGACAACTATGTATTCACGTTTTCTTCTGGTGGAGCTGAACTGGGTTGATTAGACCTTAAACCTGTCAATCCAACTAAATCAGTACTGAACCTCAATCATAAATATTATCCAAACATAATTATGTAACTTTCCACGACTATACATCAACAATATAATTCCAATTAAGTCACATTCCGTAAAACATAGGTAAATGCAAAACAATGATATACATGTTGATAAAGTTACGGACATTCAACCGTAGGAAATACCTTATGAGGAATTCATAACTAAAGTCAAGTAAACATGAAATTATACTACTCAATGTATATACACATGAAACATGTACTCAAAGTACCCTTTGTAAGGGCGAAATACAAACATTCATTCAAGGGGTACCCTGTATGGCCTGAAATTATTGTCTTACATACTTAACCATCCTATATTCCTAAATTGTATAAATACAGGGGTCCAACCTCATAAATATGAAAACATATATGAATATACTATCCAGTACAAGTGACGGTGTAGTTTTTCAAGCTTCCTAGGGCAAGTTATGACCATTTCTCTACAACACAAGAAATCTGCCCTACAAGCTCCTCTATTGTTCCTTCGAATTCCCAGAATTTTCATAATTTTTCTACAGCATAACTTTCCATGTTTTTCAACCCATTTTCATTACACATACTTAAGGGTACAAAATTAAAGTTTCATAATTTTTTGACTTCATTTGCTATCTCAAAAGCTCGACTAAACTTAGGGCATACCGAAATCAAGTATACAAACAATAACCATGTACCAACTTGAAATCATCATTACGGCCTAACCACAAGGAGATAAATTCTCATTTTCGGATATGATATGAACATATGAGTCTGATGTCATATCCAATTGGAATTTCTCAATTTCAGTAATCACACAAATAGATATGCAAGTTTTAATGAAAGGGGTTTCAATACAAAGCAATTTTAAAGGTTTCTACATTCAACTTAACATAAACTTGCGTCTAACCGTACATACATATAAAGGGCTGAAACTTTCGTAAACCTATGATGATTTATATCATATAAATCAGTAATATAATATAAATGACAAGATTTGCAATTAGGATTACCTTCGGGACTTTTACGTAATTTCCACGGATTTTTCTACACCTTTTCTCCTCACTTTTCCTTCCTAAACTCCCTAATTCTATTCTCTCAAGGTGAAACTCTTTAATGGCTGATTTTGGATGAAGGATAAATCTATTTCAAGGGTATAATGTCGTCCAAGGATGCCACCCAAGCCAACCAGTCAAATTAAACCATTTGGTTTAATAAAAGACAAAATACCACTTAAAGGGAATGGACAACTTTGCCCTTTGTTCGTAAATTCGGTATAACTCTTTACTACTGCATCCATTTGATGATCTGTTTGTTGTGTTACAACCCTAACTCATATGTCTACAACTATCTAGTTTTCACCTCAAGTCATTTATAATTTTATAAAGGTCAAAACTAGTCTCTAACAGGAATATTTCTACCGAAAACAACAAAATTCGTGTTTGTAAATAATTCGACCTTTCATGATTTATGAAAGTAGGATTATAATAAAAATAATCACTTAGCATTAGATATACTAATAGCACATTATTCATATCACATAAGATAAGTATGATTTAATTATAATTTATCATAATTATATTTGGGTTGTCACAACTTCCCCCCCTTAGAAAATTTCGTCCCCGAAATTTAATATAAAGGTCACTTACCAAACAAATGGGGATACTGTTTCCTCATGCTATCCTCCATTTCCAAAGTTTCTTCTTTAAATCCATGGTTCATCCACATAACCTTAACTAAGGGAATAACTTTATTTCTCAATACTTGGTCCTTACGATCAATAATTTCCATTGGTTCCTCGATGTACGATAAGTCTTCGTTCAGTTCAATTGGTTGAGCTTTTAACTGATGAGATGGATCCGCCAAATACTTACGAAGCATTGATACATGAAACACATCATGTAAACGGGATAAATCTTGAGGTAATGCTAATCTATAAGCCAAGGGCCCAATTCTTTCCAACACCTCATATGGTCCAATGTATCTTGGACTTAGTTTCCCCTTTTTACCAAATCTCATAACGCCTTTCCACGGTGAAATACGCCGGAATAAAAAATCTCCCTTCTAAAATTCCAATGGATACTTCCTCTTACCTGCATAAAATTTCTGCCTACTTTGTCCTATCTTTACCCGTTCCCGAATAATTTTGATCTTTTCAGTCGTCACATCTATTAATTCAGGACCCAATATTTTCCTTTCACCCACTTCATCCCAACACAAAGGCGTTCTACATCTCCTCCCATATAAAGCTTCATAAGGAGCCATACCAATAGTCGACTGATAACTATTATTATATGAAAATTCCATCAATGGCAAATGATCATCCCAGCTACCTTTGAAGTCAAATACACAGGCTCGTAACATGTCTTCTAATATTTGAATCGTCCTTTCTGATTGCCCATCAGTTTATGGATGAAACGCAGTGCTGAACTTCAAACTTGTGCCCATGGCATTATGGAGATGAGGCCAAAACTTAGAAGTGAACGTTGGATCTCTATCTGATACAATTGACACTGGTGCCCCATGTAAACGGATAATCTCATCAATGTACATACGTGCATACTTGTCAACAGTGTAAGTGGTCTTAACTGGAAGAAAATGAGCTGACTTCGTCAATCGGTCTACAATCACCCAAATAGAATCATGCCCCTTTGGTGACTGGGGTAATCCCGTAACAAAGTCCATCGTTATATGCTCCCACTTCCATTCCAGAATAGGCAATGACTGTAATAATCCCACCGGCTTCTGATGCTCCGCCTTTACTTGCTGGCATACTAATTATTTAGCTTCGAACTCTGCAATCTCACGTTTCATATTGTTCCACCAGTAATACTCTTTCAAATCTCTATACATTTTGGTACCTCCCGGATGCATAGAGTAAATAGAACTATGTGCCTCTTCTAATATATCCTTCTTTAAGGATGGATCATTCGGTACACAAATTCTATTTTTATAACACAACGATTCATCATTCTTAATCTCAAAGTCACTCTCTCTACCATCTCGAACTTTTTGTTTCTTCTTCTCAAGGAATGGATCACTGGTCTGCAAATTTCATATGCGTTCGGCCAATAAAAGTATCACTGTGACATGTGATAATAATCCTCCACTTTTTGAAAACTTCAATTCAATCACCATCGATGCCAAGTCAAGAATATTTCCAACACGGGAACACCGTATACAACCAAGAATCCTTGATGATTTTCGACTCAAAGCATCTGCTACTACATTGGCCTTCCCAGGATGATGATGGATGTTACAGTCATAGTCTTTAATCAGCTCTATCCAATGCCTCTGTCTCAAATTCAATTCTTTCTGTGTAAACAAGTATTTCAAACTTTGATGATCAGTAAATATCTCATAAGTTTCTCCATACAAGTAATGTATCCACAAATTTAAAGCAAAAACAATGGCTGCTAGCTCCAAATCGTGTGTAGGGTAGTTTCCTTCACGCGTCTTTAATTATTTGGAAGCATATGCTATTACCTTCCCGTTCTTCATAAGAACACATCCTAACCCCTGAAATGAAGCATCTGTATAGATCACAAAAGACTCATTCCCACATGGAATAGTAAGTATAGGGGATGAAACCAACCGATTCTTTAATTCTTTAAAACTCCTCTCACATTCTTCAACCCATACAAACTTCACTTCTTTACGAGTCAATTTTGTCAGTGGTAATGCTATTGCTGAAAATCCCTTAATGAATCTGCGATAGTAACCTTCCAATCCTAGGAAACTCCTAATTTTTATCACATTCTTAGGACTTTCCCATTCAACAATTGCTTCCACCTTCTTTGGATCAATATATATCCCATTTCCCGAGATAACATGCCCTAAAAACACAATTTCATTCAACCAAAACTCACACTTGCTGAATTTAGCAAACAATTTCTTCTCTCTCAAAATTTGCAATACAAGTCTCAAATGCTTCTCATGTTCTTCCATGCTACGTGAGTAAATCAACACATCGTCTATGAATACAATCATAAATGAATCAATAAAAGGGTGGAATACTCGATTCATCAAATCCATAAAAACTGCTGGAGAATTAGTCAATCCAAATGGCATCACTAAAAACTCATAGTGCCCATATCGAGTCTCAAAAGCTGTTTTGGAAATATCACTATCCTTTACTTTCAATTGATGGTAACTCGATCTCAAGTCAATCTTCAAAAATACTGTGGCCCCCTATAATTGGTCAAAAAAATCATCAATACGAGGTAGAGGGTACTTATTTCTGATGGTCACCTTATTCAACTGTCGATAATCAATACACAATCGCATTGTCTCATCTTTCTTTTTCACAAATAACACTGGGGTCCCCATGGCGAAACACTTGGCTGAATGAACCCTCTGCTTATCAGATCTTGTAATTGCACTTTCAATTCCTTCAACTCTATTGGTGCCATTCTATAAGGAGAAAGGGAAATCGGACCAGTACCTGGAATTAATTCAATGGAAAACTCTACTTCCCTATCGTGTGGCAGTCCTGACAATTCCTCTGAGAAGACATCAGAAAATTATCTAACCACTGGTATATCTTAAACTTTAAGTGCTTCTTTACTAACATCAACCACATACGCTAAATACCCCGTACAACCCTTACTCAATAACTTTCTGCTCTTTATTGCTGAGATAAGACAATTAGGGACAACATTCCTTTCCCCTGTAAACTGGAACTCGGGTTCACCAGGAAGATGAAATGTAACTTCTTTTCGAAAACAATCAATGGAAGCATGATACGATGATAACCAATCCATCCCCAATATAATATCAAAATCTCGAATGGCCAACGGTATCAAATCAACATAGAAATCTCGCTCACCCATTCGTAAGACACAATCTTTATAAACATGCTCAACTAGAATTACACTTTCCATTGGGGTAGAAATATATAAGGCACAATTGAGGAATGAACATGGTCTACCCAAATATGAAACAATATGTAATGCCACAAATGAATGCATAGATCCAGGATCAATGAGTGCATATAGATCTTTATTTGCAATAAAAAGTTTACTTGCAACCACTCAGGTGTAGCATGGGCATCTTGCAATGTCATCACAAACACTCTTCCTCCTGCCTTCGATCCACTTGCTTGTTCTGTACCTCTCCCTCTGGTGGCTCGGCCTGGAGAGGATCCCTTATGAGGCCCCACACTACTAACTAAAATCGCTCTTGATAACATCGGACAATTCTTTCTCAGATGGCCCTTCTAATGACAGTTGAAACATTATATATTCAGTAGCTTTGGGCAATTTCTCTTTACATGACCCGATGTCCCACAAAAGAAATAAACATTTGGATCTCCTTGCGATGAAACTCTTGAGCCCCTTCGACCACTTGCTTCACCCCTTTGAAAACTACTTCCCATGCCTCTACCATGTTGGAATTTCTTCCCTCCAAGTCTCGAATATTCTGTATCACTACCCTTTTGATAATTTGGATCGAATCTGATTCTCTTTACACCTCGTTCTCGATTCCCTCTAGCTTCATTCACGTCCCTTTCTACTAGCATGGCTTTATTCACTAAGGATGAATAGTTAGAATCCTCTAAAGCCGACAACCTTGATTTAATAACTAACTGAAGTCCGTCAAGAAATCGGCTACACATGTCTTCCTCATTCCGGATAAACCTCGAAGCAAACCGAGATAAGGCTGTAAGTTTAGCTTCGTATTCTCCAACTGTCATACTCCCCTGATTCAATATGAAATATTCCTTCTCCTTTTGTTTTCGATACATTGGGGGAAAATACTTATCATACAAAGCTTTGACAAAAGCATCCCATGAGATCACATTCCCACCTTCTGGAGTAATCAACAAATGTTTTGTGGCATCCCACCAATATTTAGCTTCTCCTTTCAGCATATACGTCGCCAAGGACACTCGTTGATTTTCAGGCATCCTCAACACCCCAAAGATAAGTTCAATCTCTTTAACCCAGACTTATGCCTCTGCGGGATCAACTGCTCCTTCGAACGATGGTGGGTTCATCTTAATAAATTTCTCATGTGAAGTACTTCTTTCTTCCCGGTGTATCACCTCCTCAGCCCTAGCTAAGGCTTGTGCCTCCAGTTTCCTGGTCTGTTGTTCTTCCATCTGTGCCATAAATCTATCTTGTTGCTCTGCCATTAGCGTCATAGCACGTGCCATTTTTTGCATATCTGTCAGTTGTTCTGGCTCGGGTTCCATATTTATCTGAATAGGTTGCTCAACCTCCGCTTCTGCTGGAATATTTGAAGCCTCATCTTCTATTCTCACATTTACATTCCCTCGTTTCATTCTCTTATATCTGAAATGAATCAAAGATATAGATACATGCATATATACATATCTTTCCTAATATAATCGTTAGTATCAAATAAAATATATTTCTATCATTCACTGCCAAATCTAGACTCTTCTCACTCCAGAACCTCTAAAAACCTAGGCTCTGAAACCAAAAGCTGACACACCCCAACCTAGTTACTTATAATTAAGTTTGAAAGTCAAAGTGAGTTAAACCACGATTAATTTAACCAAACCATAAACAAGAGTTTTAATTTCAGAGTCATCATCCATATAACTGAAAACCCTTTTTACAACATCAGAGTAGTCATACTTATACAAACTTCCTTGTAGGATAATTTAAATTAATTATATCATTTACATTTAAACAGAATCTTTGTTTCTCCCATTCCTCGCTAACCCAACTCGACTTCCTAGATTTGGCAGTGACATCGCATTACCTGAAAAATGTGAACATAGGAACAATGAGCAAACTAGCCCAGTGAATGCATCACTACTATACTACATCATGAATTTAAATGCAATAAACCATGTTCATATAATAATGTATTAACTTATCCGTCTCATTCATAATGAATGACCAACTTTTCTGAATCATGATTCACATATCCTGTCTAAATAGACAATTCTCCCCCATTCCTGGTCGAGGAGTAACCCCTTGTCATTAATAGACAAATCTCCCCCATTTCGGGCCGGGGAGTAACCTCCCATTTCGGTAAACCGAAATGAACAATTTCATATTCATTATATTTTGATCACATCAACAACACGATACACATATCTCTTTCCAGTGAGTACACTCACCTTGGTTGACAACTATGTATTCACGTTTTCTTCTGGTGGAGCTGAATTGGGTTGATTAGACCTTACACCTGTCAATCCAACTAAATCAGTACTGAACCTCAATCATAAATATTATCCAAACATAATTATGTAACTTTCAACGACTATACATCAACAATATAATTCCAATTAAGTCACATTCCATAAAACATAGGTAAAGGCAAAACAATGATATACATGTTGATAAAGTTACGGACATTCAACTGTAGGAAATACCTTATAAGGAATTTATAACTAAAGTCAAGTAAACATGAAATTATACTACTCAATGTATATACACATGAAACATGTACTCAAAGTACCCTTTGTAAGGACGAAATACAAACATTCATTCAAGGGGTACCCAGTATGGCCTGAAATTATTGTCTTACATACTTAACCATCCTATATTCCTAAATTGTAGAAATACAGGTGTCCAACCTCATAAATATGAAAACATATATGAATATACTATCCAGTACAAGTGACGGTGTAATTTTTCAAGCTTCCTAGGGCCAGTTATGACCATTTCTCTATAACACAAGAAATCTGCCCTACAAGCTCCTCTATTGTTCCTTCGAATTCCCAGAATTTTCATAATTTTTCTACAGCATAACTTTCCATGTTTTTCAACCTATTTTCATTACCATACTTAAGAGTACAAAATTAAAGTTTCATAATTTTTTGACTTCATTTGCTATCTCAAAAGCTCGACTAAACTTAGGGCATACCGAAATCAAGTATACAAACAATAACCATGTACCAACTTGAAATCATCATTACGGCCTAACCACAAGGAGATAAATTCTCATTTTCGGATACGATATGAACATATGAGTCTAATTTCATATCCAATTGGAATTTCTCAATTTCAGTAATCACACAAATAGATATGCAAGTTTTAATGAAAGGGGTTTCAATACAAAGCAATTTTAAGGGTTTATACATTCAACTTAACATAAACTTGCATCTAACCGTACATACATATAAAGTGCTGAAACTTTCGTAAACCTATGATTATTTATATCATATAAATCAGTAATATAAGATAAATTACAAGATTTGCAATTAGGATTACCTTCGGGACTTTTACCTAATTTCCACGGATTTTTCTACACCTTTTCTCCTCACTTTTCCTTCCTAAACTCCCTAATTCTCTTCCCACAAGGTGAAACCCTTTCATGGATGATTTTATCTGAAGGATAAATCTATTTCAAGGGTATAAGGTCGGCCAAGGATTCCTCCCAAGCCAACCAATCAAATTAAACCATTTGGTTTAATAAAAGACAAAATACCACTTAAAGGGAATGGACAACTTTGCCCTTTGTTCGTAAATTCGGTATAACTCTTTACTCGAGAATCCATTTGATGATCCGTTTGTTGTGTTACAACCCTAAATCACATGTATACAACTATCTAGTTTTCAGCTCAAGTCATTTATAATGTTATAAAGTTCAAAACTAGTCTCTATCAGGAACATTTCTACCGAAAACAACAAAATTTGTGTTTGTAAATAATTCGACCTTTCATGATTTATGAAAGTAGGATTATAATAAACATAATCACTTAGAATTAGATATACTAATAGAAAATTATTCATATCACATAAGATAAGTATGATTTAATTATAATTTATCATAATTATATTCGTGTTGTCACATATATGGAGGAAGAATAAGTTGGGGGATTTAGGGTTAACATAACCCGTAGCCAAAACTGGGCTATCCAACCCTGGCGAATCGATTCGGTAAAATGATAGGCTACAGGTCTAAGTTAGAAAATTGATTCCGGTAGGAAGAATCGGTTCGTCAGGTTAGCATAAAATTTTGTTCTCTCGATCGAATCAATTCGGAAATAGTGTTATTTTACAATTTTTTTTTTAACTTTGTTTTAACTCCTTTTCTCTTTGGTCTAAAGATTTGGAACCTTATTATACGATGTATTATAGATAAATGTGACCTTATATGAGGAGAGTAATACCCTAGTATGATAAGGGGGCATTCAGTCCTATTTTGGGTTAAGAAAATGATAGTAGGGCTAGTGTATAATAGGGCTAGTGTTGTTTTGGCTTTCGAGGGCTAGTATGGAAGTGTTTTTACATTGTAGACTTAATTTATTATACATCTATGTTTTCGGGTATAATAATTTTCTTTTTAATTCATTATACATACATTTTGTGATTTTAGCATATATGCTCATACCTTTATAAATTCTACCATAAGGGAAGTTATGCGAAAGAGGTGAATCCCCCTGGTTAATGAATGTAGGGAGAGTATAGTCCTCATGCCATAGCACCAGTTGTTACATAATGTGATTGTTTATTCGAAATTAAGTAATTTTGGGTATGGTTACGCCTTACTGTCGAAGGTATGTGGTCGCTTCCCATGCGTTGTGATTTAGGGTACCCAGGTGGTCATGAAACTAGGCCCTGGAAGATGATGGGAATTAGGGAACGCATCCAGTGGGGTAATTCTCGGAAGGATTGTCTGAGAAATGTTATTGTATGAATCTAACTGTTCTCATACAAATTGTGTTTTAACACAATTGATTAAATGGAATTATGAATCAACTATGATTATATGTGATCATTAATGATTAATTGACTTGTGAGGATAAATGATAAATTGGTAAACCAAGCATATTGGATAGAGTTAGGTTATTCCTATTAAGTAGTCGGGTAGCTTAACTTAAAAATGAATTGTACACGTTAGGATGTTCACTTTAGAAGAGAGGTGAGTATAATTCTTCAAGTGAAGAGCGGATTTAACGTGTTTATGAAATTTGGCATTCATAAATGTTATGCATTTTATTCACTTCTAAATCATATCAAACCGGCCCCTGACCCGTTTATATTTTGTCTCTTGGTGTGGTTATTGTTTATGTTCAGGTTTCCCACCACAAGGGTGCCCGTTCTAACCTTCCCTTCCAGTGTTAAGGAGCTACGACACATTGAGGATATTGTAGGATTTTTGTATTAGACGCATCAATCTCTTTTTTGATATTTTAGTTATGATTCGTCAGTGGTATTCGGGCATGTTGTCCAAGTTTATATCTCATAGCTACTATTATATTTGGTGTGACTTTTTTGTATCAGTCTGTTAACCGACAGCTTGTTCGGTTATGTTTTGTAAATGCTATTAAACTGTTAGTTGTATATTAACCCTTTTGTTACGGAAGTAGATGATTGGAATAGTTTTTTCTTAAATTGGAAAATATTTTGACATCCGTTTTTAAAATGTTGGGTGGTAATATCATATTATCTTCTATACGACAGTGATGCTAAGAATGGACCATTTAAGATTCCTATTTTATTAGGGTGTCACAGGTATATGGACTAGAAATGGGTTAACTTCGGTATTATATATATATATATATACATATGTAGTAGGAGCATTAAGAAGCCTCCAAACGGTGAATCCTAAATTCTCAGATTTTTGAGTTTTTTTTAAATTACACGTGTTACTCATCCTAAACTCTCAGATTAGTTTTCAAACCACCCCACGATCCACCTTGGCAAGTTGGTTCTGTTAAAAAAGAAAACCACCATCGTTCAGTTAAAAAACCATGCATCATTTATCAATACTCCTCATCTACATTCTACCACCTCACCTCTGTCTATCTCAATCTCTGCCAACAAGTTCGTAGCAATATTCTTCACCAGGTACACCTATTTGCATAGTAATCCCAAACCACCATCTCATTCATGACTAAAGCTCACCATCCTACCCCAACCAAACCACCACCTCATTCCTTATTTGGAAGTTTCAAAACGTGTCCAGGATTTTCAGTTGAACAACGTCTGTGTTTGTTTGTTTCTACACGTCCAGGTATTTCAGCATTTCATGTTGTTTCTATGTGTTGTTTATATATGTTGTTTTATGGTTTCGGTTTCTGTATATATTTGAATTAAGTTTATGTGCATGGTGTATATATGTGGAGTATATAACAAGGTGTTACCTGTTTGCATATGGGGTTCCATTATTGTTACCTTTTTTTTCTTCCTATTTTAATGTGTAGTAGATTAACTTTGGTTAAAACAAATTGGGTCTTTATAACAGGTAAGAGAGAGTCGTTTTTTTTCTTCTTTTGTTTGCACTTTTTTGGTTTGAAAGAGAATGAGGTTTTAATTCGTTTTTCTTTGTTTCTATTCAAACTGATATAGATACACACATGTGTTTGGTATGTGTGATATGTGTTGTGCATTGTATATGCGTATATATAATAAGATACAAAAATGTTTATATCTATTTTTATAAACTGGGTTTCTATACACCAACTGTTTTTTTTTTTAAAATTGGGATTTTATAACAGATCTTATTATATATACACATGTTGTACATATATGAGAACTCTCTAAAATTCCATCCTTAATTTTTTAGCATATATATAACATATATACGCCTGAACCTCCACCACACTATTTTCCTCCACTCTCTCTATATCCTTGCCAAGGTATAGCAAGACCGTAAGAACCATTCCAAAATTCTTTCCATATGAATTGGCTGCGAGTTAGGTTCTGAGAGAAGGATATAAGTAGAGGTTGAATGAAATGGTGATAGGGAGGTTGTGTGAAATAAGGAAATAAGTGTGTTTTGGGAGATATGTATATAACATATATAACACATCTCCGTATTCCTACTCCATCTTCCTCTTTTATATATATATTTTTAGACCCATTGCCTCTAGTATGTTAAGAGATGTTAGTATATATATTGATGCTGTATAACTGAAGTATATATTGCATAGGGAAGTATATATATATATTGATGCAAAACAACCCATTTCCCCGTGTGTGTGCAAACTATGTAACAGAAGTACATATATTGATGTTGTGTAAGTTATATATGTAACTAACAAATATAACTTACACACTTGCCGACCCGAGTGACTGAAGAAATTACTGCCAAGGTTCCTTAAGAGTGGGTGATAAGAGACCTGATATAATTTATAATTTACGTGTTATAACATACCTGTTATAATTTACGGGTCTGTGTTACATTTTTTTACGGGTCTGTTATAATTTTACGGTATGTATTACATTTTTACGGGTTTGTGCTATAATTTACAGGTCTGTGTTATAATTTACCAGTATATGTTACATTTTTTAATGGGTCTGTTATAATTTCCGTAATATAATTTATGCGATGAGCTGAGAAAGTTACATTTATATATATATGTTCATTTTTTCTCTTCATTTTTCGTGTAGGGGTCTATTAATCACTGCCATCACCGAGACTATTTCTTCATTAATCTCCATTGATTCCTTCATTTGATCTTCATTGCTTCCATCAAAGACGTGCCAACATATTATCTCAACAACTCCTTCAATAGTCATCCTTTTCACCTAGTCTATCTAAACTATGTGATGAAATTTTCTCACACTTTTGTCAGGGTTTGTATGGAATGCCAAATCATTGTTTAGTGCATGGGAATAATCGATGTGGAGAAATTGGTGTGACTGCTTTAAACACGTGTATCTGAACCGTTATCTTTATATTTTCATATGAGAAGTCTAAGTAGTTATTTAGTCAATAAAATGGTTCTTTTCCGATTTGTTGCTACCTGACTACATAATGGGTGTCATTTCTATGCAAATTATGGCTCTCTCTTCATTGTTAATAGAAAATACGACATATTATAAAAAAAATAATGAAATAGACAAAAAAAAAGCAAATTATAAAATCATTTTTTTTTCGTTTACGGGTCTGTTAACCTCCACCATCACAGATACTATTTATTCGTTAATCTCCATTGATTTCGGACATGACTGTGTAATATATCATCTCCCACTATGCTCCAAACTTGAAATCAGAATTTATTAGAATTTTGATTTTTAAAAATGAATTGATTATTCTTAAAAATGATTAATGTCTTACTAATGTATTTATGTACATTTTTTTTCATATCTTCTTTTTTCTATAAGTAGGTGTCATCTTCTTTTCCATTGCATTTTACATCCCACATTTCGTATAGTCTCTCCCGACGCGGTATGTTACTTACTCCTCAAATATATATAGATAAAGACAGTATAATTTATAATGTTTTTTTGAAAAAGATAAACACTTTTTATACACATATATAGGTTATCTGCCTACATTGTAATAATGTTTTTGAAAAAAATTGTGTTGATTTGTTATGTTTTTATTTCCACACACATGTTCTATTTTCATTTCTAAAAATTATTTTTTTTATTCCTAGAAATAATTCTTATTATTGAAAAAAAATTATTACCGTTGAAAAACGTTTTTTACTTGGTAAAAATATATTTATATGGTGAAAACCATTTTTCATTGGTTGAACGCTTTTTTCACTTGCTAGAAATGTTTTATTATTTTTGAAAATTATTTTTTATTTGTTGAAAACCATTTGTTTATTCCTAAAAATAATTAATGTCTTACCAATGTTTTCATCTACATTTATTTATATCTTTTTTCCCTACACGCAGGTGTCAACTTCTTTTTCATTGCATTATATGTCCCATATTTTGTATAGTCTCTCCCGACGTCAGTATGTTACTCACTCCTCAAACATATGTAGATGAAGATTGTATAATTTATAATGTTTTTCGTACAAGATAAATATGTTTTGTACACATGTATAGGTTATCTTCAAGCATTGTACTATTTTTAAAAAAAAAATATGTCTTGATATACTCTATTTTTATTTCCACGCACCTTTTTTCTTTTCATTTACGGTTCATGAGATTTTGTTCTTTGGCTTTCAAATCCAATGTTCCATGCCTTTAATTTTTTATTCACATAATAAAGTGTGTCAATAACATAATTAAAGTACCATACATAAAGTTTGAACCATACAATATGTAAATGATGAGATCGAAACACTTAACACATGTCCGTGCACATAATACCCTCCCTGATCAATTACTCACAACGCCTCATGCCATTAAATTTTAATCAAATAATAAATTTCGTCAATGACATAAATAAACTACCATATTCTATTTTTTTATATTCCTAAAATTATTTTTTTCCTCGAAATAATTTATTACTTTCGAAAATAATTTTCTGTTCACTTGAAATCATTTGCCAGTAATTATTTGTTACTGATGAATCCATTTTTTATTTGATGCAATTCATTTTTATATGATGGAAAGAATTTTATATAGCTGTAACTCATTTTTAAACTCCTCAAAATAATTATTATTTACGGGAAAAGATTATTATTGTTAAAAATCATGTTTTAATTGACTAAAACTATATTTATAATCTGAAACTAATTTATTACTGCTGCAATTCATTTTTTATTTTCTAGAAATCATTTCTATAAGCTGGAAATATTTTTATATTGTTGTAAAATCATTTCTTTGTTCCTAGAAATATTTTTGTTTGCTGGAAAAAAATTATTATTGTCGAAATGATTTTATAATTGCTTAAACCATCTTTTATTATATTACAATAATAATAATAATAATTATATAGTTATTAAGAACATAAATATTAAACAGTAATACTAATTAATTAGTTACAATACCTCATGCTATTAGCTTTTAATCAAATAATAAAGTGCATCAAAAGCATAAATAAATTACCACATTCTAATTTTTTTTAACCTTTACTATTAACAAATTGAGAATTATACCCGTTCTCAAAAATAAATTTCAATCAGGATGGAGAATTTTACAAGCATTCGCTCAATCGAACAGCATCATGCCCGCTTATCTACGCGACGACGCCTTCTTATTTCATGCAATTCAAATCGTATTGATCAAGTCTTCGTAAGCCGTCTTCGATCCATTGAGAGAGAGATGCGATATGTTACATTGTCATTATTGCACCTTAGACGACTACAAGGTGTTCAAGTACCATATGCACCCAACATCAATGATACTAATGTACATTCGACTAGTGCTTTACATCCACCAAACGGTAAATCTATACGCACAACTTCGTTTCCTTAACGCTCATTCATATTTATTAATCTTTTGCGAAATTTCAGTTAACTGTGATAATCAATCAACTGTTTGCGCATCCACATATGTAAACATCACAACAAATAGCGTGCGTCGTACGAATAGGTCGATTTTCGACGGTAATCACGTTACGATAGTTACATAAATATAAGATAATGTAAACATACAAAAGTTATACATAAAAACTCGATACCTGAACTAATTTTATATCTTCTCTACAACAAACACATATCAATTACATTCAAGGCGTCGTAATATTGTTGCACGATCGACTTTCGGTCAACCCACATCAACATTCTCCCACTGCAATGCAGTTATTTGGATTGAGGAAAAAACACGAGACAACCCCAAATCATGACCTAAATTTTCATTACTCTACAAGACCAGACAAGTGATGCTACCTCCCCTTCCCAACACACCAGAGTATCTAGAGGCTCAATTTCGTAACGCTAGATTCAAAGAGCATGTATGGACGTATAACTCAATGTTGTCATTCACATTAATGGGAGGAAAAATATATCACACTGTACTAAATGAAAGGGGTCCTTATGTTTTTCGAATTAGTGGAGCAAATTACCATCGAATTGGTTCATTGCTCCCTGATCCTGGAAATGCACCTAAGTTCTCCCTACTATAAATCTACGACACCGAGCATGGAATATCCAACAGATTGAGGTGTATCAATTCGAATGGGGCTAATTAAATTGACCATGATAAAAGCATGTGATACATTAACTGTGAACGATATGAACAACCTCCACGTTAGAATTTTACATTCAAGAGATGGACAAAAATACAACAGACCTACCATAAATGAAGTGGCGACACTTATCATTGGTGATGGATCTGAGAATACAAATAACCGTGACATTATTGTCAAGAAACTTAATGGAACACTTAAAAGGATAGATGAGACCCGCCCATCTTACATGCCTCTCCAATATCTGTTACTTTTTCCTTACGGGATAGATGGGTGGCACAGAAATATACAATTCACTCTCGATTCCACCAACAATAATAATGGTGTGTCAATGAGAGAATTTTATGCATATAGATTACAATTCCGTGATAATAAAGGTAAGACAATACTACAAGGTGGTCATCTATTCCAACAGTATGTTGTCAATTGCTATGCTGCTATTAAAATAAAAAACTCTGTTATGTATGTGCCAAACAGAACAAGTTCCGTTTAGACCTGTTTAAAGGACTTACGGATGCAGTTAATTCCGGTGATACTAACGCTGCAATGATTGGTAGAAGATATGTTCTTCCCTCATCTTTTACTAGTGGTCTACGTAACATGATGCAACACTATTAAGACGCAATGGAAATTTGTTAATCAGTAGGATTTTTATATTTCTTCATAACATTCATGGGCAATCCAAATTGGCCAGAGATCTAGCACTTGGTATCCATGTTGTCAGATCAACGCACTGAAGATAGGCCCAACATAGTTTCTAGATTATTTCAATTGAAGTTGAAGCAACTGATGGATGATTTTAAGAAACGCAATTTATTTGGTAAAACCATTGCAGGTACGATCATCGAATGATATTTACAAATTTTATCTCACTACTCTTCTGTATGCACTCTTTTTCATTACCCATAAACGTATTTCCTGCATTAACAATTAAATAACTATTTACTGCGAACATATATTCATGCTATCGAGTTCTCGAAGCGCGGACTGCCACCCTCCCACATTATTCTCACCTTAGCTGAGGAGATAAACCACGTTCTTTTAAGGAAATAGACACCATTATCTCTGCCAAACTTCCAGATGAGGCCACAAACCCTCTAGCTTTTGAAACTGTGTTGCGGTGTATGATATATGGTCCATATTGCTCTATGAACCCCAATGCTCCCTGGAGTGTCAATGGAAAATGCTCGAAAGCTACTCAAAGGAATTAGTTAATGAAACTATTTTTGAAGAAACTGTAATCGTTCTTTATAGGCATCATAATACTAATAAAAGGTACACGATTAATGGCTTCGATGTGGATAATTGTTGGGTTGTTTTGTATAACCAATATCTAATTGTAATGTATAATGCCCATATAAATATCGAATGTTGTGCACAAAGACAAACTTATTAAGTACCTATACAAGTACATTAATAAGGGACCCAATAGTGCAACGATCGCTATTGAGGATAACACGACTCATCATAACAACAGTGGAGAACATCGCATCCAAGATGTCGATGAAGTCAAATAATACCTCAACTGTCGATACGTATCTTCTATTGAGGCATGTTGGCAAATCTTTAAATTTGATTTGCAATCCTAGTATCTAGTGGTTGAACGATTATAATATCACTTAGCGGGTGAACAATTTATCATCTTTGAAGAAACATCTGATGCCGGATCCTTAGTTAATCGAGATGG
Source organism: Sambucus nigra (assembly GCA_949130495.1). NCBI lineage: Eukaryota > Viridiplantae > Streptophyta > Magnoliopsida > Dipsacales > Adoxaceae > Sambucus > Sambucus nigra. The sequence continues at coordinate 419,452,893 of OX422223.1, forward strand.
AATCCACGACACAATGTTGACCAAATGGTTCAAAGATAATAGGGATCATCCAGATGCAAACAACTTGATGTATGTTTAGTTCCCTAAAGAATGGTTGTGTGAAAGTATTGAAAAAAAATGGAGGTGAAGACGACAATGTGGATGTATAAGGAGACTACCATATGTGCCCCCGAGCTCTGGTGAAAGGTATTACATTTACTGCTTCATAAAGTTCGAGGAGCTAAGTCTTTAGATGATGTCAAAACATTCAATTGTATTATGTATCCAACCTTCAAAGCGACATGCATTGGATGGGGATTAGATGACAATGAAAACGAATGTGATGAAGCACTTAATGAAGCTTCAATATGGGCTACGGATTCCCAACTTAGGAACATGTTTTGTTCCATCCTCATATTTTTGGATATTTTAGACCCAACATCATTGTGGGAGAAACATTGGTGTTACCTCACTGATGAATTACAAAATCGGACAAGAATGGAAGTTGATGACCTTGATATGCGTCTTAATAATGACGACTTGAAAAACTTAGTCCTATTAGAGATCGAACTCATATTGAACAAGAATGAAAGATCCCTATCAGTGGCGGATGCAAGAAGGGCTTAAAGTGGGCAACTGTCCACCTTCTGTTTTGGAACGTTTTTTTTTTCACTGGTTAAAATAGTTATAAGTCAAAAGTTTTGAGGATAAATAGGTAAAATGCCCACCTTAGTTATAGGTCACTTGGGTTAAATGTACTCTCTGTAAATAATATCTAATAGCAAAGGAAGATAACAAAGTTGTAGAGAGAGATTGAGAGAACCGGCTATAAGTTATCATCCAGCCCAGCGGTGCTCTTGCGATTATAGAGAGAGAGATAGTAGTCTTCTAAAGTTCTACTAGATAGCTCCTATCTCCAAGAAGGTTAGAAATCTCAGCGTTGTTTTTTCTGGTGTAAAATCTCAACTTTGTGTGTAGGAATCTCAGCTTTGTCTATTTTTTGTGTGTGTAGAAATCTCAGCCTTTGTGTGTAGAAATCTCAGCTTGCTTTTTGATATGTTTTAAGTTTTGAAAATCAAAGTTAAATGCAATGATTAATTTTAAATGTTAAATGTTAATTTGTTAATGTTAGATTTTGCAAAATGTTAGGACTTGAAAAATGTTAAGTTGTTAATATTAGAGTTTATTATGATTTTTTTGTAAAGATTTGAACTTGATTTTTTTTCTGTGTAAAAATATGATATTGTTTTTTTTTGCTTCTCGGTACTTAAAAAAAATCTGAACTTGTTGAATTGTTTTCTCTATTATAGAAATTTTTTATTTTGGACACACCCGCCCACCTTAGCAAATATTTCTGAATCCTCCCCTGAACCCTATCTGAATTCCCTTCCATGCCGCTACCATCTTCACATGCATCTGAGTTTGTTACCGACTGGGTTCTAAGAGAAGATCTTGATTATGACTGTGCTAATGAGTTACAACTGTTCAAGTTGTTGCATGCCGGCTTAAATGATGACCAACTCACAGTTTTTAACACAATTATGGAATCATCCTTACGTTAACGTGACGGAGTTTACTTTGTTTATAGTAGTGGAGGAGCGGGGAAAACTTATTTGTGGAAAACGTTAATATCAAAATTCAGATGTGTGAGGAAAAAAGTTCTTTCCATTGCATCACGGGGCATAGCTTCTTTACTCATGCCAGGAGGACGAAGCGACCATTCCCATTTCAAAATACCTCTTAATCCAGATGAATCATCAAGTTGTTCCATTAGTTTGAGGACGGATTTAGCATCGTTGATACAAGAAACATAATTAATCATCTGGGATGAGGCACCAATAATAAGTCGTTACGCTATCCATTTAAAGATATTTTAAAAATACAGTTAACTTTTCTGCTGATCGACCATTCGGTGGTAAATTATTTGTGCTAGGTGGCAATTTCAGGCAAATATTTCCTGTTCTACCTAGATCTGGACGTGAACATATTATTGGGTCTTCGTTGTCGAGGTCATCGATTTGGAAGCATTGCAAAGTTCTTCACCTCAAGAAAATATTCGTGTCTCATCGGACTTCGTTGATGGCCTAACACGACAAACTCTACTCGATTTCACAAAATGGATTAAACTGGTTGGCGAAGGAAAAGTACCTTCAAAATCATTCGGTACAGACATTGAGCCAAATTGGATAGAAATCCCCGAATAATTTCTCATAAAAAATAGTGAAACGGGACTAAGAGAATTAAATTCAAAAACATATCCTGATCTTCTTACAAACTTTAACGATCTAACATACCTGAATGAGCGTGAAATTCTAGCCCTAAAAAATACCAATGTGGATGAGTTGAACTTCATTATGCTGCCGATGCTTCCAGGAGCACTTAAGGTATATAATAATGTTGACAAATTATGTCCTTCGGAAGAGGATGGCACTAATCCCACCATGTATCCTCCTGAGTTTCTTAATTCTTTACATTCCCCGGGCTTAAAAATCATATATTGCAACTTAAAGTTGGTGCTCCTATAATTCTCCTGTAATACCTTAACCAATCTTTAGGGTTATGCAACGGAACTCGATTAGTGGTCACCAAGATAGGGGAAAAGTCATAAAGGCTAAAGTAATTACGGGGTCCAGGATCATTGAAGTTGTGTTCATTAATCGTGTCGACTTATCACCTACGGTTTGTAGTTCTCCCTTCATGATGAAACAACGACAATTTCCAATCAAGTTGGCTTTTGCTATGACTATTGACAAAAGTCAAGGTCAAACTCTCCGTCATGTTGGCCCTTATTTACCAAACCCGATGTTTTCTCATGGGCAGTTGTACGTAGCCTTATCCAGAGTTAGTTCTCCAACAGGATTGGAGATTTTGATAAATAATCCACAAGGAGTTCCTGCAGATTTCACAAAAAACATTGTATACAAAGAAGTTTTCAATAGCATTGGTACATAAAATTTTTTATTGTTGAACAAATGCGAATGTATTGCTATGAAAAATCTATGGAAATTACTACTGCATTTCCTATACTTTTTTACTTGCCAGTTTTTTTTTCAAAACATATGTTGAGTCATTGCCAACTTCAAATTATTTATCCTTTAAATACTTTGAGGTGCAATGTTATAATGAATTATTAGTATATCGAGTCTCCCAAATTATAAAAACTTATCCTATACTCTTCACATGTTATTATTGAATGACCACCTATTAATCGGCACCCAATGCGATTTTACGATATTCTAATTGCTAAACACAAATTCTATAACTGTAACATATTAGTCGAGGGAACTTCTGTTCACAAGCACGTAACAAAAAATGTTGAATTGGTTCACAAAATATAGGCTTTCGGACGATCCATGTCGAAAAAACCAATTATGGATAAAATAATAGAGACACTACCACCACTGTGGAAGACTGCAACAAACATTATTCTTCAACAAAATAAGCCAAGAGGTTCATGTGTACTGATTAAACTATAAGAGGAGGCTGAGAGAGATATCAACCCATTATGGATACAGTTCGAACAAGAAGAAATGGATCCAAATATGAGCGTTCGTCGCCATATTTCTAAAAAAACAAATACAAGGCGAACTGTACAAAAAGGGTTTCTTCCCACGAATTGATATTATAATATATGCTTTAGTAAACACTCTTCCATCGACATGGCGACTACAAACTATCCAAGACATGGTGAGAAAAGAGACATTAACTATTGAGGAATTAGCCGACTATTTAACGGACATAAAAGATGACGTCATATGCATGGAAGCATTCAAAATTTGGGAGGATCAACAAATAAGCAACATACAAATAACGTATCGTCTAGTGATTCTCATGTACTAACACGATATGGTTATACGTAACGAGTACTGTTTTTTAGATTACATACAAATAAACAATGATTCTAAATGTTTATTACATAATTATAATCATTTATGCTTATATCTGTATTTTTCAAATATTAACTTTGGTAGAAAAGTTTTCTTTCGTAGGAAATGAATCAACAATAATGTTCTTATAACTTATGAACATATTTTAACAATAATTACTACAATTAATTTCATTTTTTGTTTTTACTTTTTACAAGGTTTCGTGATGAAGAACGTTAGGAAAAAGTACATAACAATTTATGGTCATGTATTCAACCATTACATGTATTCACATATTGCTATTTATTACTAGCATGCCTTTTGTCTTACAACTTTTGTATATAATGTAGATCGACTTGGACCTTGCAAACACTGTAAGTCTTAAACAACATATTTATTATTACTTATCACAAATTATTTCACATTTATCATCTAAAAAAATGACTACAAAATACAGAAAAAGGATAGTATACATACAATTTTACCCTTCTTCTTTAAATAAACTATCATTCTTTGAAATTGACACACTGAATATCATTCTTTAAGACTCTATTCACACTTGTATACATCCTTACCTACCTCTCATAGGTTTGAGTCTCTATCTATGATCGGATCCTTTCTGAACTCCGGACCTTTTGACACCAAGAATTGAGAATTTTTTAATTTTCATTTTCATCTTCCTTGATTTTCTTCAGATTCTCCCTTTTATTTTAAAAAAAGGAATGATAATGATATTCTTCCACCTCAAAAGTTCTCTTTTAGTTCACGGGGTTCTGGGAAAGGTATGCGAGGCACTTTATAGGGGTCAGAAACATACTGAAAAATTTATATAAGAAAAAAATCTCAAATATCCTTGACCTCAAGATATATAATTTTGAGTATAAATAAGAACCATGATTCTAACACACGACCACCATTATCGGTCCATTTTAGTTCTATTCCCTACACATGAAGTTAACTAGAATCCTGAATGGTGCGACTGAGCTAAAGTGTACTCCTCTTTGTTTGAGTTTTATTCTTTAAACCATGTATGCCATTTATTTATTAATAAAGGCATGTCAAGTTATTTTTAAATGAGAATAATGTTTATGAGAATGACTTATATTTGTTTTAAATATATTGTATTAATGTTGATTAATTGAACTTAAGCTATAATGTTGAGATAAATTTCCCAACGTAAACAAAATAACAGTTAGTTACTTATTTCATATCGACATTAATCAGTACCTTTACACTTTATAAAGTATTTAAAAGTGTTAAGGTTAATCAAATTTTTCGATCAATTGTTATAAAGGGCTATATTAGGGTTTTATACTTAAAAACATGTTTATGAAGTTTATTTTCAATATAGATATATCATGTAAATTTTGATATAAGAATAATGTTTGTGAGAATGCCTTATATTTATGTCATATTGTATGAGTGTCGGTCAATTAGACTTAGTAGGAATCAGGTGAGTTGGTTTTGACCTGTTTATAAAAGATTATAATTCCAAATCTAATTCAATTCCATAATTCATATCCTAGATGGGGAGTTGTCATACTACCGGTAAAGCCGCATGTACGATCTTAGTAGTTTATCGTGATTAGGGGAACCTGTATGATGGTTCAGGAGATTGTCCAGTAGTTCAAAGAGGATCATACAGGTCCATTAGGGATATAATGAACATGGCCATAAGTGAGATTCAAGTCTAAATTAAATTTTCACGATCTCACAATATTTGGAAAGGGTGCATAGATTCTCAATTTCGAGGATTATGAGGATTGCAATGTATACATAACTATTTCTTTGATTATTATACATGCCATTATATTTATTTGATCTAATCTCCACAAGCTGGGCAATCATTATTTGTCAATGTCTAAGATCATAATCCATAGAAATCCACATCTAAGAGATATCCTCAATTATGATACCTCCTTAATAAACTTATAGGTTTTGATTCTACCAGTAAACCTGATTAGTGCATAGTGTATCAAATAAGTTAAGTTTGAGATCAAAGAAAAAATAAGATATTGGTGAGAATCGATTAGAGGGGAATTGAATTTCACAAAGCGGGTATTATATGCTTTACGCAGTGAATCAAATTATGCACCATCTAACTTTGCAAACAAAGACTCTTTATTCAAGTAATTTTAAAATAATTAAATTTGAGTGGAGTTGTTATTAAATATTGATATTAATTATAACTAAATAAAATGGAAATAAATTACGAGGCTGCAATTTAGGATTTCCATATTTTTAATCCAATTCAATTATTTAGCCTTAGGTCCCCAGTATAGTCATTGTTAAAGAAGTAGGCTTTTTATTCTCTTATTGATCTAAATGCCTGTAGTAAGCCTTGGTTTTGACATTGGGATAAGGTCTCTTAGAATGAGGACCTCATTTGAAAATAGGGTTCCATTATTTGAATCTGTTTCAAATGAGGAAAACAAAATTCCAGGCAGAAGACATCGATAGAATTCAAGCTTCTCATGAAGTCCTCTTATGAGAAGTAATCATTCGAACGAGGGACTTTTTAAGGGAAAATGTGTTTAACACAGGACACTACAAGAATTATGGCTTTTAGCAAGGAAAAAAATCGTTGCAAAAGGTATGTTTTTGTTGCAAAACACCTTTTGCAACGAAATTTTTTTCTTGCAGCGTTCCTCGCACTAGCCGTCATGCTATAGATCTTTTGCAAGGAAATTTTGTCATCGTCGCTAAAAATATTTTGCAATGAAAATTTTCGTTGGGGAAAACAAGAATTTACGTAGCACAAAAGTTCTCATATCTTGATTAAAAAGCTTTTGCAATGAATATTTCGCTGTAAAAAATACTAATAAATCCTCGCAAAAGATATTTTGAGAGAATTAAAATTCCTTGCTAAATGTTAATTTTACATTGCTAAAAGTCTTTTGTAACACCCTTTTCCGTTGCAAAAAAGTTCGCGTATTTTGACAAAAAATCATTTACAACGAATATTTCATTGCCAAAGATACTAACAAATCCTTGCGAAAGATATTTTGAGAGAATTTCCATTCCTTGCCAAATGTTAATTATACATTGCTAAAAAACACTCTTTTTAGTTGCAAAAAATTTCTCGTATTTCGACTAAAAATATTTTACAATGAATATTTCATTGCAAAAGATACTAATAAATCATCGCAAAAGATATTTTGAGGGAATTAAAATTATTCACCAAATGTCAATTCTTCGTTGCTAATAGTCTTTTGTAACACTCTTTTTCGTTGTAATATTTATTTCGTTGCAGAATTTTATTAAATAATGAAATAAATAAAAAGAAAATTAAGTAAACACACAAAATTAAAAGATGTTATATTATATTCAAAACATAAATGCACTACTGTTCATGTCACAATGAAGCTCAAAAGTAAATAATACTTCATAACAAAGAAATGAGTTTAAACTATTTTTCTCATCACAAATAAAATAATAAATTAACACTTTTCATCATGCAACTTGATTCGAAGGGACAAAAGATCCTTCAAGAACATCTTCCTTGGGAGCAACGTCTTTATTTAGTAGTAAGGTAGCCTTCATTGTATCCATCTCTGACATAAGACCTTGGATTAATAGAATCAATATATACTAGAATAATTTGTGATGTTAATACTTAAAACTACACCATGATACATCAAACATAAGGAGAGGAACATAGACACTTTGTTTTATTTTATTTCTCATACCCATGTGGGTGTTAAGAAAAATTAAAATGGGTACACTAATGCCAACACAAACATACCATGACGCAAAATTACACATATATACAGTCAAAATAAAACTCAAGAATTTAAATGAGAATGAGTTTTCTTATTAACCTACCTATGATTATTAACAGGAACATATTCATTGTACATACCAACTAATTGTACATACCTACTAACACACCATCCATGCATCTCCTCTTTTCAAACAACCCACCTATTTAGTTTACATGGATTCATATAACCTCCTCCCACAACTTCTCTCTAGAATTAAAACACAACGCAACACACAGACAAAAACATATCATCTTCATTATTCCCATGGCATACTTACCTGGTATATTACCAAATACAGACCAACACACACATTCCGAGTAAAATCATAAACCAAAAATAAAACCATGATTTTTGTTTCTATTAAAGCCACACTTTAATGATATAAACCACACACAAAAATATAAATTTATAATATTTTTTTATGAAACCAACACGTCAATATCCCATCAACACTCAGAACACCAAATTTTTTTTAAATTTCCTAAAAAAAAATAAGACCCGCCAGAGTACAGTTAAAGAACAAGATTTTTTTTTCAAATATTATCATATTTCTTAATAAATCAACAATCTGTTTGGGCATTAAACTTTATAATGTACAAGATTACACATGTGAAGAATTACCACCATTAATCAATCATTGTCAATTGAAAAATAAATAGTAAAATTGGGGTTTTACCTTATAAGAAATTTCTTGATTGTCCACTATGAAGATGAGAAGTTGAGAAACAGAAGGTTTGAAAATGAGATCTGCAATATTCTAATCCAAAACCTGAAACAGTAAAAAACTAAAACCCATTAATATGTGGAGTGTTCTTGTGTTAGAGAGGTAGAGGTGCGAGGGATTTCCACCGGAGATGAAGCCGAGAGGGGAGAGGGAGGGTTTGGAAGGTTTGGAGAGACGACGGGGGATGGTTTGGAGAGTGGAAGAGAGTTGGTTTGGGTTTTAGAGAGAGAGAGTTTGGGGCTTTATTATTTTTTTGTTTTAAATGTATGTCTAATTATTTGCGGGGAAATTAATTAAATCGTTGCAGAAAGTATTTCAGATACTTAAAAAAAAGACGAAAATTTTCCCACCGTGTTTTAAGCAAGGATTTTAAAATTTCCTTGCTAAAAGTTACATTTTGCAAGGAAATAATTCCTTACAAAATGTTTATAACAAGATTTTACTTTTAGCAACGTTTTTTTCATTTTCCTTGCTAGTAATACACTTTTAGCAACGAAAGTTACTTCCTTGCTAAAAAATTCGTTGCTAAACCCAAATTTTCTTGTAGTGGGATATTTTAGGATAATAAGTAAAAATTAATTCCAGAATATGTTTTCCCAGGGATTGAACGTAACAACCTCTATTTTTCATGTAAAGGTTGGCTAGACACAATACGCCGAAGAGGGGGCTTGTCAATCAATCTATATCATTCTCAATTTTGAAACCATAACAATAATAGTAACACATTTGAAATTTTCTTTTAAAATGACATGCAGAAAATATTTAAATACCAACTAATGATAAATAAAATCCAACAACAATACAATTGTCCCAATAACTGAATAATAAACTCGAGGCCCATAAAATAATCCGAAATAATAAACTAACTGAAATGGAAATAGTAACCTATGCTAGTATCATATGAACTGAAGTAGTCGTTGTGCAAATATAACCACAAGTATGATCTTCTATGAGCCTTGCTGCTTTGTCTATGTAAACCTAGGTGTCGGGGAAACATTTTATAATTTGGGTCAGCGCCCTAGAATTGCAAGAATTAACTTACGAAAATTAAGATGCAATAATACAGTTAATTCAAAGTATGTACTTCCCATCGGCACTCGCATGGATAAGTACCTCACCCCTTATATAAGTTTAATACTATATGCATATCAACTCAAGTTCTCAACCATGAAAAACTAATACCCATAACCACAATAAATATACGCTGCATCTAGCATAGTTTTCGTACCAAAGATAACCGTTCACATACATAATCCCACTTCCCAGAGTACCCCAATGATACTATAAACAAAAGTAACATAATCATCTATTATGCATTTACGTAGTATTGGGTTGAAAATTGGTTGTTTACATCATCATCATCATCATCATCATCATCATCATCATCATCATCATCATCCTTGCCTCAATTTCATCGCAGGGGGTCGGCCACATGGATTCTCCTTTTCGATTCTAGTCTATTATAAGCAATATTATTATTCAAGTTTAATGCCTTAATATCTCTCATAATAATTTCCTCCCACGATAGCTTAGGATGGCCCCTTTCTTTTTTACCTGTTATATTCAGTAATCTTCCTCTTGTTTTAGGTGCATCTATTAGTCTATGCAACACATATCCGTACCATCTAATTATACTTTCTCTTAACTTATGCTAATGTGAGTTACTCCCAACTTTTCTCTCACATAATGGTTTTTAATCTTGTCCTTTTTAGTAATTCCTATCATCCATCGGAGCATACTCATCTCACTAACATGGAGACTTTGTTCAATTTTTTATTTGAATCCCAACACTTCGCTCCATATAGGGCCACTGGACTAACAATTATTCTATAAAATTTTTCTTTTAATTTATTAGTTATCCTCTTATCACATAACACCCCACTTGCTTGTCTCCATTTCATCCAGCCAGTTGACATTCTACTCGTAACATCCTCATTAATATCCCCATTACGCTATATCACTGATCCTAAATAACAAAATTTATTAGTTTGATTTACCAATTTTTCTTCAATCTTTAACATTATGCTATCAGATGCCTCATTATTAAATTTACATTCCATAAGTTCAGTTTTATATCTACTAATTTTTAGTCCCTTATAGGCATTTTTCCAAGTATCTACTCTCATTGGTAAGGCATACTTTGATGCGTCTACTAAAACTAAATCATCCGCAAACAACATACACCATGGGACATCTTCTTGTATTTCCTTAGTAATCTCATCCAATACTATGACAAATAAGTAAGGACTTAAGGCCGATCCTTAGTGTAGGCCACTTTAATCGTAAAATCATTAGTTTCTCTCCTTGATAACTCTGAGACCTAACCCTTTGAAGCCATTGTAGAATATAACGTCGGCCGAACTACCATTGTTGATTGATACTCTAGCTACCTTCCTTCATGAACTAACATCGTGACAAGGAGAGGTTCATCATGAGGATAGAGCACCCCTGGTAGGTCATATTTGGAGAATCCTATTACCAATAGTTCTTTGTTTACTTTCCTCGGGTGATTGTCCATGTCATCGAATATGGTAATATGTCAAATGTTAAAACAATCTTTAGCGTCATTGAGGTTAGATTTTCTCTATGCTATTCCATCTCTTCTGTTAGCGTCGCTAGCTAAAATAAAATTACTGCCAAAATATGACACCCCGCCTAATTAAATATTGGGTGATCAGTCATTTATTAAATTCAATCATAATATCCAGTTGGTTCATTCTTAGCATCATTGTCGAAAAATAATTTCTTAATAATTCACCTAATAATTAATTAAGCTAAGTGTGAAAACTTTTCCAATTTTAATTTAATTAAATCCATTCCACCATAAGTAACATCCCATCACAACTGAATTAAAAGTCAACAAGAATAAATGTATCTGGAATAAACTCTCCAGTTGAAATATCTCAATATCACCATCCAAAACAAAATGATAAAAATAGTACAACCATAAAACCAATACAATATTCGAAATAGAAATGGAACTATTAGAATCTTGGGTGACATACCCTAAATGAGTTAAGTACTACAAAGATAGCAATCAATGGAATGAAAGTATCTAATCCAAAGCTACAACTCCAGAGACACGTAAAATTATCCATCCTCTAAGAAGGGCGTCCCTGATGCTGGGCACCTGGTATAATAGATATAGTAGAGAAGAGAATATGCAAGTAAACGGGATAGAGCCCGGTTGCAAAAGATTTTTAAAAAATAGCAAGTGCAATTAAGAGGGTATTATGTACATGTCAGTTCTCGGCTCTCACTTGAGAATCTCACCTCTAATCTAGTGTGCACGCCTAACGTATCTTATTATCCCCCCAAATAAGGTTCTCAATTGTTATTATATCTCTTCTCATTATCCCGTATTTCCCACGTAATAATTTTAATAATTAAACATGTTCATTCCTCTTTAAGATGAACGAGGCCCTCAAGGATTAAGTATTCACATACTTGATTCAATTCAGATTTTATTATTCATTTTTATCTACTAATTCACACAATATATCTCATCATAGTATATATATTCATCACACTATTATATATACTAATACGGCACCTTCCAGACACAACTGCAGTGCATGCATACTCTGCTATCATGTCCAGTTACTCTGCTATCATGTCTAGTTACATATCTCGCTGTAAAAAGGACTATTGTCTTGGCGTCTCTCCCGAACCATAAATAACATAATACACATATTTTGAGGTGAGCATACTCCCCAGTCGAATGGGTCACGCACATACCTACGCTCCCATTCAATCGTCTAAACTATCATTCACACCGATAGAACGTGTCCAAGGTCCTATGCTCAAAGTACGAATCTAAAATCCCCCCAAATGGTCTCATCATGATAAGATTGACCATAACGCGAAACCTCTACCCCGATAGCAAGCAACGTTGGAATGTCATACACAATACAAATTATAATATAGGTATTCATCCCACCTATTTAATATCATACAAGGTACTCTCACATCCCATATGATAATTCCACACGTAGTATATTTTTCTCTTTATTATCCTACATATTTATAGATTATGACTTTACTTATTAACATAATATTTCTCGAGATTTCCCATCACTCGAAAGTTATCCATTATTCCTCAAATAAATTTATTAGGTAATTATCTACACCCTGCTGGTCCATGTCATCCCAAATCCAAAATTTTCACATATTCATATTATCCTCAAATGGGTTTATTCTTCGAGAAACTCTAATTAACTTTTAATCCATGATTTCATTTTCAAGGATTGAGTCCACGATTAAATAATTTTCGGGTCTCAATTACCACCCTACTGACCTTCCCTAAATCCTATTATGCTATATTCAATTTACACTAAGCATCCTTAGAAATGGGGAAATTAATCAAACCCTAAACAAAATCAAAAAATATATTCTGGGATCATCCATCGATCGACGGTTTGGATCGACTGATCGACCTGTTCGATCGATCGACATTCAAGGGTCGATCGATCGACCGAATAGATATAAGCCTACTGTTTTTGCGTATTTGGCCTACGGGTTTAACCATTTTCCATCCTTAAATCCTCGACTTTAATTTACCAAACTCCTTATAATTTATTCCACATGATATAACAATACATATAAATGACCTCCAATAATTAAACAACCTAAAATCATCAAGAAGTTTGGATAAAATCTTATTATTTCCCATAATTTCCAGAAACTCATATTTATCACGTCTTCAAGAAGCAGCCTGTAAAACTCAAATTTTCTTCATCAAATGATTCCAAATTCGTTTATTAACATCTATAATCAAAAGAAGATTAATCCTACATATTTCTCGTATCCAAAAATCAATTAAAATCAACATATTTTATCTTTGAATCATGCAACTTTTCAGAATTCTACAACTATCCTAACATGGACATTATACATGCTAAGTTTGTATGGGTTAAATCACTTGCCTTTAAATTGTAGGTATGAACCTTTGGGTATTATAGTCTACTGGTGGTCCTCCACTTTTTTTGTCCAACTTCCGGTGGCGGTGGTGGTGGAGGATGTCCTTTGGCCTCTTGGCTTCCTAAGGGTGTCTCTTCCTTTCTTAGAAAAGCCTCTCCTCTCCTCACAAACTTGTCTCTTGATTTTTGGTGAATGAACCTCACTTTGATAAACTCTACACTTAAATAAGATGAATCCAAAATTCATAGGTACTATTCACATACCTTGACAATTGACCAAAATACCCCCGAGATGTCTAATAGGTTCCAAAGTGCCCCGTGACCCAATTCAAACACTCAAATAGACTTTTTTAACTATTTAAACCCTTCCCGAAACTCCGGCGTGGTCAAAATGACCATTTGGATGACATAAAAATATTTTACTTTTATTTCCTTTAAATTTACTCCCGACACGACTCACATGTGCGTCCCGACTTAATTCCCGTAATTATCGTATTACTCATGAGCGATAATTTTATTAAATCATAATCATATGTAAAGTCATAATCATATATTACTTTTAATCACTAAGTAATATTCACATAAATCACATATTACTTTATTCCCGAGTAATATTGAAATTCGAATTAATTTTAATTTAACCCACAATTAATCTTAATTAATTCCATTTTTAAAAAAATCATTAAAATTACAGGGTATTACATACTTCCCCCCTTATAATGGAATTTCATCCCGAAATTTAAAAAAAGTCATATCTGGTAAAAACAACTATGGGTATCGGTCACGTATATCATCCTTGCTCTCTCAAGTAGACTCCTCCACAGTATGGTGTGCCCACTGAACACGCACAAGAGGTACTACTTTCGATCTCAAACGTTTCTCACTGCGGTCTAAGATCGCCACTAGTCGCTCCTCATAAGAATTATCTGGCTGTAAATCAACTTCCTCCAATGCAATGAGTGTGAGACAACTCATCTCATAGATATCGCCTCAGTGAAGAAACATGGATCACATCATTTATACGATGCAAGTGCTCCGGTTGCCCAAGTTTGTACGCTACTGGTCGAACCCTCTCAATAATAGGAAGTGGTCCCATATATCCCGGTGCAAATTTCCCTTTCTTCCCGAATATCATTATTCCCTTTATAGGAGACACTCATAATAACACCTGGTCCCCCACATTAAACTCCCTGAAGAACTGCTTGGCATCGACATAGCTTTTCTATATATCCTGGGCTACCCGAATGCGACTCCTAATCAATTCAATTCTGGCAGACGTGCCCTGAATTACTGCTAGCCTAATAGCTTGTTGACCCCCACGTCTAACCAACATGCAGGAGAGCGATAAGGTCTACCATTAACGCCTCAAATGGGTCCATACCATTGATAGGAATTATTATACGCAAATTCCACCAGTGGAAGGTACTGCTCCCAACTCCCTCCAAAATTTATAATACACATGCGTAACATATCCTCTAACATTTGGTTAGTACGCTCTGTCTTCCCATCTGTCTGTGGGTGATAGGTCGTACTCAATCGTACCTCAGTACCCATGGACTCGTGAAAACTCTCCTAAAATCGGGAGACAAAAATCTTATCCCGATCAAACACAATATCAAGCAGTACCCCATGTAACCTCACTATCTCGACTATAAAGAGCTGTGCATACTGCCCCATCATATAATCAGTCCGAACTGGTAAGAAATAAGCTACCTTAGTCAATCGATCCCAAATCACCTATATGGAATCGTGACCCCTATGGGTAGTTGGCAACCCAGTGATAAAATCCATGGAAATGCTCTCTCATTTCCACATCGGAATCTCTAGCGACTGACGAAACTCGGCTGGATTATGGTGATCCACCTTCACTAACTAATAGGTAGCACACTTAGAGACGAAATCAACAATGTCTCTCTTCATCCCACTTCACCAATACTATTGCCGCATATCCTGGTACATTTTATCCCCACCGGGATGTACCGCAAATCTGGATCCATGCGACTTTGACATCACTGCATGCCGCAATTGTTCCCCTTATGTAACAATCAGTCTACCGTTGAAGTGCAAGCGTCCCTTTGAACTCACTTAGTAAGACTCTTCTCCCTCAACCAAAATTTATCAAAGTTTCTCCTGACAGAACCAATCCGCTGCCTGAGCCTGTACTACCCGCGTCACAATCTGAGGAGTAATGATTATAATTGACATAAATGACCTAAGAACGACATCTCGATGGCCCAGTTCCTTCCATTTAGCCTTCCACACCGCGGCTAGTTCACCCTCAAGCCTACGACTCAATGCGTCTGCTACCACGCTAGCCTTCCCTGGGTGATAATGTATCTCAAACTGATAATCCTTCACGAATTCAATCCACCTGCGCTATCGCATGTTCAACTCTCTCTGAGTGAACAAATACTGTAATGACTTGTGATCCGTGAATAGACAAAATTTTTCACCTAATAAATAATTTCTCCATATCCGAAGGGCAAATACGAGTGCTGCTAGCTCTAAGTCATGGGTAGGTTAGTTCTCATGAGGCTTAATCTTCCTCATAAACTATAGCCTGTTCTTCCTGCTGCAACACCCCACTAAGTCCCTGTAATGATGCGTCAATGTACACTAGGTACTCCACTCCTGGCCTGGGAAATTTTAGTATGTGTGATAAAGTTAACTTATCCTTCAGTTCATCAAACTCTAACTGATACTCATCATCCTAAACAAATGGTACGCCTTTACGGGTTAGATTGGTCATTCGACCCGTAATCTTCGAAAAGCCCCGGATAAACTATCTGTAATAACTAGCTAGTCCTAAACAACTGTGGACCTCTGTCGGTATCGTGGGTTGTCCCTACTCCCTCACCGCTGATACTTTTCTAGGATCCACTGCTATACCCCTTTTTGACACTATATGCCCCAGAAACTGCACCTCCCGAAGCCAAAACCCACACTTTTCATATTTTTCATACAACTGATGCTCACGTAGTGTTTGTAGTACACTTCGCAATTGCTCAACATGTTCCTCTTCGGTATGAGAATAAACCAGGATGTCATCTATGAAAACAATGACAAACTGATTCAGGAACTCTTTGAACACCCTATTCATTAAGTCTATAAATACTGCCGTTGTGTTGGTTAACCCAAATGGCATAACTAGAAACTCATAAGATCCATATCTTGTTAGAAAAGCAGTCTTCGACACACACTGCTCCCTGATCCACAACTGGTGATACCTGGACCGCAAGTCAATATTTGAGAAGTACGTTTCTCTTCTCAACTGATCAAACAAGTCATCGATACGGGGTAATGGATACTTATTCCAGATCGTGACTTTATTAAGTTCCCTATAATCCCCACATAATCGTAGGTAACCATCCTTCTTCTTCACAAACATAACTGGGGCACTGTAGGGTGAGGTATTCCGATGGATGAAACCCCATCCCGGCAACTGCTTAATCTGATCTATCAGCTCCCTTATCTCTGCAGGAGCCATACGATAGGGGGCACGAGTTATCAGTCGAGTGCCCGATGCTAAATCAATCACAAACTCGATTTCCCTACTCAACGGTAACCTTGGTTTGTGCTGAAACACATCTGTGAATTTCTTAACAACCAGAATCGAGTAAAGGGGAATCATAACTCTCGTAGAGGTCTCCTCCTCTATGTAATACAAATGAGTGGACGATACTCCCTCGGGGCGAGGCATCGCCACTAAAAACATCTCCTGACCTGGGATAGCGAATATATTGATCCTACTAAAGCAATCAATCGTGGCTCTATAAGTAACTATCCAATCCATCCCAATAATAGCATCATATTCGAACATATCTAACACAAGCATATCAGTTGGTAAAATTAGACTCCCAATCTCTATACTCACACTCTTACATATAAAGAAAATAGGTGTTCCACTACCCATCGGTGAGTCTACATAAGTAACAGTACTGCTGGCCGCGTCTAACAATCCTGCGGCCTATGCAAATCTAGTGGCTATGAAAAAATGTGAGGCCCCTGTATCAAACAAAATATGTCCCATAGCCCCATAAATAGAAAATATACCCTCAACTGCGGGTGGTGGTTGCTGAACTACTTTCTGCTAAACGTTGTACACACGCCCATACTGTAACTGCCTTTGTTGTGGTGGGGTTGCGGGAGTAATGGAAGGTAAGTCTGGCATCTTTGCCCGTGATGGAAGGGCAACTGGAAACATAGGTCTCTGTGGCTCCTCATACACACCTTGCTGATGAGGTATCTTGCCCTTATTTGGGCAATCCTGCTTCCTGTGGACAATTTTTCCACAAATGAAGCATCTTCCTGCAAATTATCCCCCATTTTGACCCTAATTGCCACGTACCTGATGCCCATTACTGCATTTTCCTTGGCCCTGTCTATTATCACCCTGCCCAAAGCGAAATCCTCCCGATCTCAGTCGCCTAGCATAATCCCCCTGCTGCGAATTCTGATCACTTTGTCTCTATTTCCCCTGAACTGATAATGATCTACTGCCACTGTTTCCCCCAATTCGGCCATGCTGACTGGACTCAGACCCCCGCTTGCTTCCCTTATGAAGACGGTGCTCATGGAAATAAAGTAATGCCGTATTTAAGACATCTGTATAAGTTTGTAGAGAAGGATTGCCCAAAAGATACTTGCGAATCCTCCATGTAAGGCCATCTCGAAAAATCTGTATCTTCTTCTCTTCAGTGGGTACCTCAGCTGGCACTAAATTAGTCAGTATAGTAAACTCATCTTCATACTCGACAACTGACTTCCCCTCCTGGGTGAGGTCCAAAAGTTTCCTCCTCATTTCGGTCTGAACAGCTGAAGGAAGGTATTTACGATCAAACCGCACCCAGAAGTCCTGAATAACCATCGTATCCCTCTCCCCTGGTGTAGTAGTGTACTCCTACCAATGAAGATCTTCTCTAACCAGCTTAAAAGTCGCTAAGATTTTCTTCTGAACCTCTGTGCATTCATACATACGCAGATGCCGCTGGATGTCTTTCTTCCATTGGCTAGCAGTAACGGCATTGAACCCCCTTGGAATTCTGGTGGATGTGCCTTTTGTAAGGCATCCCTGACACGCTCCCAAGCAGTGGGAAATGCCTGCGCTGGTGCTGGTTGCATTACCTGTGCAGGTAGTGGTGCTTGCTGGACAATCGCTAAGGCTGCATTAACGACTTGAGCTATAATGGCAGCAACTTCTGGTGCATTCATAGTTCCTTGAGATGAAGCAAACTCTGGGGTGGCTCTGCCGCACTGGGGGCTCGTCGTGCACGTCAAGGAGGCATCTGAAATGAGGGAGAGATTTTTTTATCAGCATTTAACATATCTCAAAATAGCTGAAGTCTTAAATCCGCAAATATGAATACAACAATCCTAATGATAGGGCTCTATATCAAAGGACTCTAAGTAGAAAGCATAATAAGCCATACAAATCCTAAGGACGCTAGAACCTGATGCTCTGACCACCTGTGACACCCCGTCTAATTAAATATCGGGTGATCAGTCCTTTATTAAATTAAATCAGAATATTCAATTGGTTCATTCTTAGCATCACTGTCGAAAAATAATTTCTTATTAATTCACCTAATAATTAATTAAGTAAAGTGTAAAAACTTTTACAGTTTTAATTTAATTATATCCATTCCCCTTAAGTAACATCATATCACAACTGAATTAAAAGTCAACAAGAATAAATGTAACTGGAATAAACTCTCCAGTTGAAATATCTCAATATCACCATCCAAAACAAAATGATAAAAACAGTACCAATATAAAACCAATACAATATCCGAAATAGAAATGGAACTACTAGAATCTTGGGCGACATATCCTAAATGAGTCAAGCACTACAAAGATAGGAATCAATGGAATGAAAGCATTTAATCCAAAGCTGCAACTCCAGAGACACGTCAAAATATCCATCCTCTAAGCAGGGCGTCCCTGATGCTGGGCACCTGGTATAATAGATATAGTAGAGAAGAGAATATGCAAGTAAATGGGACAAAGTCTGATTGTAAAATATTTTTAAAAAATAGCAAGTGCAATTAAGAGGGTATTATGTACATGTTAGTTCTCGGCTCTCACTTGAGAATCTCACCTCTCATCTAATGCACATGCCTAATGTACCTTATTATCCCCCTAAATAAAGTTCTCAATTGTCATTCAATCTCTTCTCACTATCCTGTATTTCCCACGCAATACTTATATTAATTAAACATGTTCATTTCTCTTTAAGATGAACTAGGACTTCAAGGATTAAGTATTGACTTACTTAATTCAATTCAAATTTTATTATTCATTTTTATCTACTAAGTCACACAGTAGATCACATCATTGCATATATATATATTCATCACACTGTTATATATACTAATACGACACCTCCAAGACATAGCTGTGGTGCATGCATACTCCTCTATCATGTCCAATTACATCTCTTGCTGTAAAAAGGACTATTGGCTCAATGTCTCTCTCGAACCATAAATAACATAACACACATATTTGGAGGCGACCATACTCTCCAACTGAATGGGTCACGTACATACCTGCTCTCCCATTTAATCATCTAAACTATCATTCACACCAATAGAATGTGTCTAAGGTACTATGCTCAAAGTACGAATCTAAAATCCCTCCCAAATGGGCTCATCGGGATAAGATTGACCAAACCACAAAACCTCCACCCCGATAGCAAGCAGTGTAGGTTTGTCATATACAATACAAATTATAATATAGGTATTCATCCCACCGATGTAATATCATACAAGGTACTCACACAACCCATATAATAATTCCATACGTAATATGTTTTTCTCTCTAATATCCTATGTATTTATATATTATGAGTTTACTTATTAACAAAGTATTTTATGAGATTTCCCATCACTCGAAAGTTATCCATTATTCCTCAAATAAATTTAGTAGGTAATTATCTACATCCTACTAGTTCATGTCATCCCAAATCCCAACTTTTCACATATTCATATTATCCTCAAATGGGTTTATTCTCCGATGAATTCTAATTAACTTTTAATCCATTATTTCATTTTCAAGGATGAAGTCAACAAATAAATATTTTCGAGTCTTAATTACCACCCTACTTACCTTCCTTAAATCCCATTATGCAATATTCAATTTACACTAAGCATCCTTGGAACTGGGGAAATTAATCAAACCTTAAACGAAATCAAAACACATATTCTGGGATCGTCGATCGATCGATCGACCTGTTCGATTGATCGACATTCAAGGGTCGATCGATCGACTGAACAAATATAAGCCTACTATTTTTGCGTATTTGGCCTACGAGTTTAACCATTTTCCATCCTCAAATCCTCTACTTTAAGATCCTAAACTCCTTATAATTGATTCCACATGATATAACAATACATATAAATGATCTCCAATAATTAAACAACCTAAAATCATCAAGAACTCTGGATTACAACATATTATTTCCCATAATTTCTAGAAAACTCATATTTATCATCTCTTCAAGAACAACCTATAAAACTCAAATTTTCTTCATTAAATGATTCCAAATTTGTGGATTAACATCTATAATCAAAAGAAGATTAATCCTACATGTTTCTCATTTCCAGAAATAAATTAAAATTAACATATTTTATCTTTGAATCATGCAACTTTTTAGAATTCTACAACTATCCTAACATGGACATTATACATGCTAAGTTTGCAAGGGTTAAATCACTTGCCTTTAAATTGTAGGTCTGAACCTTTGGGGATGATAGTCTACTGGTGGTCCTCCCTTTTTTTGGCCAACTTCCAGTGGCGATGGTGGTGTAGGATGTCCTTTGGCCTCTTGGCTTCCTAAGGGTGTCTCTTCCTTTCTTAGAAAAGCCTCTCCTCTCCTCACAGACTTGTCTCTTGATTTTTCATGAATGAACCTCAGTTTAATAAACTCTACACTTAAATAAGATGACTCCAAAATTCGTAGGTACTGCTCACGTCCCTTAGCAATTGACCAAAATACCCCCCGAGGTGTCTATTAGGTTGCAAAGTGCCCCGAGACCCAAATCAAACACTCAAATAGACTTTTTTGACTATTTAATCCCTTCCGGAAACTCTTGCGTAGTGAAAATGACCATTTGGATGACATAAAAATATCTTACTTTTATTTCCTTTAAATTTAGTCCCGACACAACTCACACGTGCGTCCCGACTTAATTCCCGTAATTATCGTATTATTCACGAGCGATAATTTTGTTAAATCATAATCATATATTAATTTTAATCACTAAGTAATATTCACATAAATCACATATTACTTTATTCACGAGTAATATTGTAATCCGGATTAATTTTAATTTAACCCACAATTAATCCTAATTAATCCCATTTTTAAAAAATCATTAAAATTACGGGATATTACAAAAAGAGATCCTTTTCATCTCGCATATAGGTTCCATGGGTTTTCTCGACATATCTGGATCATCCTTATAATTGTCGTCCCCGATTCTTTTCTTGTCGTTTCCCTTTTTTACAAGGGGATCGGACTATCACTTGATATTTTGTTCGTTTAATGGATTTGCTCAGCCTCATTTATCCATGGAATTTAAGGGATTCCATCGTAGGATTAGGTTCTCAATCTCATTCTTCAGGGCTATGCAACTGTATGTATTATGGCTGTGATATTTATATAACTCGTAATTCTTGATTTTATCTCTTTTACTAGGGGAGATTTCAACTTCTCGATCCATTTCAGATCCATGCGTCCTTGAATTTATAAGAGCAAAATTTATGAATGATTGCATTTTATTTATTTTGGTTCGGCGTATCCCGTAACACAAACACGTCACCTAAACACGCACCGTCACTACTTCTCGGTAGTTTAAGACTACATTGCAGACTGTCAAAGATTTAAAGATTTTCTCACCTCAACAACTTTGAAGAAGTATGCGTTTAGAATGGTAAAGAGGTTTTTATATTTTTTGGGGTTTAGGTATATTTCTATGAGGCTATTTTTTACAAAAAGAAGCTTAACTTTTTAATGAAAAGAATTGTTAAAAATGATGCGTCATTCAAATGAGACGTCATGATCTTTCAAATGAGTTTGATGAGATTTCAAATCTTTTAACACGTAGTCTCGTTAGATGCTTTCACTCGTAGCGTCGTTCGAACGAGATGCAGTGTATTTCAAATGACCAGCCCTTTCATTCGAAAGACCGGCGATAATTTTATTTTTTATGAATATCTTCCCATTATCCTTTGTGTTTATCCTTTTTATCTTCCGTTCTTATGAAAAGGCTGAACGAGATAAGATATTCCAAGATCTCTTTTTCAAAAAGAAAAATACCTTTTGAGTTCCCTTTTGTGATTAAAACTCCTCATAATCATATTCCTCACCCCGGGATATGTTCAAGATCACCTTTACCAACATCAAGAAGGTTTCTTATGATACACTTTTTTAGAGACATCTCTCTACAGCTGATTTTATGAAATGAGGCTTCACAGCTGAAGAAGGAAGAAGGCTGAATCTGCGGATGCCGAGGGTAGACGTCTACCTATGGATGGCTCTAGAGCTGAGTTGTAATTGGTGGAGTTTTTGGAGTTCTACACATTTAACTTAGTTTAGTTAAGTGTTTTGTAAGTCGTATGTATTCATAAACTTCCAATAGTACTGAATAAAAGGTTTCACCCTATAAAGGGATTTTCCCTCATCTTGATTGTTTTTTGCATGTTTGGATTAAAAATTGCAAATCAATATTTAAACTCAACTCTCATGCACACCATAATTAATTAAAGACTAAAATTTGATTAAATTTTGGATTTGTGTGTTGGGGCATTTAATTAATAAAATTTATCCATTAGTTCGTGCGCACTCTCGAATTGGTATCAAAGCAGGTTGCACTAATTTATTGTGTAATCATTTTTTGTAAAAAAAATTTATATAATTTTTTTTGAAAAATTGTTGATTTTTAAAAAGTCGGAATTTAATGGATAATTTGTATAATTGAATGCACATTTATGATCAATGGAAAGCTAAGATGAGGTCTACACTAAAAGAAACTGATGAATGTGTTAGGTTGGTTTGTGAAAGAGGGTGGATTCCACCCACAGTGACTGTCGATAATGTTAAAAGTCTTAAATATATTTCTTCCTGGACCAAGGATGAGGTTAAATGGAGTACTTACAACTCTCACGGCTTGAGCGCTATTTCTGGAGTCGTCACCCTTACTGTACCATGATGTGCACTACATCTAAAAAAGCATGGGATACCCTCCAGCTCACACACAAAGGTACTAATGCTGTAAAGACATCTAAGCTTCAAAATTTGCCTACCCAATTTGAGACCATTACCACGCTAGAGTCTGAGTCTTTTGATGAGTTTGATGCACGTTTATTGATCATAGTTAGATCTAGTTTTAAGTAGGCAAGAAAATTCCTAAAATAAGAGTTGTTAAGAAAATTGAGATCCCTGCCATCCTGCTCCATTCCTAAGGTTACCATACTAAATTCATTAGGAATGCTAGATACTCTTAGGTTATGAAGAAAAGATTTAATGCTAAAATCTTGTTTACAAGGTTAATAACAAAATGTTATGAATTATGTAAACTCCGAATAAACTTTTTGGGCAAAACTCTTTTCGAAAAAAAATACAAGATATGTTGTACAATCTTTCTGAATGTATGGTTTAGATTTGATAGTTCATTACCTTATTTTTAAAGTTCAAGAAACATCTACTAAAGTTACCATGCAGTACCAATCACAACAACAGTTCAGAATATTCAAAGGAATAGACACATGAATTTTTAACGTGGTAAAACCCTTAATCAAGGGAAACATCCACAGTGCCCTCTACGACACAAAATAAAAAATTCTCTAGAATAAAGAATCAAGTTACATCACTTAAGTAAACATACAAGGATCCTAAATCTAAGTTCAGAATTATACCTACATGAGATACTCCACCCAAAAGGTTTCTAACTAGAACTGATCTCTTCTTTGTTGCTCCTTTGCCTTTTCCTTGACCTCCTTCTCTTTGAATTCTGACTCCAGCAACTCTTTCAACTTTTAAGTCTCAAACAAACCACTGTGACTAAGTGTTCGTGTGAGAAGTGTTTGTGATGTGCACTATATTCAGATATGCAACTCACCCTCTCAATATTATTTATACTGACATTCCTATCAAACTACAAACAGTTATAAAATGAATAGGATATTTCGAAGTCT
Source organism: Sambucus nigra (assembly GCA_949130495.1). NCBI lineage: Eukaryota > Viridiplantae > Streptophyta > Magnoliopsida > Dipsacales > Adoxaceae > Sambucus > Sambucus nigra. The sequence goes on from OX422223.1 coordinate 419,477,338, forward strand.
GTATTTTACAAATCAATACTTCTTGATCTTTCTATTAATCCACAAATCTCAAGGTTACCTTGCTCAGATGAAGGCCAAGGTCCTATACAATTTCAGTATTTTGAAAAGATTTTCAAAATTCTAAACCACCAATTGAGATCCAAACTAGACTAGAAGTCTATATCGTAAAAATAGAATCATAAATAACATGCAGAAACTGATTCAAATGATTTTGTAAAAGAAACTTCTAAATCAAGATCAGATCTAGAAGAACAAACTTGTTTTCAAAGATAGCCAAGGTCCTATGTGTCTCCTTTTTATTTTTGAACACGTTTATTTCACAGAATGTGAAATAAAAACCAAGAGACACAAACGCTCTTAAGGATCTTTTTTTTTTCTTGAAACCCTAGATGTTTATTTTTCAAAAAAATTGGAATAAAATGGATCTGAAGATAGAGATCCAAAAAGAGAACTGAAAAAAAGCGTGCGATGTTCTCTTTAGAAAATCTCAAGTTTCAATATGCGAAACTTGCTATTTTCTCAGAGAGGTGTTTTGAGATATACTTAAAACAAAAGAGGTCTTCGAACAGACGTCAACCCAACTACCGAACCCACAAAAACCCTAGATTGGCTCTATATCTTGTAATTTTTTATTTCTGGTAAATGTGTTCTAAGTTTAAAACTAGTTAGGTTGAAGGGATTCACTCAGAGGTGATGAAGGATGAAGATGGATTTATCTTCTTCCATTTATATCTATTTTTCTCTTGAATTTCTTCCCTTTCTCTCTCTTCTCTCTTTTATTTTCTCTCTGGGACCATTTGAACAAAAGTCTCAAAATGCTGAGAGTAAGTCTGGTTTTATAGTAGGTGAAGGAATGATCTGAAACTTTGTTTGCACTCAATGGATGAGATTTAGTCCACAAAGTTTGACTAATGATCTAAGGGTTTATAACAAAGCGGTGAAATGAAAGAATATCATTGGATGAAACGTAAACACTGGGATTATAACACAACACATGCAGGCCATTGATAAAACTAATCCAAGGGTTAAGATTGGAGATCAAAGTTGAGTCCGTGAGAAAACACAAATCTACCCGTCTAGCTACCAACACGTGTATGGTCTTGATAAAAGTAAAACACGTGTTATAGAAATAATTATAAAGACACCTTATAGTCTCTAGCTCTTTTATATTCTACCCAGGCTAACTTTCAGCGAACAAAATCACTCTTTGAAATTCAAATTTCAACCACAACACTTTTAAAATCAAGTTTTAATTAATTCAAAATTACTTTAAAATTGTATAAAATGTTTTGAACTAAATTAATTTGATTTTGAAAAATCTTAAAGTGTTGTAAAACCATTAATGCAAACAGGAGAAATATATGATGCATTGAAAGTGTCCTATTAGTGGTTTTAAGGTTAGAAATAACTTCCCTATTAGGATTTCTTGGACTTGATTACTTCTTCCCCTTCCTTCTTCTTGAACCTTTGGGTATGGAGCAACTCATAAAATCTAATCCTACTTTGTCTCAATATCCAAACTAGTTGGAACTCCTATATAATGTAGACTCAAGTAAGTCAATTATATAGTGTGTTCTCAGGTTAGAAGAACTTGTAGGAGATCTTCAAAAGTATGAGATTGATATATTTCTTAAAACTATTCAATCGAAGGAAATAGGGATTACTTTGAAAACTCAAACTAACAAGAAGAAGAAAGATTTTTTTTTTGAATCTGAGACTGAGTTTGATTTTGAGTTGGATGCCTTGGCCTTGTTTGAAAAAAAATTATAAAGTTTATCAAATGTTCCAAAGGAAGTATTTTTTAGAAGAATAAAAATAAGAATGAGGGTGAGAAAATTTATGAGAAAGATGAGATAAGATGTTATCAATGAGACGGAAAAGAGCACAAGCCACATGAGTGTCTACTAGACTTAAGAGAAAGGGCAAGAAAATTGTGAATAAAGCCACTCTCAGAGATAGTGATGTTAAGTCGATTGATTTAGGGAGAGAATCACCGCATGAACCATGCATTGCATTCATGACTAGTCATGTTAGCACTTCTAGTTTGTCCCACGCATATGAGAGCATATTTAAACGTGAAAGACTTGATGTTGTTTCAAATCATTCTGGATATAATGAGAGTGAGGATGAAATTTTAAGTGAGGGAGAAGGTGGTCTCTAAAAAGTGTTTAGTGATCTTTACACTGAGCCTTTAACAAGAGAAAAGCTTAATAAAGATTTATCTCTTAGGGCGTGTCATTTGGAAAATGAGGTGACAGTTTTGAGAGAGTGTGAGGCATTTCCGAGTCAACTCAAGAAAGTGAAAATATATTTATGTGAGCAGTTGATTATTTTAGGAAGGGAAAATATTGATTTGAACAACACCATGGCAAGTCTTATAGGAGATCTTCAATCTTCATTGGAGACTCGTGAGAAACTTGAAGCCCCTGTATCCCAACTCAAGATTGATCTCGAATGAGCCCGGGAGGTCAAGGGTACTTTAGAGGATACATCTAAGAAGGTAGGAAATATGCTCCTCAGTCCCACATTCAATAATGTTGAAAGGATAGGAATAGTTTATGATGGTGCACCCACTTCCAAAATCACACCCGAGTCTATTCCCGAGTTTGTGATAGACCTAATACACCTAAGAGAGCTCGTACTAGACGTTTTGGACAAGTTTTACCAAAGCCCATTTATGTTTGTACCAATCGCAAACAAAGAGGTCATCTTAGAGAAATTTTTTTAAGCTAGGGAGAGTTTCTCATATGCGTGTTCCCTGGTATGGTCCCACATGAGTTCCTTCAAATGTTCTCGCATGCACTCCTGCTCACGATAGTCCGCTTGCTCCCACACATGACCGTAGATATTTTGAAAGTTTTTGAGAGCAAGTAGAGTATTTAGTCAGACTTCACAAAATTTGATGGAAGCATTTCTTAGGATGTCGTCTCCTTTTGAGAACTCCTCCAAGCCTAATGATTGAGGTTGAGACTTGTTTCTAGAATAGGATGATTTTCATGCTTATATATCTTATTCCTATTTCTAGATTGTATTATCATTGTATTAAATTTTTTATTTTGATATTTTTCAAAAAATCCAAAAAGGGTTTTATTTTTTTTCTTGATTTTTTTTTCAAAAATACAAAAAGATTTTTCAGTTTCTAAGAAAAAGGCAAAAATATTATATTTTTGATAAATTTTTTGAAAAAGACAAAGAGTTTTTTTTATCACCATATATGGATGAGCATTTAAGATGTCCGAATCACCAATTCAATCCATATTTCCACATGACTTTTTCATAGTGTTTTATACATGACATCATTTATATAGTGTGCTTAATAGTGTATGGAGTCATTACGTTGCTATTTGATGACTACTTTACAAGTCTGAATCCTAATCGCCTATAATGAACACGTGCACTAACTTATATGAACATTTCACTTACTTGTAACTTGTCGAATAAGATGTTCTCATCTCAATTTTGCTTTATAACGAACCAAATGTAAAAAAAGATAAAGTTATGCATGTAAGAAACATTGCCCGAATTGAAGTTATTTTTTTAGAAAATATTGTTAAATCTTAAGCAATGGAAATGGGCTACAAAAGATAAAAATATTCTTTGCGTTAAAAACTAACGTTTTCATAAAAGATGTTAAAAAGATTAGATGCACATAAAAACAGAAGTGCCAAGCCAATTTGTGATACATTGATGCCTCGCTACAAACGAGCATTAATTTATTCAAAAGTCATTGAGAGTTTGAGAGTTTATCATCATATACGTGAGATTTTGAGGGATTTAAAGTCGAAGATCAATGGGTTTGCAAAACTAAAATGCCTCGAGAAATATTACGTAGTTTGGCATCATTGATGTGAGAATCATTTATGTTCATGACTTGTTGATTAACTTGAGTCAATTTTACTTGAGTTAACAATTTTTACACTTAAGGTAGACTTTGAGATCTTTCGTCAGATGTATCTCCAAACTTAATGCACACATGTTATTACTATATATGTCGATTAACCTATGGAAAATGTTCACACCTCTATATTCCATATTCACAGTTCAAATATTTTAGCGTTATTCCATGGTATGCTGTATTTGTTTCTTTTATACTTTACATTTGCAAATTTTTTTTTGAAATTTTTCAAAAATTGTTGGTTGATACATGCCATTAACATTATCATCACCTATGCTTACTTGATTATAATTGTGTTGATATTTTCTTTGAGTGATGCCAATATTTCTTAATTAGTTTCGAATCCTATTACGGACAAAAAGGGGGAGAATAAATTGATGGAGATTTATTATTTTATGTTTAAATATCCATGCTTCATGATATCTTTGTTTGTCGAATGTATGTGGGACGTTCCGTTTGGATGATGATCATTTGGACCCACCTAGGATGAATACAATGTTTGCCAAAGGAAAGATCCCATTTCATGATTGAATATTCACACACTTTCTACCCCATTTTAATTTATATTTTGGGAGGGTAGATTATTGTAATAATTCGTAGGATTCAATTTGCTTAGGATGGTGTTTAGTACCAGAATAGTCAAGGGGGAGATTTGTAAGAGAAAAAAATATGATTGCTCACATTTTATTTATTTTGGTTTATCGTATCCCGTTACAAAAACACGTCACTTTAACTACTTCTCAGTACTTGAAGGCTACATTGAAGACCGTCAAAGATGTGAAGATTTGCTCACCTAAACAACATGGAAGAAATATGCATGGAATGGTAAAAAGGTTTTTTATATTTCTGGGGTTCAGGTATAATTCTATGAAGCTTTTTTTACAAAAAGAAACTTAACTTTTTTTATGAAAAAACACCGCATAAAATGACGCCTCATTCGAACAAGACGTCATGATTGTTCGAACGAGTTTAGTAAGATTTGAAACCTTTTAGCACTGTAATCTCATGAGAATCTTTCATTCATAGCATTCTTCGAATGAGATGCAGTGTCATTCAAATGACCTTCCCTTTCGTTCGAACGACCAACACATATTTTTTTTTATGAATATCTTCCCATTATCCTTTGTGTTTATCCCTTTTATCTCCCCTTCTTATAAAAAGAGTGAATGGGATCAGATATTCCAAGAACTCTATTTGAAAAAGAAAAAAACCTTTTGAGTTATATTTTATGATCAAAACTCCTCATAATCATATTCCCCACCCTCGGGATATATTCAAGATCACTTTTGCCAACATCAAGAATGTTTCTCATGATATACCTTTATAGAGACTCTTCTCTATGACTGATTTTATGAAACGAAGTTTCACTGCTGAAGAAGGAAGAAGGCTGAATCAATGGATACCGAGGGTAGACTGCTACATGTGGATAACTCTGGAGCTGAGTAGTATCTGTTTGAGTTTTTGGAGTTCTAGGCATCCAACTTAGTTTATCTAAGTTTCTTGTAAGTCATTTTGAATTCACAAACTTCCAATAGTGTTGAATAAAAGGTTTTGCCCTGCAAAGGAATTATTCGCATCTTGATTTTGTTTTGCGTGTTTGGATTAAGAATTGCAAACCAGTATTTGGACACAACTCGCATGCACACCATAATTTATTTAAGATTTAAAGTTGATTAAATTTTGGATTTGTGTGTTGGGGCATTTAATTAAATAAATTGATCCATTAGTTCCTGCTCACACTCAGAATTTCTTCAAGAATATAGTGCACACCAACGACAATAGGAGTATATTCATCATATCTTTTTTGTTTATCTACCTTTTTATCTTTATACTGTTTCTTCTCGGAACTCTTGATATCGTCGACCTTGGAGTTGTGGGTCTGTTTTGCCGTCATGGCCTCCTCATCATGTTACCATCTTTGGCTAGTAATTTGGTCATGGTTTTATGTGGATATTTTGCAGGCACATAGTACAATTTTTCAGGATGTAAGCCACTCATCAATGCTGTGATAGCTGTCTTCTTGTGGTAATAGATGGCCTCTAGATTTTCACTATTGAACCGTCAGATGTACTTGCGAGGGGTATCTTTAACTCACTGGCGAACAATTAGGAGACGAGTTACTCTTTTTGTTGGTTTGGCTCCAAAGCTGAAATTACTGATGAACAAATCAGCCAACTATTGAAAGTTAGAGATCTGTCCTCATGGTAGATTATTGTACCAAATATGTGCTGATCTAGTAATAGTATTGAAAATGCTCGAGTCTTGTTCGGGATCGAATAAATGTCATCGGTAGATTAATATAGTTCCAAGTGTAACACCTGATCTATTTTGCAATCATATTTGGGTTACCATAATCGTCTTGAACTTGGAAGGTGTATGATAATCTGTAATTGCAGGCATGAAGGGTGATCACTTTACGAAACTTCTGTCTAAGGGATTTTTTGACTTTTCAATCTCTCCCGAACAGTCTTACAATCATTCGATTGAGCCTTTCCATGATTGATCATTCGGATTAGTCTTTATCGGTATAGTTTTATTTGCTCGATCATTTATTTGTGTTGGGCTCTCTTCTGAGGAAGTCTGCTTGATGCGTACTGACCCTCGTATGTTGTTCATTAACCTTATGAATCCTTTTTTGAGTTTCGCTAATCCTCTTGGATTTTGGTGATGTGACCCATCGCAGCTTGAGGGCCTAAGCGATCAAACGTTGAGCTCTACTCAGCCTTTTCAACAGTCTTGACCTTTACTTGGAGAATGATTGCTCATCACAATGATCGGTGATCTTTGGGGATGAGGTGACACCAAGGCGATATGTTGTGTCTTCAGTTGATCTATAATAGATAGATCTTCTCCACTCAACATTCATTCCTAATGGGTTTGTGAGTTTTCTGTCTCCATAGGGGGGAAGGAGATAATATTTCTCCCCTCTTATTAGAGTGTTCCCATGCAAACGGCATGACAGGGTCTTCTACAGGCCCTCTTTGACTGGCCTGAAGTGTCTGAGTTAACAATTTTACTTTTTCTTGCATTGCCTGTTGAGCTTTGGCTGTGCTCATCAAAATTCCTTGGAGGTCTCCCATCCACGCAGAGGCGAAAAGTGGGATGGTTTATGCTACACAACTACTTTTTGGATTATTTACCATTTTCAAGAACTCGTAAGCAATTAGTTGAAAAATAAGGGAAGATTTATTTTAGGATTAAAAATAGTATGAAACAACAACGACTTATCGATTGCCATAGACAACTCCAATCTGTTCATGTCTAAAATTGGTATTATGATAGTTATGTATCTTAACTGAGTGATGCCAATAATAATCTTCCATGGATATAAAAGGAAGTGATATGAACTTGAGAGAGATGGGAGTCGAGAAAAGGGACAATATATTTGATGTGGTTTATCCTAATGAAGTGCCTACATCCATGAGTGAAATTCACTAGGTATTAGGGTTGAATACTAGCTCTCAACAATGTCTCTAAGGCTAAGGGTATGCCTTTTTTCACCTATTCCTCAAATGAGGGATATAGTGGGCTATTTATAGTAACAAGAAGAAGATGAAGAAGAGGTGGAATTCCTTTATATATTAGGAATTTACACATTTTTATAGTACTGATGATAAATAGTCATGATCCAGCATGGGGTCTAACCCATATGCATGTACAAAAGTGACTATAGACATTACCACGTGTGCATGTTATGCCATATTAGTTGTTGGCTTTCCAGATCGAGGTCAGACCTATTGGTGACCAATGGAGGAAAATCTACCGACGAATATAATATCATGAGGGTAACGCCCACTAGAATATATGATAATGATAGATGTCACAATTTTAGTGATCCACGTCATACTTTTATTGAAGTTATAATAGTGGAAAACAAATTCTATGTAGACAATGTAAGTACAAAACCATCTTTAATGCAAATGTTTAAAAGGAAATGGGAGTGACACATGTACATAATTGATTTGTTTAATAAAATGTGAAGAGAGAGAGAGAGAGAGAGAGAGAGAAGGTGGAGAGATAAATTTAGAGGGTCTCCTTCACATTGTTCATATTAATTAGTGCCACATCACCTTCACATTTATTTTAGACAGTTGCGTTGGAGAGATCACTTTTAACTCAAAGTCTATTAATTATATATAACAACTCTTATTTTCCCACTAGACATTAACATTGGGGATGCTCTAAATGGTGAGATCAGAGCTCTCTCTCTCTCACCCTCACTCAATATATATATATATATGTACAAAAATAAAAAAAGATATGGGGATTAAATTTTTAAATTTTTACTAGAATGAAGAGCTTAAGAGCTAAAAATGTGAAATGGTTTGGAGAAATTTTTTGAACAATCAATGATGAAGTATTTTGTCCTATGGAGAGAGAGAGAGAACACAAAAAAGTAGTTGACATTTCATTTTGATCGGCTAATCGAATATCCCTAAATCCTAATATATATATATATATATATATATATATTGTTAACCCAAAAATTCTCCATCTACGAGGACCAATCAGAAAAGGATACATGTTATCCTACGTGGCAATATTCAACACCCGAGGAGAGTTGGTCGACATCCGAGGAGAGTTGGTCGGCACCCGAGGAGTGTTAGTCGGCACCCGAGGAGAGTTGGTCAGTACCCAAGGAGAGTTGGTCGACACCCGAGGAGTATTAGTTGGCACCCGAGGAGAGTTGGTCGGCATACCAACCAGGAAGATCAAAGGATAACTACGCATTTAATGAGCATTAATGTACATTTATACTGTAGATGACAACACATAGCATACCAAGCAATTCAACAATTAGATTCATTGAATGTAGACATAATATATAAATGTCTACATACAATTAATCTCTTTATCCCCCATCACTATAAATACATGTATTCCCTTAGCCAAAAGGGGGGAGGGGGGGGGGGGGGGGGAGATTCGAGAGATCCGAGAGAACCAAGAAACACCATATTGTGCTATTGTAAACCCCTGGGAATAAAATAACAATGGACGTAGGTTTTATTCATAGCCGAACCACTTTAAAAATCTGTGTCTCTTATGTGCTTGATTGGATTGCTTTCATCTATTTATCTGTGATCATAAAAATGGGATTCGGTCCAGTTTTTTGCATCAACAGATTGGCGCCGTCTGTGGGAACGTGTTACAAGCGTTGTTCTCCATCAAAAGCTAAGTTTTTTCTCTACGTATAATCAATTATACATACATCTTTTGATTCAATCATGATTTTTATGTTTATACACATAAATTAATTGTCCAATTTTTATCTGCAAAATATTGCATATCATGATTTTTAAATCATAACTGTTAGATTAATTCTTATTTAGAAATCTGAAAAATAGTAGATTTCATAAATCATAATTGTTTGCTTGATTCTCAAGTTTCAAATTTGATATCATGGAATAAATATTTTAAATGATTACATATACCAATATATGTGACGGTGGTAAGATTTGATAATTTTCATTATAAATTTTGTAAGATCTTTGATGTCTATTCAAATTCCCATTATATTTTTAATCAGAGAATGGGAAAAGGTTAAAGACAATGAAAATTTTCCTCATGGAAATCATGACCCAGATCTACTTTCTCTCTCTTCAAGTTTGAGTCTCTTTGCATTCATTTTTATGAACTATATTTGGCTCATCTTCCATCTATGTCAATAAAGTCAAATTGAATGATTTTTGATATAAATTTGGTAATAATTTCGATCATTCACCATATTTTTATCTCTCCAAATAGGGAATAGGAAGGGATCAATATAAAAAATAATTTTCTCTCACTAGAAAAATCATTACCCACCTCTTGTAAAAAAGGATCATTAAAACAATAATGATCATATCAAGATTCTGGGCACAAATTTGATATGTTGGCCCCTCGTTCATCACATCACATGGTTTCTTTGTCGAAATCACACGATCTATTGGGTTAGATGAGTATTCATTTAATTAACATTCTTAATGCTTAGATTTTATATCGAATGTTATTTTTCTTATCTAAGGATTCGAGATATTCTGGTCAGCCATCCATATTGTTGGTCGGCATCATCTTGGGCCATATTTTATAAAAGAGAAGCTTAACCAGACCATTTTTGTTTGTCGGAGATAAGATGTGAAGATCCATCAGCAACGTTGAAATAATTTTATCCAACTACGAGGTATCTTATTATTGGTTGGAGCCCCATATTGTAGCTCGGTGGAACCAATTGCAGGTTGACGATCATCTATTTCTTGATCGGCGACATCTCAGTCTTGTTCGGAGGGTTCAATTTATTGGTCGGCAACTATCCAACCATCCACTTTTTGGTCGGTGACATCTAATATTGTTCGGTGCTGTCAATACACCATTTTTGTTGATCGGCGAAATTGCTCAGCTGGTCGGGGACCATTTGCTTCTTGGTCGGCACCGTATATTCTATAACTTGAGATATCCTTAAATATTGGTCGGCAACATCCATGCCATTTGTCGGCAGCAGTAGAATATTGGGACATTAAAAAATACGAAGCACCCTAGATATTTCTTTAAACACGAGTTCAGCTCGGGGACAAACAGGGGGCTTAAGTCTTTTTTAACTTGCGATCACCCCAAAAATATTTTTAAAACCAAGTGATAAATAATTTTCAAACAACAACTTATACCTGATTAGTTGTTGGAGATTAAATAACTTTACAAAAAGCTCTACGTCTTATTTATGACAATTTGTCCATCTCACACACATTTGGCACAAAATATATTATTTCATATTTTGGAATTTTTATCGTCTTATGCTGATACACATCGCATATTTTTTGGCTAAATAATTATTCTCATGATAATAATGATTTTCTCTAGTCTCGACAGGTGCTCGGGCAGCCTATTAAAATTTCATAGGAACGAGATTCGATCCCGATGAAAGCTCTCGTAAACCTCTGGAAAAGTAGTATTTCTCGACATCAGGCAATTGTGCCTCGACATATCAGCCAACATATATTATTTCATTTTTTTGAAATTAATATTTTTATTTCTCAAGCATATACATATCATATATTGATTGGATGAGTAAATTATTCTCATGACTAATCAATTCAGCCTACACATATGGTAGAGCAAGATATTAATTTTTACAGGTACAAGACTCAACGCCGACGAATGCTCGGAAACAATCTGGAAACTATTATCATTTCACCTCAGCGAGGAACTATTGATTTTATTATTGCTATGATATCTGCTCCAGCACAAATTATTCTATATATCCCTTGGGATTCATATTCTATATTCATCTCAACATGGAGCTCGGCGAGATACTCATTATATATTCATCTCCGAGAAAAAGCTACAGCAGTTATTATATTTCACCCCCAATGGATAGGTGGTCGGTGAAATTCTTATTTATATTCAGGCCCAGATATCGGCTCAAGCACAAATTATTCTATATATCCCTTGGGATTCATATTCTATATTCATCTCAACATGGAACTCGGCGAGATACTTATTATCATATTCATCTCCGAGGAGAACTATAACATTTGTTATATGTCACCCCCAATGGATAGTTGGTCGGGGTAATCCTTATTTATATGCAGGCCCAACAAAGTTCTCAGCCATATTCTTATGTTCTGGAAAATATTATTCTTATTCGGCATTATGCAATTCTGCCTCGACAAGATACTTATTCAGCTTTAAGGAGAATTACAACATTCGTTGTGTTTCACCCCCAACGGATAGTTGGTCAGATAATTCTTATTTATATTCAGGCCTGACAACGTTCTCCGCCATATTCTTATGTTCTGGAAGATCTTATTCTTGTTCGGCATTATATAATTCTACCTCGACAGATGAACGAGGCACTTTATTATTTTTAATTATTCTTTATATCTATTTGGATGCATATTCTATTCTTATTTCAGCATGGAGCTCGACAAATATTTATAATCATATATTCAGCTCCAAAGAGGTCTCCAACATTTATATTATCTTATTCCCAACAATCTGTTGGTCAGCGCCGAGGAGGTCTCCAGCATTTATATTATCTTATTCCTAACAATCTGTTAGTCAGCGCCGAGGAGGTCTCCAGCATTTATTATATCTTATTCATCTCCAAGGATATATCCAACATTTATATTATCTTATTCCCAACAATCTGTTGAGGAGGTCTCCAGCATTTATATTATCTTATTCCCAACAATTTGTTGAGGAGGTCTCCAGCATTTATTATATCTTATTCATCTCCAAGGATATATCCAACATTTATATTATCTTATTCCCAACAATCCGTTGGTCAGCTCCGAGGAAGTCTTCATCATTTATTATCAATTACCACCAACTTCGGTTGGTCGGGAACCAAATCCAACTCCGGTTGGTAGACAAATCCAACTCCGGTTGGTAGATAAAATCCAACTCCGGTTGGTAGACAAAATCCAACTCCGGTTGGTAGAAAAAATCCAACTCCGGTTGGTAGACGAAATCCAACTCCGGTTGGTAGATAAAATCCAACTCCGGTTGGTAGACAAAATCCAACTCCAGTTGGTAGATAAAATCCAACTCCGGTTGGTCGATAAATCTCATTCAAAGTTCACATTCCATAGTTGGGGGCTTCTATTACATATATATTTGTTCATTTGCTGGCACATTCTTATAACATCATGCAGTCGAGCATCAAATTTAACTCCACAAACTCACACGGTCGGGGCCCCGACCAATCATCATTTAGGAGTTGTTTTTCTTGCTCAGGAATTACTTTTGATATTGAAGTTCAGGAGGTATATTGAAGTTCAAGAGGCTATTGAAGTTCAGGAGGTATATTCAGATGTTCAGGAGGTGCATTCAGAAGTTCAGGAGGCATATTCAGAAGTTATTATGCACATGCTATTGAAGTTCAGAAGTCAAATTCAGTATCTACAGCACTGAGATCTTCGCTACTACTGTCTCGACCAATATTTAAGAAGAAGTTGTATAAAAATGTTTCAAAGTCCACCACTAGCTTGGTACTAATCAGATTGAAGAGTTGGGTTCAAAACCTAGTATGTTACTCGACAAAGTATTCAGAGGGGCATAAATCAGAAGAATCAAGCACGTGAAGTTAGAACTCATTTGCTCGGCACAGGAAGCAGTTGGTCGGCTGGCAAACCAATCAACATACTTGAAAATTATGACAAGCTACAAGCTTCATACTATGGCACGGCTGCATCCAAATTCCCAGGGGTGATACATAGCACACGGAGTTCCTCTAAAGAAAGATTAGCAACCATCTATCAGCCTGCATCATATGTCGTCCAGGAGATAATGCACTTTATGTTGAACAAATCAAGAAGGTAGATCAAGAATTTCACGAGCACCGAGCAACACTGCAGAATAAATACTCCATCCTTTCAAGTAAACCATCAAGCATGGAGCATTGGGGGCTTCTGTTAACGCAAAAATTCTCCATCTACGAGAACCAATCAGAAAAGGATACATGTTATCCTACATGGCAATATTCAACGCCCGAGGAGAGTTGGTCGGCATCCGAGGAGAGTTGGTCGGCACCCGAGGAGTGTTAGTCGGCACCCGAGGAGAGTTGGTCGGCACCCGAGGAGTGTTAGTCGGCACCCGAGGAGAGTTGTTCAGTACCCAAGAAGAGTTGGTCGGCACCCGAGGAGTATTAGTTGGCACCCGAGGAGAGTTGGTCGGCATACCAACCAGGAAGATCAAAGGATAACTACGCATTTAATGAGCATTAATGTACATTTATACTGTAGATGACAACACATAGCATACCAAGCAATTCAACAATTAGATTCGTTGAATGTAGACATAATATATAAATGTCTACATACAATGAATCTCTTTATCCCCCATCACTATAAATACATGTATTCCCTTAGCCAAAAGGGGGGGGGGGGGGGGGAGATTCGAGAGATCCGAGATGTAACACCCCAAGACTTTTGAGACTGAGAAATTTAATTTTGGGAAAATTAAATTTAATTAAATTGGAGAATTTTAAAATTTGGGAATTTAAGTCCAAAAATAGAGATCGTTTCAAAGTATTCCGGATGATATTTTTTAGGGTACCATCGATCCCGGAAGGGTCGAGATAGTCAAAATGACTGTCATTGGGTCTTATTTCGGCTCCGGAATGTTTTTAAGTTGTTTTGACTTGAATTGGAGTCAACGAGTCATTTAAAGTGTGTATTAACATTTAAAACTGGGATTTTGTTTTAAAAGGTTGGAGGCTTACGGATGAAGCCATTTTCTCATTTGAGAGAAAGAGAGAAAAGCCCTAGAGAGAGAAGAAGAAGAGGAAGAAGAAGAAAGGAAGAGAGAGAGGAAGAAAAGCTTGGAGATTTCCGGCCCTACCGCGACATCGAGGACGATTCAACCTCTACAAATCTGAGGCAAGTGTTTAATCTTGCTAAATAGCTATTTGTGTATTTCATTTCATAATTTGTGGGTTAAAGAAATGGATTTTTGGGTATTGATGTCAAAACCTAGATTTTTAGGTTTAATCTTGAAATCAATGTTTAAATTGAGAATTAATGACATAGAAATGATTGGGATCAACTTTGGGTTGGTTAATGGGTTTAAAATCATAATTTGATGAAGGAATGGGGGTTGGAATGAGAAATTTAGGGTTTAGAATTCGTGGGTTTTGAAGAAACAGATGAAACCTTCAAAAATTGCAGGTCCGAATCGATTCGCCCCCTCAAGCGAATCGATTCGGTTTGGTAAAATTGGCAGGTCTGCATTGACCGAATCGATTCGGACCCCAAGCCGAATCGATTCGGCCTATTGCAGAAGCCCAGGTCTTTGGACCCGAATCGATTCGCCTTGGAGGCCGAATCGATTCGCTAGTCCGAATCGATTCGGAACAGGGCCGAATCGATTAGGAAACAGGGCATTTTGAGGTATTTTTCTCCATAGTGATTTCAAACCCTTTTTGGTTGGGTTTACTGATTTGGGGCCTTCTCTTATGATGTAAGAGATATGTTCTTGGAGACACATAAGGAGTTTCTCACACATTAGAGTTTTGGGGACTCCTTAGGGTAATTTGGGAGAAATGTATCCATGTATGTATTTGGAGTTATGTATAGAGATTTTGGGGGAAAACCCTTTGGGATTGGGAATCCTAATTGTAGATTAAAAGTAAGTGTAGATGTGATGTGAGGCTAAGAACTCTTAGAGAGATCTTAGATTAGGGTATTCACAAAGTGATCGAACCATAGTCGAAATCGAGGGAAATGAGATTATTTGATGATTGAAAGAATGAGCTTGAGGCTGATAGACTATTAATTATATGTATACCGATAGTCAAAATGATTACTAGATTCTTTAATGTACTCGGAGATATAGATGATATGTGTAGTGAAAGATTCCTACACAAACCCTTGGGTGATAGCCCTAAGGTTGAATATATATAGGTATAGATATATACATATGGTTTTGGGAGACTATTCATCATAGGAAAATGATCGAATATGTTTCAAGTATGGGATTATATTCACGTATCGAGGTAAATTAAAGGAATTGTGGTGACGGCTTGTATATTGAGGACTATGTATACTTGTAGCCAGATATATATATATATATATATATATCTTATACATATGAACGAGAATTAGTTTATATATATAGATAAGGATATGTGAATATGTGTTGATATATATATATACATCTGTATGTATATATATATATATGGATATCTTTATGTTGTGGACATACATGGTATGGATATTTAAACCGTATATGATGGTTTATTACTTGATCATATGATTGGATCATATGGATGTATATATATTGTGCATGTGAATAATACATATACTTAATTGGTTAAGCATACCCCGCTCATGCTATCATTGGGAAGTTGCGCGCGTAGAGGGTGAGCATCCTTGCTTATAATGCAGGGTGTGGATATTCCCCAGGTCATAGTCGTCCCTTGTGATTATTATACATATAGATATACATTTTTGGGATGAGACGTGGTGGGTATGTTTCGTCTCATTGCCGGTTGGAACTATGACCGCTTCCCGGGACGTCGTGTGCGTGTGTTTACCACGAGATGGGTGTCGTTTAGTCCCACCATGGTGGCCCCAGTATTGCTACGTGAGCCGGGCACTGGGAAGATGATAGCATTGATGCAGTTTATCGGCGATATATATAGCCGGGTATATTATGTGCATGGCCT
This sequence comes from Sambucus nigra, assembly GCA_949130495.1. Classification (NCBI taxonomy): domain Eukaryota; kingdom Viridiplantae; phylum Streptophyta; class Magnoliopsida; order Dipsacales; family Adoxaceae; genus Sambucus; species Sambucus nigra. The sequence continues at coordinate 419,493,375 of OX422223.1, forward strand.
TGTACATCATATGTAGTATGTACACTTGGCTATTGGATTGATGATGATATATATACGGTTAGAAATAAATACCTATATATATATATATTTATATATATCCTATAGATGAAAGGATATGGACTTTTATGAAGTACATCTTAGATGATTATGGTGTACTAGATTGATGGGGGTTGATGTATCGCACATAAGGTATTATTTCGGTTACATCATCCCAAGGATATTATTGGAGGTTCTTTTATTTTATTTTATTTGTTTTCTTTCTTTTCTTTTCTTTCTTTCCTTCTTTAGGAGTTATAGTTAGTAGTAATGGTAGTATTAACTTGTATGTTGAGGATTATGGATCTCTAGGATCGACATTGCCCAGGAGTAGTGTAACGAGGTGGTTCCTTGTTTGGATTTCGCTTTGCGAGACACCTCACGCACGAAACGCAGTGCCATGTCGAGATTTGAGAGAAGTAATTCCATAGGTGGCATCACGGATTTCTGGTCTTGACCTTGTCAGGAGTAGTGTAACGGGGCGGTTCCTTGTTTGGATTTCGCTTTGCGATACTCCCCACGCACGAAACGTAGTACAATTTTGGGATTAGAGAGAAGTCTTGCCAATATTCCATGTGCATATTATTAAGTATATTAATTCTTACGTTTTTAGCCTATATAGGTATATATATATATGTATATGTATAGGGGTAATGCTTTAGGAATTATGATAATTATAATTCATGAGATTATTAATCGGAATTCATTAAGCCTTTTATGGCATAATTGTTGTAAGCATAATCTAGTAGGATTAGAAATGGGTGGATCCTTAGATTATGACGGGAAGGTAGCTCTCGTGGTTATAGGCTAGGCCTAATAAGTTAGGTTGTCCTAAAATCAATGGGGGTAATTTAACTAAAATTTAAGGACGCGAATAGGTGCGCGCCTTTAGATGAGAGGTGAGTTGGGGTTCCACGAGAGTGCGGTCTCACTTATTTATGAAATTAAGTACATCGGTATTTATTATGCACGGTTAACACACTTGCTAAATATTTTACACATTCGGGGCTCTGACCCGTTTACTTTTCTCTCCTCCTTGTATATATATATATGTTACCACAGGTATCCTACCGCATGGATGCCGGATGACCTTCTATCCTGAGTCTTGGGAGCCGTGATAGGTGCGGACTGTTGCGGGATGTTTCATGTAGCCGCTTCCTACTTCTTTAAAATTCTAGGTAGGATTCATGTTGTATATCGGGTTTGTACCCAAGGGATATTTATATATATGTTTATATTCATTCCATTTCAGTTATTGTATTTGCTGTGATCCGACAGCTTATTCGGATCTACTTTTTGTAGTACATTCGGTTGTATTTAATTGGTTCATTTTATTTCTAGCATTTTATTTATTATAGTTCCTTCCTGCTTCTCTCCTATTCATTAGTAGTTTTATAGTGTTGGGTTGTTGTATGTTGCAAGTTTTAATTTTTATAACATCTCGCTTATATGATTTCGGGTAGTTAGTCCTACATTATATAGTATCGTTAGTTGATGTTGAGACTGGACCATCTGGAATTCCTGATTTAATATAGTATAGGGCTGGCCACCCGTTATTATTTTAAGCGGGGTGTTACACGAGAGAACCAAGAAACACCATATTGTGCTATTGTAAACCCCTGGGAATAAAATAACAGTGGACGTAGGCTTTATTCATAACCGAACCACTTTAAAAATCTCTGTCTCTTATGTGCTTGATTGGATTGCTTTCATCTATTTATCTGTGATCATAAAAATGGGATTCGGTCCAGTTTTTTGCATCAACATATATATATATATATATATATATGGGTTGCCTCCAAAACATGAGGTCCTAGGAAATTTTGTAAGTTGGCCAAGGGTTGGAAGACATAAACGACCCAAAAACACGACACCCAAAATTGACGCACTATGTCGTGCTCGTGGTGTTTTTTTACAAGAATTCGTGTCATTTCATGTGCATGTCAAAATTACGAGTCGTGTTTCGTGTCTTGTCGTGTTAATCACATTTTTATTTGGGGTATCGTGTCTCTTTATGTTGAATTGTGTAATGTTTAAGTAATCATTTTATTTGTGCCTTATCATGTCATTTTGTGTTGTGTTCTATTTGGATCGTGTTTTTTGTGTTAAAAAGCACGAATTTATTTCGTGTTGGTCCAAAAAATCATCATTATTTTAGCCCGAAACATAAACCAAAGCTCGAATTTTCACCCCTAACTCGAATATTGTTTGATGAAAAAAGTCACATATGATTTAATAATTCATAACCAAGCATATAGCCTGAAAAATGATACTCTTAAAGTTAAATGAACGGAATTACAAAAAAGAAATTATTCCATATAAAGGCAATATTAATTGTCTTTTTCACCTTAGATACACATCTTAAGAACTTAAACTACCAATTATCAAAGAAATAGGACGGGGTTATACCAAGCGTAATCCTAAAACTTAAGAGGCCCTCAGTTCCAACTAAATGCCCTTTGTAAATACTTCCAAATGGAAATATTTAAGTTAATATGCATAATGTTTTTAAAGAAATGAGATGTTACAACCCCGTAAATTTTACAATTACTACTTTAATTTAGTAAAAATGTAAGTTGCATCAAAATGTCTATCACTTCCCACCCCCACCAAAAATATATAACTATATACCAAAATACCACTTAAATCCCATCACATGACCATTCCTCAAATATATTAATTATTATATATTACTTTAAAATATGTAGAAGAACATTTTCATGTACACATATTTATAATTAATTTAGAATATGTTTAAGTTTTTCTAGCCAAGGCTTCCATAGTTGTTGTATAAGGCTAAGTATCCAAATATGTATGTGTAACATAAATGAGTTTTACATGGTAAATTATCATATGCCAAGACTAAATATCCAAGATTTAATATTACATGAAGTTCCAAAACCTTTTCTCTTTATTAACAATAATTTTTTATCGGGTATCATATGTGCATGCCAGTTCCGTTCACATACACTCTAAAAATGGAAGTAAGAACACATTTTGCTAACAAAATCTGGGCACGGGATGATTCAATTAAATGTGCACAACTTTTGTCCGCAATTAAACCATGGCAAACTCAGCAGATGCAGTTAAGGAAATAAATTATATCTAAGACAATGGATAATTATATATATATTTAAAAAATGGGGTCCCTTTTAATTTTGGTCCCTATGCGAGGGCATCATTTAAGGGTGAGCTCGGGTCGGAGTTTATTTATATAATATGAATTACTATGGTTGACGAGGCATGAATCGGGCCTACTCAGACCGCCCATGAAAAAATCGAGTTCCAATTTTTTTATGTTTGTAATGTACAATGGTCAAATAAGATAATTTTCTATTTTGTGTTTGACACCCTTATCTACAATTCATTTTTATTTGATGATGAATTTTTTAGATAGCTGTAGTTATTGTTTTCTACTTTATTTTGTATGTAGTGTTAGGGCCTTTCATGAATTAATAAATGAAAAATAAGAAATGATAAATAAGCATATAAAATTAAACTAACAGGAACATAAATCAAAAGTAGCTTCAAACATATAGTAATGAGGTTAGAGTGTAAGAGCATTATGAATGTGGTCTTAAATCTCAGTTTTACGACATTGGTTGGCTGCAATATACTCCAAAAATTAGATTTGAGGATGTAATGCTTTTAAACTAGCCGTATATCTTAGGAAATTTGGAATCGACAATACATCACTAGCCTTTGAAAAAGTCAGAGGATTCGAAAGAGGAATTCCAGACATGAACTGAATTTTCGTCTGAAAGACTGAAAGTATAATTAATAAAAATTATATCTAGCCTAGAATTTATCGTCCGAATATATATATATATATATAAACGAAGAGGATCAAGTGAGGTCCCTCAGTTTGAGGACCCTGAATGAGTTCCATTATTTTAAAATAGTAAAAAAAATATTTTGGCACTGATTTTTTTTCTATGTTTTTAAACATTTGAGTATGACCATAAAAAATAATCAGCTCAAAATGAATTTTTTTACTATTTTAAAAAATTTACTCAAACTTTGTCAATTTTTAACACCTTAAAAACAACTTAAAAACTGACACAGTTTGACTGATTTTTTTAAAATAGCAAAAAAATTCATTTTGAACTGATTATTTTTTTGTCCTACTGAAATGTTTAAAAATTATATAAAAAAAATCAGCGCAAAAATATTTTTTTACTATTTTAAAAAAATGGACCTCATTCAGGTTCCTCAAACTGGGACCTCACTTGATCATTTCCCTATATATATATATATATGTGTGTGTGTGTGTGTGTGTGTGTGTATTCCTAGACGGTCTTTCCGCATAGAAAATATTACATACCCAACTTCTTTCCTTCTATTCTCTACACTAACTACTAAATTTTCTTCTAGATTGTTGTGCTTTCTCCTACACAAACTATCCCACCCATATATAGAGAGAGAAAGAAGGAGAATAAATAAACCCAACTATAAATTGTGATATTGGATCTGTGTGCTAGTGGAATGCACGTGCTTGAAGTCACACATAAATGTTTATAAATTGAATAATGTATAGTTTAAGTCAAAAATATTTTTACAACATAAATAAATGCAAACAATTTAGAAAATTTGGGCGGAGTTGCCTTTTTTTATCGAACTATCCACCTTGTTTAAGAAATAAAAAAATTCTCCAACCACAATACTAATAGCATTTAAGTAGTTTATAAGTAAAGATATCACACATACATAATAAATAACTAAGGTTAATCTCTTTGTACACATCAATGTAATCCTATTACAAATATAAGTTGAGAAAAATAAGAGACAAAACTTTACCACATTCTAGTATTCAACCACAAAATTTTGAAACTACAAATAACTAAAACATAATTTATATAAGGGAGGGATATGATAAGAATGATACAAACAACTTTCTCGATGTTGACTAAACATATATGGGTTTTTTAGATTCTCCTTCGATATGATAAGAATGATACAAACAACTTCCCAGAAGTTTAGTAAATATATATGAATTTCTTATTTACTCCCTCATTTTTAGATGATTTCCATTACCATGATCCTATGTTTTCACATCCCTATATGACAGCATCACTTATATCTTACCTACTCTTTTTCCTAGAAGAATACATGTGAATTGATAATTAAAAATGATAGCATATCTTGAACAAAAACCCATCCATTACTTGAATACAAAAAATCAATGTAAAATAGAAGCATTCTATGTATATATGCCAATTTATAGGTACATAAAACACCATTCTCGCATATTTTCAATCAAGTTCCTCAAAACATTATTAGAACAATCAAATAAACCTTATGACATAATAATTCACATACTTTTTGTATAGTTAGCAGAGATTTCATCTTCGCGAGTTTAGCATCATAAAAATAGATAGTTACTAAGTTGTGAATATGATGGTACGTTGGTTATTAGAGTTCAGCATAGTAGTATATATTTAGGAAATATTAAAGTTTTCTTATATGTCGCATCCATAAATGAATAAAGTATATAAATTTAAAATAATCTTATTCTCAAAATTGTATTGGGCATACACGTGAATTCGACATGCCTTAGGCCTCCACATATTCCATGAAAGTACTAAATTCAACGAAAATAAAATAGTTATCATGCATTATCGTGAGTAATTACATGCGCTTGAAAGAAATTGCATCCAAACAACTTTCATTGGGGGTGCTTGTGCTTATGGTATGTAATAAATTAAAAAGATAAGTGGTATCGGGATTAATTATACATATTTCAAGTTCGTATTGTTCAGTAATAAAACATCTAAAAACACCTGTAAGGTTCAATCTAATACCAATTTCATAAAATCTACCAAGCTAAAGTAGAAAAAAATATATGAAGTTCATGCTTAACCAAATGAACCATTTCCACAATCATGATGGAAATGGTTTGAAAAAGTTATTACTTCCAATGAAGATCTATTGTTAATGGCCAACAACACACAAACTAAGCAACTAATTGATAAAAACAATGCTAATAATATTAACCACAATACAAATTAAACAACTAAATAAAAAAAGATTTATAATATATATATATATATATATATATATATATATATATATATATATATATATATATATATATATATATGTATGACATTAAGGCACACCAAAATTTGAGATCATTCGTCATTAGTGTGAACTACTCACAAACGTCCATCAAGTTGCGTCGTTTAATCACCATAATTTGATTAGTACGTTTTATACATAAATTATCAAATAAATTTTAACTCGCACAAAGTATCAATATTATTATACGTTTCAAAATGATTTATTAATGGATTTGATCATTAGAGGTCAATATTAAAAAAATACATGAGTCCTAGTGGCATACATCCCATTAAAATATAAATAATACATAAAATTGTGTAAGTAAATATTTAAAAATTTTCATAATCCCATAAAGCTTTAATCATTGTGTATTTGTTGATATGTTAATTAAAACATTTGTCAATGATACATGTAACTAATTCCACCAATATCCAAATGAGGAATAAAAGTAAGAAAACGGATAAATAGTTTCCAAAATAAACTACATGCATAGAATTCTAGAAATTAGAAATAAAAATGAATAACAACTGACCAATGGATCAACTTTAGAAATCACACACACAAAAAAAAAAAAACTTACAGAGTATCTAACTATAACCAATCCAAACCCCCAAAATGAATGGAAAGGAAAGAGAAATGTATCGTATTAGATGTAGTAGACATTGTTGTTTTAGTCATTGAATGCTGGTAACTCAATATCGGAGATCAACCTAGAGATAAATAAGTGTTTGTGTTGGGGTTGGAAAAAGAGTTTTTTGGACGGACTGTAGAGAGGTTTGATGTAACACCCCATGTATAACACGATGTGATACTACGATTAAAACTAAACTAAATCCTCAACAATTAGTATAGAGCATCTATATTCCACAAAAATAAATATAACAAATCCAAAATTTACACTTCCAAAATAATTACTATTAAATTTCACTCTAAAATAATACTAAGCTCTCCAAATAAATTTTACTGCCAAGCTATAAAAAATAAAATCCTCCTAGAGTCATCCTCTAAAATCCTCAAAAAATCCATAGCATCCAAATCCACGCTAACCTACCACTACAAGTGAAATACGGGGAAGTACACAATATGACAAGAATAGATGCTCAAAACAATAACGGTGAATACATGCAACAACATGAATCTGAATTCGAGTTCCATGCGACATCTGAGCATTATACCAATTTAATTTTTCAATAACACATCAATAGGTCACCAAGCCTTACTTCACCTCACCTAAGCTTCGTAAAGACTCATCCTGGCTATTAGACATTTGGACTATTGGCGGATGACAATTCTCCGTGCCATATGAAAATTTCATGACACCATGCCCATCAACAAATACAATATCTCAATCGAATCAATATTTTAGATTCCAATAAATGTTATGATGTCAAAAATATGAGTACAAATAAATGAGGAATAAACAACTACTCTCGAGAGATTTAAGGATCATATTGCATAAATCCCGTACCTTAAAATCATCATAAAGAACTCATAAGATTCTTGATACGTAGATTTTTACGTGTGGTAGTTGTCTTCAATAGCCAATCTCAAAATTCCCTTGAGTACCTACAAAACTTAATTAAAATAACTCGTATTGCGGTAAGTACGGGTATCAATCCAACTTTCAAGGTGAAAAAAGTAATGTGAAAACTTGCAATTCAATTTTTTATTATTAAAATCTTTTTATTTTATTTTATTAAAACAATTTCAAGGGAGAATTAACTAATAAATGCTAAAAATTATGAAATGACTAAATAACGAAAAATAATGTGCAACCGAGTGTGATAAATGTGAGAAGGTCAAGATATGGGATTACACCGCATATTTAGTTATTTTAATTTCTTAATTTGAAATATTTCAAGATAATATTAAATCGAGAATCTAACTCTCGTTACAATTATAAATTTAATAATATATTTTTCAGAAAACTAATTTAAAAATGTCACACGATGAGAAATTAAGAATTATATTATTTTTAGGAAAATTACCCGCAAGGATCAATTTAATAAAAATAGTATCAGTCCTCAAATTTCAACACCAAATTAATATTTAGATTTAGGAAAAACCTATCTCTAGTTCGATTCCTAAATTTAAACATTAATTTATACAATTAATTTACTAACTCTCGTTACATAAGTTAATTGGTGACAATCAAAAATTTATTTTCCTAGAAATATAGCATTAATGAAATCAATTAATTAAATTAATATCCTATGCAGTGCATCCCACCCCTTGAATAGGGTGACTAGCCACGCATAATGAAATAATTAATCACAATCACAAACATGGAACAACAAATTAAAGAGTAGAACAAGAAATACAATACACAAAAGTCTCCCTTTGAATTGATTCCTTAAATCACGTTCATGCATGCGTGTCCCAATATTTTCACAAATCCAGCACTTAATTACATAAAAAAATAAAAAATAAACCTAAAAATTATTCTAATGCTAAACTAAAATTTTTGGGATTTTTTTGATTTTTTTATGTTCCTAATATGTACATAATACACACCGTGTTTTTCTCTCTATTCTCTGTCTCTCTGTGCGATATTATGTGAGAGTCCCTTTATTTGAGTTATAACCCACGATTCCTTCTTTAGAGATTTTTTTGGAATTTCATTTGGCTTAAATTTTTGTTCCTATTTTAAAGAGATTTGGCAGGTGACACACGATTTGGATCATGGGTTTTATTTGGGAAATGGGTTTGGAAGAGGCAGTGGGTCGAGTGGGTATCCTGGTCAAAGGCAAGTATGGTATCGCAGGTGGTTCCGGGTTGAGGAGTATCCGAGTTTGTGGGATAACTCCGGGTTAGAGATTCTTTTATTGGTTTCGAAGATGGGGGCTGGCCGGGTATGGAAGGATCCGGTCGGAGGTTTGACACGGGGTGTGGGTTTGGTTCGGGTAGGGCACCGGCCAGAGGTGGCTGCGCCCCCAGCATTTGTAGGTAGGGGGAGGGGGTAGGTCACCAGAGTTCCGTGGCTCGTAGGTTCTTGGCTGGGTTATTGGGAAGTTGGGTTAATGGGTATTTGGTGGGTTAAGGTTTGTGAGGTTTTGGACGTAGGAGAGAGAAGTTAGGTGTTAGAGGAAGAAGAAGGTGGAGGGATATTTGGTGTGGCAGGGTGTATGGTAGGGGTGGTGTGTGTGATGGGGTGTTTGGGTGCGTGTTAGATGTAGGCTAGTTGGGTATGAGTTTGTATCATTTGTACCTAAAAATAATCTGAAATGAAACCTAATCTAATTAATAATTACAACTTAATAAAAATTAAGTATAAAACTAAATCAAACTTACTAAAAAAATTTCCTAATCTCTAAATTACTAAAAGACTCAAATAAAAAAATGAAACTAAAAAGAAATAAGAATAAAAATCTATTAAAACTAAAACCTAAAATCCTAAAATAAAACTAAATAAAATCTAATAAAAATAAATTCCTAAAAACTAAACCTAATAAAATAAAATAAAATAAAGATTAAAAATTAAAACTAATAAAAATCAAAATAAAACACAGTAATTAAAATAAAATAAAAATAGAAAATAAAATCTAGAAAATTCTAAAATAAATCCTAAAAACAAAAACGACACAAAATAAAAACTTTAAAAAATAATAAAGGTACAAACTCAAAACACACCGGGCTCAGGGAAGGATTAGGCCAGGTCTGGGCTAGGGTAAGGATACGGTACTAGTTTGGGGACATCAGAACTCATTTGGGCAAGCTCAATAGGACTTCTGACTTCACTATAGCCTTGATTTCTTCAATGCACACTTTTGACCGCTACTTTGTCTCAATTTTCTTGATTTAGCACCATTTAGCACTGCAATTGCGTATTGACCTGCAAAATGATAAAATACGAACACAAGGCCAATTTTAATTAAAACAAGTGACTAAAATGCATCTATTCGGGGCATAAATCATACACTACACCAAAAAGGCCAAATTGACACCCATCAGCCAACTAGCCTTATCCCGATCGTTGACCGTGACAAAAAAGCATGCGTTTTTTATCACGGTCAATGACTGTGACAATTCCGTCACAAGACCTTATCACGGTCAAGGACCGTGACATGTCCGTGACAATATTCATAGTAAAAAAACCCTCCCTCTCCTTTTTTTCCCATCGTTTTGGTTTCCCTCCCTCTTTCTCTCTCTAAGAGACTGCTCTCTCTCTCTCGCTCTCTACGATTTTGGTACGTTTTCTCTTCCATTTGTATATATGTGTGTGTATATGTGCGTGTGTGTATATATGTGTGTGTAAGTTGTTGGGAACGAGGACCCCCAATTTTCAATTTTGCAAAAAGTAATTTCCTTTTACATGCGGAATAAAAATGGTTCAACTAAACAAGTACAAAAACCAAATTTTAATTTCTTTCAAATTAAAATTAAACTAAACTCAAAGTGACAGTAAATTAAACCACAAACTAATTTTCACTTAAACATATTAACTCAACCCAACTCCTAGAAATTTGCCTAACAATTAATTAATTCAATTTTCAAATTAGGCAAAACCAAATTTTATCCAATAAAATTAATGACCTGAACTTAATTAATTAAACATTACCCAAATTAATTTTCGCACCAACTTAAGCAAGAGTAGTGATTTAAACCAATTTTATCTTTTAACCTAATCATGCATCTAATGTGAATTATTCAAAAGATAAAATAAACAAATAACCACTACGCTGCGATGTATGAGAAAAAATCCACAACGGGAAAAAACCTCGGACGACCCTAGCCTCAAATACACTAAGTACGGTTTTATAAGTACAAGACAAAAAAGACTTACAACACTTGACTTGACTCCGTCCAAGCCCCGACGCTCCTTCTTGTACACACCTCTGCCTAGCGAATAACCACAGAGGTCCACCGTGGTCTTGGAATCCACCGATCGGACTTTTAGGAACCCATCAACCACACATGGTGCCTTTCACCGTATGAGAATGCCGCAACCAAAATAATGAACTTTTTCTTTATGGGATTTAGAAGTAAACCCAAACACACGGTAGAGATAAAACCAGTGCCAAACACTCCAACCAAAGTAAATATATTAAGGAACTTGGATAAACTAAACAAATGGGTGTAAACAGAAGTGTTTTTGGATTTTTCTTGAAAAACAACACTTAAAACTTGAACCTTGTCATTTGGAAATTAAACTCTCTAAAAAACTCTCTCTAGGATATGGAGGAATATGAAAAAGTTAGTTCCAAAAGGTTGGTTCCTTCACTCAGTAAATATGTCAAAAAGTAGTGGGAACATGGAGAAAACTGCAAAAAACTTCCCAAAAACTGTTCCCACCAATGTCGTTCGAAGGACTTTTTCGTTTGAACGACTTTACTAACGAGATTTCAGTGCGAAAAAAGAAATCTTGTTAGAAGTCTCATTCGAATGACATGGCAATCTCATTCGAACGAGATTCCAGTTCGTTCGAACGACATGTGAATCTCGTTCAAACAAGATTCCTGTTCGTTCGAACGATTTGTCAAAAAAAACAATATTCATTTTAAGTCCAAAACTTTTTAAGAAAAGTGCTAAAAAAATATTTTCTGAGAAAAACAAAGTCGTTAAAACCATTTATAAAATTTTTATAAAATACACCGAATAAATTTCAAAGCTCATATATATATATATATATATATATATATATATATAATTCATTCATACCTTAGGAGCATTGAAACAATGTTGTTGACGTAGAAATGTGACACACTAAACCCGGCATATGATGAAGCTTTATAATCTTGGCTGCTACATCTTCAACTAACACGTCATAGGCTTGGATGGATCCACTTGAACACTATCCTATGACTCAAATATTTTGGTTCGAAATTGAGCCAACACTACATTAAGACTCAATCGAAGACTTGTGTCCTTACAAATCTCCCCCTTTGGCTATTCCGGGACAAAAACCAAACAAAAATCCTAAAGGGCCGTCAATCTCTACTAGAATTAAAAAAAATATCCCACCCAAAATAAAAATTACATAGCTTGACTCAAATCCCAATGATCAATATCTTTGCCGATGAAAGTTGCCATTTAGAAGAATTCCTGGACACTTAAGCAAACTATCAAACACATAGGGAATAAGAATATTAAATGCATATAAAGTAAACACTCCCCCGAAATTAATTCTCCCCTTTATCAAATAAACGACCTACTTAGAAAGACGTCTCTCCTAAGATAAATCTTCCAAACTAAGATACGGTTACAATAGGATTAGATACCATTTCTCCCCCTATCATTTTCTCCCCCTTTTTTTTTTCAGGAATAGACAAAGGATAAAAGAACTAATTTAAACACGATGAAGCTTAGAGTGATAAGAGCATGAAAGCATATGGGAAACAAAATCAAAAACTAATCCATACAAATAATAACGGATACCACTGTGATACATAGATACCAAGTGTGAATTAGAAGCATAAATGGACTAGAAAGCAAGGCAAAGAAAGAAAAATACCATATATATGTAGACATAATGAATATCACTAATGCAAACGCACATATATATAGGTATAGACACCACACATGGCACAAAATACAATAAACTTTTCACACTTGTATGGAAAAAATGTGTCATATGGAAGCGGAAGTGTTGGGGTGTGAACTAGCAATAATTAAATTTAGACCCAATCACTTAAAACATGTTCACGGAGTTCTCATTTGATTGCAAACTTCATCACATTTGAATATAACCTCATGTGACAATATAAATTGAACTCAATGAATAAACATACACAATGCATACAAGCCTATAATTTTGATGATTCTACAAACCAATAGAGTCATGACATTGAAAGTACAACTAGGATAAACAGACATTGTGCAAACCGTTGATATACCATCCAATCTCCCTCAATAAGCATATATATTTTTGAATGAATGTATCAATTAAACATAGGCCTTGGCAATTATTTTTCTTTTTAATGCCATATTTTCTTTTTAGGCCTTTGGACCACGTATTTCTTTTAGGTCCATCCAAACAGTTGCTTACACGCAAAGGATGATATTTCCTTTCGGAGCCCTTCCCCATGCACATTTATATATATTATTTTTATGTCTCACACAAATCTCACGTGCAATGGATTTTAACATGCACTAGTCCTCCTAGGTCATAGAATGTAGATGACTTAATTGGTAGGAGAACACCTCACAAAGCTCAAATATACATATGAAGTTAAAATTTCAAGAGAGCTCGTGCATGTGTGAATTGAGGCATATAAAAATAGAATCCATTTAAGAAACACAAAATCCAACTACTCCATGTAAGCATGGTAAAGAACATTTTAAGGATTGGCAATCTTAACCAAAAGTTCTAGCCACATGGAAGAGAAAATTAGGGATTCAAACAAAAGTATATGCCACATAGAATGTGTCAAAATAAAATACACATAAAAAAAATCTTATTGAGTTTTTGAAAATTTTTAATCAAACAAACAAAAATATTTACTCAAAAGACAAACAAAAATCATTTGTATTTTTCATTTAATGCAAACTAAAATGAAATAACTATAATACAAACGATAACCAAACATCATAATTCTAGCATGTGATATGGCATGAAGTATAGACTAGAACAATGATAAAGAAGCATACAATTAGCATGATAATTTAGCGTGAACTACAAAAGCTAGAGTATGCAAACAACTAACACATTCAACCTTTAGATTTTGCAAGGGAGGAATCATGTGAAAGTAAATGAGAATAAAAAAAATCCTATTTTGTAAATCTACCAAGTCGGATCTCCTAACCCAAACTAACGATGAATCATGATCTCGGGATATAGGAATCTTGGATACCTCGGTTGCCTTGCGAAGGGATTTTCTAGGAGCTCGTTTAAGATCAAAGAAAAACTTCCTAAGATGACCTTTTCGACCACAATGTGAGCACCTAAAGACTCTGCGAAAAGACTTACCTAAGGAATGATCTATAGCATTGTTCCTAGAGGATTCTCCTAAAACCTTGGTTTTGGCTTTATGAGTTGACTCATTACAAGTATCGAAGCCTAAACCATACGTATCATTTTTAATTTGGACCGTTCCTAATATTTTATTTAGTTTCTCAGAGCGACGCTCGAAATCAAATTTGACTTTACTAGAGTCTTTTAATTTATTTTCTAAATATCAAATGTGAGACTCTAATAAAACATTGCGCTCTTCAAAAGCGAGAAGCTCCTTTTTCAAGGATTCCATTAAACCTTTAAGGATATCTCTCTCGCTTTCTACATATTCAAGCTTCTCACGAAGAGCTCTCTCACGTGTCCTAAGGTCTTCAACCAACACACTATCATCAACGACCTTGACACGCTCTCCTAAACTAGATTCTAACTTCAAATTTTCTCTTTTTAATTTAATAGATTCTTCATATAATTCTTGAAATGAAAATTGAAGTTCACTCACATCAACCTCATCATCACTTTATCTCTCTTTTTCACTCTCACAACCATCAAAAGCAAGGGAATCATAAACTTTGACCTCAGAAGTGTCATGTATTTGTATATCTTCATGGGAAGATTCATTATCGGTGCTCACATGACTAGCCATAAAATCCACAAAGTTGGGCTTAGTGGGGGAATCGGGTCCCTCTTTCTTAACCCTATCAGTAAGGGTTACATTATAGGAAATTGGTTGCTTACCCTCTCTCCTTAGTTTAGTGGGGCACTCAAAAGCCCTATGGCCATACCCTTCACAACCAAAACACCTATTTGAATCGTCCCTATCAATATTTTCATTAAAGGTTTTAGGGATCTTTTTGTCTTTGTCATGCTTAGATTTTTCAAATTTCTTAAAATCCTTTTTAAATTTATCTTTGTTAAATTTAAGAAATTTATGAAACTTCCTAGAAAAAATAGCCATATCTTCCGAATCACTCTCACTTTCACTCTCTACTACTTGTTTTTCCTCTTTCGGGCTTTCAAAGAAACGCCCTTATCCATTTTCTTTTCAGTTTTATACGAAAACACGTCTAGTTCATAGGTTTGTAAATCACCTACGAGTTCTTCTAATTTCGTAGCGGCTAAAGTGGGTAAAGAATTTAACACGGTCACTTTAGGATTAAATCTATCGAGTAGAGATCTTAAAATTTTCTTTACTACTCGGTTGTCAGGTATTTTATCTCCCAAATTAAAAGATGAATTTACTATATCGGAAAGTCTAGCATAAAATTCATCAAAAGTTTCCTTTTCATTCATTTTGATGGTTTCAAATTGAGTGGTGAGGTTTTGGAGTTTTGAAGCTTTTACGACACTATTTCCTTTATGAGTGAGTTGTAAAATATCCCAAGCTTCTTTAGCGGTTTCACACGTTATAATGCGATGGAATTCATCGGGTGTGATCGCGCTAAACAAGGCATTTAAACCACGAGAATTAAAATTTGCAAGTTTAAATTCATTCTCACTCCATCAATCGGTGGGTTTGGGAACACGCTCATTGTCTACAAAATGTGTAGGTGGGGACCACCCGTTAACGACTGACAACCAAACCCTCTCATCTAGAGACTTAAGTGCCGAACGCATACGTGATTTACAATATGCGTAATTAGAACCATAAAAAATAGGAAATTTCGAAAATGGGGAAAAATCCATTTTTATCCAAAAATCTTTAAAAGGATCTTAAATGCAATAATTTAGTGATCCCGCTCTGATACCACTTGTTGGGAACGAGGACCCCCAATTTTTGATTTTGCAAAAAGTAATTTACTTTTACATGCGCAATAAAAATGGTTCAACTAAAAAAGTACAAAAACCAAATTTTAATTTCTTTCAAATTAAACTAAACTCAAAGTGATAGTAAATTAAACCACGAACTAATTTTCACTTAAACATATTAACTCAACCCAATTCCTAGAAATTTGCCTAACAATTAATTAATTCAATTTGCAAATTAAGCCAAACCAAATTTTATCCAATAAAATTAATGACTTGAACTAAATTAATTAAACATTACCCAAATTAATTTTTTCACTAACTTAAGCAAGAGTAGTGATTTAAACCAATTTTATCTTTTAACCTAATAATGCATCTAATGTGAATTATGCAAAAGATAAAATAAACAAATAACCACTACGCTACGATGTACGAGGAAAAACTCACAACGGGAAAAAACCTCGGATGACCCTAGCCTCAAATCTACTAAGTACGGTTTTACAAGTATAAGACAAAAAGACTTACAACACTCGACTTGACTCCGTCCAAGACCCGACACTCCTTCTTGTACACACCTCTGCCTAGAGAATAACCACAGAGGTCCACCGCGGTCTTGAAATCCACCGATCGGACTTTTAGAAACCCATCAACCACACACGGTGCCTTTCACTGTATGAGAATGCCACAACCAAAATAATGAACTTCTTCTTTATGGGATGTAGTAGTAAAACTAAATACTCTTCAAATGGTAGAGATAAAACCGCTTCCAAACACTCTAAGCAAAGTATATATATTAAGGAACTTGGATAAACTAAACAAATGGGTGTAAACAAAAGTGTTTTTCGATTTTTCTTAAAAACAACACTAAAAACTTGAACCTTTTCATTTGGAATTGAAACTCTCTAAAAAACTCTCTCTAGGAGATGGAGGAATATGAAAAAGTTAGTTCCAAAAGGTTGGTTCCCACACTAAGTAAATCTGTCAAAAAGTAGTGGGGAAAAGGTAGGGGAACATGGAGAAAACTGCAAAAAACTACCCAAAAACTATTCCCGTCAATGTCGTTCGAAGGACTTTTTCGTTTGAACGACTTTACTAACGAGGTTCCAGTGCAAAAAAAGAAATCTCTTTAGAAGTCTTATTCAAACGAGATGACAGTTCATTCAAATGACATGGGAATCTCGTTCGAACGAGATTCCTGTTCGTTTGAACGACTTGTCAGAAAAAACAATATTCATTTTAAGTCCAAAACTTTTTACAAAAAGTTCTAAAAAATATTTTCTGAGAAAAACAAAGTGGTTAAAACCATTTATAAAAAAATTATAAAATACACACAATAAATTTTCAAGCTCATATATATATATATATATATATATATATATATATATATATATATATATATATATATATATATATATATATATAAAATGCATTCATACCTTAGGAGCATTGGAACAATGTTATTGACATAGAAATGAGGCACATTAAACCCAACATATGATGAAGCTTTATAATCTTGGCCGCTATATCTTCAACTAACACGTCATAGGCTTGGATGGATACACTTGAACACTATCCTATGACTCAAATTGTTTTGTACGAAATTGAGCCAACACTACATTAAGACTCAATCGGAGACTTGTGTCCTTAAATAAGTGTGTGTGTGTGTGTGGTGGGGAG
Source organism: Sambucus nigra (assembly GCA_949130495.1). Lineage (NCBI taxonomy): Eukaryota > Viridiplantae > Streptophyta > Magnoliopsida > Dipsacales > Adoxaceae > Sambucus > Sambucus nigra. Next base: position 419,510,782 of record OX422223.1, read on the forward strand.
GGGGTGTATATGCGTGTGTGTTGTGTGTGTATATGTGCGTGTGTGTATGTGTGGTGGGCAGTGGCAGTGGGGGAGGGGACAGGGCTGGGTCTGGGGCCGTGTGTGTGTGTGTGTGTGTGTTGTGGGGGGAGGGGGTGGGGCAGGGGGAAATGCGACAGGGGGATTGCTAATTTTTTTTATTAAATTTTGATTGATTCATTAGATATTGCCCCTCATATGCAAGTAGTGCTCCTTGTAAAGGAATTGATTGATTATTAATTTTTTTAGTAAATTAATAATTATTGCCCCTTTCATATGCAAGTAGGATTTCCCCTCATTGTAAATTAGTAAATTGATAGTTGTATACTTTAATTTTTAGTTTAATTGATGAAATGAATTAATTGAGTAGATGAATTAGAAGGAGTATGGGATACACTTTTGCTGTTGCTATTGCGGTTGGATTATAGTGGATCGATGTTCGGTTGGTTAATTTTAGAAGTGGTTGTCCATATGGGGGTGGTATTTTTTTAACTTTTTTTAAAATTACTTTGTATCATGAACAATATATATATGGCATGATAATTAAATGAAACATACTTGAAATTACATATAGTGTGCATAGATACTAGCCTTCTAGTTCTTATGCGTACGCATTCAATATCCCTTAGACCCGTTCGAGAGTCATTATCCCTGTAATGAGATCTCTCGAATTGTCCCATTTTGACAGTTTGGGTCTGCATAATTTCTGTATAATAATATTCTTAGTGGCTTAAAGTTGTTACTTTTGGAGAAAGTTCTACAGTCGTATCCTAATGTTCTCTTGGTACATACTAGATTGACAAGTGTGACTGTTATTTTAATTGATCAATTGAAATAATACTCACACTTGCCCATCTACGTCATGTACTTGGAGAACTATGGGGATATGCTGCTGAATTTTTCTCAAATCATAACAATGTGCATGAGCTGTTAAGTATATTACAGAATTATGCGGTCTTGAATGGGATAGGACCGCTCACCCTTTAGAGGAGATGGAGGAAATAGGAATTTCTATTATAAATTGAATTTGAACTTGAAATTTAAAAATTGAATATAAATAAGACATAATTAAATGAAACATACTATAAATCTATGTTTTGTTTATACTAATCTAGGAATATACTCTTCTTACCTTTAATAGGTGACTAGTTATAGTAGCTGTGATGGGATATCCTAAATACAAAGAGTGGATGGGTGAGACAAATAGAATGGGGGATGTGTTTCACAGAGGTGCTAATAAATTTGTGAAATACGCAAAGAGATGTCATAATTATAAAAAGTTTTCGTATCCGTATTCTAGGTGTAAGAATGGTAAGGTGTTTGAGTGAAAAATAGTTGAACTACATTTGTTAAGATGGGGTATGCAAGATAATTATTGATTTTGGAGTTTTCACGGTGAATTAAAAGTTCCTTTTGTCCCCGAAAAACCTTCAGAACAACCTTCAACAAGTAGGATAGATGTAGAAGGGGACGAAGTAGATCATAATATGTTAGAGAATTTAGTTAATGATGCGTACGAAGTTTATGAAGCAGAGGAGAATGAGGTTACTGATGATGTACAAGGTTCAGGTGCTCGTGAATATATCATGATAAACCTTGACGATGACTACCAAAGTTTCAAATTTAAGGCGACCCAACCGTTATACTTTAGCTGTGAGAAATATCAAACAACTTTACATGACATGGTTAGTTTGCACAGTTTGAAGATGCAGTACGGTTTGTTTGGTAATAGCATGATAGGAATTCTGAATTGGGTGAAGGTCTTATAGCCCAAGGAGAATACGCTTCCAAATAGCTATCCTGTTATGAAGAACAGTTTGAAAGGTTTGGGAATGAAGTATAAATTGATTCATGCTTGTGTGTATGATTGCATACTATACCGAAAGGAGTATGAAAATCTCGATCATTGTCTGATATGCGATGAACCTAGATATGTCCAATCTACTGGCAAGGAAGGCACAAGCTCAAAAGTGACTCAAAAAGTGTTGAAATATTTTCCCGTTGGGCCTAGATTAAAGAAAATTTTCACAGTACCATGGATAGCGGAGGCAATAACTTGGCATGCTAGGGCGGAAGTAGGGGGTAATCTCATGCGTCATCCTATTGATTATACATCTTGGAGGAGGATGAATTATGAGTATCCCAATTTTTCTAGAGAACAACGCAACATTAATTTGGCTATATCAACAGATGGTTTCAATTCATTTGGAAATCTAAGCACCAATTAGAGTATCTGGCCAGTGATCTTAGCCCCACTCAACCTCCCTCCTTCACAGTGTATGAGACCGAAATTTTCAATGCTGTCTTTGTTGATACCTCGGCCAAAGGCACCAAGTGATGACATCGACGTCTACCTACCTCCTTTAGTAGAATAATTAAATGAGTTGTGGGAAGAGGGTGTGAAATCATTTGACTCTCTTAGAAAAGAAGAGTTTACGCTGAAAGCTATGTTTATGTGGGTAATTTATGATTTTCCAGCTTATGGGACATTATGCGGTTGTGTAGTACATGGTTATTTGGGTGTCCTATTTGTTGATAGGAGACTGAATCGCTTCGTCTCTCCTCTATCTCAAAAAATGTATACCATTACCATAGGAGGTTTTTACCCTCGGCTCATAGTTTTAGATTTGAGAAATGTTCCAATTTTTTACCGGGCGGGGTTGAACATAGGCTACCGCCGAGACAATTTTCAGGTTCAGAAATTCAAAGTAAATCTACTGAATGTGGCCCTAATATGCCAGGTAAGAATCCCAAATTTAAGAATTTCAATCATAAGAAGACTCCAACTGGGAATGAAATTGAGACAAGAAAGGCATGGTCTAGGAAGTCAATTTTATTTGACTTGCCTTATTGGAAGAATAACTCGGTGCGCCATGTATTGGATGTGATGCATGCAGAGAAGAACGTCGCTGGACATATTATGGGCACTTGTCTTGGGGGAGTCATTAGAAGGATGGAGAAAATGCATGAAAAGACCTTAAATTGTTGAAACTTAAGCAACAACTATGGTCGAAAGAAGATAATAGGGGAAGGACAATAATTCCCCCCTGATGCATTTACTTTGACGAATGGGGAAAGGGAGGTGCTTTTAGACACAATATATAATTTGAAGGGTCCATCTAATTTTTCTTCCAACTTGCAAAGGATTGTGAATTATGCTACGCATGATTTACATAAGTGTAAGTCCCACGATTGGCATGTTATCATGCAATTGGTTCCTCTACTGTTTAAGCACTTTTTCTCCAAGCACAAGGATTTGTGGAGGGCTATTATGCAAATTAGTATTACCTTCTCACTTTTGTGTGCGAAGGTAGTAGTGGCCGCAAAATTGGCCGTGACCAAAGCGATTTGTGTGTTGGAGAAGTACTTTTCCCTAGTATTCTTTGACATATGTGTTCACTTGTTGGTACACCTATGCGACGAGGTACTTTTATGTGGTCCAGTTAGATACACTGGATGTATCCGTTTGAAAGATTGATGAAAGTTTTTAAATATTACGTCAAGAATACGGGATATATTTCAGGTTCAAGTGCAGAGGAATAGATCACCGTGGAACAATTTTTTATGATAACCTAAATTTGAAACAAATTTTCAATTTGTAATAAATATTCCAATTTGTACTTCATGAATCAATTTTTAATGCTTTTAATTGATTTGCACTTTATCATTTTCACTCTTTTTATCTTTGTCTCTTTCCTTTGTATATGTATGTTGTGTTGGGGGGGGGGGGGGGGGGGGGCTATGTGTGTGTAGTGTTTGTGTGTGTGTTGGGGGGGGGGGGGGCAATGTGTGTGTAGTGTTCATGTGTGTTGGTGGGGGTTGGGGGGGGGGGTAATGTGTGTGTAGTGTTCGTGCGTGTGTTGGGGGGGGGGGGGTAATGTGTGTGTAGTGTTCGTGTGTGTGTGTTGGGAGGGGGGGGGATGTTTCGGATTTGTAGTAATTTTACATATGTGCATGTCTTCTTCAAATTCATTTGGATTTGTACTAATAACAATATTTTTTTACAAAAAATGTCTCCTTCAGGTATTAAGGTGAGGATAATGATGTTGATTTTGATGATGTCGTCTGGGCTCGGTGGTAGCGGAGGCGAGGAGGGCTCCTAGGCCCCTAGGCTCCCCAAATGGGGAAAATTGGGGATGGTCATCGAGAACAAGACGAGGCTATTACAGAGATCCCTCGAGCTGGTAAAGACTATCATCGGCCCGGGATACACTAGTTCGAGGGAGGTGTCAAATGAGCTCAAGTTAGCTATTTGGGTGGCACTACAAGTAATGTATTTATATTTATATGAATATATCAATTTCAATTTCGATTTCAATTTCATTTAATATTTATATTTATATTTATATTTACATTTATATTTATTCACAACTAACATTGTATTTCTTGGACAGGAACAATTCAGCTTGGACCCAAAACTACGCGATTCCGTCTTGGAGCAGTTGAGGGAGCAACACAAGATGTGGAAGAAAAATATGCGGACCCGCTACTTTGGGAAGAACCGAGACTCCGTTATCCGAATGCATGATTTTGTTCAGCCTAATTTGACGATCTCATTGGTATAATGGCAAAATTTCATTGACAATGAAATCGGGAGCGACAATTGGCATCTCGCCAATCGGGAAGGGAAAATCAGGCGAAAACGACGGACGTGCACTACTCCCATCAGACGTCTTACGCCGAGGTGGAGCATAGAATGATGGTAAGATTTAATTTTCCTATAATTAGAGAAATATATTATTCTGTATTATTTTAGTTTACGGGGCTCATACTAATTTTGCATTATTTTATTTCGGGGACGGGGAGTGGCCCTAGGGGTAATCCACATAGTATCGATACTTATGTGTCTATTCGGACAAAAAAGGGGAAGGATAAGGAGGTGTCCATGATTCTCGCATCCATGATTGTAAGTAATCCGACATTTACTTTTTCTTAATTACGTTGTAATGTTTTTATTTACTTATTTAAGTAATCATGTGCTTTTTGTCGTTTCAGGCAAAGCTTAAGGAAGTGCATGAGTCATAGTCCGATGCTAACAAGGCATCTTTGTCCACAGACACACTCAGCCAAGTGCTTGGAACTAATCGTAAGAGGAGGATAAGGGTATGAGTCGCGGGTGGCCAAATTTAGGATCATCGGCTTGGAGACGAGCAACACCGGGTTGGCTCGAACGATGGACTCACATGAAGCGAAGTTGTCCCGTTTGGAGGCAACGGTCCAAGATATGTTCTTATTTGTGAAGCGTTTGTTGGGAGGAAACCGTACTGGAAGAGGGAAGGAAAAGGTAGTGGAGGAGAAGGTGTAGAAGGAGGATGTGCAGGATGACGAGGAGGTGGACCTCGCCACTTCATCGCCAACACGTGCGGACTTTGATGATCCAGTCTCCTATTTGGATCCCTTCGACCGAATGATGTCGACACTTGGTTGGTTGAGCGTGTTTATACTGGACATATTTGATGGCCAGCGGATAGGGCGGGGGTTGAGGGACGTGAATACCATTCAGGGTAAGCTAGTTTATGGATGTTTGCTTCAACACATCAAGTCCAAAGTGCTCGTCACATATGTGATACCCGAGAAGGAGGACTCCCCACTGTGGTTGCATGAATAATGCGGCACGATGTATATTTCTTGGTGTGTCAATTCATATATCGTGTAGCCTACTCACCTCTTCAGAGCTAACGTTACCCCAGACATGTAGTGACATTATTTGAATTGAATTGTGTTACTTTTGAATTATATTTGGATTATATCGTGATGCATATTATTTTGAATGTATAATTGCATTATCTCTATTTTATTTGGATACATGATGTTTGAACATGTACAACGTTGCTATAACAGGTACAAATATACTTCTGGGCAGTGGCAGTGGCCATACTACCTAGCATATTTTTTTCTAATTCTGCTCAGAATTGTCACGGTCATTGACCGTGATAAGTCCATGACAAAGGATAATTGTTACGGACTTGTCACGGTCAATGACCGTGACAATTTTTTATAAAATGTCACGGGTTTGTCACGGTCATAAATCGTGATAAAACTTGTCAAGGTCATAGGCCATGACATGATTGTGACAAGTCTAATGAACTTATCACGGTCAATGACCGTGACAAGTCCATGACAATTATAGTTGTCACCCCCAGACTTTTCACAATCATTGACCTTGAAAAGTTGGACTTGTCCCGGTCAATGACCGTGATAATCTGATAGATTTGGTGTAGTGGAATAATTCATGACGGTGCGTCCACTTCACATGTTGCACCCGAGCTAGTTCCCGCTTTAGTGCCTGATTCACAATACTCTCAACCCAAACATCTATCATGTTTTGCTACTACACGTGTTCACCAACATGCACCCACACCTAATGCTCTGGATGATTACACGAGAGAGTTTGCACATATTAGTGAGCAGGTAAAATTTATTGTCAGGAGTTCACATGATTTGATGGAGGTTTTTCATAGGATGTTACCACCTTTGGAAAACTCCACCGTACCTAACGGTTGAGGTTTAGACTTGTTTGCTAGCATAGGTTGATTTGTATGATGATATATATTGCCCATTGCTAGTATGTATTTTTTTGTATTAGATTTTTTTTGTTTTTGAAAAATTTGAAAAATACAAAAAGATTTTATTTTGATAAAATTTTTGAAAAACACAAAAAGTGTTTTGTATTTTTCTTTACACCGTATATGAATGGACATTTAGGATAATCGAGTCACAATTTCATTCCATATCCATGTGACTATTTGATGGTGTTTTAATATGTATCATCATTTCATTTTTGTGCTTTACAATGTTTGGAGTCATTGAGATGTGATTTAGTGTTACTACCTACATGTTTGACTCATAAGTTCCTTTAATGCACACTTTCATGGATTTTCTTGATTATTGTGCTTGTTTATCACAAATTGGTCAGAGTGTTGTCATCTCAATTCTGCCTTTAAAACGAACCATATGCGATAAACATGACAATGGAAGTAGTGCATGTAAAAACAATTTACAGTGAGCTATTTAATTACAACAAAATATGACGAGTGAATCATGGAAAATGGCTGTGAGAGTACGTAATTAACTCGTCATGAAAGTCACCATTTGAAAGAGATCGAAAAAATTTAGAAGCAATAAAAAGTTAAATATGCTAAAAAGGGACCACCTGAAAAGAAAAATATAATGATTATTATTTACGAGGGAGTTTGAATGGAAAGAAATGAAAAATGGGTTTGCATGTCCTGACAGCATCTTGAAAAAGCATTCATAATTTTAGACGTTATTGGTCTGGGCATCACTTTTGACTTTTTTGTGTTAATGGATTAAGTCGATGTCATTAAAATTCAACACTTTAAACACCTAAGGAATATTTTGAGATTCATTCGATAGGATTACATGTATACATCGTGCACATATGTTATGTTTGATTGCGTTGATCTGCCTATTGAATATGTTCACACCCATTCATTCCGTATCCATGATTTGGTTGTCTTAGTGCAAATTCATGGTTTGTGATGTTTGTAAAATTATTTTTGCATTTTTGTTTGAAAATTTCGAAAAATCAAAAATAGTTTGTTGATGCTTTTGAGTTATTCTTTGCATGAGCTTAGTTTGATTCATATTTGCTATGCATATTTGTCGTGATAACACCATGTTTGTTTTGTTTATTTGTTTCCTTATCTATTTCGGACAAATAAAAAGGGGGAGAACGAATTATGGGGGAGTTTTTGCATTACGGGGAGATCTGATTGATCTATTTTTTATCATTTCAAACTCGATGCGTCACGAAGGTATTTGATTATCTCATGTGTGTAGGTACAAAATTGAAGATTATTATTTTACGCACCCTGATGAGAAAAGCTTTGAGATTTCAAGATTTGATGTTCAAGATTTTTGAAGAAACGTTTGATACCTACATGTTTAGTACCTTTTGAGTTTTCGGTTCATGGGAGGGTATTAGATTTGTATAGGCAATATTTTGATAATTCGGATGTTTTTATTTTGTAATGGCATAGACATAGGGGAAGATTTGTAAGGACATTATTTTTATTGCCCATTAAACAATTGAGTATGTCGTATACCGTTACAAACATCTAAGAATGTTAAAGATCACATATACATGAAGACGGATCCGAATATCAAGTTTTCTTCAACATTCAAGCCTCCGCAAGATTAACTTTGGTAAAGTTTTGTTTTAAGTCCTTCATAATTCAGTTAGAGTGTTGGGATATTTTTCATAAAATATTTTCTAAGTGTTGTTGTGGAGTTTTTAAGTTTTTGGTTAAAAATATTTTTCTAAGTGCTAAGTCGAATTTTAAGAGAAAAAAAATGTTTTTATTTTTGCGCTGGCTTATTCAAGCGACAGTGGCAATCGTTCAAGTGACATAGTCATGTCGCGTGAAGCTTGTTCGAGCGATGCGTGTCCTCTTTCGAGCGACAACCCTGTTTTGTTCGAGCGACGCATTGCCTTAGATTTTTTATAAATAGAGTTTTCCAACTTCATTTTTTATCAGAAGAACTGCAAAATTTTCCATACACGAAACTGCTTTGGTGTAATACTTTGTCTTCTCACTTTTAGGGTTTTAATCCTTTGTTTTCAATTCACAAATCATCCCAATAGTTTGCACAAATTGTTTTGGAACCCAATAACACATCTTGTGTCAATTTTCTCTTGTAGAGAGGACCTCTATTCCTAATCTAGGTGCTCTTGAGGGGAGTACTAGGCTGAAGATGACTGCGTGTCAATCGAGAATGCTCGTGGATATTCCTGGGCTGAATTGGAGCTGGGGCTTTAGCTGACTCTAGGCTGCGGGCTATGTGGGTTTTCGACGGTTAACCATTACGAATTTCATTGTAATTGTAAGTATTATTGTGAAATAAAGGTTTTACCCGAAAGGGTTTTTCTCCTGAAATCTAGATTGATTATTTGTGTTTATTGGTTTGATACACACACACACACAGACACACACACACACACACACACAACCAAACGTAGTTGCTTGTTTAAGGGCTGGATTAATTTGGTTACAATTGACTCTAATTAAATAAGTTTGTTGTTGGAATTTACGAGTTTATTCGAATCTTTATCGCACAACAGACTCTATAGATTGGTATAAGAACTTATTTAAAGTGAGTACATACCTTTGCAACTTCATCTTTATTTGGAAGTGCCATGTTTTGATATTAATAATGAGTTAGATATTTTGGAGCATTGGCATGATTCTTCCCATAGATACCCAGACCTTGCCAATATGGCCCGAATATCTTGTCTATTCTGGTCTCATCTGTTGCATCTAAATCAACCTTTACTACGGGACGCCGTGTGTTAAGCCGTTTGCGATATGCTTTCAAGATTGGATGAGAATATGAGACATAAGTGGTATTAATTTTGTTTTCATTAATTCTTCATTTACTGTTTTAGTTATTTCTATTTTTATTAATTTTGTTTTAATTTCGTCTACAAAGTTCATATATTCATAACAAAATATTGTGTAGGAAAATCAATAGTGTTAAATGAAGATGAAGATTCAAGGTCTAGTGATGACGGTACTTCGGATGATGTAAAAGACCTCTAGCTTGTTGGATGATTTTTTCTTTAGTCATTTTCTATATTTTTTTAGCTTATTGGGTGATTTTTTCTCTGGTCAGTAGCTTTATTTTTTTATGCACTTGACAATGACATTATTTTGTATTAGTAGACACTGATTTAATTTTGTAAGGACATAATTTCCATTGTCCGTAGTTTACATAGAATATGGCATATACCACTACAACCGTTGGGAGAAGCTCACGTTCATTTATTCAAGATGACAGATCCGAATTTCAAGCATCTTGAATATATGCGCGACATGAGGTACAATTTCATATTAATGTGTTTAAGTTTCGTAAATGTTTGGCATTTTTCTAAGTCAAAAATACCTTTCTAAGACCTGTAGGTGAGCTTTTTAAAATAAAATTTTCCCGCTCCTATCGTTCAAACGACTGCTTCTAATGACATCACATGTCATTTGAAGGGTCGCGAGAAGGGTCATTTTTTGTTGGTTCAATCGACCATGTAATGTTTTAGTTTCTCTAAGGTCGTTTCTTAGGTCGCTCGATGTTGCTTCTAACGACATTCAATGTTATTCAAACGACTTAGAGATGTCGTTTTAACGACCTCCATCGCCTAAAAAAATCTGTTTAGCTATAAATACCTACTGTCGAGGCCTTTTTCATTAACACTTTTGATATATGAAAACTGCAATTCTGTAGAACTTTTCGTCTACACGTTTAGGGCTTTTTATGTGTTTGATTCACACCCAAACATCCAAATTCTTTTATGAATCATTTGTGGAACCTAAATACTTCTATTGAAGTTTGTTCTTATGGAGTGCCATCTTTACAGCTATTCAGGTAGCTCTTTAGTGAGTTGCTTCCTGACAACTCCCGTCACTTGGGGAGACTCGAGGTGTTCCTTGCTTAAGATAAAGCAACTATTCTCGTGGGTTCTTTGCGGAGTCCATTTTTTATTCTAGGTTAGGGCCTATGTGAGTTTTCTGCGAAAGATTCATTGCAAAATTTTTTAAGGGTATTGTAAGTTGCAATTTGCAAACATTTATTGAAATAAAGTTTTTACCCAAAATGGGTTTTTTCCTAAAATTTGTTTGACCAGTTGTTTGTGATTGTTTGTGATGGCATGATTGATTTATTCACATAGATGCATGGTTAGGGTTGAATAAAATTGGATCTAAGACTGACTCTAATTAAATATGTTTTAAATGGAAATTTACGAATCCCCAAAATAATTGATATCATCCATCCTCAAAGTGGTATCGGGGCTTTATCTAGGGATTGTATACCATTTACAAATTGGTATCAGGGCCGATTTCACCCAATTACCGCGAGATCCTTTTTCTGCAAAATTCTTGTGAAATAGTTTTTTTTTAAATCTGATTGTGAAAAATTTAGCAATTTTTCTGATGGACAACTTATATAATCGGTTTCCCGTCTTTGATGGCACGAAATATGCCTATTGGAAATATGGCATGAAATCTCATTTAAAGGCTATTATTGAATGTGTATAGATTATGTGTGAAAGAGGGTGGACTTCTCCCACCGTCATTATTGATAATGTCACGAGTCTTAAACATGTGTCTAACTGTACTGAGGATCATTTTAGCTGAAGAAATTTTAACTCATGCGGCCTTAGTACTATTTCTGGATCCGTCACCCCTAATGAGTTTCACCGTATTATGACATGCACCATGTCTAAAGAGGCATGGAATATCCTCTAATTGACACATGAGGGTACCAACGCAGTAAAGGCGTCTAAGTTAGAAAATTTGACCACCCAATTTGAGACAAGCACGATGTCTGAGTCTGAGTGTTTTGATGAGTTATATGCTAGGTTGTCGGACATAGTCAACAAAAGTTTTAATTTGGGTGGGAAAATTAACTAGACAAGGGTTGTTTAAAAGATTTTGAGGTCACTTCCATCCCATTTTATAGCTAAGGTTGCAGTTTTAAATTCTTTGGGGATATTTGATACACATAAGTTAGATGAACTCGTACGAGACCTTCAAAGTTATGCGATCAACATGTTACCTAAAACTGTTAAAGCCTAAGGATAACGGGATTGCACTTAAGGCACAATCAAGAAAGAGGAGAAAGTGTATAGGAAGAAAGAGAAGAAAGAGAAGAAAGAGAAGAAAAAGAAAGAGAGATTTTATGATTCCTAGTCTGAGGGAGAGTTTACTATTAATGATGTGGACATGTTTGCTAAAAGTTTTAAAATGTTTCTCAAATTTAGAAAAATGTTTTTTGAGAAAAATGAAAAAGAAAGAAGAGGCCAATGAGAGCGGTGAGAAAGATAAAGAGGAAGAAGAGAGATGTTTTGAGTGCGAGGGCAAAGGGCCCAAAGTGTTTGAATGTCCCACTATGCTAAAAAGAAAAGGCAAGAAAATTGTTATCCCAGCCACTCTTAGCGATAGTGGCGAAGAAGTGAAAAATTCCGGGGGATGAGTCATCGCATGGTATGTATGTTGCCTTTTTGGCTAGTCATGTGACCCCATCAATTTTGTACCACAACGATGAGGACACTTGTGTACGTGAAAGCCTCGATGATGACTTGAGTGTTTCTAGCGAGAATGATGGTGAATTTGTAAGTGAGGGTGAAAGTGAACTCCAAAAAGTGTTTAGATATTTATACGCCGAGTCCTTAAAGGAGAAGAAGGTGAATAAAGAGTTAGGTCTTAAGGTGTTAGATCTAGGGAGAGAGATAGGAGTTTTGAGAGGATTTGAGGCATCGGCGAGTCAACTCGAGAAGGTGAAGGTTTTTTAAGTGAGCAGTTGATCGTCGTAGGTCGACAAAAGAGTGGATTTGAAGCCCATGTGTCCCAACTCATGATGAATCTTGAACGTTCGAGGGATGTCAAGGTCACTATAGAGGACATATATAAGAAGGATGGTAAGATGCTCCTCGATCTCGCTTTGGGTAATGTTGACAGATTAGGAATAGGTCTTGACGGTGCATCTACTTCTCATGTTGCACTTGAGATGGTTCCCTAGTTTGTGATAGATTTATATGGATCTCAACATAACCCACCTATACGTCCGTTAACCGAAAGGAGAGTGCATCCTAGACGTTTTAAGAGAGGTGCTCCTAGGCCCGTATATGTTTGCACTCATTATAAAAAGATAGTACACCTTAAGGAATTTTATTTTAAGTTGAGTAATGTGTTGCACAAATTTTTTCCATGATATGCTTATACACTCACACCCACACATGATGGTCCTCTTAATCCTTCACATCACATGGGAGAGTGTGTACATATTCAAGAGCAGGTTAAGTTTTTAGTCAAAACTTCACATGATTTGATGGAGGTTTTTATAGGATGTCATGACCTTTAGAAAACTCCTCCGCACCTAATCGTGTATTAGGTATAGGCTCACCAAGATTAAAACTATTGTGGACAATCTCAGATAAACGTGTATAAAAGTGATCAAAACACTCAGTCTCAAGCATAGTAATCATTTCAAATTGAGTAGTTAAACTTTTGAATGTTAGACTATTTGAGTGCATTAGTGCCTTCGTGGGTGAGTTATAAAACTTCCCACGCTTCTTGAGACGTGGTGCACGTCATAATACGTCGAAACTCGTCGGGGGTGATCTGTCCAGAAATTTCACTAAGCCCATGTGAATTAAAAGTGCTGCACCTAAACTCGTCCTCAGTCCAGTCTGACACAGGTTTTAAATTCGTGACGTTATTTGCGGTGACAGTGGGAGGAGTCCAGCCTCTTTCACAAATGACCCAAACTCTTCCATCGATTTCTTTTAAATGTGATGCGGTCTTTCCAGTAAGCATAATTAGACCCGTCAAAAATTGGCAACCGATTATATAAGTTTTCAGGCAGAAATATTGCGACAACTTTTAAAAATCACATTTTTCAGAAAAATCAATGTCATATAATTTTGCAGAAAAATAGGAATACTCGAGAAATTTGAGTAACCTACTCTGATACCAATTTGAAACGTGACGTGTGCGATACTATTTTAAATAAATGCACAAATTCCAACCATAAATTTATTTAATTAGAGATAATTTTTAAACCAAGTTAATTCATCCCCTAAACATACACCTACGTGTGTGTGTGTGTGTCAAACCATCGTAAACCCAAATATGTTAACTCACAGATTTCAGAAAAAATCCCCTAAAGGCAAATCCTTTTATTTCACTATGATTTAAATCGCAATTTACAATAATAATGAAATCTTCAATAAGTTTACCTTAGCAAACCTATATAGACACGCACCTTAGAGTCATCAATGGATCCCATGTAGCAAACCCACACGAATCGCAGTCCAATCTTCAGCAAAGGAACATCGTCAAGTAATCCTCAATGACATGTAGTCAACAACCCAGTACTATAAAAGGCACCTAAATTAGCAGCATAAACATCCATTAAAAATATGTATTAGGTTCCATAAAACAATTCACATAAAAGTAATTGGGATTGTGTATTGAAAACAATTTTTGAATCCTTAAACTGTTGGACAAGATAAAAAAACTGCACAAGCAGTTATCGAAACAAAAGATTTTTCTATCTGCGAAAGTCTCATCTCTACAAAAATAAAAGACTGACAGCCATTATATAGCAATCATTGAGGCGTTGGCGTGTGAGTTCAAAAAGCAGCGTCACTTGAACGATACATCTATCGCTTGAACGATTGCCTAATCTCACTCGAACGAGACACGTGTTGCTCGAACGAAACTATGATCTCACTTGAACGATCAACATCTCGCTTGAACGATCATAGCGTCAATCCCGAGGTTCGCTATCAGACTTTAAAAAATTCTTCACAACGTTTTCCAACACAAATCTTTCTGTAAGAAAGAGTTTATCAAACCTTTTTAAAAAAACATTTATGAAAACATTTTTATATTTAGAAAAACTTTTGTAATCTCTTATAAAATTATCCCAACACTTTTAATATGAAATGTAAATGGAACTTAAACATATTTTTACCAAAATCATCTCGTTGGAATTGAATTTTGAATATCTCTTGATATTCGGATCCATCTTTTGTAGATTTAAACTTGCCCAATTCTTTGACGACTTGTAGCGGTATACGACATACAAAATTGTAACAGGACTCACAAGATAATGTCCTTAAAAATATCCCCCATAAGTCTATACCATTACAACATAAAAATATTCGAATTATTAAAAAATGACCTATACAAATCTACCCTCCCAAGAACTCAAAAGTGAAAAGGTACTATACATGTCGGTCTTAAACTTTTCTTGTTAAAAATCTTGAACTTCAAATATTCAAATCTTTGTTCTTTTCTCATCAGGGTGTGCAAAAAAAAAAGATCTTAAATTTTGTACCTACACACATGAGACAAAGTAAATACCTTCGGGACGCATCGATTTTGAAATATATAAGAATAACTCAAATCAATATAATCAAATCTCCCCCATAATGCAAAAACTCCACCATAATTTGTTCTCCCCCTTTTTATTTGTCCGAAATAGACAAGGAAATGAATAAACAAAATAAACATGGAGTTGTCACGATAAAAATGCATAGAAAATATGAATCAAACTATGCTCATGCAAAGGAGAACACAAAAGCTTCCCTAAACTTTTTTTGATTTTTCAATTTTTTCATACAAAAATGCAAAAATAATTTTACAAAAATCACACACCATTAATTTATACTAAGACAACCAAATTATGGATACGAAATGAATGGGTGTGAACATATTCGATAGAAAAATCAACGTAATCAAATAAAACATATGTGCACGATGTATACGTGTACTCCTATCGAATAAATCTCAAAATCGTCCTTAGTTGTTAAAAAGTGTTGAATTTAAATGACATCGACTAAATCCATCAACACATCAAAGTGAGGAATGATTCCCATACCAATAACGTTTAAAACTATGTAAATGCCTTTTCATAACATTGTAAGGACGTGCAAACCCGTTTTTCATTTCTTTCCATCCAAACTCCCTCATAAATAATAATCATTATATTTTTCTTTTGAGGTGACCCCCTTTTGGAATATTTATATTTTTAATGCCTTTATATTTTTTCGGGCTCTTTTAAATGGTGGCTTTCACGACGAGTTAATTTTGAACTCTCACAGTCCTTTCCCGTGATTTACTCAACATATTTTTTTGCAATTAAATTCCTCATGGTAAACAGTTTTTACATGCACTACTTCTATTGTCAAGTTTTATCGCATATTGTTCATTTTAAAGATATAATTGAGATGACAACACTCCGACCTATGTGATAAACAAGTACAATGATCAAACAAATTCGTGCAAGTGTGCATTACAAGAACTTATGAGTCAAATTTATGAGTCAAACATGTAGGTAGTAACAACTAATCACATCTTATTAACTCCATACATTGTAAAGCATATAAATGGAATGATGACCCATATCAAAATACTATCAAATCGTCACGTGGATATGGAATGAAATTGTGACTCGATCATCCTAAATGTCCATTCATATACGGTGTAAACAATATATAAAACTCTTTTAGTCTTTTTCAAAACTTTTTATCAAAAGAAAATATTTTTGTATTCTTCAAAATTTTTTTAAAAAAAAACATCTAATACAAAAAATACATACTAGCAATAGGCAAAAAAATATCATCATGCAAATTAACCTATGCTAGGAAACAAGTCTAAACCCCAACCGTTATGTGCGGTGGAGTTTTCCAAAGTTGGTGAGATCCTTTTAAAAACCTCCATCAAATCATGTGAAGTCTTGACTAGAAACCTTACCTACTACCTAATATGTGCAAACTCTCTCGTGTAATCATCCAGAGCATTAGGTGTGGGTGTGTGTGAACACGTGTAGTTGCAAAATGTGACACATGACCCAACATAAAACACAAATCCCTAATGTGTCCTCTCTTCTTGCTATGTGTGCAAACATAAACAAGCCTAGGTACACCTCTCCCAAAACATTTCCTACGCATTCTCCTATCAGGTACGCGATGCCTAGGTGGATTGGGCTAAGAGCCATATGGATCAATCACTAACTCGGTAACCAACTCAGGTGCAACATGTGAAGTGGACGCACCGTTATGACCTATTTCTCGACTCTCAACATCACCCAAAATGGGATTGAAACCCATCTTTTCAACCTTCTTAGATGCGTTCTCTAAAGGTACTTTGACCTCCCGGGCACGTTTGAGATCAGTAACCAGTTGGGATACATGTGTCGTCAGACTAGACACCGTATTGGTCAAATCACACTTTTCTCAGCTTAAAGATATCAATTGTTCATGCAAAGAAATCTTCACTTGAGTTGACTCACCTTTACCTCAAACTCCCTTAAAACTTTTAACTTTCTCTCCAAATATCTCACCCTAAGACTCAACTCCTTATTCAATTTTTTAGTCTTTAAGGTCTCAGCATAAAAATCTCTAAATGCAATCCGGGGCTCACTATCACCCTCAGTAATGCACTCATTCTTTGGCTCATTAGAAACACTCAAATCATCATCGGGAGTATCATGTGCACAAGTATCCTCGTCATTATGGGACAAACTGGGTGTGCTCACGTGACTACCTAAAAAGGCGACACACTCCCTTGTGAAGACTGATCTCCGAAATCTTTCACCTCCTCCTCACTATCACTAAGAGTGGATGGCATGACAATCTTTTTGCCCTTTCTCTTTAGCCTAGTGGGACACTCAAAAACTCTATGGACTCTCCCCTCACACTCAAAACACTTATATTCCTCCTATTTCTCACCCTCTTTCTCACCGCTCTCTTTGGCCTCATTTTTATTTTTCTCAAAAAATCTTTTATTGGAAGAATTTTGTTTTGAAAACTTGAGAATTTTTTTTAAAATCTTTGTAAGCATGGCCATATCAAAATCAGACTCGTCCTCAGACTCGGACTCACAGTTATTCACCTTCTTTTTCTTCTTAAACTAGGCTTTAAGTACTATCCCTTTATCCTTAGGCTTGACAGTGTGAGGAAACATGCTAATTTCATATGTCTGGAGGTTTTCTACCAGCTCTTCTAATCTCAGATGATTCAAATTACCTAAGTTATTCAAAACAGTCACTTTAGGGATAAAACGTTTAGGCAGTGACCTTAAAATCTTTTTAACCACCCTTGTATCAGGTATAGGCTCACCAATATTGAAACTAGAGTGGACAATCTCAGATAAACGTGCATAAAAGTTATCAAAACACTCAGTCTTAGGCATAGTAATCATTTCAAATTGAGTAGTTAAATTTTTGAATGTTAGACTCTTTGACTGCGTTAGTGCCTTCGTGTGTGAGTTATAAAACATCGCACGCTTCTTTAGACGTGGTGCACGTCATAATATGTCGAAACTCGTCGGGGGTGATGTGTCCAAAAATTTCACTAAGCTCACATGAATTAAAAGTGCTCCACCTAAACTCATCCTCAATCCAATTTGACACAGGTTTTAAATTCGCGACGTTATTTGCGGTGACAGTGGGAGGAGTCCAACCTCTTTCACAAATATCCCAAACTCTTTCATCGATTGCTTTTAAATGTGATGCGGGCTTTCCAGTAAGCATAATTAGACCCGTAAAAAAATAGCACCCGATTATATAAGTTTTCCTTCAGAAATATTGCGATAATTTTTAAAAATCACATTTTTCAGAAAAAATCAATATCACACAATTTTGCAGAAAATAGGAATACTTGAGAAATTTGAGTAACCTGCTCTGATACCAATTTGAAACGTGACGTGTGCGATACTGATTTAAATAAATGCTCAAATTCCAACCACAAACTTATTTAATTAGAGATAATTTTTAAACCAAGTTAATTCATCCCCAAAACATACAGCTACATGTGTGTGTGTGTCAAACCATCATAAACACAAAAATGCTAACTCATAGATTTCAGGAAAAAATCCCTGAAGGGAAAAACCTTTTATTTCACTATGAATTAAATCACAATTTACAATCACAATGAAATTTGCAATAAGTTTACCTCAGCAAACCTATATAGACACGCAACCTAGAGTTAGCAATGGATCCCACACAGCGAACCCACACGAATCGCAGTCCAATCTTCAGCAAATGAACACCCTCAAGTAATCCTCAATGACACGTAGTCAATAGCCCAGTACCATAAAAGGCACCTAAACCAGTAGTATAAAATTCCATAAAAAATATATCTTGGGTTCCACAAAACAATTCACATAAAAGTAGTTGGGATTGTAAATTGAAAACAACTTTTGAACCCTTAAACTGTTGGAGAATAAAACAAAACTGCAAAAGTACTTATCAAAACAAAATATTTTTCTCTTTGTAAAAGTCTTCTCTCTACAAAAACAAAACACTAACAGCCATTATATAGCAATCATTGAGGCGGTGGCGTGTCAGTTCAAAAAGCATCGTCGCTCGAACGATACAGTTATCGCTTGACCGATTGCCTATTCATGCTCGAACGAGACATGTGTCGCTCGAACGACACTGTGATCTCTCTTGAATGATCACCATCTCACTTGAACGATCAGAGCGTCAATATCGAGGTTCTCCATCAGACTTAGAGAAATTCTTCAAAACTTTTTCCAACACAATTCTTCTTGTACGAAACAGTTTATAAATCCATTTTATAAAAAACATTTATTAAAGCATTTTTAAATTTAGAAAAAATTTTCTAATCTCTTATAAAAATATCCCAACACTTTTAATATGAAATGTAAATGGAACTTAAATATATTTTTTCTAAAATCATCTTGTTGGGCTTCAATGTTGAAGACCACTTGATATTTGGATCCATCTTTTGTATTTTTAAACTTGCCCAATTCTTTGACGAATTGTAGTGGTAGACGACAAACAAAGTAGTAACAGGACTCACAAGATAATGTCCTTACACTGTTTCTGAATGGATATTTAGGATGACCAAGTAACAACATCATTCCATATCGATGTGACTATTTGAGATGCATGTTCATTTCATTTTGTGCTTTACAGTGCTTGGAGTCATTGGGATGTGATTAGTTGTTACTTCTTATATGTTTGATAAATGATTTCCTTTATTGCACATGTGCACGGATTTATTTGATTATCGTGCTTGTATACCATATAGTGGTCTAAATGTTTTCATCTCAATATTATCTTTAAAATGAACCATGTGCGATAAAACTTGACAATGAAAGTAGTTCATGCAAGAACCTTCGGCCGTGATGAATTTGTTTAAAATTAAAAAAAAATAATGAGTGAATACAGGAAAGGGTTGCGAGTGAATAATAATCACGTCATGAAAACCACCATTTGAAAAGAGCCCGGGAAAAAATTAAGCAATAAAAAGATAAATATGCCAAAAAGGGGGCCATTAGGATTTAGACCACCTCAATAGAAAAATAAAATAATTATTTATGAGTGTGTTTGGATGAAAATATATCAACATGTTTGCACGTCCTGAGAAAGTCTTGAAAAAACATTATAGAGTTTTAGACGTTATTGGTGTGGAAATCATATTAGACTTTGATGTGTCGGTTATATTGTGTTGATGTCATTTAAATTCACATTTCAACACCTAAGGATGTTTTTGACTTCATTCGTTAGGAGTATCGATATTCATCGTTCACAAATGTTATGTTTGATTCCTTTGATTTTTCTATCGAATTTGTTCACACCCATTCATTCTGTATCCACGATTTGGTTATCTTAGTGTAAATTCATGGTGTGTGTTGTTTTTAAATTTTTTTCCCATTAAAATCATCTGAAAAAAATCAAAAACAGTTTGTGAATGCTCTTGAGTATATCCTTGCATGAGCATAGTTGATTTATTTGTGCTGGTTTGCTATGCTTGTCGTGACACTCCATAGTATTTTTGTTTATTCTTTTCCTTCTCTATTTCGGAAAAATAAAGAGGGGGAGAACGAATTATGATTATGGGGGAGTGATATTTTGAATTATGGGGGAGATTTGATATTTTCTTGAGTTTATTTGCTATGTGATTTATGTTTATCTCATTTCAAACTCGATATGTCATGAAGGTATTTGCTTTCTTTATTGTATGTAGTACTTTGATAATTATTTGAAAAGCACACAAAAGAATCAAAAGGAAAGAAAAGAGATTTGATTTGAAGATTTCAAATTGAATATTTTTGAAGAATTTGAAGACTTGCACTTTTAGTATCTTTCTGGCTTTTGGGTTGCATGGGAGGGTATTAGATTTGTATAGGATTTTTTTTTTATAATTCGGATATTTTTATTTTGTACCGTCATAGACATAAGTGGATATTTGTAAGGACATGATTTTCATCGTCCGTAGTTTACATAGAATAAGTTGTATATAGATACAACCGTCGAGAGAAGCTCACATTCATTTTTTCAAGATGACGGATCCAAATTTTAAGCATCTTCAACATATGCGTGACATGAGGTACAATTTCGTATATAATGTATTTAAGTTTCATACATGTTTTACTTTGGTATTGGGATACTTTTCAAAACTATTGTAAAACAAACCGAGGCCTTTTTTCTAAGTCAAAAATACATTTTTAAGTCCTGTAGGCGAACATTTTAAGGTCGTTTCTTTGGTCGCTCGAAGTCAAAACTCCTTTGTTTATTCAAACGACCACGTACTATTTTAGTTTTTCTAAGGTTGTTTCTTTGGTTGCTCGAAGTTGTTTCTAACGACATTCAATGTCATTCAAACGTCTTAGAGATTCCGTTCTAACGACTTCCATCGCCTCAAAACTTTTATTTAGCTATAAATACCTATTATGGAGAGCTTTTTCATTAAGAGTTTTGATACACGAAAACTGCAATTATGCAAAACTTTTAGTCTTCACTTTTAGGGCTTTTTATGTGTTTGATTCACACTAAAACATCCCAATTCTTTTGTAAATTGTTTTTGTAATCCAAACACTTCTATTGAAGTTTTTTCTTGTGGAGTTCCACCTCTACTTCTATTTTGGTATCTCTTCAGTGAGTTGCTTCCTAACTACTGTCGTCGTTTGGGGAGACTAAAGGGTGTTCCTTGCTGGAGATAGAGTTGCACTTCTTGTTGGGTCTTGTGGGAGTCCATTATTGATTCTAGGTTGAGGCCTATGTGAGTTTTCTACGGAAGGCTCATTGAGATTTCTATAAATGTGTTGTAAGTTACGATTTACAAACATTTATTGAAATAAAGGTTTTATCCAAAAGGGGTTTTTTCCTAAATTTTTTTGTCCAGTTGTTTGTGATTGTTTGTGATGGCGTGATTGATTTATTCACATAGATGCATGATTAGGTTGAATAAAATTTGGAACTAAGACTGTCTCTAATTAAATAAGTTTTAATTGGAAATCTTTGAATCCCATAAACAATCAATATCACGCATCCTCAAATTGGCATCAGAGCTTTAGCTAGGGATTTTATACCATTTACACATTTTTTCATTATTTCAGGTACAAGGTTGTTATTGGATGTGGTTGGCCTAATGCGGAAGAATTTGAGCTAAGAAGAGATTCTTTATGCTTTTTTTGTAGACACTGTTAAAAGACTTTATATTGGAAACTCTCGTAAGACCTTTTTTAGATCTTCCACTGTTGCATATGAGTGTCTGGAAGGCTTTTGTAAGACTTTTGTAAGACTTATTTTGGAGATTTTCTTAGAATTATAGACTTTGTGTTTGCCACTATTTTGGGGATTTTGTTAGAAAAATCGTTTGTTGGAATGCTGCAAATGTTTTGGAGACTTTGTTTGGATTATAGACTTTATTTTGATTATAGATTTTGTTTAAACACTGCCACTATTTCTTTTGTTTAAAACATGTCTTTCTTTTGAATTTGTTATAGACTTTGTATATAAACTTTGGAGAGGTGTTTGATTAAAAACATTGATTATAGACTTTGTATATAGAATCAAATAGATGTTTTGTTTTAAACACGGTCACTGCCAATGTTGCATATTTTTAACATTTTCATTAGATATTTTAAAATAGGTCATAAATTTGATAAACAATAGAATTAAGGTAGAAGAAAAAAAAAAGAAGTATCCAGGCCTCAGTAAAAAGATTTCAAATCTAGGTGGCCTGGATAGGCTTGGGATAACTCAAATTTTATGAGTTCGGCCTGAACCCGACTGGGATTGCCCAAGCCCGGCCCATGGCCACTCCAAGTAAGTGGCCAACGGGAGGCCCTTTAGGCTCGGGTTTTTACCCCAATGCAATACACCATCTCAAAAGTCCTTGTGATCTAACTATTTATTCATTCTCATATGAATTGAGATTATAGACATTTGACTTTAAAATCATACAAAAACACTAAAGCCTATGGTGTAAAGCTAATTTCATAGAATTTTAAGGACATAAAAACAAAACAAAAATTTGAAAAAAAATACTTGTTTATATGAGTGATAAGTTGACTGAGTCGAACTTCGACAAACCACAAAATGTGTTGCGACTTGTGGGATCTACGCAAAATTCACATAGACTAGCAAGTCAAACTCGAACAAGGCAGATGGGTTTTAAGGTTTTTGTAGGGGGGCCAAAGAGAGTGTGTTCATATGTGTGTGTTTGTGTGTATGCATTTTCATTTTATCCATTCATGGATAGAACAATGTTAGACAGAGAATAAAGCTAACTTCTAACGTTTAAAGGGTTAAGATCCTTTTTTCCCTAAGAACCCAAATACGAATGGACGTCGTGTTTTAGATGATTTCTTGAGATAAAAAATAATAAAAAATAGAAACATACCTACAAAACATAAAAATCCTTCTTAGGGAACAAAATTATCTTAATTTTTACAAACCAACTTAGGCGTTACCAAATTTTACAGACAATCAGGCCCAGTCCAGGCACTTGGCGACTTTCTAGCACCTATGCATTTGCCCATGCCAATTTTTAGAGCACTTAAAAAATCATTTTTGGTGATTGTTGCTAATAATCAGTATAGAACATAAAATTGAAAATTTAGATGCCAACTTCTTGCCTAGCATACTTCAAAAGGTTCTGACCTCAATTCACAAGTGGGAAAAGGGAAGAAATCTGTTGAAATCTATTAAATGTGTTATTTTGACGTTAAACAATGATTTAATTAATTCCACATATTTGGATTGTGGTGTCCAATCTTCTCTTACTACTATAAAATGCAAAACAAGGCATTTATTATTCTTTGCAATTAGCCTATCCATGTGGCACATAATATTTGTTTCATATTTCCTCTGTCTCTCTCTTAATTTCGATAGATGACATTTTTGGGGAAGCAAAAAGTTTATGATTCATCCGTATGTTCATTTCTCTATCTTTCTCTAATACAACTCATGTTTTTTCCAAAGTCCCCACCCATCTTCTATATTTTTCTATCCCCTGTTTTCCATTCCGTCCCTTCACTTCCTCTCCGTTTAAAAGGCTAAATCTGTGTGGCAACATAAAATAAAAGCTGATAAACCCTAGACAGAACAGATCAATCTATTTGACGCAACCTTCCTTCTCAGGTAGTCTCTTTTTCTCTCAATCTTTATGATGAGTGATCCAAATATGTTTCTTAGGTAGTCTATTTTTTTCCTTAAGCATAACCAACCATTTTTCCTTCTCACTCCCAATTTCATTTTCACTTTGTGAAATTTATATTTTTGATAGCTAGGCATGGCGATTGCACTCGAGACACTATGTGTCCAAGTTTATGGTGCCAAATAGTACCACATTTTAGGTATTTATATGCAACGTTCCGGGGTTATTTTGTTTGTTAGCTTTGTTTTTATTGCTACTTCTGTTTGTTTTTGCTTTGCTGGACCTATACTAAAGCTCGCCGTCCAGTCAGATGTGGTGGCTAAGCTTTCGAGTACGGTTGCGGCGTGGTTGATTACTATGCATTTGAATCAGGTTAAGACAATGGTGATTATTTGAGTGTCTGGTGGGTTCTTACGGGGCATGTATTTGTTAGTTGTTTTTTTGTGTATTGGTTGACAGTTGGGATTGTTGGGGTTGCACTTATTCTTGATTTCTCTTTGTGGGTTTCTATTTCGGGGTTGGTTGGGTATGTGATTTGTGGTTCAGCGTCAGGTTAAGTTAACCATTTTTTTTATATTGTATATGATTGCAATGGTTGAAAGACTTTGCTCTCCGTACAAGATGGGTTTTAGCAATCAGTGAAATGGGTATTTTTTTTTCATGTTTACTAAATATTCTTCCAAATGTTTATAACCTTCTATGTTCTATTCGGATAAATTTTATTTTTATAATATGGGTTTAATGGATGGGATCTATGTACATACTTTTGGAGTATTCAAAATTTATGTTAGTAGTTCTTTTAACTGTTTTTAGTTTTTTTTATAATATCCTATATTTTTTAGTCATCAATAATTGATTTTCCTTTTTCCTCTATCATTTGTAGATGTATCTTTTGATAAAATACCTAAAAAGGCAAGAAAAAATATGATTGGTACATTTTGCAGACAAATAAAAGGTCTTTTCACATTCTTTTTTAACAATTATTTTCTAATATTTGTAGAATAAACTTGATTTTTCCCAAATATAGGATCTAAATAGTGACTTTTTTATGGTACTCTTTAATTTTTATGCAATGATAATTTTTCCTATTTATACACAGTTTTCCATATGAAGAAAAAACTTATTTTTGGTCAATGACTTTTGTATAAACATAACATTTGTATTTCCTTCCTGGATTTTCGGGGTTGATGATATTGTAGTGTTATTTTCATGTTCGGTTAGTTGGATAATGGTATCTTAAGGAATGTTTATATATGGAAGCAATGACATGAAAAAAACTACGAGTACCAATTTATCTAGGAGCTATGATGAGTTGGTGCATTAGAGGGGCTCAAATTCTTTTGGACCATTTTTTGGGCCTTCAATGTTCAACGCAATGTCTGTACTATAAATTGATATATGGTGTCGTGACATTTCATGCCTTTTGAATTTTTTTCTTTTTGACATTCTAGGTGTTTGATGATTTACCAATCCTAAAAACTAAATACGTTGTTATCCCATTTCATGATATTATCTGGCTTGGGGAATTGTTGTTTATTTACTCGAACATAGATTATTCTTCTTATCTTCATTATTGATAACCAATTATATATTAGGAAATTTGAATTTATTAATAGTGTTATAACAAATTTAACAATGACAAAATAGTAGTTCACACCTAACTAATTTATACCAGTACACCCCAACTTGGAAAATCATATTTTTAGTTTTTAGATAGTTGTATTGATTTGTATATTTTTATATTGTATTGTTACATTGGTTTTTTAATTTTTGCCTTGGGGTTCCTTTGTGTTCTACAGTTCCATTTTGAATCCTAATTCTTAGTAATTTACGCAAAATTCGATTCTCGGACATTAACATTGATCTAGTTTAGGCAACTTTCAGTCCTGGGAAAGGAAGGTAAGGTGAAATCCCGTTCGTAGATTAAGAACTGAAGTATGTAAGCTCCTTTAGCCCATCCACAGCGGCGATAACATAAGACAGGGAAGGCATATCCGAAAGTCCCCCATCTCGCTTGAGAACGATGCCCTTTTTTATCAAGCGATTCTCTTGTGTGCGTGGATATCCTTACTTTCGATGCCATATTCTTATACGATGCATGCCTCCTCTTCCGGATAGCGTCATTCTCTGCATCCCGGCCCTCCACCTATCCCTTCCTTCTTCTAATAACAGACAGCGAAAGACGCTAGGCAAACTCTTCAAAACTTCTCTTCTTCGGAATAACCGAATATGCTTGCGAACCCACTCCACTCTCCAAGGAAGGAAAGAGGGGGCTTGCTCCCGGCTGTTACACGTGTTTACGTGAGAGCGAGAAGAGGCTCCTGCGGAGACGCCTTGAATGCAGCCCGCCCCGGAATTGACTTCCTTTCCTGGTGGTTCATTCGTGAATCCATTCCAATCGTCATTTGTCCGGCTCAGATCTATTCCTTGGAGTTGGGAAGTTCCGCGACTGCTAGTTTTCACTACTTCACTACAAATCAAAGTACCAGATTCGATATGGTTTCTTTTTTATTCCCCTGAGAGCGTGATACCTTGTTTATTGTATTCGAGACGGATTGGAAGAAAAGACCATAAAGCCAAAAGGACACTTGGTCAGATCAACCAAACAGTGTATTATTCCCCGATCACAAACAGTGGAAGATTCTCCGATCGGAGAAAAGATTATCTTAAATTTTTATATTTCTAGAAGGAAGCGGATAACCCGATCACTTCTATCGGAGAAAAGATCAGATAAAAACAAACATCACCCCTTGGAAGACAAGAAGATAACCAAGGGAAAGGGAAGGATCTGGGGTCAGAGCCTTACCGATATTACTTGTCTGTTGGTCAGGAAGCTCGAACAAGACACGAGAGGAAGTACTGGATTGATTGGCTTGGCATAACAGATGGTAATATAACCGATCGGAGAATCTACCAGTCCAGTCTGTTGGGTGAGCCCCCGGCGATTGAGGGGACCCTGGAACATGCTGTGAGCCCCCGGCGATTGAGGGGACAGCCACCCAGCGACTGAGGGGTCTCCCCTTCTTGGCTTGTCTTGTCTTTTACAAACAAGGTTTCAGAATCAGGAAATTACAACTTTTGAAAACCCCAAAAACGGTTTATATGGCCATTTTGTGTTAACAAAAACGTGAGATAACATCGACCCATGGGTATTTGGTAATTTGAAACTTTTTAGGCGCCTTGACAAGGAGGCAATCTACAAGTTGATAATTTAGTAAAGTTGAAGTGAAATTTATTTGTTGCCAAGGAAATGAAGTGTATCTCTAATCTCTATTCAATTCAAATTCGTGTCCCAATTTTTGTAGAGTATATTCAACTATTCTTGCTACATGCGTAGGAGTTTATGATTATTTGATATTCATTTTTTTTCATATTATGCTAAAAATATTTTTCATGTAATGTTTTTTAATGTATATTAATTTAATGTAATGTACATGTGTGTAGTAATTTATCTTTTTAGTATTTGTTCATATGGATACTTAACTTTTACTTCCTATGTGTTTGGTATATTTTTTTTTTAATTTGTCTTTTTAGTATTATTTAATTGGATGCTAACTTTTACTTCCCATTTGATGAGCGTTAATTCTTAAAGATCAAACTTATTTAAATGTTAGACTATTATTTGTGTGCATTATTAGTGTCATAATTATTGTAGGAAAAATATTTGCTACTTGGCACTTTGATATAATTTTTTGGGTCATTCTATGAAAATTCTATTGATAGTTTTTTTAATAACAACCCACATATTGTGAAACTAATTGTGTATATTATAAAAATTATTATAATTTAAGATTATGCTTCCTTGCCGTTGAAATGGTATTTTTTTCTCGAAAAACATGTATGTTTTTAACCTTGCGTACACAATCGTCTCGCTCGCGCATCGCGCGGGTTTACAACTAGTATACTCTATGTTTGTCGTCGCATTGCTCAAATTTTGTAGTATCAGAGTACCCTTCTAATCTTTCCCATTAATTGTATGTTTAACGACATTAAAAACCAAGGTCATCCTTACCCGCCCCCCAAAACCCACTAAATAGTGACTTGTCAATATCCTCGATTATTCTTTAGCAATTCATTTTCATGAACATGCAAACAAATTTTTTACATCGACTATATATATATATATAGGGAAAGGATCAAGTGAGGTTTCAGTTTGAGGACCCTGAATGAGGTCCATTTTTTTAAAAATAGAAAAAAAAAATTTAGGGTGATTTTTTTTATTTTATGGTTTTTAAACATTTCAGTAGGACCATAAAAAATAATCAGCACAAAATGATTTTTTTTGCTATTTTAAAAAAATCTGTCAAACTGTGTCAATTTTTAAGTTGTTTTTAAGCTCTTAAAAACTAACAAAGTTTGACCATTTTTTTTAAATAGTAAAGAAAATCATTTTGAGCTGATTATTTTTTTATGATCCTATGAAATGTTTAAAAACCATAGAAAAAAAATCAGCTCCAATTTTTTTTTTACCATTTTAAAAAAATGGACCTCATTCACGAACCTCAAACAGGGGACCTCTCTCTCTCTCTCTCTCTCTCTATATATATATATATATATATATATATATATATATATATACAATCCTGCTCTTGTGCGGACCGGTCCGCATTATAAGAGTGCGGACCGGACATGTGTCACCTGACGGTGAACCCAGAAAAGAGAGAGAGAGTGTGCCTATAATTTAGGCGATAATTTCTAGGCGCACCATTAGGTGACACATGTTCGGTCTGCATTCTTAAAATGTAGACTAGTCCGCACAAGAGCATTATTATATATATATATATATATATATATATATTGAGAAGAAGAAATGTTTCGGATTGAGGCGCATGGGCGAGGGAGGAAGGGCTTTGTGGGGTGGGCCTAAGCAGGTGAAAGGTGGGTGGGGCAGGGGAGGGGTTGGTCTTCGAATGAGGAGGGGGCGAGAGGGATAAGTACGAGATATATATATATATATATATATAAAATGCAAAAGACAAAGGTCTGAGATAGAGAGAGATCGGGAACTAAAATGGAAAGCGGGAAAAAATGAAGTAGGAAAATGAAACAAGAAAAATAAAACCTAGTTGTGATTTATCAAAAAAATATGATTTTACTTTCATCTATTTTACAATTTATCAAATGGGACAAATTTTGCCTTGGTATAAGCTATACCAAGTGAGACCATTTTTAAAATATGTTCCTATTGAGATTTATCAAAAGGGATGATCTTATAAATCTGTGGTATAAATTATACCAAATGGGACGATTTTTAAAATCCGTTACTTATATTTGTATGAAAAAAGGCTAAAAATTTAACTCACATAAAGGATGGTAAATAAAAATCATCCCAAATAAAAATATAATATGTCTACTTTAAGGGTCAATAATCAATATTTTCCCAAATGGTATACCAAACGAGACAATTTAAAATTTGTCCCTTTTATAATTTATCAAAAGGGACAGTTTTATAAATCCATGGTATAAGCTATACCAAATGGGATGATTTTTAAATTATGTCCTTTATAATTTTCTTAAAAAAACATCTAGAAATTTACTTACAAAAGGGACGGTAAATAAAAACTCTCAAAATAAAAAAAATAAAATGTCTACTTTAAGGTTGAATACTTAATATCCGTTCCAAATTGTACTTTTAATGGTAAAAATGATAGATTCGTCCCAAATACACTTGTCTTTGGAAAGCATTTTTCTTATAGTGTGTGTCAGCATAGAATTACCTTTTGTATTATAGTTCTTAAAGTGTGTTATTCAACAAATAATCAGGGAGAGTAAATGAGATTACACAAAAATAAATGCTACGTTTTCCTTTAGTGTGTAATACGGTTGCAAAATATTTGTCCACGATAGCTATTTCTTTGATGGTAGATGAGCGATAAGTGGTTCAAAAACTAATAAAATTCAAACTTATACACAATTTGTCCATTTATATGATGCATACACCATATGAATAACAAAATGAATTGATAGTGATGTTAGATGTATAGACAAAGAAGCACTTGTTTCTTATCAATTGCTCAACAAAAAATAATAGGTGTACATCCATAATGAACTTGTAAATTATTATAACAACAACAACAACAAAAATAATATAAAGTTGTAAGAGAAAGTTTTATGATCGCTCAAAATTTTGTTTATTTTGACATATGCCATTAAAAACTACATCCTCATGTACTTACCAATCACGTTGAAGACAAGTTAATGACTGAGCAACACGCCAAAGATCGTATGCGTTGGAATTATAAATTGTCACTACATTTTCGAGGAGGTATATAGTATAAGGGTTTTATTTAATCTTATACATTTTATTCTGGGAGCCTTTTTAAATTTATTTGAGGCATATTTTTAAAATGTTTTTTCAAAATATTTTTTTTTTCTAATTTGAACGAAATCTGTCTTTCGTTAAAACAAGACATGTTTCTTATTTGAATGAGGTTCCCATTTCGGTGGAACGAGAATGTAAGTTCACTGGAATTAAAATTAAATGGACTTCCAATGGAAGTTCTCTGTCTGGCAGAGGTTCACCCATTAGAAGCTCGTTTTAAGCATGTTTGAACGAGTTTGCCTGTTCGTTCAGACGAATCCAGAGCTCGTTTGAATGAAACTATGTTTTCAGTCGAATAAACCCTTATTCTCATTTGAACTAAATCCATCGCATCGAATTTCATGTTTTTATATAAAAGGACACTTGTGCACTGATTTAATAAAATTTTTTGGCAAAAATCACTTCCCTATATTAGTCTTAAAAGTCTCGCAACCTTGGTTTGTTAAAAACACTTTATGTTTTCCAAATCAATCCCATTGAATGGTTTGATGACTTTAGTTTAAACCCTAGATACACCATATATATTCAAACCCTTTTAGAGTGAGTATCTAGTGCTGATTTGTGGATTTGAAACTCTAATCCCGAAGAAGAAAGGGACTCAATTTATTGAGGTTGATGATTGGATACCGAGGTAAGAACTACTTTATGTTGATTCTTCTGGACTGCGCCTTTTTTGTTGGAGAATCATAGACAGTACTTTGTGAAACTTAACAGAGCTCTAAGTTTTCTGTAAGCCTATACTACTCAATGGAGTCTAATAAAAGAGTGTTAGCAAGTAAGTTTTTCTCGAAAGGGATTTTTCCTTAAATCTTATTCTTATTTTTGGTTTCAAGGTGTCGTTATGATTTTTATCTTTAAAATTATCTTGCATGTTCACTTAAACATAATTAAGATAAAATTTGGCTAAATAGTAATTTTATACGAGTGTGGCCTACTATAAAGTCAATCCATATAATCATCATTTTCAAATGGGTATCATAGCCTATTTCTATAAGTTGTCTAGATGAATCCTGGAAGTTATATGTATAACTCGTACAATAAGGCATATGTCATTGATGGGACTACTTTTCCTATTAGAAATCTGGAATGAGATCAGTAATTAATTCGATTGTGAGTCGTGTCTGGATTGTTTGTGAAAAAGGGGAAACAACAAACATAAACCTTTCACTTCTTAGACACAAATGATTTCGATTGAGTAACTGTAACTCCGGAGGTTTAAGTGCCATTTTTAGTACTGTCACACCAAACAACTTCCATCGTATTATGACGTGTACCACATCCAAGTATGTGTGTGATATCCTCAAACTCACTCATGAGGGAACAAACACTATGAATGCTTTATAGGTTTAAAATATCACCACTTAGTTTGGAATGATTGGCATGCTAGACACTAAAACTTTTGATTAATTCTGTTGTCAATTCTCTGATATACTTAACTGCAGTTTTAATTTGGGTGATATAATTAATGAGATAAGGATAGTTAAAACATTTTGAGATATCTTCCCTCACGTTTTAATGCTAAAGTCATGGTCCAAGACTCTTTAGATATACTTATGTTAGAAGAACTCGTAGAAGACCTTGAAACTCATGAAATTGATATGTGCTCCAAAATTCAAAAGAAAAAGGAAAAAGGGATCTCTATGAAAGGCCAGCATACGAAAGAAGGAGTTTTCTAGATCTGAATTTGGTTTTTGATCTTGATGATTTTTCCTTCTTTGCGAAAAAGTTCAAAAGATTTCTCAAATTATGAAATAAAAATACTTCCAAAGACAATAAATTTTTTGAGAAAGACAACAAATTTCAGTCAAGTAAGAAGGGTATTGAGAAAGGGAAATGATACGGAAAGATGCTTTGAGTGTGAGGGTAAGGGTCACAAAGCCCACGAGTGTTCTACGAGGTTTAAGATACTAGGAATGGCAAAGCCGACTATAATTCCACTATTAGCGATAGAGATGTTGAGTCGATGGATTTCAGGTATGAATCACAACATGGATGTAACTTCATCATGTTTATGGTTAGTTAAGCTATCACATCAAGTAAGCCTCCCCTAGATAAGGACTTTTCTAAACACAATGATGTCGACAGTGAGTCAAACCATTTTGGAAATAGTGAAGGAGATGATGTTTTGAGTGAAGGAGAACGTGGACTCCAAAAGGCCTATGCTGAGCTTGATGCCGAGCCATTTAAAATGAAAAAATGAAATAAGAATTTAGCACTTAAGGTGCTATCGGTAGAGAGGGAATTGAAGGAGTTGATAGAGAGTGATACCTTAGTGAGGATTTCTTTGAGTGTTGAAGTTATTTCAGTGGGGAGGGAAAATATTCTCTTGACCAATAAATTGGCAAGTATTGTGAGAGATCATGAAGCTTCATTGGATACTCATGAGAAACTTAAAGCCCTTAAATCCCAACTTTAGAAATATCTCAAACATGCCTGGGAAATTAATGTTACTATAGAGGACACATCAAAGAAGGTTGGAAAGATATTCCTCGGTATCGCATTAAATTTTAGGGAGAGGCAAGGGTCAGGTTATGATGGTGCATCCACTTCTAATACTGCACTAGAACCGGTTACCAAGTCTGTGGTGGATCCATATAGGCCTATACCTAACTGAACGAAGAAAGCTCAAACTAAATTTTCTAATTAAGGAAGACCCAAACATGTCTTAGTTTGTACTCATTCCAAATGAAAAGGTCAACTTAGGCAATTTTTCAACAAGTTAGGAAGAGATCCTTGTACACGTACTCCAGCTCATCGTTATAGAGACTTTTGGAATCTTAAAGAGAAATTTGAGTTCTAGTCGCGACTTCTAAAACATTAATGGATCAATTTCAAAGGATGTTAATTTTTTTAGAACACTTACGATGCTACTACTAAAGCGAACGATGATTAGGTAAAATAAAAGGTTACCTCTTCTTTGTTTCCTAAGAACGGCAGAAAATACCTTCTTGTTCATGTCGCTATTAACATTCAAGATACTTCCCAATGGTAATTTTATTTTGGATGCTCTAGACACATGACCCATGGCAAGTCATATTTTAGTAACATTATGGATCCGACAGAAGGCAAAGTCACTTTTGGAAATAGGAGTAGGTCAAGAATTTTAGGACGTGGTTGTGTTGAGATGCCCAAATTTCCTAAGCTATAAAATGTGTTGTAAGTTGTATGGTTAAAATCAAACTTTATTAGTATAAGCCAACTTTGGAATGCTAATTTTTTAATAAAGTTTAATCGGTCCAAGTGTAACGTTTATGATCAAGCCTGTGAACTATTACTATAAGGAGTGAGGACCAATGATAATTGATATGGGATAATTATCAAGTCCTCTTTAGTATGAAATAATACTAGGCTATCCTCTATGTAATTTTGGCATCAACGAGTAGGTCATATCAATTTTAAAGATCTTGAGAGATTAATGAAGAAATACCTAGTTCGTGGCTTACTATCACTTGGGAAACTAACTTCCTCGATTTGTGGTTCTTGCCAAAAAGGAAAGAAAATCAAGAGTACCCATTGGAACTTGAATACCATCGTCACCTCTCATGTGTTGGATTTGATACACATGTATATTTTGGATCCTATACGTACAGAAAGCATTTGTAGTTCGATGTATATCCTAGTGATGGTCGATGACTTTTTGAATAATTCTATCGTGGGATTTCTGGGAGAAAAGTTCGATTAGGCTAAGTTCCTAATAACCAACTATCGTGCCCTATAATACCAATACTCTGTCACTATTAATCGGATGCATAGTGACTACAACACCGAATTTAAAGAATCCATAGTGAATAGATTTTGCATCATATATGAGTTTTTTAATCGTTCGTACTCTTTAACAAAATGGAATTTTTTAGAGGAAGAACCGAACAATTCAATATATGGTTGATTCATGCTTCTTGGGAGAAACATGCCTAGACGTTTTTAGTAAAAGGCAATTAATATCAAATTCCATACGGTGAATATGGTATATCTTTGCCCACACACACTGCACACTCCACATAATTGATGGCTAAAGAAAAAACCCAACCTATAGTATTTTTGAATTTTAGGTAGACCTTCCTACATTCTTAGAGGTAGAGAGCACTTAGGAATGTTTGAACGCTGAAGCGATGAGGGGATATTTTATAGAATTCATCGCTGAGAAGATCCTATAGGGTGTTTAACTTTAAAATTTATAAGGTTATGGAATCGATAAAGATCATTATTAGAGATAACAAGTCGTCTATGTTTACTGATCCTATCCTTGAGTGTGAGAGTGATGCATACCTAGTGACGATCTCCTTATTCTTCATAATACCACGGTGGACCTCGCTATTATCTTAACGGATCAACCCTCTAGTGCTCAAAATAGTGATGACCCTTCAGACATACTGGGTGATCCCACACTAGGTGTCAAGACTTGTTCTCAACTTGAGAATATTATTAGCTATTTTTTTTCCATCTCCTTAGTAGAGAACAAGAATGTGAAAGAGGCACTCAAGGAAGAGCATTGGATATACGATAAGAAAAATGAGTTGCTTAAGTTTCGAAAGAATGATTTATGGGAGTTAGTCCCCCGACCAAGTTAGTCTATTGTGATAGGTTCTAAGTGGATATTCAAGAATAAGGTACCATAGCTCGCATTAAAGCTAGGTTTTTCACTTGAGGCCACACACAGATTGAGGGTGTAGACTTTGACGAGACATTCGCTCATGTTTCTAGGATTGAATACGTCTGTTTACTACTTTCCATAGCATGTCATCTACGATTCAAGTAATACTAAATATATGTCAGGAGTGCATTCCTTAATAGCATTCTTCGGGAGGAAGTTTACGTGGAATAACCAAAGAGGTTCGAAGATCGAAAGAAATTATTACACATATTTTATATTAAGAAGGCCTTGTATGATTTAAAGCAAGCACCTCATTCTACGTACGAAAGTTTCACTTCATATCTCTTAGCTCATATATTCTAAAGAGGGGGAATGTATAAGACATTATTTATGAGGAGATAGAGTGGTGCTATCTTGGTTGCCCAAATTTATGTAGAAGAAATAGTCTACGGATCAACGTGTTCCTAACATGCTCACACGCTTGAGGAGTAGATGAAGATTGAGTTTAAAATGAGCATAATTTGTGAACTTACTTCTTCTCAGGTCTCCAATTGCGTCAACTTGAGGATGGGATATTCATATTCAATCTAAATATTCTAGGGACATGGTGAAGAAGTTTGGTGTAGACTCCACTAAGAACTCACGCATACCCATGAGTTCCACGACTAAGCATAGCGATGACACATTAGTCAAGAATGTATAGTAAACCCTTTATAAGAGCATAATAGGTGGCCTTATCTACATGACTACTAGTCGTCTCGACATTACCTTTAGCGTTGGAGTTTTTAGACAATACCAAGCATCCCTAAAAATGTCACACCTTCTCGCACTTAAATATATCATCAAATACATGAATGTCACTCGTTCATATGGTATTTGAAATTACTTTGATACCAATAATCATTTGTCGACTTATTCAAATGACGATTGGGACAGGGATGTCCATAGTTGTAGAAGAACTTCAGGTGGATGCTTTTACTTCTGGAGTGCTCTTATCTATTGGTTGATCTAGAAGAAAAATGACATATTTTTGTCCAATGTGGATGCTGAGTCCATAGCCGTTGGGAGGTGCTGCACACAACTCTTATGGATGAAGAAAATGTTAGAAGACTATGGGATCACCCAAGGCACAATGACTATTTCTTTTCATAATATGAGTGTAATTCATATTTCCCTTAATACAATCCAACATTCCCATACAAAGCACATAAGGATTTATGAGCACTTCATTTGTGATCTTGTTGAGGAGAAGAATTTCATTGAGCTATGTGAGCACTGAACGTCAATTAATCGATATTTTTACAAAACCTTTAGATGAACTTAGATTTGAGGATCTTAGAAAGTCTATGGGTATTTGTTCCATTGATTGAGTTTGGGAATTTTATATAGTAGAGGGTGATTATCATGTTGCTATCTTTTGTCTTTATTACTAGATTGTATTTCTATATTTATATTATTTGAAAAATCCAAAGGTATTTTCTTTTCTTTTTTAGAAAAAGTTCAAAAAAAAAATTATAAAATAATTTTTGATAAATTTTTTAAATAATTAAAAAGTTTTTTGTATTTGTTTTCACCATAAATGGATGTGCATTTAAGATGTTCGAATCACAATTTCATTCCATCCATTCATTTTACTTTTTAATGATGCTTTGATACATGGCTTCATTTCTTTAGTGTGCTTAATAATGCGTGGTTATTATTTCGTTGTTAATTGATGATCACTTTATTTATAATAGACTTTTTATCAACTCTATTGCACACATTCACAAATTTTAGTGTTTAATAAGGAAACACATGAAATAAAATAAATTGTTCTTGTAGGAGACATTTTTTGGATTTCTTTTGTCGAAAAAAATATTTATTAAAAGAAATGGAAAGGGAGTATGAATGAAGAAATTATATTTGCCTTAAATACCACCATCGGTAAGGGTTTAAAGAACTTTTCGGTACACAAAATAGAAGTTCCAAGGACATTTTTATTACATTGATGCTTCGTTTGGATGAGGAATATGATATCTTCAAAAATATGAGAGTGCATACTTAAATGTATAATTTTTAAGGGGTGGGGGTTGCAATATGGAAATTCGTAAAAAACATTAAATAACGGGTTGTTATTGATTTAAGAAGCACTAACATTTATGGCATTTTGAATAAGACGAGTCAATTTCAATTTCATCAACATTCTTACACCTATGGTTGAAATTTAGTTACTTTTTTAGAAGTATCTCATTGACGTCGTTCAACTTTGTTTCGTATGCCTATGTTGATTTTTCCATGGTTTAAGTTTACACAATTTCATTCCGCTTTCATGATTCAGATATTTTTGTCGTATTCCATAGTGTTCTTGTATTTGTACTTGTATGTACTTTTATACACATTTTTTTCACAGTCAAAAAATTGAAAAAATGCAAAAGTAGTTGGTTGATCCTTTAGAATTTCATCGCATGTGCTTAATTGTTTATCTGTATATTGTTCTTTCATAATTGAATTCATGTGATGCTAACATTTCAGGATTAGTTTCTAACCCTTTGCCTATTATGGATAAAAATGGGAGAACAAATTGAGGGGGAGTTTATTTTTTCTTTAAACTCGTATGCGTCATGGTATTTCTTATACTTCATGTGTGTAAGTCATTCTTCCTTGATGATCTCATTGACTACACAAGATGAAGACTTTTTCTTAAAGACAAAGTCTCGAGTGTCTTTCCTCTTTCGGGTTTGGAATGGAGTTAGTAGAACTTCTCTTGGGAGTGTATTTTTGGTTTATGTTTTATACCAGAATAGCCAAAGAGGGAGATTTGTAAGAGAAATATTTATGATTTCTAAACATCTTATTTTTTTGGAACATCCGATTACGAACCCTATCCTCATGTACTTACCTATATCATTCATGATAAGTTAGTGATCGAGCAATAAATCAAAGATCCTATGTGTTGGAATTGTGACTACACTATCGATGAGGTATATGGTATAACGTTTTGATTTAGACTTGTACACTTTATTCTCCGATGATTAAAAAATTTACTCAAGGCATATTTAAAAAGAAAATATTTTTATTTTTCTCATTTGAAAAAAATCTGCCTTGTTAGAACGTGATTTTTTTTCTCGTTTGAATGATTTTCCCATTTCTTTAAAATGAGAAAATATGTTCGTTGGAAAGAAAATTAAACGTACTTCCAATAGGGGTTCTCTTTCAACCAGAGATCCAACAGCTAAATGCTCGTTCGGAGGTCATTTAAATGAGTTTGCACGTTCATTCGAACGAATCTAGATCTCATTTGAACGAAGCTGGTGTTTTCATTTGAACGAGACCTCTAACTTGAATTTCGTAGTTTCTATATAAAAAAAGGACTCTCTTGGATTGATTTACTCATAAATTTTGGCAAAAATAAGTTCCCCATATTAGTCCCCAAAATCCCATAAACTTTATTTTTGAAGAACACTTTTTGTTTTTCAAATCAATCCCGTTGAGTGATTTGTTGAGTTTACTTCAAACCCTGAATACACCATACATATTCGAACACTTGTAGAGTGAGTCTCTATTTCAGATTCATAGAGTTTCCACCCTACAACTTATTTGAGGCTAAGCGATGGATACCCAGGCAAGAGCTGCTTATTGTGGAGGGGGCTGAGCCGTATCCGTTTTGGTTGAGGATTCGAAGACAATAATACGTTAAAGTTTATGGAGTTTTAAGTGTATGTTAGATGCCACTAAGATATTCTTCTTATTTTTTTTATTTAAATGTGTGGTTGTGTTTTTTATCTTTCACGTTCACTTAAACTTAATTAGAACAAGATTTGGCTAAAAAGGGGATTTTGTGTGTGTATGACCTATTATACAATGAATCCATATAACCCGCATTTTCAAAGTCAACCAAAAAATAAATAGTTCTCCTTTTTTCTTCACATTAATTTCTTATACAAACAAAAATATTTGAGAATGCAAAGAAACTATTTTTTATAAGTAAAATGTATCATCAAAACAAAACCATGCAAGAGAGATAAAACCATATACCCCTACAAAAGAGGACTGCGCAAGACAAATCCACTAATAAGCACCCAAACGTGTTAAAATTATACCCCAGATAGATGCATTTTAATTGCTAGTTCTTAGTGAAATTATCCTTATGTGTATTGGCTTATTTTACAGGTCAATATCCTTTTACTTGTAATGCACGTGCTATTTATAGGCAATTGCAGTAAAATATCAGTCAAAATCAGCAATTAAGAATTTTACCTTGACTCGAGAAATCTCTAAACATCTCAAACCACCTCCCAAAACATTTCGAGCCACATTTCATATTTTTCCGCGGTGTGTGTGGGTATATGACATTAGGATTATTATTTCAAGTATATATTAATATATATTTTTGGTGTTATTTTTTTTCTTTTTATTATTTTTACTTTGCATGTGTCATAGCATATATGCGTCTTATATTAGTATGTGTCTTTTTATCTTTTTGTGTGTCGTATGTTATTTAAATATTAATATTTGTTCATTTTAGCATTTTAGTGTATATATATGTATATATATTTAAATCTTTTTCTATTTTATACATGGATTTGATTTTTTGATATTAGTTTATTATTTTATATTTTTGTGTTTATATATAGTTGTAGTTACTATTTGTGTTACTAGTTACTTATATATATTTATAAACAAAAGACACACACACACACACTAACTAGCTAACTAACTAACTAAGTATCTTCCATACTCCCACACACACTCTAAAACCTCCCTCAACTCATACCCTTTTACCATACACCCACCCACACCTTATAATTTCTCTCACCTTATATTCATAAAATCCAATCAAAATTTTCCCTTTCTTTCTCTTCACTCATATGCACCTTCTCCGAACCTCCATAACCAAAAAAATTCACAATGGAACTCCTAACACACCCATCTTAAAATACTCCATATTAAATTTCAGTTCGAGTAAAAAAATTCTTCGAGAATATATGATTTTTTTAATTAATAAAAAAATTTCCCTCCCCTTGAGGGATGGGGTAACCTTGTCATTAATAAAGAACCTAAAACTTTGATTACATTATTTTCTTAAGAATCAAATTAGAGAAATGATTTTCTTGAGTTAAATATTATTTTAGAATTTTCTAAATCAAAAATTAATTTAAAAAAAATGAAAGTAATTTTACTAAATGACTGCTAGCGGGTAGTTTATTAGAAAAATTTTTGTCTTACTTTTAGAGTTTTATGAATATATGAAGTTAATTTTATAAAATATTTTATTTTTATCCCATTTGTGAGGAGAGTCAATTTGTAATTTAAATAAACCTTGGAGTATTCGAAAATTAAAAGTCACTTAATTAAAATACATAATTAATCCATGGAAGTGGATTCTCAAAAGTTGTTTTTTCTCGCATTTCACTCACTTAGTATATTTATTTTGCTAGCTTAGTTTAAATTTTTCCCCATTTATATTATTAGATTAATTATCCATTGAATACGATGTTTTTATAATCATTCATGCCTTTATTTTTCTCTTGATACCCCTTACTTAGCGCATACATGTTTTAGTGTATTGTCAAAAGGAATTTTCAATTGACGATACTTTGCAACAACACAACTACATACGTACATGTACAAAAGACTGGTTAAAAAATAGGGCCATTTCCGTCGTTTATAAGCGTTGGAGTTAGGCTCAATTTTTCGAGAGTATTTTCATCATCGAAATGTCGTTCCCTCTTTCTTGTGCTGGTGAGTGATTGAAGACTTGTACAACTATTATATATATATATATATATATATATATATATATATATATTATTTTTTAAACTGATTGTATTAGGTTTTAAAGGCCCTTTATATTTATTTATGGTGATTAAGACACAAATATTTGTAATAATTAATTAAAAAGAAAAAAAGATAAATGGGGAAAAATAAAGAGAAAGAATTTCGGAAGCCTCTCTATTTTAGATTCGTAGAAATCTCGGGGTCAACTAAAGTTTAGGAGAAACTTCCCCTCTGTTGATTCAACATGGTCATCATCACATATGTGTAAAATTATTGGAGGTACATTTCTATATCACTTACGAATCTCCTGCAAGTGAGTTCATTTATTTTTTGACTATTTTCTCTTATGTTAATTTATTTTATGGATAGTCTTACTTTGAATGATTTGACGAATTAATTGGAATTAATACATAGACCTTATTAACTACTCAATCACCTAATTCAACTTGCTTGTTAACCCGTGCAGTCATATAATTAAATTTTTCCATCTATCAAGCCAAGTAGGAACACATTTTTTAGAAGGCGAGGTATAACATTTCGTGCTTTTCTCGCTTGTGGATTAATTAAAATTTGACTACCCCATCACTTAATTTAAGATTAAAATTGGCAACGTGCTAGTTAAAATTTGTCCTTTGCTTATATGTATCTCAATTTTGTGTGCTCCATCATTTTGTGTTTCAAAGAGAGTCTAGTTTTACCCCTATTTAAGGAATTCCAAAAAAAATCTTTCCTTTTTCTCATATTAAAAAATAAATCTCAAAAATATTTTCATTCATTCTCAAAATATTCAAAAAACCGCAAAACGATTTTGTTTCTTTATTAAAAATTAAAAATATAAAATATTATTTGGGGGATTATTTTTCTCCCACCATCCAGTCTATCATGGTCGAAATTGTTTATGGGATTACTTTGGTCATTTTCCATCCTCTCGAAGAACGTTTGAGGTTGAGCCCGAGTCCACGCTTTACAAGGAACCGCCCCGATACACTACTACCTAGCATTGTTGGTCATCGAGATCCATAGTACAAAGCACATAACCAAGGTACCCGAAATCCTGTCCCCATACATATAAATCTAATCGTCCACTCCCACATCACTAAAGAGTCATACGCTACGGCGCTCTCATTACCACTAAGTTTCCAGCGCTAAATGAATAAAGAGTTAAATCTCTCTGCTCGACATAAAACCTAATATACCTTGAATGACATTAGTAAAAGTCCAGTGTGGGATCAAATGTAACGAGATAACTATAATCTCTGAAGTCTCCTACATAATGTATTATATACAGGCTCTACCGTCTTTCAGTTGATACCTTGCAAAACAATACATCTTACCCAGAAACAATGAATACGATAGTCTTACTATAACTGTCCACTACCTCTCAAACCTCGCTAACTAGTCACCACTCAGGATAATAATATTCTCTATTCTCATAACACTCAAAAGGAGAAAAATAACACACAATATAAACATTCTCTTAGTGTCCACACCCGCTCCCCCATAGGTGGCACCAAAGAGCCCCGCTACCCCACGATAAATATATTCGTAATAAGGCTGATACTGCCAGCGCAACCACTAAACCCGACCCACATGCAAATTTTAGTGTAAAAATCATATATTGTGATGAACCCATGTCACCCAAAACCTACCCCTTACTCATAAGGATAAAATAAAAAATTTACCTCTAGCTACTGCTTTGCTTGGTCGATGGGTTGCTAGACAGGATTCTCATATTGAAATTGACCCAAGATTTGTTGTAATGGTTGTACCTATAGGATACCATCCTGTAGTTGTCCCCTACCTCACTTTGAACAATCCCCCTTCATGTGTCCCATCTATCCACAACCGAAACAACTGCCAGAAAAACCTTCCTGCCTCTGGCCCGGGTCCTGCTGGCTTCCCCCGCTATTCCCTTAGCCCTGGCATCCCTGAGGAACGGGTTGTTGTTGTTATTGCGATGAGGAACTTGATTGACCTATCAGAACCCACCACCCTCAATCTAAAACATCTTGATCTAAATCCCTTAGCCGAGTCCCCCTGTCGGGAATCCCGATCCTGCTGCTATTGTGACCCATTGGCACCATTCCCACCTACCTTCCTAGCATTTCCCACCCAGCATGCCCCATTGGATTATATTTCGAAGCATCTTAAATGAGATTGAATTTTGTATAAGCTCACAGTCAAACGAAAAATAATCAGCCGAAGAACGTAAATTCGCGTATGTAAGGAGGAATGCAACAATCCTACAATAAGGCTCCATATTAAAGAACACTACATTGAAAGGTAAAAAGCTGCACATATTCTAAGGACACTAGAACCCAATGATCTGATACCATCTGTGATACACTGCCTATTAAAATCCCAACCCTCTACCAAAATAAAATGTTGGTCTCATCTGGCTCATTCTGAGCATCACTGTTGAAACATGATTAATTACTAACCACCTACTTACTTTAACAAGCAGTGTCAAATTTTATCTTTCATTAACATGTAAAAAGATTAAAAAATACACAATAAGTTCATACAAAGTGACAATATAAATGAAATACCAGATAAAGTCTAAAGATGGGATAAATAATTAGGGTTCCCGAATAAACCATCGGTAAGAATCCAATACAATAAATCCAACCAACTAAGAAAATTCTGAAAACATATGTCTAAATAAAAGGGGTGACATGCTAAATAATACTATAAGAGAGAACCTAATCTAGAATATCAAGAAT
The DNA here is from genome assembly GCA_949130495.1 of Sambucus nigra. Classification (NCBI taxonomy): domain Eukaryota; kingdom Viridiplantae; phylum Streptophyta; class Magnoliopsida; order Dipsacales; family Adoxaceae; genus Sambucus; species Sambucus nigra. Next base: position 419,554,131 of record OX422223.1, read on the forward strand.
GAAATCGACTACTAAGAAATCATGCAAGCTTATACATCAGCTGTAACTACGTGTACCTAGAAAGAATAATTATCCTTGGCGTCCCTCTGGCTGGGCACCTAAAAGTTTTGAAAATATATTTGAAACGGGTCAGAGCCCAAATTTTTTAAAAAAAATTTAGCAAGTAATTAAGATGCAGTAAATAAATATCCAGTTAAACATTACATATTTAAGTCGGTGTCTTACTAGCATGAGAATACCCCTCACCTCTCAACTATTGTGCACACCTAGCACCTACATCTTAACCCGCCTAGTTACATTACCCTCCCTAACTAGTCTTATTGCAAAACTCACTAGCATACTACCCTGACTCGAGTATTGTCTAACTTTAATTTCATGATTAGCTATGTCTCTTATTAGCTTAGTAAATCATTAATCAAATGTATAACATTACTTCGGTTATTTATTCACGTTCATCATTAACGTATTAATCCCGCATATAATTTATTTCACTACGACATACATTTTTAAGACATGTCACACCAATACACCATAGACTTATATATCACTCAAAATATATGCAAACGCATTTTCGAATGCCCTCCACATTTTGATAGTGAGTTCACTAGCATGCTATCGTTCTCCAGGAATGTCCACCGCATTCTTGGCAACTGGGTCGTAATCACAACATCGGACTCGAAAATCACAAACGAACATTGGAGGTGGTCATGACCTTAAGTCCTTGGTCATAACCACACCTAGGGCTATAAATTGGGTTTGGTGAGCCGAGCTTGAGGTTGCTCAGGCTCGGCCCGAATTACCTTACCCATGCTCAAGCCCGAGCTCGGCCAGAACTAAACTTTTCTACCTAATCCCGAACTCAATTCATAAATATTTCGGGCTTCGGGTCCGATTTCATTTTTTTTTGTCAAAAACAGTTTGAATTAGTGTTTTTTGTTGTGTTTTCATCATGGAGAAAATGTATACATCAAAATCTAATTGATATTTCATAAAATAAAGTATATAATTATGAAATGAATTAAACTAAAACAAGGGAAGTAAGAATGAAAATCTACAAAGACTAATTATATTTCATACATATAAAATTAGTTAACATAAATATGTTATATTTTATAAAATAATTCATTTATTTATTTATATATTCAAAGTTCGGGCTTCGGGCCCAATTTGGGCTCAAGCTTGGCCCGAAATTCATTCGGGCTTGAAATTTTGGCTTAGGTTCGGCTCGGTTCAAACTCAAGTAAAGCTTGACTCGAAAATAGTGGGTTGAACGGATGGGCTTCAGGCTTGCCCGAATCAATTTACAGGCCTACCCACAGTACATTATTCCATGGTACTCCAACCCTACATCACATGGGCATGCAGATCACCTATGACCGTGGGTAACGGTACTACCTCTGTTGGGATTCACCAAAATGACCTCCCATGATGCACAACCTCCTGATAGCATATCAGCTAGGATAGGTATGTCTCATAAAGATATTATACACACAAATATTATTCATAATCATATATATACTAGGGTATGCCGATGCCTGAAAGAACGATGCTAATTTTTGAAAATATACATCATCGATGGGACCACACGTCATTATTAGATCGCAACAAATAAATAATTTTTTAAATAACTGATGGTACAAACCTATTAGATTAATCAAATTGGGTAAGATTTCCTTTGTATATGAGACAATTCACCCTGTTTAAGAACAAAACTACCAATTATAATATTATTAATGCTAAATCTGATAACCTTAAAAAATTTAGGCAAAAAATTCCTTTATTTATAGAAGAATTCGCTATTTTAAGAACAAAATATCAACTATACTATTATTAATTTGCGCAAAGTTCAATCATACATAATTTAACTCAAGTTTATTTTACAACATAAAAGTGTAAATAATTTTAAAAAATTGGGCAAAATTTCCTTTATTTATAGGACTATCCGCCCTGTTTAAAAAATAAAAATACACTAATAACAATAGTAATAGTCCGCCTTGGACCTCATATAAACAACATCATTAATAAATCAATGAGAAATATAAAATGCCCCAACATTAATAATACATCAATGATTAGTTTAACTCAATTCGTGACAAAACACTGGTCGAGTCAGGACACAATCAATGGAGATATCACGTTCACGTTAAGCCTTGAACTTCCCAATTCTTCCCTTGGTAAACAAATGTTGCCATAAACAAATCAGATGACATATATTAATATTGTAAAATCCCAATGCACAATCAAACATATAAATTTATATACTCCTCTATGGCTCTTAAGTAATCTTTCAATAAAGTACATACAAAAGAAGAAAAGAACACTAAAGAAAGTAATTGAATGGGTTCATTAACATCCATTATCTACCTTATAACCAAAAAAAACTACACTATTTGCTTAGACCAAGGTAGGATTACTGAAAGCGTATTCACTTAACCTTCGAAAAAAGAACTTTCACATTTTAACTTTCACGAATCTAGTGATAGTATAAACAGTGAAACGATTGTATTAATATAAACTCGGTTTAAAATGATGAAACTAAACTCCAATAAAAAATCAAATGCACAAATTGTATTTTTCCATAAGACATGATATGATTTAAAGGTTTAAAATCTCTGTTAAAGTCTCTAATAAGACATGATATGATTTAACTCTCAAATAACTAAGATAAGTCATAGTGCACTATTGCTCTAATATGATATTAAACTGGATTAAAAAGAAACTTCTTAAATTATATTCTCATAAAAATAAGCAATTGTATTAGATTATAAAATGATCAGAATTATAGAGAAGCATAATCACCTTTACTGTTTCAAAGGTGGATAAGCATAATTAGGGTTGTGCTTCTTCGATCTCGCAAAGTGGTTATCCGCTTGACAATACAAGGATTTGTCATGAATATAGTGTACACCTGCTCAAGCCTCATATGGATGGTACTGAAAAAAAAGGAAAAGAAATATGACTTCAAGCATAAAATGTTATCCATTTAGTATTATATTCTTGAGATGAGAATTTGAAATTTATTCAAGCAAGTATTGAGAGATAGACATGACATACCAACCTCGAGAAGAGTTTGACCAAGATATTGGACCTTAAAAATTTGGAGACTTCTTTATGTGAAGAGAACCTACATAGAAGCACAATCTAAAATTAGACCCCAAAAAAAACATTAAGACCCCTCAACTTGAAAAATAACCCATGTTTAAAACTAAAATAAAAAGTAAGCATCAAAATCGAAAATGTAAAGTTAAGACCCAAACAGTTATTAATAATTGGATTGATTCCCAAAAAGTCCCAAACAATTTTGCAGCAGCATTCTTATGCAGTCAATATCAGACTCAATTATGATTCCATAACCATGATCATCTATACCAGTTACATAGTTGCATCCGTGTATGAGATACATGGACATTTGCTTAGATCGTAGTGGATCAATTAGTCTATTATGTTATAATACTCTTCGCAAAAGATGTAACAAAGTTGGGAGCTAAAGTTCTGGTTTGGGACATGGAAAATGAGAGAAATAACTAATTCATATGAATTTTGTGATGAGAAATTAATTTGAAATTGCAAAACAGAAATATCATATGCATATGAATAAAAAATAAATGAAAAAAAGAGATTTGAGGTCCTAAGCTCCCCATGCTAATAATTTATGAGAAGGTATATAATAATTCACTGCAATGACTTCTTAAGTAATAGTGCTTTCATCACTCGGTAATCAACTCTAATGCCACGATTTATTCTAAGAGACCTAATTGGATGAGATGACCTTAAACAGGCCTAATTGGATGAGATGACCTTAAACAAACCTAATTGGATGGGAAAAAATACATCTAAACACATATGAGTTTTGCTAATTCATCAAAATGCCTAAACCAATTCATCGAAATGCCCAAAACCATACTATAAGAACTGATCATATATAATCAAATGTGCCTTAGTTTTCATCCAAGAACACAAATAAGACTATACGTGATGAAAATGAACTATAAATGACAACCAGGGATAAACTGAAGTTCAAAATTTACGCAACAAAAATAAGAGGGCAAATGCCATGTACTTCAGAGTGTACCAAACCCAGATTATAATGTGAAGAAAAATGTAGTTATTTGTTAAGAATACTAAAATGAGAGTATACGGAAATGGCTTGTGTATACGGTTTGTTATTAAGGCTTTCCCCAAGAATATTTCATAAGTATCTAGAGATCCGGGGGCTCAAACCCAACACATCTAAATTTTTGTCCGAGTACATGATCTGTAGAGACAACTTGTAACAAATTGTTTAATCGAGCATTAAATTTTGAAATCTCATGTTGTTATGTTTGTATAATTCGGAGCAACATTAAACTCTATTGCCTTCCAATTAAAATCTGTTGCCTTCCAACATTAAATCACTACTGATAAGGATTTTATCAGACATCAATTAAATTATAATGATAAAGAATGTCCCGATCATAACATAAGTAAATGGAAATTCTCAATTCTAAGCATATAAAAACATAAATGATGTTCAGGATTATCATATGAGAGATATTCCTCCGACTTCGAGAAATCGGTCAAGCGCGAGGGAGAGGAACATACATCAGTTGGAACTTGAGAAATTCCTTATTAAACTTATTTGTATATTGTAGTTTAAGTAGTCATTTTCTGATGTTTGTTGTTTTGATAATGAAATGAGGGTCGTTTTTTCATTGTATTCATTTACTAATAAGCTTGCTACAATGACAGTACCATTTGTGATGAGTATTCATTCAAAATGTGTGGAATTACTACCTTAGTCCTACATGTATGATATACGATGGTTTTAGAAAGAAAGAGAAGGGCATGGTTGCTCCAATAACTCATTCTTATCTATATGTTTTTCACTATAACCATTCTAGTGGATTAAATACCATCTCATTAGGCCTGAAACTCTCTGAAGTACAGAATATAGTCTCTAAAGGAGCACAGATGGTAGCAAATAGATTCTTTTTAGCTTTAGGTAGAAATTATAACCTTGACGGTGCTTTGATAAAGATATGTCAAAGAAAGCAACATCGGGTTCTGTCGAAAGTGTGAGAATGAAGATTAATATGAATAAAATAACAGTGACAAAACTCGTGTTGCAGTAATAGTGATCTGACTCATAGCATTTATAATATGTCACTGAAACCCAATTATAAAAACTATACATGCTTGTAAAAAAAATGATGAAAAATAATTCTAATTGATCCAAGCAACTAACCTAAATAGCTTAAGTTTAGGTTCTATACATGATTCATATAAATTAAGTTATGAATAAATGTATCATAAATCATAAAATTCCAATAACTAATGTGAATAACTTCATTCAAGTGTTTTCCACACCTGTGTCGCAGTTTGACACCCAACCATACGATTAAGAAGACTTTCAAACATTGAAGAAAGCAATTAGGAAACCAACAGCTGATCTTGTTGTTCTGAGTCCAGATAATCTTGATTCCATTTCCCCCAGCACGATCAGATTTTGTTATGAATTTTGGCGAAATTAATTCTAGAGAGTCATAAACGAATTTCTACAACTTGTGACCTTTAATGCCTGCATTAACTTATTGACACCATAGCAGATAATTGTTATTGCCTATTTTAAAAAATAACAATACATCGCAATAGACTAAAAATAATTATAAAACAAAGCAAAATTACAAATAATAAACATTCACAACAAATATGAAACAGAAACAAACATTAATAAGAAAAAAGGTCGGATCATCAAAATAGTTACTAAAAATTAAGAAGAACATCCAAAAAATGTATACCGCTTACATAAACTCAAGAACTAGAGGTAGAAATTGAAAAATAGAATCCTTGTTAACTTGGGCACCCATCTTTTCACTAATGGTGACCTCGGCTCTAGAAGTGGTCAACATGCCCATGACTCTAGCCAACACTTTGCCAAACCTGTTCACCTCGACTTTCAAAAGATGGACATCCTCCTCAACCTTACTGATCAGTTCTACACTGTTTAACAGTTATTTATCAACCTCGGCAAGATTCTTGTAGGTGTTATCCCTCACTTTTTTAGTATTTTCTAAGTCCGTAGTCAGAGTGTCTAGTCGAATCTCTAAATCCTCTTTGGTCTTCTCTGAATCTTGGGTTTAGTGGGAGAAGATTTGGCCCTTTCCCTGATAATAGTGGTTCCATATTTCTTTTCATAAAAACTGAAGGATGAGTTTAGTATATGTGTAAATCCAAAACATCTACCAAAACCAAGTAATATCATAGAATGAAACAAAAAATTAAACTTACCACATAAGACATAAAGATTGCCTTGGTTCCTCATATAATTGAAGATTTTTGAAAATCCTACGTATCTTAAGATGTTGTGGAGGTTCTTAGGATTAATCAGAACTACTTTCTCTTTCCTCAGCTTGGCCACGGTCATGCAACAGTCGGATTGATTTAAGATATGTATGCTTGTGCCATGGTCATGCCATGGTCCGATTGATTTAGGTAATATAAGAAAAAACTATCTTGTGACTTCAAAGAGAAGGTTGAACTAAAAAATAAGCTAAAAGAAGGAGAAATAGAGATAAATGTTTTTGAAACTGTTTAAAATCAAAATTACCCAAAAAAATATTAACATTAAATACAAAGCTACCTGTTCTGAATAAGATCCTTTCGATAAAAGAGAAGGGGGCTCGTACGGACATGATCCCAAGCGTGGTCATCATTGGATTGAGGATGCTTTCCATCCAAAACTACCCGTCAATAAGAAGCCAACTCGTGATGTTTTTACTAGCAAAAAAATGACCAGATTTTCAAATGTTAATTATTCTCTGGGATATGTAATACCCTGAGATTTTTGGGACAATAATTCAATTATTTTTGGGGAGAAATAATATTATTTTAATTGGAGAATAGTTAAATTGGCAATTGATGGCAAAATTTTATGATGTTAGAAAGTATTTTGAATGACAATTATGAGTGTGCGGTTGATTTCGGAAGGGTCGAGATAGTCGAAATGACTGTACTTGGGTCTTATTTGGGTTCCGAAATTTTTTTAAGTTCGTTTGGCTCGAATTCCAATAACCGAGTCATTTATAGTGTGTATTATCATTTAAAATTGGGTATTTTGTAGATAAGGCTGATTAAGCCTACAGGAGATATAAATCTAATTTGAGAGATTGAGAAAAGCCTGAGAGAGAGAGAAGGAAAGAAAGGATGAAGATAAAGAGAAAAAAAAGCTTGGGATTCGTGCAAATAAGCGATTTCGAGGGCGATTCAGACTCTACAACTTTGAGGCAAGTGATTAAACTTGCTAAATAATTGTTGTGTATCATTTATTTCATGATTTGTGGGTAAATTTATGGATTTTGGGTTAAATATGTTAAAACTTAGATTTTAGGTTAAATCTTACATTTGATGTGTATAAAATGGATTTGGGGTTGTAAATTAGTTGGGCATATATATTTGATGAGTTTTAATGTTAGTAACATAATTGGGTTGAAGATTGGTGATCAAAAGTTGGAATATTGGAATTCATAAAAAATGGTGTTTGGCCGAGGTAACTGGTAAGGCCGGTCGACCGTGGATAGGGGCCGGTCGACCGTGCCTCAAGGGAAAAGCCCACTGTCTTCATTTTTAGGCATGATTCAAAATCGTGATCAACCGCGATTAGGGGACCGATCGATCGGGCCTCTATTTTCGGTTCAAGTTCTGGAATTCAAATTTATCCCCTTTTATTTTGGATTTATATTCATGGGCCTTCCTAATTATTGTATCATAGAGGATTAAGTGATCATATAAGGGGACTTATGACTTTAGGAAGGTGAGGAGATGTTTCGAGCTATTCGATAAATGGAATTAATTATGTAATGTCTCTTGCTTTAAGAGAATGCGAGAAAAATTAATAGATGATTGGATGTATATGTTGGGGTTTTAGTGATTGATTTCGAGAGAGTGGGAATTTAAGTTATCGTATCAATTTAGTGGAAAAATCCTCTTAGTGTCGAGGTTAATATTTGAGGAATAATGAATGTTGTCGATGTGCATACGGATATAGAGAGTATCCTTAATGTTTGTTGAGAATTGGGAGATTAATCATAATGATGAAAGTGATGGGTGAGTTTCAAGTGAGAAATCGTATTGCGTATATAAAGTGGGAAAGTTATGTGAGTTAGCAACGAATAGTATATCGAGAGTAATATATACTTATAAATGAAATTATTTCATTCAATCATACGAGAGAAATAGAGTATGTATATCTATATGGGTGATATAAATACCTTGTGTGATGGTATGCATTTATATGATGTGATTGTACATGTATATCTAGTGTGAATGATATATGTATATTTCTGTGAAACATACCCCCCTCTATGCTATCATGGGAAGTTGCACGATGTGGGTGAGGCCCCTGGCTTGAGGAGCAGGGAGCGTATTGTCCCCAGGTCATAACGTCCATTATTATTGTGTGATTTTATTCGGGGTGAGACGTGGTGGGTATGTTTCGTCTCATTTCCGGGGAGGAACTATGACCGCTTCCCATATGTTGTGATTTTGTTTTTACCAAGGCAGTGTGAGATTTCGACCGTTGGTACCCAGGATGATATGTGAGCGATTCCATGGAAGATGATAGCATTGAGAACCTGCGTCCTCGAGTTATAGCTCGCTGGGATGGTTATTGAAGGTGCGATATGCCCCCCAATTTTAAAATCTTATAAAAAATTATTTTCTTTTATAGATGCGGAAGCGAGATGGTTCACACAAAAACAACAAATTACAAATTTGACTTTTCTAAATTAAAATTAAACCAAGTGAAATAAGATAAAACACACACTCATGTTAATTTCACTTAAACACAATTAATCCAAGTCCTAGAAAATTTGCCTAAGTCATATCTCTCAATTTTAACAAATTAGGTCAAACCAAATTTTAACACATTAAATTAAAGACTTGAATTAATTAAACATTACCCAATATTAATTTGCACCAAATTAAACAAGTAGTGATTAAATTAAACCAATTTTATCTTTTTATCAAAGCATGCGTTCTAGGTGATTTTACAAAAGATAAAATAAACAATTAATCCACTACGCCGCGATTTACAAGGAAAAATCCACAATGGGAAAAAACCTTGGACGACCCTAGCCTCAAATCCACTAAGTACGGAATTTACAAATACAAGACAGTAGACTTACAACACTCGACTTGATCCCTCTCAAGCCTCGACGCTCCTTCTTGTATCAACCTCTTCCTAGGGAATAACCACGGAGCTCCATCGCGGTCTCGGAATCCATCAATCGGACTTTATATGGTCACCGTCACCCGAACTAGGATCCTTTCTCCAAGTGGGTAAATCAACGCAAACATCTTCTTCTTTATAGGATTTATAAGAAAACCCAAACGTCTCTTCAAAACGGTAGAGATGAAAAACCGGTGCCAAAACTCTCCAAGCAATGTGTATATATATATATATACATATGGAACTTGTAAGGACATAATTTTATAAATGTCCGGGATAAAATCTAGGAATTTTCTATTTTTCCTAGATCACAGTTTGTATGTCTGATATCGCTACATTCGGAACGTCAACGCGATCATCCTCGACGGCCTTTATCCGAATTCAATGCATCAATTATCTTCACGTGCATCATGCTACATGCAACGTGCTGCTCAGCTCGATCCCACTACTCCACTATACTTTATCGGTAAAATGGTTTATGGGAGCATTAATATTTTCATAAATATTTGGGAAATGTTTTTGAAAATTATTTTGGAAGTCTGGATTAATTTTTATCAAAAGCAGAATTTTTTCAAAGTGTAGAAGCGAAGTGCCTTGAACGATGAGCTCGCTCAAACGACTTTGACTGTCGTTCACCTAAGATAGGCATGTCGCTGTGACAACCCGCTCCAAATAATAACGGGTGGCCAGCACTATACTACATAAATCAGGTCTCTCAGATGGTACAGTCTCAACACCAACAACTAAACACTATAATATAAGGCTAACTACCCACAATCATTAGTGCGAATTGCCAAAATTTAAAACTTTTATTTTTAACAACAACAACAAAACCAATAATGCACACAACCAACAATATACATCTAACTATGATGTGAAATGTGCATGCTCCAATACTAATAAGTACAATACATTGTACAACAAAATCTCAACAATGAAATACCCGAATATGCTGCCGGGTAACAGATAATACAATAATCTGTGAAAATGAAATAAGAAAGTGTTAATCTACAACACTTGAATACTAACTCAATACAAATGAATCCTAATCTAGATGTACAATAGATAGGAATTGACTAAAGAAAAGTGTCGCAACAGTCCGCTACTGCTACAGCTCCACAAATCCTGAATGGAGAAACATCAAAGGCGTCCTTGCGGAGGAACACCTGAACTAATACAATATATACATGGAGGAAGAAATATAAACGGGTCAGAGCCCGAGTTTTGAAGAATAGTTTATAGCAAGTGTATTAAAATGCATAATAATTATAAATGCATTATTACATGATTTAGTAGAAATCGAACGCTCCATAAAAATTCAACTCACCTCTCATCTAAAGCGCGCACTAAGTGTATGCGCGTGTCTCCAAATGGATGTCTGATTCTAATTAGGTAAGAGGATTCTAGCTTAAACCCAAAAGAAGTATTTAAGTGAAACCGTTTAACCTATGTCCCAGTCTACCTTTACCTCAATCATCTTTAAGTTAAATGCTTTAACTTTAATGTAATAGTTACAGTTATCTTTATAATGTTCATTTGTTGAACATATAAAGTTACATGATCCAATCATGTCCACATCATCACAATACATCAACAATCTCATTTACTAGAATTTGTATTCTAGAGATGCCCTTTATAAGGCATGAAACCATATATATAATTATTATATAAATTATATATGAGTTATTAGCGTCATGGATATTAAAGACTAAACTCCTCTCGATTCTCAACACGACACTGCGTTTCGTGCGTGGGACGTCTCGCCGAAGCGAAATCCAAACAAGGAACCCCCCGTTACACTACTCCTGACCGTATTAATCCTCGAGGCTCATTATGCCCTACATTCATGATGCATGTAACCCAAATCATTTTCCAATTTTAATTAATTAATATTCCCAATTCTCAACAGTACACGGCGTTTCATGCGTGGGACGTCTCGCCGAGGCGAAATCCAAACAAGGAACCCCCCGTTACACTACTCCTGGAACTGTCGATTGTCGGGATAGGTGATATATATATATAAATAATTATGAGCATTAAGGACTAAACTTATCCCCAAGTTCCAACATTACACTGCGGTTCGTGCGTGGGACGTCTCGCCGAGGCGAAATCCAAACAAGGAACCCCCCCGATACACTAATCCTGGAAATGTAGGTCGTTGAGGTCCATTATGCCCTTGACACTCAAATACAAGCACAAGCAATAATAACCATCCAACCGAGCTATAACTCGAAGGACGCAGGCTCACATGCTATCATCTTCCAGCAGCCCATATACGTAGCAAACTGGGGCCACCTGGTGGGGTTCAACGACACCCACCTCGTGATCTACTCACGCACACGACGTCCGGGAAGCGGTCATAGTTCCTAACCGTCAAGTGAGAGCGTCACATACCCCCGACCTATCACCCCCAAAATAAATAAATATATATATATCATAAATGTCATTTGCTGACCACAAAGGACGACTATGACCTGGGGAATATCCACATCCTGCTTTTCTAGTCATAATGCTCACCCTCAACGCACGAAACTTCCCAATGATAGCAAGGAGGGGGTATGCTTAACATGTATATACACCATCATATAAGGTATACATACATCCCACATAATAAAGTATACCATTTTATATAAGGTACACCTGCAACATCATATTTATCTTCATTATACGCTCTTAGGCGCAATTTGATTAACATCATTTGTTTAGTATGTTTCTCTCAAGATATACTAACGCCCAACCTCACACATTAACCCCACTTAGTATATGCTATACTAATTCTCGCTTGAAGCTCTCATGTCGCTTTTAGTATGAATTTTCTTTCAATTCCATTTAAGTTAAGGATATTCTATATCCTAATGCACCTCAAATAGCATTTCTCATTGTGTGAGATATCTCCCAAATCAATCATCAATAAGGATATTTCTATTTCCGAATGCACATCAAATAACATTTACGATTCTCCATCCATTATAGGGTTCAATTCAGTTTATGAACCTTTTTAAAGTTATCCCATTTGGGATTGGATTCTAAAATCCATTATCTCTAAATTTGTCTCATCTATTCATATAATTATAATTATCATCTCCTAGTCGAAACTCCAAATAAAGGTGGGCTTCCCCACTTAGAATATACCAAAATCTCTAATCGGTAATCCTCAACTTTAATTAATATGACTCCCATAATTTCGTACGATGGAAACCCTTTAAAAGTCTCCAAAACATACTCCAAATGTCTCATATAGAGGCCCCAAATCGATAACCTCGAACAAAACGGGATGAAATTCTCCGTAGAAAATATCTCCAAAAATTCCCCTGTTTTCGAATCGATTCGGCCCCCAAAAACGAATCGATTCGGCCCATCCGAATCGATTCGGTCCAAAGGACCTGGGAGTCTGCTATATGCCGAACCGATTCGCAAGGAGCGAATCGATTCGGCCCTAAAGACCTAGGCATTCTGCAACAAACCGAATCGATTCGGTAGGGGCGAATCGATTCGGCAAGTGCAGCAAGCTACGGAATGGGCAATTTTCTTCTTAACCCAAAATACCCAAAAATCATTTTAATCATCCTACAACCATTTTCATCCAACCCAATCACATATATAACATTAATATTCATTCTAGAATACATATAAACTAATTTCTAACCTTAAATCCATTTATACAATACAAATCCAAGATTTTTCCCAAAAAATTAGGTTTTGTCAATTTAAACCTAAAACCCAAAATTCAATCCACAAATCATGCAATAATTGATACACAACAATTATTTAGCAAGTTTAATCACTTTCCTCGGGTTCGTAGGGTCTGAATCCGCCTTGAGATCGCGTATTTGCCCGAAAATCTCCTCTTTTTCTTTCCTTTTTCCTTCTTTCTCTTCTTCTTTCTTTCTTCTCTCTTTCTTTCTTTCTATCTTTCTCTCTTTGGAGAAATGAATCTCCCGTAGTCTTTTAAGACTATTTTCCCAAAATACACATCTTTAAATGATAATACACACTTTAAATGACTCGATAACTTTAATTCGAGTCAAACGATCCTAATTTATTTCGGAACCCAAATAGACCCCAAGTACAGTCATTTCGACTTTCTCGACCCTTTCGAAAATGATGGTACCCTCAGAATTTCCATTCGAGTCACTTTCTGACGACTCTAAATTTTGACCTCAGTTGCCAATTTAATTATTCTCCAATAAAATATTATTTATTTCTCCCAAAATAAAATAATTATTGTTCCGAAAGTCTTGGGTTGTTACAGTCGCGTGATCTCGTTCAAATTACATTTGTCCTTCGTTCGAGCGACATGGCTATCTCGTTCGAACGAGCCACCGCCTCAATTTTCGTATAAATACCTCTTCACCTTCTACACGATTTTGAAGTCTTTCTGCAATCTCAAAATTCTGCGAAAACAGTCCAGAATAAGACTTCATCTTTTTAAGGTTTTCTAAACCTTTTTGATTCACAAAATCATTCCCATATATGGGTGTGAATCTTTAAATCTTTAAGAGGATCATTTACTCATATGGAGTAATTTGTGAGGATGCCTCTCTTTTCTTCATTGCTGCCCTACTGGAAAGGGATAGTTCTAGCCGACGACATCAGAACCGACACCCGAGGGTATTTCTGTGTCACATATTTTCATTGTAATCCATGTAAGCCGTTTTCTTACAAAATTATAGTAAAAATAAAAGGTTTTGCCCCTTTGGGGGATTTTTCCTCACTTGTGTGTGTTTGAATGTTCTTACTTGATTTTATCATCATCAATCACACATTGATGCATGTTTAGGAGTTAATTAATAAAAAATGAGTTTAATTAAATAACTTCCTTATTTGAACACAAGAGCACTCTTCTCAAATTGGTATCAGAGCCAATTACACAATTTTACCGTGTAATTTTCCACAAAATTTTTCTAATATATCAATTTTCTGAAAAATTGATTTTTGAAAACGAGTGTGTTCATAATGGAGAAGTTATATAATAAAATGCCAGTTTTTGATGGGACAAACTATGCATACTAGAAATCCCACAAGAGATCTGCATTAAAAGCCATTGATGAACGTGTATGGATTTTGGTTGTAAGAGGGTGGACACCTCCCTCCGTCACTCTTGAAAACGTGACCAATTTAAAACCTGTTACTACATGGACTGAAGAAGAATTTAAATGGTCATCTTTTAATTCTAAGGATTTAAGTGCTATTTCTGGGTCTGTCACACCTGATGAGTTCAAACGCATAATGACATGCACCACGTCAAAAGAGGCATGGGATGTTTTGCAACTTACCCATGAAGGAACTAATGATGTGAAAGAATCTAAACTGCAAAATTTAACAACCCAATTTGAAATAATCACCATGCTTGAATCTGAATGTTTTGATGAATTTTATGCTAGACTATCTGATATTGTTAACACTAGATTTAATCTTGGTGAACACATTCCTAATTCTAGAGTTGTTAAAAAGATTCTTAGATCACTGCCTAAGCGTTTTATCCCTAAAGTCACTGTGTTAAATTCTATGGTTAATTGAAATACTCTTAAATTGGAAGAACTTGTAGGAGACTTGCAAATGTATGAAATTGATATGTTTCCTAATTCTATCAAGTCTAAAGATAAAGGAATTGCACTTAATGCCCAGGAGAGAAAGAGTGATGGGTCGGCAAGAAAGAGGGGAGAGTCATATAGAAAAAGAGAGACAAATACGTCAGATTCTGAGTGTGATTTTGACTTAGATGATTTGGCTATATTTGCTAAAAATTTCAAGAGAATTATCAAATTCAAGAAAAATGGTAATTTTAAAGATAAAAAGAAGTTTGAGAAAAATAAGTTTGAAAAGAAAAATGAAAAAGATTTTAAAGATCCTCCTAAGAAAGAAAGTGAGAGATGCTTTGAGTGAGACGGTAAGGGTCATAGATCTTTTGAGTCTGCTACTAGGCTGAACAGAGAAAAGGACAAAGTTGTCCTTAATGCTACCCTTAGTGACGACATTGAGGTCGAGTCGGTGGATTCTGGAGATGAGTCACCGCATGAGTGTAACTTCACTACATTCATGGCTAGTCATGTGAGTACTTCTAGTGCTCCTCACGACGATGAGGATGCTTATTTATAGGGATACCTCGACAGTGAGATCGATGTGAGTGAGGGGGAGGATGACACAAGTGAGAGCGAGAGTGATCTTCAACGCGCCCATAACGAGCTAAATTTTGAGTCATTTAAAACTAAAAAGCGTAACAAAGCATTAGTTCTTAGGATCACCGCTTTAGAGGAAGATTTAAGAAAAGAAAGAGAGAGAGAGTCCTCCACCTATACTACCTTAAGAGAGAGTGAGTCTCCCTATGTTGAGAAAGAGAGTTTGTTTAGAGAAAGAGCGAGAGAGAGAGAGAGAGAGTTGTTTTGAGAAAAAGAGAGGGGACTTGACTAAACAAGTGGCTAGTCTTACGAGTTAGCTCCATTCCTCCATGGAGACTCGGAAGAAACTTGAAGCCCTTGTAGCCCAGCTTACTCATGATCCGGAGAGAGCACGGGAAGTCAAGGTACAAATTGAGGACAAATCTGGGAAGATGGGAAAGATGCTCCTTGGCCCCGCTTTAGGTTTTGGTGATAGGAAGGGAATAGGTTATGACGGTGCTTTCACGTCCCAAATTGCACCTGGACCAGTTCTTGAGTTTACTACAACTCCTTATGGCCATCGTCAAAGACCTCGAAGGATAGTTCGACCAAGAAAAGCAAACCAAGGTCTGCCTTTGACTGTGTTCTTTTGTACTTATTGCAAAAGAAAAGGCCACCTCAGGGAGTTTTGCTATAGTATGGGTCGGATACGACATACTACTGCTCCACCACAACATACTGATGATTTTACCAGTCTGAGAGAGCGAGTTCAGCTTTTAGCTTCCATATCACAGAGTTTGATGGAGGAATTCCGACGGATGTCTTTGGCGTCAGTGAATGCTTCTCACATTTTGGCTAAAACCAACAACAACAAAGGTAAACAAAAGGTCACCACTTCTTGGGTACCTAAGAAATATAAAAAGGCCTTTGTTTTTCATGTCGCTCTCAAAGCACATAATACCTCACAGTGGTATTTTGATAGTGGGTGCTCCAGACATATGACATGTGATGCCTCATTTTTTACTTATCTTGAGGATTATAAGGATGGTAGAGTCACCTCTGGAAGTGGTAGCAAGTCTAGAATTGTTGGATGTGGTACTGTAGAGTTACCACAACTGGCTAATGTTGAGAAGATAGGTAGGGAATAGGTTATAACGGTGCTTCCACGTCCCAAATTGCACCTGGACCAGTTCCTGAGTTTACTACAACTCCTTATGGCCATCGTTAAAAACCTCGAAGGAGAGTTCGACCAAGAAAAGCAAACCAAGGTCCGCCTTTGACCTTGTTCTTTTGTACTTATTGTAAAAGAAAAGTCCACCTCAGGGAGTTTTGCTATAGTATGGGTCGGATACGATGTACTATTACTCCACCACAGCATACGGATGATTTTACCAGTCTGAGAGAGCGAGTTGAGTTTTTAGCTGCCACATCACAGAGTTTGATGGAGGAATTTTGACGAAAGTCTTTGCCGTCGGTGAATGCTTATCACATTCCGGCTAAAACCAACAACAACAAAGGTAAACAAAAGGTCACCACTTCTTGGGTACCTAAGAAAGATAAAAAGGCCTTTGTTGTTCATGTCGCTGCAAAGCACATAATAGCTCACAGTGGTATTTTGATAGTGGGTGCTCCAGACATATGACAAGTGATGCCTCATTTTTTACTTATCTTGAGGATTATAAGTATGGTATAGTCACCTTTGGAGATGGGAGTAAGTCTAGCATTGTAGGACACGGTACTGTAGAGTTACCAGGATTTCCTAAGCTAGAGAATGTTTTGTACGTCAAAGGTTTGAAAGCAAATCTTCTCAGCATTAGCCAGCTGTGCGACGTTGACTTTACGGTAAAGTTTGCCCGGGACTCTTGTAATGTATATAATCAATCCGATAAACTTTTAGTACGAGGGGTGAGGACAGAGGATAATTGCTATGGGACTGAGCCCATGTCCTCACTTGTCTGCAACAGCGCCACGATCACTCCTATGGATCTGTGGCACCAACGTCTAGGTCACGTGAACATTAGAGATTTAACACATTTAGCTAAAAAGGACCTAGTACATGGCTTACCATCACTTGGAAAGCCAACTTCGACGGTTTATAGACCCTGTCAGTTGGGAAAATAAATTCGTAGCCCCCATAGGAAGTTGCATTCCATTACCACCTCTCGTGTACTTGAGCTTATTAACATGGATATTATGGGTCCTACTCGTACTGAGAGTCTGGGTGGTAAGAGGTATATCCTCGTGATGGTGGATGATTTCTCCAGATACTCGATTGTAGGTTTTCTGAGGGAGAAATCCGATGTTGTGGAGTTTTTAACGACCAAGTGACGTGTCCTGCAAAATCAACACGGAGTCACAATTAATAGAATATGTAGTGACAACGGCATTGAATTTAAGGAAGCAAAGGTAGATCTTTACTATAATAGCGTTGGGATCAAACAGGAGTTTTCTCCTGTGAAGATTCCTCAGCAAAATGGGATTGTTGAGAGAAAGAATATGACGATCTAGGAAATGGCTTGATCTATGCTTCTAGGTCGTAAGGTTTCTAGGAGATTTTGGGTAGAGGCAGTGTCTAATGCATGCCACACGGTGAATAGGGTTTGCCTGCGTCCACATACACTTAAGACACCTTATGAATTGTGGACTGGAAAGAAACCCAACCTTGCATATTTTAGTGTTTTTAGGAGTAAATGCTACATCCTACGGGATAGAGAGCAATTAGAAAAGTTTGACTTCCGAAGCGACGAGGGAATACTGTTAGGCTATTTATCAAATAGTAGAGCGTACCGGGTTTTTAACTGAAGAGCTCTAAGGTTATGGAGTTAATAAATGCCGCCGTGTAAGATGACGAACTTTCGTTATTTATTGATTCTAGCCTTCAGTGTGAGGATGAGGATGTTTCTGGCAATAATTTACTTGTACCTCTCCCACACTCCGTGGACCCTACTCCTGTGTTAGGGGACACACCTGCTTGGGTTTGCAAGAGTCATGACCCTTCTTCCCTAATTGGTGATCCCACTATACGGGTCAAGACTCGTGCTCAGCTAGAGAACGTTGTTAGCCATTTTTGCTACACGTCCAAAGTCGAGCCCAAGAATCACAAAGAAGCACTCAAGGCTGAACACTGGATATCTGCTATGCAGGATGAGTTGCTTCAGTTTAAAAAGAATAATGTCTGGGAACTTGTCCCTCTACCTAGTGAGACTAATGTGATAGGTACCAAATGGATTTTCAAGAATAAAATGGATAAAAATGGTACCATGATCAGAAACAAGGCTAGGTTGGTCGCTCAAGGCTACACACAGATAGAAGTTGTAGACTTTGGAGAGACATTTTCTCCTGTTGCGAGGCTTGAGTCTGTCCATTTACTACTCGCCATCGCATGTCATCTACGCTTCAAGTTATATCAGATGGATGCCAAGAGTGCCTTTCTGAATGGCATTCTACAGGAGGAGGTTTACGTGGAACAACCGAAAGGGTTTGAAGACCCTAAGCACCCGGAGCACGTCTACTATCTAAGGAAAGCCTTGTATGGTTTGAAGTAAGCACACCGTGTTTGGTACGAGAGGCTTACTTCCTATCTCTTAGCCCATGGCTTCAAGAGAGGGGGAGTTGATATGGCGTTGTTCGTTAGGCGTGATGACGGTGCTATTTTGGGTGCCCAGATCTATGTGGACGACATAGTCTTTGGATCCACGTGCTCCCAACATGCTCATAACTTTGAGGAGGAGATGAAAAGTGAGTTTAAGATGAGCATGTTTAGTGAGCTTACTTTCTTCCTTGGTCTCCAGGTTCATCAGCTAGAGGATGGTATGTTCATCTCCCAATCTAAGTATGCTAGAGACTTAGTGAAGAAATTTGGGTTAGACTCCGCTAAGCATGCATGTACACCTATGAGTACCACTACCAAGCTTAGTCAGGACACTTCAGGTAAGGGCGTAGAGCAAACCTTGTATCGAAGTATGATAGGTAGTCTTCTCTACTTAACTGCCAATCGTCCCGACATAGCCTTTAGTGTTGGAGTCTGTGAGCGATATCAGGCATCCCCGAAAGAGTCACACTTACTTGTCTAAAACGTATTATCAAATACATGAGTGGGACTCTCTTATACGGTATTTGGTATTCCTTTGATATCGATGACCGTTTGTCCGTCTATTCGGATGTCGATTGGGCCGGGGATGTAGATGGGTGTAGGAGAACTTATGGTGCGTGTTTTTATTTTGATTCTGCTCTTGTATCCTGGATGAGAAAGAAGCAAAATTCTATCTCTTTGTCCATCGCAGAGGCTGAGTACATCGCCGCTGGGAGTTGTTGCACGCAACTCTTGTGGATGAAGCAAATGTTAGAGGATTATGGGATTTTACAGGATATCATGACTATTTCGTGTGATAACACGAGTGCGATACACATATCCCACAATTCAGTCCAACATTTGCGCACAAATCACATCAGGATATGCGAGCACTTTATACGTCAGTTAGTTGAGGAGAAAGTTGTATCCCTGAGTTTCGTACCCATCGACCGTCAGTTAGCCAATATTTTCACGTAACCCTTAGATGCCCTTAGATTTGAGAGTCTTAGGAAGTCTTTGCGGATTTGCACAGTTGATTGAGGGGTTGGTCTGTGTCTAGGATAGGATGCTTTTTCATGTTCATATCATATGCTTCCTATTGCTAGTTTGTTTTATATGTATTATTACTTTGTTGTACAGATATTTATTTTTTTGAAAAATCCCCAAAAAAAATTTCTTTTATAATTTTTTTTAGAAAAGCTCAAAAAGATTTTTGTATTTTATTTGCACCTTTTATGGATGAGCATTTAAGATAGCCAAGTCACAATTTCATTTCATTTATCTATGTGACTGCTTGATAGAGATTTGAGTCACTACATCATTTCATCCACGTGCTTTACATTGTTTGGAGTCTTTGAGATGTGATTAGTGATAACTTTCTACATCTTTGATTCCTATCTCCTTTATTGCACACATGCATGGCTTTATTTGATTATTGTACTTGTCTATCACATATTGGCTTGAGTGTTTCCATCTCAATTTTGTCTATATAACTAACCATATGCGATAAAACTTGATAATATTGGAATGCATGTAAAAACCATTTTGGTGAGACTGTGTGTTTATTTGAAAATGGAGAAGGGCTGCGAAAGGTTCATTTAGCCTTTGCGATTCTAAGCCACCGTTAAAAAGGACCTAAAAATTGAGGAATTTTATTATCCGGGGTCCAAAGAGGTTAAAAGAGCCCGAAAAAAAATTAAAAAGCAATATATGCCAATTATGGGGCATTAGGTTTCACCATCAATTCTCCAAAGTTTGAGAATGTAGATTGCCTCTATACAAAATATAAATATGAGGGAGTTTGGTTGGAGAATATAAACGGGTTTTCACTTCCTTGAAAGTCCTGAAAAAGCATGAAATAGTTTTGGACATTATTGGTGTGGAAATCACTTTGAGCTTTGATTTGTTGATTTGATTGAGTCAATGTCTCATATTACCACCTTTATACACCAAAGGAGTATTTTGAGTTCATTTGTTAGGAGTATCCTATATTCATCGTGCACATATGTCATGTTTGTATGCATTGATTTTCCTATCGAATTTGATCACACCCCTATATTTATGCTATCATCGACTTGGTTTTTTTTGTGTTCTTTCATGGTGTGATTCTTTGTTGTATATTATGTGTGAAATTTTTTGAAAAATACAAAATTAGCAGTTTATTCCCATGTGTCATTCTCCATGTGCATTCATTTATGCTTCTCATATCTGTCTATTTGAGGACATCATAAAAAGGGGGAGAAGAATTATGGGGGAGAATTGTTTCGGTGTTTGGTTGATTTATGAATGATTTGCTTAAGCTTAATTAATCATCAATTTTTTCATATCATTATATTTCAAACTGTTGCTTGTCACGGGTATTTGCTTTATCTCATGTGTGTAGGTACAACATTACTCATTACTTGATTACACACCATGATGAGAAAAGCTTTGGAAGTTACTGAAGAGCTGAAGATTTGGAAGACATGTCATTTAGTATTCTGAGTTTGAGGGTTTAATAGAGATATTATCTTATATGTCACTTGATTGCATAATTCGGAATTTTTTATGTATGTACTGGCATAGACATAGGGGCAGATTTGTAAGGACATAATTTTATAAATGCCCGAGGTAGAATCTATGAATTTTTTATTTTTCCTAGATCACAGTTTGTATGTCTGATACCGCTACATTCGGCATGTCAACACGATCATCCTCGACGGCCTTTATCCGAATTCAATGCATCCATTATCTTCACATGCATCATGCTACATGCAATGTGTTGCTCATCTCATTCCCACTACTCCACTACACTTTATCGGTAAAATGGTTTATTGGAGCTTTAATATTTGCATAAATATTTGGGAAATGTTTTTGAAAATTATTTTGGAAGTCTGGATTAATTTTTATCAAAAGCAGAATTTTTTTCTAAGTGTAGAAATAAAGTGCCTTGAATGACAAGCTCGCTCAAACGACTTTGACTGTCGTTCGCACGAGATAGACATGTCGCGCGATCTCGTTCGAACGACATCTGTCCTCTATTTGAGAGACATGGCTATCTCGTTTGAACAAGCCACCGCCTCAATTTTTGTATAAATACCTGTTCACCTTCTACACAATTTTTAAGTCTTTCAGCAATCTCAAAATTCTATGACAACAGTGCAGAATAAGATTTCATTTTTTTAAGGTTTTCGAAACCTTTTTGATTCACAAAATCATTCCCATATGTGTGTGTGAATCTTTAAACCTTCAAAAGGATCATTTACTCATCTGGAGTAATTTGTGAGGAAGCCGTTCTCTTCTTCATTGCTGCCCTACTGGAAAGGGATAGTTCTAGCCGACGACATCAGAACTGACACCCGAGGGTATTTCTGTGTCACATATTTCCATTGTAATCCGTGTAAGCCATTTTCTTACAAAATTATAGTGCAAATAAAAGGTTTTGCCCCTTTGGGGGATTTTTCCTCACTTATGTGTGTTTGAATGTTCTTACTTGATTTTATCATTATCAATCACACATAGATGCATGTTTAGGACTTAATTAATAAAAACTGAGTTTAATTAAATAACTTCCTTATTTGAACACAAGCGCACTCTTCTCAGAACTTGGAAGTAATAAAAAATGGGTGAAAACTAGAGAGTTAGATGAATTTTTCTTTGAAAGATGAACACTCAAAACCATGAACTTTTCTTGGAAGAATTTGCTCTCAAAAAGTCTCTCTAGGAGTTAGAATTGAATGAAAAGTTAAGTTAGAAAAGTTCATTTCCGCACATATTGAATCTGCCAAAAGGTTAGTGGGAAAAACAAGTGGGAAGGTGGGTCAAAACTTCTCAAAACTGCCATTTAACTGTTCCCGCCAAAACTCGTTCGAACGACATGTTCATTCGAATGGAATCTCGTTCGAACGAGGCTTCTAACGAAGTTCCAATGTGAACTCATTGGAAATCTCGTTCGAACGACACTTCGAACGAATTTCCAGTGGACAATATGGGAACTCGTTGGCAAACTCGTTCGAATGACAATGTGGTTCGAACGACAAACTCGTTCTAACGAAACTTCGAACGAACTTCCAGAAAGTTTGAAATATTCTATTTTTAGCCCAGAAACTTTATAAACTTATTTTAAAGTTTTATTAAAATCTTTCTGAAAATAAACAACAGTTTTAAATAAACGTACACCCGTTATAAAATGTTCCAAGCTCCTATATATATAATCAAAATGCATTCATACCTTAGGAGCAATAGAACAATGTTGATGACGTAGAAATGAGACACAAACAAACTCGGCAATGTGATGAGTCTTTATACTCTTGGCCGCTACGTCTTCAACAAACTCGTCATAGGCTTGAAATAGGATCAATTAACTCTATCCTATGCCTCAAACATTTTTGTCCGGATTTGAGCCAAAAACAACAAATGACTCAATTGG
Source organism: Sambucus nigra (assembly GCA_949130495.1). NCBI lineage: Eukaryota > Viridiplantae > Streptophyta > Magnoliopsida > Dipsacales > Adoxaceae > Sambucus > Sambucus nigra. The sequence goes on from OX422223.1 coordinate 419,577,413, forward strand.
AAAGTTGTGTCCTTACAAATCTCCCCCTTTGGCTATTCCAGGAAAAACACCAAACAAAAATCCTAAAGGGTCGTCAAGCTCTACTAGACTGACAAAAAATGTCCCACCCAAAATAAAATTATAATGCTTGACTCAAACAACCCAAGGATCAATATCTTTGCTCGATGAAAGTTGCCACTTAGAGTAATTCCTGCACACTTAAGCAAATACATTAAACGCATAGGGAATATCAAAAGATTAAATGCAATTAAATAATTAATCCCGTTAAATTAATTCTCCCCTTTATCAACTATGATCAACCTAAGAAGATAGCGACTCCCCCTAAGTTAAATCTCCCTCAAACTAAGATACGATTACAATAGGATTAGATACCATTTCTCCACCCTATCATTCTCCCCTTTTTTATTCAGGAATAGACAAAGGCTAAAGAATTAAAAATTAACTTATCTTCCCCAATTAAAGCATATACACCCTCGAACTAAGCCAGAGATAAATAAAATGGGATAACAAGCTAAACATGCAAATGTGAAAAAGTGATGAGAACATTAAAGCATGTGGCCAACAAAAGTCATAACTAATCCAATAAATACTAATGGATACCAACTGAGATGCAAGAAACAGATACCAATATGATATATAAGTATTAAGCATGTGATATCAACAAAGAATGCAACAAGATGGATACCAATTATGAATTAAAGCGTATATGGACTAGAAGAAAGGCAAAGACTAAACAAAAATATCAAATATATGTATACATAAGATATACCTAATAGACGCAAGTACACATATATAGATATAAACACACAAAGGACACAAAATAAGATAGGCTTTTCACACTCGTATGGCAAAAATGTGTCATATGGAAACAAAAGTTTTGGGGTGTGAACTAGCAATAATTAAATGTAGACCCAATCACTTAAAACATGTTCACGGAGTCCTCAATTGATTGCAAACTTCATCACATTTTAATATAACCTCATGTGACAATATGTATTGAACTCAATGAACAAACATACACAATGCATACAAGCCTAGCATGTTGATGATTCTACAAATCAATAGAGTCATGACATTGAAAGTGCAACTAGCATAAACGGACATTGTGCAAACCGTTGATATACCATCCAATCTCCCTTAATAAGCATATATATTTGAATGAATATATCAAACAAAATAGGCCTTGGCAAATATTTTTCTTTTTAATGCCATATTTTCTTTCAGGCCTTTGGACCACGTAGTTCTTTTAGGTCCAAACAAACGGTGGCTTACTATTCGCAAAGGACAATAAATCCTTTCGGAGCCCTTCCCCGTGCACATTTATATTTATCAATTTTTTATATCTCACATAAATCTCACGTGCAACGGATTTTGATGTGCACTAGTCCTCCTAGGTCTCAAATATGTAGATGACAATATTGGTAGGAGAACACCTCACAAAGCTCAAATATACATATGAAGTTAAAATTTCAAATGAGCTCTTGCATGTGTGATTAGAGGCATATAAAAATAGAATCCATTATATCAACACAAAATCCAACTACTCCATGTAAGCATGGTAAAGAACATAATAAAAATTGGCAATCTAAACCAAAAGTTCTAGCCACATGGCAGCGTAAAAGATGGGATTCATACACAAGTGTATGCCACATAAAGTGTGTCAAACTAAAATACACACAAAATAAAAAATCTTTTTGAGTTTTTGAAATTTTTAACCAAAAATAAAAATATATACTCAAAACACAAACAAAAATCATTTGAATTTTTCATTAAGTTTAAATTACCAAGAGATAAAAACCCAAATGATAAACAATTTTTTTTTGTATTTTTCATTTAATGCAAACTAAAATGAAAGAAGTATAATACAAAAGATAAATAAAAAACATTATTCTAGCATGTGTTTAAACATGGAGCATAGACTAGGAAATGGTTAAACAAGCATACAATTAGCATGATGATATAACATGAGGCACAAAAGCTAAAGTAAGCAAACAAAACTAACACATTCAACCTTTGAATTTAGAAAGGGAGGTTTCATGTGAAAGAAAATGAGAATCAACAAATCTAATATCTAGCGCGTCTAAAAATAATTTTCGAACCCATATAGATGTATATTTAAAATGATGAGATTTGGAAACAAATGGAATGCTTGACATATACTTCCTAGGACTTCTTTTAAGATCAAAGAAAAATGACCTAAGGTGACCTTTCCTACCACAATGCAAGCATGTGAAAACACGAGAAATGTTACCTAAGGTGTGACCTTTTCTAAAGTCTTTAGATAAAGTAGACCCTCTAAAACAAACAATGGTTTTAGCTTTAGTAATGTAAGTATTTGAACTAGATGAGCTCGAACCATTATCACAACTACTCGAGTTTTGTAAGTCATTTTTCATTTTTAAAATATCGGACTCAAGTAATAAATTAGACTCCTCAAATTTACGGGACTCCTTCTTTAAATTTTCAATTACACCTAGAAGGTTATCACGCTCTCCCTCAATGTGAGCAAACTTGTCCCTAAGAGTCTTTTCTCGACTATCACTCTCTGTCTTGGACATTTCTAAAATATTATAATTGTAATTTATGTCCATGAGCTTTTCACGAAAAATATCTTTTTGAGATAGCGAGGTTTGCAAAAATTCAACTTTAACTTTAAAACAAGAATTTTCATCTTCAAGAAATTTAATTCTTTTTGCAAATCTCAAATTTAATTCCCTTAATTTTTCATTACACTTATTAAGCCCATTAAATTCCTCTCGAATAGCATAAATTCCATTATCATTAGAAATCGAAAAATTATCATTAAGGCATCCCATCGAGAGATACAAAAAAATTTAGAGTGAGTAAAAATTGAACCACCTAAAAATGCAAGGAGTACAAAAATAATAATAGCCAAAAAACGGATCTTTGACGCGTTAAATTAGCGGTCCAGCTCTGATACCAATTTAAAGGTGCGATAGGCCCCCAATTTTAAAAACTTATCAAAAATTATTTCCTTTTATAGATGCGGAAGCGAGATGGTTCACACAAAAACAACAAATTACAAATTTGACTTTTCTAAATTAAAATTAAACGAAGTGAAATAAGATAAAACACAGACTTATGTTAATTTCACTTAAACACAATTAATCCAAGTCCTAGAAAATTTTCCTACGTCATATCTCTCAATTTTAACAAATTAGGTCAAACCAGATTTTAACACATTAAATTAAAGACTTGAATTAATTAAACATTACCCAATATTAATTTGCACCAAATTAAACAAGTAGTGATTAAATTAAACCAATTTTATCTTTTTATCTAAGCATGCATTCTAGGTGATTTGGCAAAAGATAAAACAAACAATTAATCCACTACGCCGCGATGTACGTGGAAAAACCCACAATGGAAAAAAACCTCGAACGGTCCTAGCCTCAAATCCACTAAGTACGGAATTTACAAATACAAGATGGTAGACTTACAACACTTGACTCGATCCCTCTCAAGCCTCGACGCTCCTTCTTGTATCAACCTCTTCCTACGAAATAACCACGGAGCTCCACCCCGGTCTTGGAATCCACCGATCGAACTGTATATGGTCACCGTCACTCGAACTAGGAGACTTTCTACAAGTGGGTAAATCAACGCAAACATCTTATTCTTTGTGGGATTTAGAAGCAAACCCAAACGTCTCTTCAAAACGGTAGAGATGATAAACCGGTGTCAAAACTGTCGAAGAAATGTATATATATATATATATATATATATATATATATATGGAACTTGGAAGTAATAAACAATGGGTGAAAACTAGAGTGTTATATGTATTTTTCTTTGAAAGATGAACACTCAAAACCATGAACTTTTCTTGGAAGAATTTTCTCTCAAAAAGTCTCTCTAGGAGTTAGAATTGAATGAAAGTTAAGTTAGTAAAGTTCATTTCCGCACACATTGAATCTGCCAAAAGGTTTGTGGGAAAAACAAGCAGGAACGTGGCCCAAACTGCTCAACAATGTGGACAATATGGGAACTCATTGGCAAACTCGTTTGAACAACAATGTGGTTCTAACGACAAACTCGTTCGAACGACACTTGGAACGAACTTCCAAAAAGTTTGAAATATTCTATTTTTAGCCCAGAAACTTTATCAACTTATTTTAAATTTTTATTAAAATCTTTCTCAAAATAAACAACAGTTTTAAATAAACGTACACCCAATATAAAATGTTCCAAGCTCCTATTTATATAATCAAAATGCATTCATACCTTAGGAGCAATGGAACCATGTTGATGACGTAGAAACGAGGCACAAACAAACTCGGCAATGTGATGAGGCTTTATACTCTTGGCCGCTACGTCTTCAACAAACTCGTCATAGGCTTGAAATAGGATCAATTAACTCTATCCTATAACTCAAACGTTTTTGTCTGGAATTGAGCCAAAAACAACAAAGGACTCAATTGGAAAGTTGTGTCCTTACAGTTATTATCATACTTGTGTGTATAGTATATTATTTGTATATGATCGTGAGATATCATAAATTTGTATCTAGTGTAAAGTGACATAAGAAGATTGAATGAATCTCATTCCGGGAGATTTTATATGGACTTAAATTTTGATGTGTATATTAAAATGAATATGATACGTATATATTTAAATGAGTATATATATATTACGTTGGGTACCGAGGGCATAATGGACCTCAACGACCAACATTGTCAACGAGTAGTGTATCGGGGGGTTCCTTGTTTGGATTTCTCTTGCGAGACATCCCACGCATGAAATACAGTGCAATGTTGGGAGTGGGGAGAAGTTTAGTCTTTAGTACTTAGATTTATATATTAGTATATCTCGACAATTGATAGTGTCAAAGAGTAGTGTATCGGGGGGGTTCCTTGTTTGGATTTCGCTTTGCGAGACGTCCCACGCACAAAACTCGATGCACTGTTGAGAGCTGGGAATAGTTTAATCCTGTGTATATATTATATAAGTAATTTGGGGTTATATGCATCCTGCATTTAGGGCATAATGAATCTCGATAACTAATACTATCATGGAGTAGTGTATCGGGGGGTTCCTTGTTTGGATTTTGCTTTGCGAGACATCCCACACACGAAACACAGTGCAGTATTGAGAATTGGGAGAAGTTTATTCCTTAGCATTTAGATGCTAATAACTCATTTATGTTAATAACTAGAATCTGAAAAATTATAGTAAGAGAATATGTATATGTATATTTATATGTAAAGTAAGTGATGCACATTTGGGGATTGTGGTAGAATTGGAAGTTGATGGTTATGTTTTAGATGGGAGTTCAAATGAGTATAAATTTTGGGTGTAGGTTGGATTATACTTCCCCTAGATAGTGTGGGGAAGTTATTTGAGGATCATGTTCATACGTTTAGGTGCGCGCTTTAGTTAAGAGGTGAGTTGGATTTTCTGGAGAGTGCGACTCCACTTTAATCATGTCATAATGCATTTATAATTATTATGCATTTTAATGCACTTGCTAAAATGTTTTCACACCTCGGGATCTAACCCATTTATATTTTTCATTTGCTATGTATATATTGTATTATTTTAGATGTTCCTTCGCAAGAACACCATTAATGTTATCTATTCAGTGTATTCGTGGAGATGTGGCAGTAGCGGACTATTGTAGGATTTGGATTTAGCCAATTCCTAACTTTTATGTATCTAGATTAAAATTCAATTTGTATATCGAGTTTACACCCAAGAGTTGTAGTTGTAGAGTTTTGTTTATATTTATCTTTCTTCAGACTGTTGTATTGTCTGTGACCCGATAGCATATTCGGGTATTTGCTTTTTAAATATTTGGTTATACTCTAATACTCATCTCTTTTATATAGCATGTGTATGTTCTTAATAATATTCATTAGTTGTTATGTGGTTAGTTGGGTATTTCTTTGTATGTTTTAAAATTTTTGGCACCCTCTTTTTATAGTATTGGGTAGTTAGTTGTGTTTATTTAAGTGGCATCAGTAGATGCTGAGAATGATCCACTTAATATTACTAATTAATTATAGTATAGGGCTGGCCACCCGTTATTATTTTAAGCGGTGTGTCACAGGATAGTATTCAATCATGTTGTCTAGTTGGATCTCTGCCCAAGCCAGTTAAGAGTTTCGATTTCGCTGCTAACAATATATCATCTAGCGATGCTTTAAATGTAAACATCAAAAGATAGGTTCTTGAGGGTCATTTTAGTAATGATTCCTCAATTGGCTATCATCGTCACATTCATCTCCAAAACAACCAAGAATTTTATTCATATCAACGACATAAGGAGCGGTGGTTCCACCCAAAACATCGAGCAAATATACAGTAATAACCTTCATCTCTACTCAAATGGATCTGTGATACAGCGGGGGAAAAAATTAGCCTTGAACTTATATACAAAATAGTCCTTACACACACCAAAGAACTTAATAAAAAATATACCTATGTAACATTAAATCTAAAACACATTAGCATCCATTCTAGCCAAACAAAAAGAAATAAATCAGTAAAGGACTGACATGTTTGCTACGTTTATACTTATGAACTAAAGAAATATGCACCTTATAAAAATTTATGCATAAAGTGAAACAAAATCAAGAACCTGCCTAAGAACCTAACAAAATCAAGAACTCGATGTGTATAATATAGAAATGGGACGATGCAAGCAATCAATGTGGGTCGTGTAAATTTCCCATGGATTCTGCTGTGAAATACGAAGCAGGTGTCTAAGACATCGTTGCTTCCGATGACCTTAAGAAATTACCTCATCTACAACCTTTTATTCATCAAATAAACTTGTATAAACCTAACATCATTACTTCCCATAACACTCTACATTTTACAAACCTGTTATCATCAATGTGCTCACTTTTTCATAAATTGACATCTAACTAAATCGATATCAAAGAAGACCCAAAACACTAATCAACCCAAGTAAAAAGTTTAAACAATTTGATAACTATTAAAACATAAAACACATTTGAGAGAACTATGTTGTACCGGATGATACCTCAACAAAGGAAAAATATGGTCACCATAGAGGATGAAAACTAGCAAAAGTAGGACTGGTTTTAAATGTAAAAAAAATAATGGCAACTAAAAAGAAAAAATGTTGATTTTACTCACCACATAGTTTTCATTACCATACAAATGAAGTCCCAATTTTCTTGGTATTGGATCAACACCTTTGTTCCTTGGAAATTGTACCTCAGCAACTCAGCTTTAAAGTTAATAAAAATCGACCGCACATACACATTTCAACTTCAGTACTTCAACTGAATCAAAGTCAACCACACGTTGAAAATAACTACTATTATAATCAAAACCAATATTCACAAAACAGTGGTATACATGAAAAAAAATATGTTGAAACACTTCGGTGGTGCTTTGGTTCACAACAAAAAATGAAATATTTGGGTGTATAGGGATAGAGATAGCGACAGGGATAGGGATTGAAACTCAAGAGTAAAGTAGTATCATCCATATGAATAAAAAAATACCACATCCAACATTCAAAGCTGACAGCATCCAAATGTGATATTCAATCCCTAATATCTGCAACCTCTCTACAAAATATACACATAATATCAACAACAAGACAATACACACGCAAAATAATACACACATGTTGAATCACATACATGAATCTAACCTTTGTTGGTTATTAAACCTAAGTTGCCTTCAAATACCACACCACCATTTTGAATGAATTACAATATGAAACCCAAATGAGAAATAAGCCCTAATGTCTACAACAAAACAGTACACATGCAAAAACGAAACACACAGGTTGAATCACATACCTGGAGGTGACAAAAATGATGAAATGGAAAGTTATCTAAAGCATTCAACCTGAAACCGAGCACCATCTCATATACAGATCAAAGATAACAAAATTATTAACATCAAATTAAATACTCACCTTGAAATCGCACAACCCATGAATTGGTATAATCAGAAATTAAGGGCGATTGTGTGTTTATGTGTGTAAAAGAGAGGGGGGTTATCTCAAGGGCGACGACAGAGGGGTCATCGGGACCTGGGAGAGAGAACGGGAGAGAAGTAGATAATGATAAGTTTGTGTGGGAAATGAGAGGGTGCGAAAAAATTCATGAAGTGATTTGGACAAAAGTATCCCTAATTTTGAATTGAAGTGTAAATTTGGTAAGTATAAAAAGAGGGGGAAATCAAATATTTGAGGGTAAAATGGGAATTGAAGGAAAAAATGCATATTGATGACATCATCAACTAAGCTTATGACAAACATTAGTGTTCTAATTTATTTTATATATATATTGTCTCTATACCCGTATATATGAATTAAATTATAAACTTCGGCAAACCGTGCCTATCACTCAAAGCACCAGTCTACAAATCCCGAGTCTACCTCATGACTCTTAATTAATTGAATTCTCATCCATTAATTAAAATACAATAGCGTCACCATGATAGCATGCCCAGACCAACCCGTCATATAATCATTCAAGTTTATCAAGTAACATCACTTCGATAAATCACCCGGACTTAATCCAACTTACCCGTACATTTATTAACAAATTTAACTCATTAATTCGTCATTTAAACTTTCTTATTAATTAGTTCTCACGATTTCTAATTCAAATTTAATTACCCACTCACCCTAGGCAATATAAATCTTTCAAACTTCACTAAATAAACCAATCTTTGACCTGCTGAAAACCGACGTCCCAAACAACCCACAAAGAATTTTTCTCAATTCAGTTTCCAACGATCGGTCGAGAGAAACGATCGATCGATCGATCCAAGTAATAAAATTCATTAACTTAACCTCAATATCATCAAATATGAATTCATATCAACTAAGGAAAAATATCCATAAGGTTTTGTAATCATTCGAATCATAATTATGCCTAAGATAAAATCCATACCTAGATTAATAAATAAAGATTTTTGTCTTTTACAACCTTCTGTATAAAATTCATAACTAATTAAAAAATAAAAAAAATACGAGGTTTTCTCCCACGCAATCGTAACGAAAAGATCTACAAAATTGGCCGAACCAGTTCGCTCTATTAGTCAAAACGACACTATTTGATTCTGGTGAACTCCAACCTACATTCTTCCTCGAATTCAGTCCCAATCACCCTCTAAATCATTTTTCTACACTATCCAACCAATATAAACCACAAAGGGACATCTTTTACATGATTTTAACACCCATCAATCATCTTAATTCAAAGGATTTAATCATCAATCATCAAATTATTCCATACTTATGAGTCTCAATTATGAACACCTCAATTTAACCTAGTTTCAATTCAACAAACCAATTATCTATGGTCAGACCTATAAATCTCTATCAAGATCTTATTTTTTGATGTGAAATTCGTTCAATAACATCATTTACACCGCTATTTATAGAATTTATTTCACCCAAAACCCTATTTATATGCAAACCCTCACCCAAAAATGGTTTTGTTCTACACCTACCATGATATGAACATGAGTCACCTCAATTTAATTTAATTCAAGTTAATTACTTGCCTTTGAATATTTGTAGGGTCTGATCTCTCTCTTGTGTGTGTTAATTTCATGTTAGAATCCTTGAATCTCCTCTCGAAGTAGCCTCTTCTAGATTTGTCATTTGATTTCTCTTCTTGCTTCTCTATCCCTTCTCTCTTAGGGTTTAGTATAACCCTTATATTTCAATTCAAAAATCCCGAAATTAGGTTATTATCCCACATTAAAATGACCTAAATATCCCTATGTGAGCTCGAGCTAGTCTAAAAAGCCCCCGGAACCCAATTACTACCCCGAGTACTTAATTCTGACTATTTCCACCTATTTCGGATCAACCGTGCACTCGAAGTTACCATCTGAGTAACTAAACATAATTATCCTATTTCATCCCAAAAATAGCCCGCACAAATGCCCTGGTTACGATACTATCAATTCCCGTCATATCAACTCACATACGACGCACTACAATTGACTTAATTAAATTTACTTAAGCACGCTAGTAAATTTTCCATATATATATATATATATATATATATATATATATATATATATATATATATATATATATATATATATATATACATATATATTATTCTCACAAAATTAATAGTTACTAATTTCACATTATTTCCCATTTATATTAAATTACGTCACACATGCAATTTAATAGCTAAAATAAATTACTCAAAATTACGGGGTGTTATAGTACCTTACCTCTCCTATTTTTATATTTAGGTCCTTACTTAATCCCACCCTACACCCTTATGCTTCATGTATCATCTTGTGAGTTCTTTATCCGCCTCACTATCCTTTATATTATTTGTGGTGTTACTCTCGACTTACTTTAGATCCTATTGATTAATAATCCTTATGCACTCGTTTCTTGCAATGATTATTACGATCAACATCTCATCATTATGTGACGACATGACCATTTTAATTGGGCATCATGGTATGCCGATCCTAATTTTCACATCAGTCCGCCCTTCTCAACAAATTGTGCACCATGCTTATAGGGCCTTTGTTGCTATCACATTTAGTCTCAATAAGGCCCATGATCAGTGCATCTTCACCACCACCCTTTCTTTTCTTCCCTCTACCCTTCTACCCACCCACCCTTGGTCGAATAATGCTTTTCATCGTGTGAAGAGCTTTTCCATACAATTTCATCGACCCTATAGCCTTTACCCAACAATAAAGACTTTTGAGTCTTGTTTGGGTGTGATTCCCATCACTCACACCTTTCGTGCCATCCGTTCTATCCTATTTTTTTATGTTTTAGGTGACTACCATTATGTTTGTCTGAAGATGTTAAAATTAACGTTGTCAGGAGGCAACCCATTGTATTTATGTTTCTGAGTATGAGTCATAACCTTTTTAGTGGTGGTGTTCTATCCCACACCCAGATTATTTAATTATTCCTTATAGACTTGTACATTTTCTGCCTTGATATTTTTTTTAGGTTTACCGTTTGAGCCATCATGTGGTGCAAATTCATTATTGGTTGATTTCATTATACCTTTTCCTATCTAGTGCTTTATATTTTCAAAAATCGAGGATGATGTTCTCTTCTGGTTGGGGATGCAAATTTTATCAAATCCTATTTTGAAATTTTTAATAAAAAATAAGCCATATTTTTCATTTGTATGCAGTTTTATTTCAATCTAGATATGCTTTATCTATCATCCATCTCTTATGTCTAGAATACTATAAATTTAACTTCAAGCGATCATTAAACATAAAAGCATAAGTAATACTTCATAAGGCATATGGCACCATAAATTCCTAGACTCAATACTATTTGCGCACTTATCACATCACGACGGTCTAAAGATAAAGTGGGTGACAATTCTCAAGAGAACCTTAAGGATTACTAGTAGAGACCTAGACTAGTGAGATTTGATATTTTCACCACTTTGAAAGTTTTTATGCAATCTCTAAGTCACAAGTTAACTGAACTTCCTTTGGGTACTATGTCCATCCTGATGGGGCTGGGAGGGCTTCCCCCTTTCTCTTTTTCATGCGTGTCCATGGGATTGCACCCTTTATCGGGGCACTCGACCATCGTCAGTATGGGGGTAATATGTAGAGATAGAGTCGCCAGCCTATTTTGTACAAAACGGGCAAAAGAAATGTTGTCACCTTGAGAGAACGAGATCAAGGACAATATTAATTCTTGCAAAACCGAGTAGTTCAAAGGTCTGGGGACTAAGTTACAGAATGGAAAGGTGTTAGGCACCCATCCTTCCCTTTCGGTCTCTCACGGGCATGTGTTAATATTCTTCTGTTAGACTTTCTAAAGTGTGTGTGCTCATGTGTAAAGAACGCTTTGTAAGTCTCATAATCTTTTCTTTTTAGCAATTCTAGATCCAATGATAGACTATTTAAAAATAGAAGATGTGAGAAGAGTTTTAAACTTTGAGAAATCTAGTTACAATAGAGTTAATAAAATCTGGTGTTTCTAGAGGCATGGAGTAGCAGGTGAGGTGTTACATGATGGAGATCAAAACTTGATTCTTAAAGTAGTTCATCGTCAATTTTATGGAGAGATTGGCATTAATATAGTCTATGCTAAATGTAATAGACAAGATAGAAGGGATCTATGGGATTCTATAAGTTCTAGCACTTCAAGGTTCAATAATCAGGCTTTGATAGTGACTGGGGACTTCAACATTGTAGTTTCAAGTGATGAAAGAGATAGAGGAAGAAATATAGATGTTAGAGGTGCTGATGAGTTTAATGATTGCATTTTAAGTAGTTCTTTACATGACATGGGGTTCATTGGTTCCAAATTTACTTGGACAAAAGATCACAATGGGTCTATGATCTTTGAAAGGTTAGATAGAGATCTTATTAACTCAAATTGGATTGATATGTTCCCTAAGTATGTGATCAATCAACTTAATAGGAATTGATCAAACCATAATCCTCTTCTAATATCTATATCTCTCTTTGAGGAAGTAGTCATTTTAAAAAAAATTGAACTTGTGGAGTCACCAAGAAGATTTTAGTCAAGTTGTTCAAATGTCTTGGGAGCAGCCTGCTACTAGAAGAAAAATGGAATCTTTTACTTTCAAATTGAAGAGACTTGAGTTTAGATTGAAGAATTAGAGTAAAGACGAATTCAAAAATCTCTTTAAAGGGATTGCTCAGTTGGAGGATAAGATTCTTCAAGAGGAATTATCTCTGGAATTTGATCACAGAGAATCTCAAAGGGAAAGGCTTTCAAAAGCAAAGGTAGACTTGAATTCAGCATTAGCAAAGGAAAATCTAGATTGGTTTCAAAAGTAAAAAATGGATTGGTTTCAATATGGTGATAGGAATACTAAGTTTAATCATGCTAAAGTCCAACAAGATAAAATAAAGATATGGATTCAAAAAATCAAAAATGAAGATGAGACCTACCATGAATCTCCAGAAGGAATTGCAAACATGTTTACATCCTATTTTTCTTCTTTATTCTCTGCAAGTACCCAAGAAAATGGAGATATGCTGAAAATTATTCAAAAGTTTATTATAAATGATACGAATAGCAGGTTGAATGGAATTCCAGAAAAAGAAGAAATTTTGAAGGCTATTAAAGTTTTGAATCAGTATATTGATGTTGGATCAGATAGATTTAATGGTTATTGTGTTGTCTCTTATTGGGATATAATCAAAGAAGATTTTATAGATGCAATTCAAAAGTTATTTTTAGGTGCAGAAATTCGAAAGTCATGGAGCTCAACCCATATTTGCCTTATCCCTAAAGTATTTAGAACTTCCTTTTGCAAAGACTATAGGCCAATTAGTCTTTGTAATTTTAGCTACAAAGTTATCACTAAGCTTATGAATTGCAGACATAGCCCCAATTCTCCCTTCAATAATTTCCACTAACCAACTAGGATTTGTTCAAGGCAGGAATATTCAAGAAAATATCTTGTTGGATCAAGAAATAATGCACCTTATTGATAGGAAAATTTCTAGAGGAAATACTATAATCAAGGTGGATATGGCCAAGGCTTATGATAGGACTTCTTAGATTTTTTTGATTAAATCTTTAAGAGCTTTTGGATTTTCAGAAACCTTTATATACTTAATGTGGAGATGTATATCCTCTACATGGTTTTCAGTAATTATAAATGGCCAACCTAAGTTTTTTTTAAACCTTCAAGGGGTTTAAGGCGAGGGGATCCTATATACCCAAGCCTTTTCAATTTTATGGATGAGTCTTTTAGTAGGGTATTGAATGATCTAAAGGCTAAAGAGGTTATTAGTGACTTTTCCCACCCAAGAGGCTTCCCTATGATTAGTCATTTAAGTTATGCAGATGACATTATAATCTTCACTAAAGGATCCAAGAGAATCCTCACCAAGCTAATTAAGTTTTTGAAGAAGTTTGAATCTAAATCAGGTCAATGATTAGTACAGCTAAGAGTAGATTCACAGTGAGTGCTAAATATCAAATTCACATGAGAAATAGGATTTTAGAAGTCACTAGTTTCAAATTTTATAAAGGGCTATTGAGATATCTTGTCTTACATCTTTTTAATGGTAGAAGAAAATGTATTTACTTTGAGCCTCTTATTCAATCTATCTCCTCTAAAATTAATATTTGGAAGTCAAAGTTCTTAACTTTGGGAGGTAGATTAATTCTAATTCGAGTTGTTCTTTCCTCAATACCCCTTTATGCTCTTTTAGTCCTCAATCCTCCAAAACTAATTATTAAAATAGTAGAGAATCCTCTAAGTTATTTTTTCTGGGGAGTTAATAGGGAATATGGAAAAAAGTATCATTAGATTAAATGGAAGTCTCTATGTTTCTCTAAAAAGGAAGGAGGATTAGACATCTGAAGCTTAGATTCAGTTGTCAAAGCTACTAATGTTAAATTAGCTTGGAAGTTCAAGGAAAATGGAAGCTTATGGTCCAACTTTATGCACTCTAAGTATCGAAATTTGATGAGTAGGAATGTATCTATGATAATTAGAAAAATACAATCTTCTTGGGAATCAGTGGAGAGAAATTTTGAATGGATTTAAGGCTCCTTGATCTGGAAACCTACTTTTTCTAGTGTTTTTAGCTTTGCCTTTGCATATGATATTCATAGCATCCATAAATTGTCTTCAATGGATTTTCGCTCCATTTAGCATTCAAAGAATCCTCCAAACTTGTCAATATCTCCATGGAGAGTTATGTCAAATTGTGTTCCTATTGATTACAGGATTCAAAAAGTTGGTGTTAGATTGGCTTCTCAATGTTAATGTTGTTTTTCTCATACGAAAACTCCAATTCATCTCTTCATGAAAGATCCTATAGCATCTACAGTGTGTCTCTTCTCCAACAACTTGATGAACATAAATAGAAGATCTAATACTATCCATGTTTCTCTTATTCAGTGGTTGATTCAGTCAGGTTTCTGAAAGCTTTCAAAATAGCTTCATGGTATAATTCCAGTTACAATTTTGTGGGAATTGTAATTGAGTAGGAATAAGTCTCTTTTTTAGGGTATTCCTATGAAATCAAATAACATTATTCACAAAGTTATAACTAGAATTTCATACTTGTCCAAAGATGTCACAATTGAGTTGAGAGATGGTGATATTCCACAAGAAACTATCAAATGTTTAATCTCAAGTGGGCAGCTCCATATCCTCCTTTATTATTCAATCAACTCTAGTCTAGACCTCTTATAGGGAGATGTAAGCTTAATATTCTGGATTTCAAAATCCTAATCTCAATTTAGGAGGTTGCTTCTAATTTTTTAGCTTATGGTTCTTCAAAACAGGTGCTAATTCAGGCTGTTAAAGAAGTTTTTCTTTTCTGTTCAACTTCAAACATCTATAATATAATCATTGAGGCAGATTCAAAAGACCTCTTTGGTTTATTCAACTCTTCTTGTTATATGTCAATCCCATGGATTTAACATCTAATTTCAAGACAATTCAAGACCTCTTCAATAAGCTTCATTGCTCAATCTCTCTTTGTCCAAAAGAAGGTAATCAAGTGGATTTTCTCCTACCCAAGCAAGGGATTATTCAACAAAGATTCACCAGATATTCCAACCAAGAAGATTTTCCAAGAAATATCAAGATTGCTTTTAGATTAGAATTATTTAATTGAATTTTTAGTCTGATCTCTTTTTATAAGCCACCTAGAGAGGGCATTTTTCTCTAATTTTTAATAAATTTTCCTTTTTGTTAAAAAAATATTTGATTTTAGAAATCTGTATGCAAAAACAAAGATCTTAAATCACATTCATTTCTGCTAGTAGTTGTCCTCTTCCCTGCTCTGGAGATAATCATTTGTGTCGCAACCTCAAAATATCTATCTCGAAGCCTTAAAAAAATAATTCAAAATCCAGAGAATCCTAAAAAAATTAATGAAAAGTATATGTATATGATTTTGAATCTCTGATCACATTAAGAAAAATGTTGGACTCACATTATACTACACACTCAAAACATATGTATTTAATTTTTTTCCACTTTCTCATATCATTAAAGCACTCGCCCATTTGTTAGATTAACCACTACACCAAAAAATATAAAATAAAATAAAATAACAATGAACTAATTAGAAAACAGTACAAACACGACCATACACTGTTCTCTTTTAACAATATATAGGATAAACATGCACAAACTAAAGGTTAGTAATGTGTGTATTGGATGTATTGTACCAACTCGTAGTGCAATCCACTTAATGCACGCTTTCTATGTATTCAGTACTAACATTCACTGAAGTCCCATATACATGGATAAAGACAACACTGGCCCAGTGGTAGCTTGCGCCCAAATCCAACGACAACAAAAGATGTGACAAAAAAATAAATAATCAAGGGCAGAAAAGTTATATTAACTCTAGTGAAGATATGTAACAATTTCAAACTTCTTATATTAACTTGAGTTTATGTTAACTTTGTAAGGGAACACAAACTATTATGGTCAGTTTTTTTTTTTCATTTAACAAAAATAAGTATTTGTTGATAATTACAGAGAAAAGCCCTCTCTAGGAGGTAATATAATGAAGACAAAAAACTACATTAGTTATTCCTGATGATAGGAATTTTGGCAGAATCTAGCAAAATAACCACTTTAATGAATCTAGGGAGATCTTCTATGATTGTAAAAGATGCAGAATATTTGGAATTAGCACCATAAGAAGATAAAAGAACAACAACCTTATGCCTTTCTTTTGAGCAACAACTGAGGAGAATCTGGTTTTTCTTGATATTGTCTTAGATATCTTTGATCCTTGATCTAAACCTCCACAGTAAGTTAAAAGATCAAGAAAGAATATCCACCATTACTTTTGAATCCATCTCCAAATCAATGTTTTTAAAATTCTTGACAGTGAAGTAACTAAATCCTTCTTTAATTAATTTTACTTAAGCTTCCACTAAAGATCCAGTCTCTTGATAATTTGATGAAGCCCATATATAGATCCCTTTAGAATCCCTTAAAATAGCCCTTGATCCCATATGAAATTGATTATTTTGATAAGTTGAGATATTAAGCTTCATTCTCCCTAGTGATGGCCTCTCCCATTGAACATGCCTCCGGATCGAACATGACATTTGAACCCCTGTGATATTGAACTGCTGCAAAAATTCTTGACTTAACTCTTTATAACCCTCTTTGAATTTGATTAGATTAGTAAGGTTTGAAATTTGAGAAATCACTTTTTGCACAATGATATTTGAATTCATAGTCTTACCATCAAATTTTGATTTATTCCTACTGAGCCAAAGTTCCCACATTATACTTATTGGGATAACCGGATGAAGCCATTTAGACATCTTTGATCTACTTGTCTGCAATCGTAAGTGTAAAATGACTCCATGAACTGAGCTAGGCAAACATCTGATTTCCATTATTCTATTAAACACCGCCCAGGTTTTTCATGATACTGATCCTGAAAAAGAAGATGATTTATGGTCTCTATAGCAGACTTACGACACTAACATATGGAGGCCATTCTAACTCCAGAAGTTTGATTTATGATCAGTAATATTTGCTAGTAATCTTTGATATAAATAAAAAAATAGATATTCATCAGCCAACTCTTACTTATTCATAGATCCAACTGAGAACTCAGTTTTATACTAAGAGAAATATAGTATTTCAACTATATATGTACATATATATATAAATAGACAGAGATATAAAAAGCAGAAAGAACAAACTTTGATGAGAGTAATAGGAGTAGCTCATCTTCTACACAAACTAGACCACACGAAGTAGTAGATTCGTAAGAAATTTCATCCATTTGATTTTGATGCTCACACTCACACATCTACTGCGATATTTTTTCAATTGTCCCCTCAACTTTAGCAAAAGAAAGATTTGGCTAGACCACAAAATACCTCATAACTTATCGTGACTAACATCACAACTAAAATATAAAAATCATAAAATCCACTAGAACATTTTCCTATTATAGTTCGATTGCCGAATCGTATGCCATGTACCGAATTGTCCAAGGGATGATCTATTCTAGTTCCTATACTAAAATCCACTGAAACATTTTCCCCTAAAAAACATAGTAGAAACGAAACACAAAAAGGATTAAAAGTAGAACACACAAAACAAACTAAATGACATTATAAAAAAGACTCCTAATGGTTTGAGATTCATGTCCATCTATAGTTTGATACTAAAAGATATAACAAACAAATCATATTACAAATGCAAATGAAGAACTCTAGGCAACCTATAGCCTTAACCATATGATGTTATAAGGAAATATTACAAAACCTGATTGAAATATTACTTTACCAGCTATGCATATTAAAATTTTGAGTACCCGTTAGCCTGGTAATCCTTAAGATAGTCCACCTTTTTAGATATAATGTGTGTGAAGCTAGAAGTTTCTTGACTGCATGTTAAAGATGATTTCCAAAAACATCGATGCTTTCCTTATCAAAACACGATTTCCCAATTATACACTTATCAAAAGAGGCAAGCATGCGTCAATGTCTCGTGTACGACCTGTTTTCAATTAGAAACTCATAATAGGATGCTTGAAAATTCAACTAAAAAAATGCGTAGTATTTACATATAATCCCATAAAATAAATTAAGCCAATAATTTCCACCTAGTATTGTGATTAAAATACTCTAATCCAAAGTGTTTGATTAACCTAGATTATTAGCTTTAACTCCATTTTCGCAACATAATTAGTTCATCAGAGAGAACTGATTACTATTCATAATTTTCTTAATGGTCGAGAGGAAGGGGAGCAGTCCTTTTCTCCAGAAGCACAAATCGTCACTCTATCATCCTCTTTACATCCATTACAAATTAGTTCGTTTACAGGAATTTAACCATCCACAAGAGCATTGTCTTCTGGAGATGCCGATTGTAACACCCCGTTTAAAATAATAACGGGTGGCCAGCCCTATACTACATTTAATCAGGAATCTCAGATGCATCATTCTTAGCATCTACTGATGATACTAAACTAGACAGGGCTAACTACCCAAAACTATAAAAGCGGATGCCAAAATTAAATAAGACATACAATGGATATCATCCCAGCAATATACCACTACAAACAAAGATAAAACATACCGAAGTACCATGATAAACAAGTGATAAACATTAAAATAAAAAGAGTACATAAAAGGAAATATACTCGAATAAGCTGTCGGGTCAGAAACAATACAACAACCATAAACAGGAAATATAAATAGCTACAAATAATCCTTGGGTGTAACCCTATATACGACGTGAATCCTATCTAGATTTACAAGGGAATAGAAATCGACTATAATCTAAATCCTGCAATAATCCGCAACTTCTACGGCTTCCAAGACACTGGATAGAAAATCATCCATGGTATCCTTGCAGTGGAACATCTGTAATAAATAGTATATATATATAGAAAAAGAGAAATAAAAATGGGTCAGGGCCCGAGGTGTAAAAATATTTGCAGCAAGTGTATTAATCGTGCATAATAAATATAAATGCAATATTTCATAATAAAAGTGGAATCGCACTCTCGTGAAACCCCAAACTCACCTCTCATCTACAGCGCGCACCTAATCGCATCCTGGAACCTTAATTTAAGCTACCCGACACATATAAGGACAACCTACATAACTAAAAGCATGACCTATACCCTCATAACCCACCATCCTAACATAACCCAAAGAATCCATTCCATTCTAACCCCACATAAATATATATACACACATATGTATAGGCCTTACTAGGCTTTATTGGTTCTAGTTATTTTTTAAAACAAATGATTAGTCTTAGCACGACACACTATATCATAAGTTTTAGCATAAAGAATATATTCTCCAAATAACATACATCTGATTCCTAAGGACAAAACTTCTCTCCCCTCCCAACATTGCACTACGTTTCGTACGTGGGGCGTCTCACAAAGCGAAATCCAAACAAGGAACCCCCCGATACACTACTCCTTCACAATGTTGATCATAGGGATCCATTATGTCCTCCACACAAATCCTACTACTGCAACTACCTAATTATTGAATACCATCTCTAAATACACAATTGAATCTCTAATTAAATCCTAGGGGTCGATATAACCGCAATTGTCTCTAAGTACGATCCTTCGACCCTGATAAACTAGTACACCAAAATCACCCAAGATGTACATACTAGAAAATTCATTCCTATAACAACGAATATATATATATATATATATATATATATATATATATATATATATATATATATATATATATATATATATATATATATATATATAAGCAATCATTCATTCCTATAACAACGTATACATAACACACATAATGTACACTTTGCAATACACATAATACAAACGGTTATAGGATACAAAAATACTGCACCATGCTATCATCTTCCAGGAATTACTCACTTAATCCCGGGTTACCACCTATCGGACTATTATCACACCACCATGGTAACAAAATAAATCCTAACACATGGGAAGCGGTCATAGTTCGTAACCGAAAAGTGAGAACGACTCGTACCCAAGACTTATAACCCCCAAAATAAAATCACACAAATAACAATGGACGACTATGACCTGGGGACTATACGCTCCCTGCTCCTCAAGCCAAGGGCCTCAACCACATCACGCAACTTCCCATGATATCATATGATGGGTATGCTCACAAAATAAGTATATATATCATTCACACCATATATATATATATACCTACATATGGTCACATCATATATACAAGCCATCACACATGATATAAATATTCACGCCATATATACACACATATAGTCATATCTATGTATATATATATATATATATATATATATATATATATATATATATATCTGTATATACACATCTATACGTATATACTATCTGTCGTCCGTATGTATGAGATTTATAAACTCGGCTATAAGCATACATAATCCTCATTATACTAGTTGTCGTCCCAAGTGTATTAACTTAATTCGTTATATAAATACGATCCCTCACTTGAAGCATATTCATCCATTGTCCCTATGATATGAATAGTCTTCCAATATATCCAACATTAAGGTTACCGTTTAACGTAGGTAACAATCACTATACATCCCATCTGTATCCGAAAGCACATCAATGCACGATACTTATCTTGATCATAGGTACTCACCTAACTAATAGTCGGTAAGCCACAAGCTCAATCCTAAATTCATTTTATGATCCCATCATATTTTGGGATACCCATCGTTAATCACGCATAGATATGTAGTAACTACCCCGATTACCATTTGACACAATCCTATTCTAGTCAATAGAACAATCCAATCATTCTCAAATTAGCCTACTATTCAATTTCTCCTATGAACCCTTAATCTTATTGCGTTTACAATTTATTCCTTAAGTTGAACATTACTAAGGATACGCGACCTCTCTCTCTCATCGGTCCCCAATCATATCTTAAATATAATCCTATCGCTATAAAGATTCGACACAAAAGTCGTCTTGCAATTTCCACGCCATACCCTCACAACTCTCTCAAAAAGTACTCAACCTTACGTCATATCTAAGCTCACTTCTAAACTCAAAATAGGATTCCCATCTCAACTGAGATATCTCACACAACATTAATGCAATAAACTCCAATACATATGTATATACATTTCCAAAAATAGCTCAATACTTCCCCATGATCCTATTATGATGAAAACTCCCAATAAATCTCCAAAACGTATTCGTAGAATTATATAAGAATATTCCAAATCAAGAAACCCAATCGAAATGGAGGAAAACTCATTCTAGAAAAGTTTCTCAAACCAGCCTTGTTTCCAAATCGATTCGGCCCCTCTGAATCGATTCGGTCCTAACAACGAATCGATTCGGTCCTAGCGAATCGATTCGGCCCAACTGGACCTATAGGCTCTGCAACATGGCGAATCGATTCGCAAGGGGTGAATCGATTCAACCTGTTCAGCAAGCCACAGAAAGGGTTAATTTCTCCAAAACCCAAAATTTCTAAAATCCATTTTATACAACTTCCAACCATAAATTTCTAACCCAATCAAGTTCCCAACACCAAAACCCATCCTATATCTAGTCTCATCAAGTTATACACCCTTAAACCCAAGTATGAACATCAAATACAAGATTTAAATACCCAAAATCTAGGTTTTGATATATATACCCAAAATCCAATTCTTTTGCCCACAAATTATGAAATAAGATACACAAATGCATTATTTAGAAAGATTAAACACTTGCCTCGAAGTTGTAGAGGTTGAATCATCCTCGAGATCGCGTATGGGCCGAAAATCTCCAAACTTTCTCCTCTCTCTCTTCCTTTCTTCTTCTTCGCTCTTTATCACAAATGAGATAGGCTAATTCATAAGCCTCTCAAGCCTTTAAAACCTGAATCCTAAATTTTAAATGATAATACAAACTTTAAATGACTCGTTTACTCCAATTCGAGCCAAACTAACTTAAAAATATTTTGAAATCGAAATAAAACCCAAGGACAGTCATTTCGACTATTCCGACCCATCCGGAATCGATAGCGCACTCAAAATCGTCATCTAGAATACTTATAATGTCCTCACTTTTTGGACCTCAATTTCCAAATTTTAAAATTCTCCACTTTAAATAACTTTCATTTCTCCCAAGAATTTAATTTCTCAGTCCCAAAATTGTGGGGTGTTACAGACTTCCCCCTTACAAAAATTTCGTCCTCAAAATATAAGTTATGCCTAGGATCCGAACCTCATCTAGTTCTTACATCTACCCTCAAGATCACTATACCTATCTCTTCCACTTCTCTCATTGAATCATATAAACTTTAAAGTCAAACTAGCTACCCAGGGCACCCATACACCCTGTACCAGAGCTCAACTCGTAAAAACATAACCCGACTCCACTAGCCTCAAATCGTAATATTACTCTCAACAGTATAATCTACTATAATGTACTAAATATAAAATCTTTGAAATTTCCAATAGTTGAACTCTTCTCAATTCCTGACATATGCTACCTTCATGCGAGGGAGGTCTCGCAAGGGAAATCCAAACAAGGAACCCTCCCAATACACTACTGTGTACCTATGTCGGGGATTGAGATCAGTTGAACCATGATTAAGGTTTTATAAAATATTTTTTTCAAGCCATAGATATTGCTCGAAGTCCAATATAACAATATACTATAAAATAATTTCATGTCTTTCGACACACTAATCAAACACCTTATGTTCTAGACACAAGGCCCCAACAAATACAATACTCTCACCAGCACCTAGATCTCGAAGCTAGCACAACCCTGAGCTACATTCCCCGCTCAATAATGAATCTGCTAAACTCTGGACCTCCTCAACTATACAAATCCTTTACATCACATTAAAGCATTGCCGCAAGGTAAGTCCTTCTAGCATTGGGATACCACAATTACCTTCCCTAGCCTATCTATAAAATAATAACCTTATAACCACTACTCAACAAACCTTAACAGTCCGCACTTCCAAAAATCAATAGCAAAACTCTTTACTAGCTCATCACGAGACGGTCTATTATCCCAAAAGATTCCATACAAAGGCCGTACTTACTCACTCCTTCCTCCAAGGAAATTCTATACACACTATGGTTATAGCGGTTAACCACTTGTTATACCTTACATGTGATGCTCCCAATACCGTACAAAGCATGACCTAAACCCAAAGAAAGGTATTCTACCTTATATTTACATAATCCAATTATTTTACTTCATTCCTGAGTCCATCTACTCCTTCCAGGACAAGCCCTTCTTCCTAAGGCCTAAGTTTCCTTAAAGAAACATCCTCTCAAAAATCCTTCCTAACCATCCTGAAGGATAAAGTGCTATTGCGCCCCCCCGACAACTCCTTCAGTCCTACTCAATGAACCCAAGTCTCCAAATTTATTACTTCCTCTTCCAAAAGATGATACTCCTGACATTGGGACAATACCACACACCTCCCAAGGGCTTCACTATTCGCTTACCCTCAGTACTTACCTTATCGATCACAAAATTCTCCTTCTCACTCGACCACCATCAGATCACCTTGAATCACCACTATAAATCTCCTTATCTCTGGCTAAATAGTGGAAAGAAAAATACTTCTAGTCAAAGTGTACCCAAAATATGTTATGGGTGTTTCATCTCTCATCTTTCCCCTTCCTGGATGACTTATTCTTGGTGACATCTGAGACGAGTGAAACTGCGTCAGAACGTCATTCAAGTGACTACACCTCGCAGAAGGAAATAGACATAGTGAACAAAACAATCCTAATAGTATGGCTCTACATAAAGAACGCTTGCGAAAGAATGCAAAAAACCCGCACAGATCCTAAAGACACTGGAACCTGATGCTCTGATACCATCTGTGACACCCCACTTAAAATAATAACGGGTGGCCATCCCTCTACTACATTTAATCAGGAATCTCAGATGGATAATTCTTAGCATCTACTGACGATACTAAACTAGATAGGGATAACTGCCCAAAAACTATAAAAGCGGATGCCAAAATTAAATAAGACATACAATGGATATAATCCCAGCAATATACAACTACTAACAAAGGTAAAACGTACCGAAGTACAATGATAAAAGAAGTGCTAAACATTAAAATAAAAAGAGTACATAAAAGGAAATATACCCGAATAAGCTGTCGAGTCACCAACAGTACAACAACCATAAAGAATAAATATAAACAACTATAAATAACCCTTGGATGTAAACCTGAATACAACATGAATCCTCTCTAGATTTACAAGGGAATAGAAATCGACTATAATCTAATTCCCGCAACAGTATGCAACTGCTACGGTTCTCAAGACACTAGATAGAAAAGCATCCATGGTATCCTTACAGTGGGACACATGTAATAAACAGTATATATATATAGCAAAAGAGAAATAAAAATGGGTCAGGGCCCGAGGTGTAAAAATATTTGCAGCAACTGTATTAACCGTTCATAATAAATATAAATGCAATATTTCATAATTAAAATGGAGTCTCACTCTCATGAAACCCCAAACTCACCTCTCATCTACAGCGCGCACCTAATTGTGTCCTGGAACCTTGATTTAAGCTACCCGACACTTATAAGGACACCTACATAACTAAAAGCATGACCTATACCCGCATAACCCACCATCCTATCATAACCCAAAGAATCCATTCCATTCTAACCCCACATAAATATATATATACACATATGTATATGCCTTACCAGGCTTTATTGGTTCTAGCTATTTGCTTAAACAAATTATTAGTCTTAGCACGACATACATTATCATAAGTTTTAGCATAAAGAATATATTCTCCAAATAACATACATCTGATTGCTAAGGACAAAAATTCTCTCCCCTCCCAACATTGCACTACGTTTCGTACGTGGGGTGTCTCACAAAGCGAAATCCAAACAAGGAACCCCCCGATACACTACTCCTTCACAATGTTGATCATAGGGATCCATTATGTCCTCCACACAAATCCTACTACTGCAACTACCTAATTATTGAATACCATCTCTAAATACACAATTGAATCTCTAATTAAATCCTAGGGGTCGATATAACCGCAATTGTCTCTAAGTACGATCCTTCGACCCTGATAAACTAGTACACCAAAATCACCCAAGATGTACATACTAGAAAATTCATATCACCTTCACCTATGGGATATATATATATATATATATATATATATATATATATTACTCTAAATATATATAAGCAATCATTCATTTCTATAACCACGTATACATAACACACATAATGTACACTTTGCAATACACATAACATAAACGGCTATAGGATACAAAAATACTGCACCATGCTATCATCTTCCAGGAATTACTCACTTAATCCCGGGTTACCATCTATCGGACTATTATCACACCGCCATGGTAACAAAATCAATCCTAATGCATGGGAAGTGGTCACAGTTCCTAACCGGAAAGTGAGAACGACTAATACCCAAGACTTCTCCCCCCAAAATAAAACCACACAAATAATAATGGACGACTATGACCTGGGGACTATACGCTCCCTGCTCCTCAAGCTAGGGGCCTCACCCACATCGCGTAACTTCCCATGAAAGCATGTGTCGGGTACGCTCACAAAATAAGTATATATATCATTCACACCATATACCTATACCTACATATGGTCACATCATATATACAAACCATCACACGCGGAATAAATATCCACGCCATGTATACACACATATAGACATATCTATGTATATATATCTATATATACACATCTATACATACTATCTCTCATCCGTTTATATGAGATTTATATACTCGGCTATAAGCATACATAATCCTCATTATACTAGCCAGCGTCCCACGCGTATTAACTTAATTCGTTTTATAAATATGATCCCTCGCTTGAAGCATATTCATCCATTGTCCCTATGATATGAATAGTCTTCCAATATATCCAACATTAAGGTTACTAACCCACCGTTTAATGTATGTAACAATCACTATACATACCATCTATATCCAAAAGCACATCAATGCACGATACTTATCTCGGTCATAGGTATCACCTAACTAATAGTCGGTAAGACTCAAGCTCAATCCTAAATTCATTTTATGATCCCATCATATTTTGGGATACCCATCGTTAATCATGCATAGATATGTAGTAACTACCCCGACAACCATTTAACACAATCTTATTCTAGTCAATAGAACAATCCAATCATTCTCAAATTAGCCTCCTATTAAATTTCTCATATGAACCCTAAATCTTATTGCGTTTTAAATTTATTCCTTAAGTTGAACATTACTAAGGATACACGACCTCTCTCTCTCATCGGTCCCCAATCATATCTTAAATAGAATCCTATCACTATAAGGATTCGACACAAAAGTCGGCTTAAAATTTCAATTCCATACCCTCACAACTCTCTCAAAAAGTACTCAACCTTACGTCATATCTAAGCTCACTTCTAATCTCAAAATAGGATTCCCATCTCTACTGAGATATCTCCCACAACATCAATGCAATAAACTCCAATACATATGTATATACATTTCCCAAAATATCTCAATACTTCCCCACGATCCTATTATGAAGAAAACTCCCAATAAATCTCCAAAACGTATCCGTAGAATCATATAAGAATATTCGAAATCAGGAAACCCAATCGAAGGAAAACTCATTCTAGAAAAGTTTCCCAAAACAGCCCTGTTTCCGAATCTATTCGGCCCCTCTGAATCGATTTGGTCCTAACAGTGAATCGATTCGGCCGTAGCGAATCGATTCGGCCCAACTGGACCTATAAGTCTGATACATATCGAATCGATTCGCAAGGGGAGAATCTATTCGGCCTGTTCAGCAAGCCACGAAAAGGGTTAATTTCTCTAAAATCCAAAATTTCCAAAATCCAATTTATACAACTTCTAACCATAAATCTCTAACCCAATCAAGTTACCAACACCACAACCCATCCTATATCTAGTCTCATCAAGTTATACACCCTTAAACCCAAGTATGAGCATCAAATACAAGATTTAAATACGCAAAATCTAGGTTTTGATATATATACCCAAAATCCAATTCTTTTGCCCACAAATTATGAAATAATATACAAAATGCATTATTTAGCAAGATTAAACACTTGCCTCGAAGTTGTAGAGGTTGAATCGTCCTCAAGATCGCGTATGGGCTGGAAATCTCTAAGCTTTATCCTATCTCTCTTACTTTCTTCTTCTTCTCTCTTTCTCACAAATGAGATAGGCTGATTCGTAAGCCTCTCAATCCTTTAAACCTGAATCCCAAATTTTAAATGATAATACACACTTTAAATGACTCGTTTACTCCAATTCGAGTCAAACTAACTTAAAAATATTTTGAAACCGAAATAAAACCCAAGGACAGTCATTTCGACTATTTCGACCCATCCAGAATCAATAGCGCACTCAAAATCGTCATCTGGAATACTTTAAAACGTCCTCACTTTTTGGACCTCAAATTCCAAATTTTAAAATTCTCCAATTTAAATAACTTTCATTTCTCCCAAGAATTTAATTTATCAGTTCCAAAATCATGGGGTGTTACACCGATTCAATAAAAATCCCTTGACTATGAAGAAAATGGGGTTATTAATGGGGTTTTGTCTTAAATTACGATTATGTATCCTAGTTAGACTCGGTAGTTTAATTAGGATAATTAAAATGAACATGCTAGGTGCCCACTGTAGTTAAGAGGTGAGGTTTATCTCAAGTGAGTGTGATCGGTTAATCTTGAAAGTATGTGCATCAGTGATCCGAAAATGGTCAAAATATCCCACAATATGTACTCGGGTGTTATGTTTGCATTTCGGGGGCTTTTTAGACATAAAAAGACCCGCATAATGGTAGAAGGGTCATTTTATGCCTAGAACTAAGAGGAAAAAGGATATTAGATTTTTGGGAGGACATTTAAGGGGTTGAAAGGTGAATGACAACCCACCTTTCATATTCTATAGAAAAAGGTAGTTTGTCATACACCTTTCCAAGCCCTTAAATGTCCTCACAAAAACCAAATCCCTCTTTTCCTCTTCGTTCTAGGCATAAAATGACCCTCATACCTTTATGCAGGTTCTTTTATATCTAAAAAGCTACCAAAGCCCAAACATAACACCCGGGTACCTATTCTGGACTATTTCGACCCTTTTCGGATCACCAGTGCACTAAAAAAGTCATCCATGTTACCCACCTCCAAGTATGATAAACTTTCATTAATGGAGCCCACACATG
Source organism: Sambucus nigra (assembly GCA_949130495.1). Lineage (NCBI taxonomy): Eukaryota > Viridiplantae > Streptophyta > Magnoliopsida > Dipsacales > Adoxaceae > Sambucus > Sambucus nigra. Next base: position 419,606,094 of record OX422223.1, read on the forward strand.
TATACCCTATGCATCGCCCATAAATTATATCGATCCATGGATGTAACCCCTTATCGACCTATCACTAAGTAAACCATCACTATCACATATGTCGGGTACCTATTCTGGACTATTTCGACCCTTCCCGGATCACCAATTCACTCGAAAAGGTCATCCGAGTTACCTAACTTCAACTATGCTAACTTTTAATTAATCGAACATGACACGTGCATACCCTTATGCATCGCCCATAAATTATATAGATCCGTCGATATAACACCCGATCGACCTATAACCAATTAAACCGTAGCTATCACCCATACTGTGACAACCCGCCTATCTTAATACCATGTGTCCAATCCTCTACTTAAATATAATATGAATACTAGTATGCATCATTCTCAACATCACTGTCGCAATAATAATATAACATAAATAATAAGAACTATCTATACAATCACAATGAATGAAATAATCACCATGCATAAATAAGTGATAAGTGTAAACCGAATAAACCATGGGTCACCAAATAAATATCCATAGTATAAAAATTGAATAATAACTGAGTACGACAATGCAAATGTCAAACAAAGTATAAAAGTCTGGAAGTAAGATAAAAGTCTATCCATCTATGGGCTACACACCCAGTTATAAACTAAAATAACTGATCCTATCTAGATAAGACTAGAGTGAGGCATCTAAGAGAGGTTGCGACGTTCACATCTACTATACGACAAGAATGGATCTATCCCTGCTGTCCCGACTGCTGCTTCACACCAGGGGTGTAAAAAGGGAAAAATAAGGATAGATAAAAACCTACGGGTTTAAGCTCGAAGGGTGAAAATATTTTGGAAGTAAATAATTTTTTTAAACCGTATAAAATAGTAGTATGTTACTGTCAAGATTAACCAGTCACAATCAATTGAGACGAACCTCACCTCTCAGCTACAATGTGAAGCTAACATGCTCATTTTATATATCTTAATTAAAGTACCCCGTCTAACTAGGACACATAACCGCTATTTAATCCAAAACCCCGTTAATACCCTCTATTAGATAAGTATAATTACCCTCACTAGGTATATATTTATAAACAGTATTGTAGCGACTCACATAGCTATAAATAAATAATCCCATAATAATCATAATATAGATATCCTCGTGTTATAAATAGATATACACACAGTATCATATAATCATACATATATACAATTAACTATATATGTATAACCCTATCCCAGAGCTTGGACCTCATGGATACATTCGCCATGTGCTATTCATCTCCATAAATCATGCCTCACACTAAGCCACTGGATTAGAATCTCACCACCGATCCCAGACAAATATACATACAGTGGAGGAGGTCATAGACAAATATTCGTGGGTCGCAACCATACCATATTGTGCCCAACTGGACTCTAAGGCAAAATTTGTAGAGTATTATCTACAACATCAACTGAACTAGTGTGGATTCAATCCTTGCTCAATAAATTAAGCGTTAAATTGTCTCATACTCCTGTATTATTGAGTGAAAACCAAGGAGATCAAATTCTCGCTTAAAATCACATGTTCCATTCTCGGACCAAACCCATTGAAGTATATGTTCACTTTGTTCGAAATTTAGTCACCTCCAAAAAACTTGAAGTTTGCTACATTCCATTTAAAGAACAACCTTCAGATATATTCACAAAGTCCCTCACTTTTCCCAAATTTAACTTTTCCCAAACACATTGAAGTAAATATGAATATACTCAAATTTAAAGACCGGTTTTTAATGGGTTAATGTCATACCCCGCTAAATTCTAGCGATGGCCGCCACCAAAACTAAGTCGCGCGCGAGTAAATGAAATATCATCCTTAGCATGTAACAGATATGAGACGATAAAAATCAATCCACAAGATAAATAATAATCAATCCCATTGAATAATAATACTATAAAACCATCACATGCTAAACTCCAATTAAATCCAATCTCCAAAATCTAAATAATCAACTGACTGTAAATACTCCAACTGAAATCCTTAAACAACTTTGGAACCTAATGGCCCAACAAACCCCAAATGAAGTCTCATAATGAAATACAGTGGAAGGGAAGTCTAAAATAAGTAAGGAGTAAATAAAAGAAACTCCAGCTGCACCTCCAAGAAATATCCGATAAATCCTATGCAACTACCCTAGCACTAATACATAAAAATGTTAGTCAACGCACAAGGTCAGAGCCCCGAGCATGAATACACACTAGGCCCCTCAAATCGGGTCCATGAACCCAAACAATAGCATTATACGCAATAAATATCGCAATAGAGTATTTTAATTAAACGAATATAATTTAAATGCAGGAAAGATAAATTACTAACCACCTCCAAAGATTCTTATAAAAATCACACCAATATCATTTTAATTATCCCATAACCCCAAAGTGTTAATTTAATTAACTTAAACAAAACATCATTATTCTCACTTTTTATTGTGGCGGTCCTCTAGCCTCGGGTGGTAATTTCCACCAAAGTTTAACACTTTCCCTTGCCAAAACGCCAGCCGAATCCGTTTAAACTGTCGATCCCCCGCAATTTGGCAAGGTTCCACACACGACACGACATAAATCGTCAGTCGGTCCGTTCAAAATGTCAGTCCTCACACATTATGTCGCCACAAATTTGAATACCCATTTTTATCTTAGGCATTAATTCTCATTTCCTCAATTTCACAATTAACAAAATACCCCACCCTTTTAATCGATGTGAGATCCTCAAAATATGACTTAGTTCCATACCTAAGGGTCCTCAAGTACACGTGCATCCTATCCTACATATAGGATGAATTACCAATATAAAACACGTCCTAGTCACATGCCTAGGCTAACGCAGCGATAATAAAATTGTAACACCCCGGAAGGTGCTACTGAAAAATATTTATAATTTAAAGAATTTTTTTATAAAACAATACCATGAAGATCAAGAATAAAGTTGTGAAAACATAAATACATAAATAAAATGAATAGAATGTCTCAATTTTATTAAATCTCAAATGTTCTTTTGCAAAACAATTTACAATAAATAGTGTCGTACATTTAAATTTTAAAAATAAATATACGGAGCCTCTAATGATACTCCCAATCCCAACGGTTCCATAAATATCATCTCGCACCAAACCTGAAACACAACAAACTATGGGGGGGTGAGGAGGAAACTCAGTAGTTCATATAAATACTCCAAGTTTAACTACACATACTCTTGTGTCCGTGCATCATATACAAAAGTGTATGCAATATGAACACTCAAACTAAAATCCCAATAATATAATCATCATATATGATTTCACCATAACACTACGCAACACAAGTCCCCATATCAAAATTTTCGTCGCATCTCCCACAGTACGGTATGGACTACCAGCCACCATCCTATCTATTATCCTTAGAACAATCCAATGGACCCAAAAATAAATAATGTAACATAGGCACACGACCCATTATAACATGACATCACCACCATAAAATCTTGGCATCACCGCCATAGTAAAACTTGGCATCACCGCCAAGCGGGGTCCATGGCCTAGTTTTGGGATAATAAACAAAATCATAGCCGATAGCACACCGCGTTCAGCAGTTGGTTTGGCTAAGGAATGCCTATGAATTCTCCAATAATAATTATCATAATATCATTCTCCCAATTAAAATAAATTTTAGATTCAATTTCCATAAATCAAGTTTACATATTTTCTACCCACTTCTATAACGCAACGTGCTCGTAAAATCGACTAGCTTCGTTACCCAAACTACACGCTATGAAAATAACACATACTAAATGGGTGCAAGAAAGAATAAAATATACGAGCATAACATACATATAAATGCAACACATACCATGGATATAAATATACAATCAAGAATGAATAAGTTTAGCACACTAAAATAACCACGGGAGAACAAAACTACCTCAAGCGAGTCAAAATCCACCATTCTATGCCTATTTTGAAAACCCAAAAAAAACAGATCCAAGCATTATCTAAACTTTCAATCCGACTTCAAATTTGGATTCTACCCGAAAAATTGGGTCAGGTATGTGTTTTGAGTTTTTTTTCAAATCTCATCCGAAAGCACTCAAAAAGAAGATCAAAACACTCAAAATTGGCTCTTCTCATTCCACTCGTTTTTGCCTCTTTGGATTTCGTTTTTGGCATCTATTTTTCATCTCTCTTTCCTTATAATCACCCATAATATTCCTTATATAACCCCTCTCTCAAACCCTATCTTGGAGCCTAAGCTAACGCATATTACAATGTTGCCCTTTAATTCAAAATTATCAACTTTGCATATTTAAACCATTAAAAAAATGTCCAAAAGACATTTAAATTTGAATTTAAATATTCGATTCATTTCAAATAAAAAAAATATAATATCCATATTTCGTTCAATAAAATAATAATATTATTAAAATCTTATACAATATTCATAAATAAAGACCTCAAAATTACGAGGTATTATAAAAACGTAAAAATCAGCCCACCCCTGGACTATAAAATTTCCACGAATTTATATTAACTAGTCCCATACCTAGCAAGTATGAATTTTAACCAAGGCCTACCCACTAGTCCCATACCTAGTAAGCATCCTAAAATAGGGTTGAAGAAAAATACTACCCAAAAACCCCTCGTCCCCGTGATGGCAAAAGTGACAAAAACAATTCACACAAAGCCCAATTCAATATCCACAACATAGCAATTTAATCATAAGGATCCCAATTTAATTTAAATCAATTAATAACACCATCATTGATTTCTACACCATTAATTCCATTAAAAATGTTAAATTAATTAACATGCAATAATTTTCAATAAGACATAACCGCTTTTTTTTAATAAATGATCTACTTTTTATAAATGTGAGCACATCCGAATAACCATATAAATAATCCCCATAATTTCTACATGAGAACCTACACCCAAAACCATACAAACCCAATAATCTAACCTACACACCCAAGGGCTTCAAAGATTAAACCATATTTAAAATTTTCATAAAAACAGTCCCACAATTAAGTGTCCTCTTTCTCTAGTTAAGTTACTAATTGATTTTAATCAAAAACACATTATTAAGGGTTTACGCGATACTTAAAACGCATAATACTAAAGGAAATGAATAGAGTATTCATGCCTGAACAAACTTTGGTTTAGAAATCTGATCTTGAATTTGTATTCCTTTAAAAAAAAACTAGCAAAGATTCATTCTTGACGGGTCTTGAGAAAACTCGGTTAATCTTGACAAAACTTGAGTTGAAAGTTATGTAGAATGGGGCTAGGGTTTGGAGGTTGAAGAAGATGAGAGGTTTATGATTTTTGATAAGGCTAAAATGTGTTTTAAAAGTCCTAAACTCACCACTTTATGTTTATGTACCAAAAAGAATTAGAGCTCTAATCAGATACAAACACTAAAAAAACATTGTTGATGATCAGATTATTGGAATTGCCTGAAATTTTGGGACGTAGTAGCTGAAGACGAGAGGAAGAAGTACAATTTTTTTTAGCTCGATCGGACGGTCGATTATTTTTATATATTTTATTTTCTAGAGGGTTTTATGCTCTGAGGACTCTTAAAGAGTTTTATGTTTTGAGGACTCTTCTAAACACCCCAAGACTTATATATACTCATATTAGGAGTCTTATAATCTAGCTTTCCGAATTCCAAATATAAAAATCAACAAATTTAATTATAAAAATAACAAAATCCAAAATTTTATTTTTTCTCTAATTTTTGAATTACTTAAATAATTAATTAATAAAAACACGGGGTGTTACAGTTAATTATTCCCAAAAATACATCAATTGAGTTGAATGGGGTATATCACGTATGCACCATATTTGCAATACCACGTGTGTAATTTCGGGAATATTGTTGACGTCAAACTCTTAATTGGACTTTTATGAAAATTTGGCAAGTGACACTCCGAGTTTAAAATAATTGTTGAAACGAGCATTAATCATGCACAAAATCATTTATACTACGTATTTCGAAGTGACGAATTTAATTCTCAACCTATGCTTTTGATAGTTTTAAATAAATTTAGTTTAAATATTCGCCTAGAATAAATTGTAGTATAAAATATTCAAAAATAAAAAATTATATTTTACACTTTCTTTTTAAAGTAATACATAAATTAAGTTTTAAACGACATACCCTGTGGATTCGATACCTGAACTCGCCACTATACATATAAAACATGTGTAGTTAAAGTTTAGGGATTTTGTATTGAGGCGCGAAACTGACGACAATGACAATCGTATTCACACGACACTTGGTTTTCACCCCGATCAAAATGGCGTCGTTGCCGAGGATCGATTAATTGATTTATTGCTTTGATCCTGACAACTCACCTAATCAAAATGTTCTGTTACCGGGGAATATTTTGTTTTAGAATTTTATTTATTTATTTCTTTGTACATATATATTTTTTTATTTGTATAGGTCATGCACAACTGAGCTTCAAAGACTATCAACCTCTCGATCGCACACAACTTTTTGGAAATTTCACCTACGGATCACTCGCGGTAATTATGTCTTATTCTAGTATTTTCGGTGATTCCAATGGTGCTATGGGTGAGAAATTTTATCATAAGAATATTTTTCAAATTCCTCCAAAATCTCTGTCTTTTGGCGAATACTTGCAAAATGCAAAATAAAAATAAAAATTGCAAAACGATTTTAGGCAAGTATTTAAATAAGCATGAAAATGGATTGGGACAGATGAAAATTATTCTAATGAAAAAATTTCTCAAAATTATTATTATAATGATATTAATAATTATTGTGTTAATAATTCCTCAAAATATTATAACAATAATTCTTACAATTATTATTCTAATAATTTTGAAAATAGTTACGATAATACTTCTCCAATTTTCTTTTTGGTGAAGTTGCCCTACCGCAAAATTCTTTTGGTGCATATTTGCAAAATCAAAAAAATGAAGAATTTGATAATTATTATCATGAGCAAAATTATTATTGGGAAAGAGAATTACATGCTTTATTTGAGTCCAATAGTAATTTTTCTCCTAAAAACTTTAAAGACGAAGAATGTTTTGAACTAAATGAGAAATCTGAAAATTTTGAAGAAATTTCTACTTTAGAACAAAACATTATTTGTGTGACCCAATTGATAAATGAGGATGAAAATGTAAAAGATATTAAAATTCAACCCATGCTTAATAACAACGAATCGATTGAAGTTGAAATGTTATCTTCGCCATTTTCATTCGACGTTATTGAACCATTACAAGTACTCCAAGAATTGGATCAAGGTCTTAATGATTTTGATCCAATTCTTGTCAAATAATGGTTTTTCAAAATGATTTTCATGATGGGATTTTCACTCGAGCGTGCCCTATATCCCTTTCTAATCGAAAAATATTTGTGAGAAAATTTTGATTTCATTGGAATCAGATTGTACTTGTCTCCCGTTATATCCAAACCACCCATCACCCAAAAATACTTTTATTCAAAAATCAGTGATGGTTCAATATTTTCGCACAAATCATGCCCCCAGTTGCATAAACGGAACTCTTTTTTTGGGGAGGCATGAAAAATTGTGGGAGTCCATCGTTAATCCCCCAAAACACATTTTTTTAATGGAGCCTAAAAAATTTCGTCTTCTAGTTTATGGTAAATTAGAGGACGATATTTTTATTTTGTACATATTTTATTAAAAAGAAATTTTTGTTTGTTGTTTTCTTGTTACTAATTTGTTTTGCAGGATTATTGAGCTTGCTATTTGAGGATTGCCCCATAACATCTCTTTATGACTTAAGTTGAATATTGTTCTTACAGTACATTGAGGACAATGTAACGTTCTAGTTAGGGGGTGTCATAATGTATTGCACACATCATGTTCTTGTTCCTTTAGAAAAAAATTCTTTAAGTGAATATTGGCAGAAGTTCCCTGGTGAAACCAACGCTAATCTTTGAAATATAAATAATTCAAAAAAAATTCAAAAAATTCAAAAAATATTTTTCTTCCTTTTTAGGCATTTTGCCTAAATTGTGATTTTTCTTAGATTTTATCCTTTAAAGTAACATCATTCTTTTAAATAAAAATCATTAAACTTATCTAAGTATTAACCCGTCTAAATAGCTCTTTAGTTTATTTACCATTCCTATTATACTTTAGTAATTCATATGATTCATGTATTGACAACCTTATGCACATCCGAATTACTTGCGTAAATTTTCAAAGCTAATTGACTCGGTAAATTTAAAGATGCATAGGTATACCTACCTTGTGAGCTTCATGTTCTCTTTCATATTCTAAGTTGATAAACCTTATGTGTATGATACCGATTCGAATAGATGCGCAAATTCCAATTACAAACTTATTTAATTGGAGTCAAATCATGAATCAAATCAACTCATCCCTTAAACTCAAATAGCAATGTGTGTGCAGTGTCAAACCAACATAAATAAAGTATGAAACACAAAGTTCACAAAAAATCCCCTCAGGGCAAAACCTTTTTATTTCACTATCATTTTAAATCGCAACTTACACAGTTACAATGAAATACAGTTTGACACTCAAATACCCACATGCGTTGGTCGATATCGTCAGCAATAAGTTCACACTCAGCAAACCTACATGAACCGCAGTCCAATCTTTAACCCAGGAATACCGCATCACTCCCTAATGACACGCAGTCATAAAACTCCGTCGAGACTCACTCCAAAATAGCACGCAACCCTCAGTTATAGTGATCTCCGCAATGTATGAACAATAACAACCTATGTTTTGGGTTCCACAAAATAACTCACACAAAAGCAATTGGGATTGTGAATTGTAAAACAAAAGTTATGACCATTAAAATGGTTTGAAAATAGTATAAAAACGTAATCTATGAAAACCAATTTTTCTCCACACAAAAATCAGTAGTCTGACACCCAATATATAATAAAAATTAAGGCGGTGACATGTCAGTATAAACCACTGTCGTTAGAACGAGGGACGACGTCGTCTGAGCGATACTCCATCTCGTTTTAACGAGATGTGACTTCATTTGAATTACAGTCACTTATCAAAGACAAACTTTAGTCTTGTAAATAGCTTGAAAACCTCAAACTAAAGGTTTTCACAGAATCAAAAAAGATTTATCAAAACTTTTATGATAAAATGTTTTTTAAAATAAAAAACCAGTTATTAAAAATTCCAAAACCATTTTTCATAAATAGAAAAATATTTTATCTTTTACAAAAATATCCCAACACTTTTAATGTAAAATGTAAATGAAACTTAAACATATTTTACCAAATTCCTTTTGTTGGGCTTGAATGTTCAAGTCTTCTTGAAATCCGGATCCGTTGTTCGTAGATGTTAGCTTCCAAATTCTTCGATGACTTGTAGCGGTATACGACATAATTAATTGTGACAGACATTGTCCTTAGAAATCTCTCCTTATGTCTATGCCGGTACAAAATAAAAATATACAAATTATCAATCTCAAATGACCTATACAAATCTACCCTCCCATAAACTCAAACATGGAAGGATAACTGTCAAGTCTTTAAAATTTTCTAACGATGCTTCAACAATTAACTTTTCAAAACTCCAAGATTTTCTCATCAGGGTGTGCAACATAATATTCTTCAATTGTATCTACACACATGAGACAAAGCAAAAAAATTGGGGCGTATCGAGATTGAAATGATATAAAGCATAAACATGAAATCATAATAATCAAATCTCCCCCATACTTAAACTCACCCATAAAATCATAGTTTGTTCTTCCCCTTTTTATTTGTCCGAAATAGACAAGAAAAAGAAGCAATCACATAAAACAAATCAGGATGTCACGGTAAACCAAGGCAAATAAACTATTTTTGATTTTTCAGATTTTTCATACAAAAAAGCAAAAATTATGTTACAAAAAAATACACACCGTGAATTTATACTATGATAACCAAATCATGGAAACGGAATGAATGGGTATGAATAAGTTCGATAGGAAAATAGATTCAATCATGACATGTGTGCCCGATGCATAAGTTTACTCCTAACGAATGAACATTAAAATAGTCCTTAGGTGTATAATTGTCGAATTTAGATGACATCTTCTTAATCATATCAAAAAATGAAAGTATAAACGATTTTCACACCAATAACGTACAAAAATATGTAATGCTTTTTCATGACTTTTAAGGTTGTGCAACCCATTATAAATTCCATCCAAACTCCCTCATTAAAAGATAATACTTTTTACTTTTTCTTATGAGGTGATGAAACTAAAAAAACTATTGGCCCAGTTTTGGCATAAATTTCTTTTTATTGCCTTTAAATTTTTTCGAGCTCTTTTAAACCTCATTGGACCCCAGATAATTTTCAATTCCTCACTTTTTTAGGTCCATTTAAATGGTGGATTAATCGCAAAAGATAAATGAGTACATTTCGTAGCCCCTGCCCCATTTTACAAAAAAAAAATTACACAATCTTACAAACGGTTTATAACATGCACTACTTTTTGTCAAGTTTTATCGCATGTGGTTCATTGTATAGATAGAATTGACATGGAAACACTCAACCACATGTGATAGACAAGCAAAAAAGTTAAACAAATCCATGCATGTGTGCAATAAAGGACACATATAGTGAATCATGTAGGTAGCAACACTATAGCATCTCTAAGACTCTAAACTTTGTAAATCACATGAATGACACAATATATTGTCTTAAAACACTATCAAATAGTCATATGGATATGGCATGAATTTGTGACTTGGTCATCCTAAATGTCAATTCATATAAGGTGCAAACAAAATACAAAACTAGTTTTGGATTTTTCAAATTTTTCTAAAAAAGGAAAATCTTTTTTATTTTTTTGAACACTATTCAGAAACAACCCAGCAATACCATATAATATATTAATATGAAATAGAGGACTGTAAAAAGATAAATCCATAAAACCCAATCATGTCGTTCAAACGAAACACAGAGTCGCTCGAACTAAAATAGTTATCGTTAGAATGATAACATCGCCCGACATGTGATCTTGCTCGAACAAGAACACAGTAATCCCAGAAAATAATGCAGTTTTTGTCACGTGGGAATGGGGAAACATGTCCAAAACAGTTCCTTAATCCAAAACAAAAAGATTTTTGAGAAAACAGTTCCTCGAATGGGCAAATAGATCCAAAACAGTGATAAAACAGTACCAACAATAAGAAAAGCAAAAAAAAATGGTAAGAAAGTATAAAACAAATGGTATATACAAGCAATAGGCATAAGATAACATCATGAAAATCAACCTATGCTAGCATATATGTCTAGACCTCATCCAAAAGGTGCGGTGGAGTTTTTCAAAGACGGTGACATCTTTTAAAACAACTCCATTAAATCATGAGAAGTCTTGACCAAAAACTTTACCTGCTCTAGAATATGTTCAAACTCTCTATCATTATGTGCAAGAAAAGTATCATGGGTGGGTGCACGTGTGCAAACATTTGTAGGAGCAAAGCATGACACAATACCCAACTTAAACCAAAACTCCCTAAGGTATCCTCTCCTTTTGTAATGGGAGAAAACATAAGCAGGCCTAGGAACACCTCTCTCAAAATGTCTCATATGCGCTATCCTAATAGGTACAGGATGCCTAGGTGGGTCGGGTCGAGAGTCATGTGAATCTAACTCCAAAGTAGGAACCGGCACGGGTGCAACTAAAGAAGTAGATGCACTGTCATGACTTATTCCTAAACTCTCACCACTCCCCAAAACAAGATTGAGAACCATCTTTACCACCTTCTTAGATGCATTCTCCAAAGTGACTTTAGCCTCCAAGGCGTGTTTATGATATGTTTGTAATTATGACACACGGGCTATAAGCTCACTCTTTTCCCTATTCAAAAGCAATCAACTGCTCACTTAAAGAAACCTTCACTTTCTCGAGTTGACTTGCTTTTGCCTCAAACTCCTTCAAACTCTCAATCTCTCTCTCCAAATATTTAACCTTGATACCCAACTTTTTATTTAATTTTTTAGTCTTTAAGGTCCCGACGTACAACTCTCGAAACACAATTTGAATCCCACTCTCATCATCACTACCGCACTCACTCTTAGATTCGCTAGAAATACTCAAAACCTCCTCGGGGGTATCACGTGCACAAGTGTCCTCATCGTTATTGGATAAAGTGGGTGTGCTCTCATGACTTGATAAAAAGGCAACACACATACCATGTCCTAAACCTTTACCGGACTCATCGTCCTCATATCCCTCTTCTCCCTCACTATCACTAAAGATGGTTAGCATGGAAACTTTCTTCCCCTCTCTCCTAAGCCTAGTGGGACACTCAAACGATTTGTTCCCTCTCCCATCACACTCAAAACATTTTAAATTTTTAAAGTTTTCTTCACCCTCTTTCTCTTTCTTACCTCTTTCTTTGGCCTTATCTTTCTTTTTGTTTTACTCCAAAAATATTTTATTGGAATAATTTTGTTTGAAAACTGGAGAATTTTTTTAAAATTCTTTGCAAGCAGGGCCGTGTCAAACTCAGACTCGTCCTCAGACTCTAACTCACAAAAACTCACTTTCTTTTTCTTAGATTGGGCTTTAAGCGCTATCCCTCTATCCTTAGGTTTGACAGTGTCGGGAAACATGTCAATTTCATACGTTTGTAGGTCTCCTACCAACTCATCTAATTTCAGACGATTCAAATTTCCTAAGGTATTTAAAACAGATACTTTAGGAATTAAACGTTTTGGCAGCGATCTTCAAGAATCGCCTCACCAAGATTAAAACTAATGTTGATAATGTTGGACAAACGTGCATAAAAGTCGTCAAAACACTCAGTCTCTAACATGGTGATGGTTTCAAATTGAGTGGTCAAAATTTGAATTTTAGACTCTTTGACCATGTTAGTGCCTTTGTGAGTGAGTTTCAAAATATCCCACGCTTCTTTAGACGTGGTGCGCGTCATATTATGTCGAAACTCGTCAGGGGTGACGTGTTCGAAAATTCCACTAATCCCTTGTAAATTGTAAGTGCTCCACTTAAACTCTTCCTCAGTCCAGTCTTACACAGATTTTAAATTCGTGATATTATTTGTGATGATAGTGGGAGGAGTCCAACCTCTTTCACAAATTAACCAAACTCTCTCATCGATTGCTTTTAAATGGGATTTCATTCGGGCTTTCCAGTAAGCATAATTATACCCTTCAAAAATTGGCAACCGACTATATAAGTTTTCGTTTAAAAACGTTGCCATAAACTTTCAAATATTATATTTAAAAAAAAATCAATATCACACAATTTTTGTGAAAAACAGGAATATGTGATAAATTAGTGTAACCTGCTCTGATACCAATTTGATAAACCTTATGTGTATGATACTAATTCGAACAGATGCGCAAATTCCAATTACAAACTTATTTAATTGGAGTCAATTTATGAATCAAATCAATTCAACCCTTAAACTCAAATAGCAACGTGAGTGCAGTGTTAAACCAACATAATTAAAGTATGCGTCACAGAGTTCAGGAAAAATACCCTCAGGGCAAAACCTTTTATATCACTATACTTTTAAATCGCAACTTACACGGTTACAATGAAATAAAGTTTGACACTCGAATACCCGCAGACGTCGGTCAATGTTATCAGCAATAAGTCCACACTCAATGAACTTACATGAACCACAGTCTAGTCTCCAACCCAGGAACATCGAGCCACTCCCTAATGACACGCAATCATAAAACTCCGTCGAGACTCACTCCAAAATAGCACGCAGCCCTTTGTTGTAGAGATATCCCCACAAAGTATGAATAATAACAAACTATGTTTTGGGTGCCACAAAACAACTCACACAAAAGCAATTGGGATTGTGAATTGTAAAACAAAAGTTATGAAGCCTCAAATTGTTAGAAAATAGTATAAAAACATATTATGTGAAAACTAATTTTTCTCCACATGAAAATAAGTAGTCTAACACCCTATATATAATAAAATTTAAAGCGGTGACGTGTCAGCATAAACCATTGTCGTTCGAACGAGGGATGATGTCGTTCGAGCGATACTGCATCGTATTTGAACGAGATGTGACGTCGTTTGAACGAAAGTCACTTATCCAAGATAAACTTTAGTCTTTTAAATATCCTGAAAACCTCAAACTAAAATTGTTCACGAAATCAGAAAAGATTTATCCCAAACTTATGTGATAAAATGTTTTTGAAAATAAAAAACCATTTATTAAAAATTCCAAAAAACATTTTTCATAAATAGAACAATATTTTATCTTTAACAAAAATATCCCAACACTTTTAGTGTAAAATGTAAATGAAACTTAAACATATTTTACCAAATTCCTTTTGTTGGGCTTGAATGTTGAAGTCTTCTTGAAATTCAGATCCGTCGTTCGTAGATGCTACCTTCCCAATTCTTCGACGACTTTTGGCGGTATACGCCATAATTAATTGTGACGGACAGTGTCCTTACATAAGTGATGTATAAACTTATTCATTATTTGTTTGAAAATGTTTTAAAGTAATTGGTAATCTCAATATTCTTGTTTTGACTCTCGACTAAAGAATGGTGATATGATCTTTTTTGAAAGAAAAATAAAAAAAAAATATGTTTTAACCTACTTTTTTATCAAAGGCAATTCGTTTCATCATTACATTCGTTTCACCAACACCTTGGAAATTGATTAAAAAAGAAATGCGATGTGAAATAGGTATTGGACACAAATAAAATAAAAGAAGAAAAGAAAAAAAAAATAGAAAAATAGAATTAAAGGAATTAAAAATACAACAAAGAATTCCAAAGAAAGTAAAGAAAAGAAAAAGAAAAGAAATTACTCATCAAAGTTCACCCTTTATTCAAAATATACAAAAACCATTTTGAGGTTCTCACCATTTTCATCCATCTTCATATTTTCCATTCACAAATGTCCTTAAATGATCCCAGGGTAAACACAAAGATTATATTTTCACGTTCTTTAGAAAATAGTTTCATTTCATGAGATTATATTTTATCATTTTATATAAATGTATTTCATCACTAACATGTACAAGGCTTTGTTTTCAATTACATTTACTCATTATGCCTACATGTCATGAGTCAATTACCCATATTCAGTGTGCTTTATTTTTTTAGTGTCATCACTGATGAGAATTGAACTAGTACGCTTCATTACAAACATCGAGTCATTAAAAGCTACAAATAAAATGGCCTATAAATTTTGTGATGCACACCACGTACTCAGTCAATATATATACATCGTGTGAATTTTATTAACATAACGATTGTAGTAAATAAACTATTGGAGAACTTTGCTAGTCATTGTTATTACCTCGCTAAAACTCAAGATTATCTGTAAAGGATTTTGATTAGAAAAATGGATAATTTTCTTGGTAAAGTATGAAGTTTGTGAGTATCATCACTATAAACTCTCACGTGACAAAACACGTCCACTAGGGTAACCTGGGGGTCTTATGACTTGTTGCATAAGCTAAATGCAATTGTGTATCCCGCGAAAGTGGATCTCTATCTTTTTTATACGAATTTTTGAATAAAATTGCAGAATTCGACACGAACACATCTTTTACTATGATGCTAGGGACTAGCAACACATCAGTTAGGGGGGTGATTTATGTCAAATATTGCATTTTATTCCCTTTTCTTCTTCATAATAAAGCAATCCTATGCTTGTTAAACTCACATTTTATACGCATTTACTATATAACCTTAGATATGAATCATTAAATACTTGTGCAAGGTTTATTTGAGTATTTACAAGGTTTACGATGCTAAGGATGAAGACTGGATGCAATTCGGATAAAGAACGCACGCAAATGAACTTTCAAGGGAAAATTATTCATATGACTAAATTCGGACTGGGACAAAACACAAAAATGTACACTACACCAAAATGGTAAAATTGTCATCTTTTTAGTGGCCTGGCTTGTCACGGTTAATGACCATGACACAAAAACACGTGTTTTTTGTCACGGTCAATGACCGTGACACGTCCGTGATAATTATGTCAGTAAAAAAAAACCTCCCCCTTCTCCTTTTCCCACTGAATTCGTTCCCTCCATTTTTCTCTCTCTAGCGGTTGCTCTCTCTCTCTCTACAACGTTGGTATGTTTTCTCTCTATTTCTCCCCCATTTATGTATATGTGTATGTATATGTGTATTTATATGTGCGTGTGTGTATATATGTGTAAATGTGCATGTGTGTGTGTGGGGGGGGGGGGGGGGGGGGGGGTAGGCAGCAAGGCTTGGGGGAGGGGGTATGTGTGTGTGTGTGTGTGTGTGTGTTTGTGTATGTATATGTGCGTGTGTATACATGTGTGTGTGCGCATGTGGTGGGCAGGGGAAGCGGGGGAGAGGGGGTAGGGCAAGCGGTGGGGTTGGTGGTGTATATGTGCGTGTGTGTGTTTTTTTTAATTAAATTTTTATTGGTTTATTAGATATTGCCCCTCATATTGTAGTGCCCCGTGTAAAATAATTGATTGATTTAATATTGATTGGTTGTTAATGTTTTTTGTAAATTAATAATTAGTGCCGCTTTCATATGCAAGTAGGATTGCCCCTCATTGTAAATTTGTAAATTAATAATTGTATACTTTAATTGTTAGTTTAATTGATGAAAAGAATTAATTGAGTAGATGAATTAGAAGGAGTACGGGATACACATTTGTTGTTGCCATTGCGGTTGGATTATAGTGGATCGATGTTGGGTTGTTTAATTTTAAAAGTGGCATGCCCACTGGATAATTGTTCATATGGGGGTGGGATTTTTTAACTTTTTTTTAAATTACTTTGTATAATGAACAATATATATAATATGATAATTAAATGAAACGTACTTGAAATTACATATAGTGCGCATGGATACTAGCCTTCTAGTTCTTATGCATACGCATTCAATAGCCCTTAGATCCGTTCGTGAGTCATTACCCCTCTAATGAGATCCCTCAAATTGTCCCGTTTGGATAGTTTGGGACTGCATAATTTATGTATAATAATATTCTTAGTGGCTTAAAGTTGTTACTTTTGGAGGAATTTCTGCAGTCATATCCTAATGTTCTTTGGGTACATACTAGATTGACAAGTGTGACTGTTATTTCAATTGATCAATTGAAATAATACTCACACTTGGCAATCTACGTCGTGTACTTAGAGAACAACGGGGATATGCTGCTGGATTTTTCTCAAATCGTTACAATGTGCATGAGCTGTTAAGTATATTATAGAAATATGCGGTCTTGAATGGGATATGACCACTCACCCTTTAGAGGAGATGGAGTAAATAGAAATTAAATTAAACATACTATAAATCTAAGTTTTGTTTACATTGAACCATGAATATATGATTCTTACCTTTCATAGGTGATTAATTTTGGTAGCTGTGATGGGATATCCGAAATATAAAGAGTGGATGGGTGAGACAAATAGAATGGGAGATGTGTTTCGCAGAGGTGCTAATGAATTTGTGAAATACAGAAAGATATGTCATAATTATGAAGAGTTTATGTGTCCGTGTGCTAGGTGTAATAATGGTAAGGCGTTTGAGTGGAAAGCAGTTGAACTACATTTGTTAAGATCAGGTATACAAGATATTTATCGATTTTGGAGTTTTCACGGTGAATTAAAAGTTCCCTTTGTCCCCGAATAACCTTCACAACAACCTTCAACAAGTAGGATAGATGTAGAAGGGGACAACTTAGATCATAACATGTTAGAGGATTTAGTTGATTATGCGTACGGAGTTTATGAAGCCGAGGAGAATGAGATTGCTGATGATGTACAATGTTCAAGTGCTTGTGAAGATATCACGATAAACCTTGACGATGACTACCAAAGTTTAAAATTTAAGGCGATCCAACCGTTATACTCTGGCTGTGAGAAAGATCAAACAACTTTACATGCCTTGGCTGGTTTGCACAGTTTGAAGACGCCGTATGATTTGTCTGTCAATAGCATGATAGGAATTCTGAAATGGGTGAAGGGGTTACTACCCAAGGAGAATACACTTCCAAATAGCTATCATGTTATGAATAACAGTTTGAAAGGTTTGAGAATAAAGTATAAATCGATTCATGCTTGTGTGTATGACTGCATACTATACCGAAAGGACTATGAAAATCTCGATCGTTGTTCGGTTTGCGATGAACCTAGATATGTCCAATCTACTAGTAAAGAAGGCAGAAGCTCAAAAGTTCCTCAAAAAGTGTTGAAATATTTTCTTATTGGGCCTAGATTAAAGTGATTTTTCACAGTACCATGAATAGCGGAGGCAATGACTTGGCATTCTAGGGCAGAAGTAGGGGTAATCTCATGCGTCATCCTATTGATTCTACAGCTTAGATGAGGATGAATTATGAGTATCTCGATTTTGCTCGAGAACAACGCAACATTCATTTGGCTATACCAACAGATGGTTTCAATCCATTTGGAAATATAAGCAACAATCAGAGTGTATGGTCAGTTATCCTAGCCCCACTCAACATCCCTCCTTCACAGTGTGTGAGACCTGAATTTTTGATGATGTCTTTGTTGATACATGGTCCAAAGGCATTAAGTGATGACATCGAAGTCTACATGGCTCCTTTGGTAGAATAATTAAATGAGTTGTGGGAAGCTAGTGTTCAATCATTTGACTCTTTTAGAAAAGAAGAGTTTACGTTGAAAGCTATGTTGATGTGGGAAATTCATGATTTTCCAGCTTATGGGACATTATCCGATTGTGTAGTATATGGTGATTTGGGGTGTCCCATTTGTGGATAGGAGACTGAATCTCTTCATCTATCCTTTAGCTCAAAAAATTGAACATAGGCTACCACTGAGACAACTTTCAAGTTCAGAAATTGAAAGTAAATCTTTTGAATGTGGCCCTAATATGCTAGGTAAGAATCCCAAATTTAAGAAAGTCAAGAATAAGAAGACCCTAACTGGTAATGAAACTCAGACAAGAAATGGATGGTCTAGGAGGTCAATTTTATTTGACTTGCCTTAGTGGAAGAATAACTCGGTTCGCTATGTATTGGATATGATGTATGCAGGGAAGAACTTCGATGAACATATTGTGGGCACTTGCCTTGGGGGGAGTCATTCGAAGGATGGAGAAAATGGACGAAAAGACCTTAAATCATTGAAACATAAGCCACCTCTATGGTTGAAAGAAGATAGTAGGGTAAGGACAATAATTCCCCCTGGTGCGTTTACTTTGACGAGTGAGGAAAAGAAGGTGATTTTAGACACAATATATAATTGAAAGGGCCCATCTAATTTTTCGTCCAACTTGCAAAGGATTGTGAATTATACTACTCATGATTTACATAAGTGTAAGTCCCACGATTGGCATGTGATCATATAATTGGTTCCTATATTGTTTAAGCATTATTTTGCCAAGCACAAGGATTTGTGGAGGGCTATTATGAAAATTAGTATTACCTTCTCACTCTTGTGTGAGAAGGTAGTCAATCCAGAACACATAGTGGCCTCAAAATTGGCAATGACCGAAGAGATTTGTGTGTTGGAGAAGTACTTTCCCCCAGCATTCTTTGACATAAGTGTTCACTTGTTGGTACACCTATGCGACGAGGCACTTCTTTGTGGTCCAGTTAGATATCGATGGATGTATCCATTTGAAAGACCGATGAAAGTTTTTAATGATTACATCAAGAATACGCGATACATTGCGGGATCAATTGTAGAGGAATACATCACTATGGAGTCATCAATATATACTCGGGAATATAAGCCTGACTCGACCAGCGTTGATGACATTGATGAATTTGTCGATGATTGTGGTCATATGATGGGAAAACGAGTGAAATTAACGAGTTTGCAACATGAACAAGTAACTGTTATCTATTTGACACACATGAAAATATCGAAGAATGGAAAAAGTAAGTTTAAATTATTTTAATGTTTAACATTATTTTAGAATATTTTAGATTATTTTAATATTTAACATTATTTTAGAATACTTTAGTAAGTTTAATTTTGTAATGTGTAGAAAATATGAAGCCTGTGAGAACAATAAAAGACGAAAAACAATGGTACAATCAGACAGTAAATTTAAGTTGTGGTTATCACAAGAGGTAATTGTAATGAAAATGGACGTTATATAACGTTACATTACACTCAAACTTTACAACTAA
The DNA here is from genome assembly GCA_949130495.1 of Sambucus nigra. Lineage (NCBI taxonomy): Eukaryota > Viridiplantae > Streptophyta > Magnoliopsida > Dipsacales > Adoxaceae > Sambucus > Sambucus nigra. Next base: position 419,626,209 of record OX422223.1, read on the forward strand.
TCTAATTAATTTGTCCATATTCTCAGCTCTTAAAGACGGGTGATGCGACATCAAGGCTTGTTAGTCTAGCCACTGGACCCTTGATCGTGGCACAAGAGTACAAAAAGTATCGATTGGACGGTTACGTATTCGGTGCAAAAGTGTACGAGGAAAGTGCAAATGAACAGAACTAAGGCATTTCATACAAGGCTCTTACTTTCTTTCGAGCGAGCGCAAAAGGTAAAAACCTCGTTGAAGCTGAAATGACTTACTATGGTGTAATTCAAAATATATTTGAATTGGATTATATAAGATTCAAAGAGGTTGTATTTTACTGTGACTGGTTAAGAGTTGAGTATAAAAATGCTTGTAAAGTTGATCATGTCACCAATTTGATCATGGTTTACTTGTTCAAGTTGAAGAGCAATGACCACGTGAGCGATGAGCCATTTGTTTGTGCATTTCAAAAGGTTAACCAAATGTTTTACTCAAAGTATATCAACAACGAGCTATGGTCAATTGTCCTACACGTGCCAAAGCGTCTAAACAGTACTGTGGATGACTTGGTTGCTCCTACCGAATATCAATCAATTTTTGAATTTAACCCGAATTTGAAATAATTTTTCAATTTGTAATAAATATTCCAATTTGTACTTTATCAACCCATTTTTAATGCTTTTAATTGATTTGCACTTTATCATTTTCACTCTTGTGTAGTGTGCGTGTGTGTGGACAGTAGGGGTGGGGGTGGGGATGTTTCGGATTTTTAGTAATTGTACATATTATGAGCTAGATGCTGTTGTTTTGGAATTCATGATTGAGGTGTTAAACATTAAAAATTCATTTGGATTTGTAGTAATTGTACATATTTGCATGTCTTCTTCTAATTCATTTTGATTTTTACTAATAACAATATTTTTTTACAACAAATATCTCCTTCAGGTATTAATGCCAGGATGATGATGATGATTGTGATGATGTCGTCTGGGCTCGGTGGTAGCGGAGGCGAGGAGGGCTCTTCGGCCCCTAGGCTTCCCAAATATGGAAAATTGGGGATGGCCATCGAGAACAAGACGGGGCTATTAGCGAGATGGCTCGAGCCGGTAAAGACAATCATCGGCCCGGGGTACACTTGTTGGAAGGAGGTGCCAAATGAGCTCAAGTTAGCTATTTGGGTGGCACTACAGGTAATGAATTTATATTTATATTTATATGAATATTTCAATTTGAATTTTGATTTCATTTTATATTTATATTTATTCGCAACTAACATTGTATTTGTTGGACAGAAACAATTCAGCCAGGATACAAAGCTACGCGATTCGTTCTTGGAGAAGTTGAGGGAGAAACACAAGACGTGGAAGAAAAATATGCGGACCCGGTACTTTGGAAAGACCCGAGAGACCATTATCTGAATGCGTGAATCCGTCCCGCCAAAGGAGCCGATCTCCTTAGCACAATGGCAAAAGTTCATTGACAATGAGATCGGGAAGCGACAATTGGCATCTCTCCAATCGGGGAGGGAAAACCAGAAAAAAAAGATGGATGTGCACTACTCCAACCGGACGTCTTACGCCGAGGTGGAGCATAGGATGATGGTAAGATTTAATTTTTCTATAACTACAAAAATATATTATTTTGCATTACTTTACTTTGCGGGCCCGATACTAATTTTACTTAATTTTATTTCATGGGACAGGGAGTGGCCCTGGGGTAGGCCACATAAGCTCGATACTTATGTGGCTATTCGGACGAAGAAGGGGAAGGATAAGGAGGTGTCCAAGAGCGTCGCAGCCAAGATTGTAAGTAATCCGACAGTTTACTTTTTGTTAATTACGTTATAATTTTTTTATTTACTTATTTTACTAATCATGTGCTTTTTATCATTTCAGGCAAAGCTTAAAGAAGTGCATGAGTCGCAGTCTGATGCTGATAAGGCATCTTTATCCACAGACGCACTTAGACAAGTGATTAGCGCTAATCACAAGGGGAGGACAAGGGGATGAGCTCGCGGGTGGCCAAATCTAGGATCATCGGATTGGAGACGAGCGACACCAGGTTGGCTCGAACGGTGGACTCGCATGACGCAAAGCTGTCCCATTTGAAGGCGACGATCCAAGATATGTTCTCATTCATTAAGCATTCATTGAGCGAAAATCGTAAGGGGAAACGGAAGGAGAAGGTGGTGGAGGAGGAGTTGCAGGAGGAGGAGGTCTAGGAATATCGAGGATGTGGACCTCGCTACTTCATCGCCGACACGTGCAAACTTTGATGATACACTCCCCTATTTGGCTCCTTTCAACCGAACTATATTGACACTTGGTTGGCCGAGCGTGTTTATACTTGACATATTTGATGGCCAGCAGATAGGGCGAGGGTTGAGGGACTTGAATACCATCCAGGGTATGCCAGTTCATGGACATTTAGTTCAAGACATCGAGTCCAAGGTGCTCGTCACGCATGTGATACCCGGGAAGGAGAACTCCCCCTTGTGGTTGCGCGAAGAATACGACATGATGTATATTGGTGGATGTGTCAATTCGTATATCGTGTGGCCTACTCACCTCCTCAGAGCTAACCTTACCCCAGACATGTACTGACATTATTTGAATTAAATTGTTTTAAGTTGTTACATTTGAATTATATTTGGATTATATCGGTATGCATATTGTTTTGAATGTATATTTTCATTCTCTCTATTTTATTTGGATATATGATGTTTGAACAGATATAATGTGGCTATTACAGGTACAAATATATTGCTGGCCAGTGGCAGTGGCCATACTGCCTAGCAGTTTTTTTTTAATTCTGCCCAGAATTGTCACGGTCATTGACCGTGACAAGTCCGTGACAAGTCCGTGACAAAACATAATTGTCACGAACTTGCGCGGTCAATGACCGTGATAATTTTTTAAAGATTGTCATGAGTTTTTCATGGTTTATGACAGTGACAAAACTTGTTAAGGTCAAAATCGTGACATGATAGCGACAATTCTAACGACCTTGTCACGGTCATTGACCGTGACATGTCCGTGGCAATAAACGTTGTCACCCCCAGAATTTTCACGATCATTGACCTTGACAAGTCCAACTTATCAAGGTCAATGACCGTGAAAATTCGGCAGATTTGATGTTGAAGTAGGCCTTGAATGAAGGGATGCTTAGGTTCAAACGTCGAGTCAATCAGACTCCAATCAAAAAAGTTATGGCCGTGCAAAGTTTAAATCTGAGAAAAAATCACAGTCAAATCCCCAGGTCATACTCGAAGTCAAATCCTGTGACTCGAGACTTATGAAATATTGACGAAATAAAATTCAGAGTCATGTAGGTTTTTATGGTTAGTCATTTGGAGGTCGTATGAAATAGTTATGGAACATTGTGTGCATTGTGTAATTATGGAAAATAAGGAAATTTTTCAGGCTTAAGTATTATTGCGCGCATTTCTCTTGATGATCCACTAGCTGGCTCAGCATGTTTGGAACCTATTTTGCAACCACGAGGTTGGGTGTTTGAGGGTGGGAGAAGTGCCCCATTTTTGTTAAAAAGTTGAGATGAGGGACGTGGCGGCCAGGCCACGTGGCCGTGCCTGATTATTGGATCAATCGATACCACATGCGGTCCCCACCCGCCACACACACGTGGCACTTCCTTGACAGCCAATACTTTATTTTATTCTCACTTTCCACCCTAAAATCTTACCCGTTTAATAACTGTCTCATTTTTTTATCCTTTTTCCTCTATTTTTTTCATTCTTTTTCTAAAAACAAACCCTGCCTAAATAATTTTTCCGCCACTCTCTTATCATTAGCTAACCATCCATATTTAATTAATCCCCACCCATAACCCTTTTTTATTTTATTTAAAAAGAATAAAATATTGTGAAGCGTCGAAATTGCCCCTAAACCCTAAATTCTTCATATATAAAGGGACTTATGAATTCATTCTTGGAGACCTTGTCTTTTATCAGATTTATGGGTAGTGTATGGTAGGAGGAGGTCAAATTTAGTTTTACTTTCTTTTGTTATTTATTTTATCTTTTTAATGTAATTCTTCTCCTGAAATTCGGGGCATTTCTTTTACTTATTCGTTTTGCAATTTCTTAAGAGCTTTCGTAGTTAATTCTCTCACTTTAAAAATCAGTCTCTTCATCTCAAAGCTATTTCTTCTAAGGCACACTTGCACTTTAATTAATTGTAAATGTTTTCTCATAAATGTCATTTAAGTTGAAATTAACGAAAACATTTCAAACTTGTACTTTCTTCGCTATGATATAATGGTATATACCAGATTTTTACGGGTTGATTATTTTCGAGAATACACAGAGGGACCTTAATGTGGTATATCATGTAAACACCATATTTGCATCACCGTACATGTGATTTCGGGACTATTGTTGACACCAAACTCGTACTTGGACTTTTATGAAAATTTAGGGAGTGACATTCCGGGCTTAAATAATTGTTCAAAAGGAGTATTAATCGCATGTAAAATGCGTCTAACTATTTAATCATTTATTCTATATATGCCGAAGTGCCAAAATTAATTCTCAAGTTATGTTTCTTTCGTTTAAAGTACTTTATATACTCGCCTAGAATAATCGTAGTATAATCATATAATTTGAAATCAAAATCATATTTTACACTTTCTTTTCAAAGTAATAAATTAATTAATTTTAAGACACATTCCCTGTGGATTCAATACCCGAACTCGCCGCTATACATATAAAACATGTGTAGTTAAAGTTTATTTTTTTGTATTTGGGTGAAAAATCGAAGGCAACGACAAGAATTTTTATATGACGCTCGGTTTTCACCCTACTCACTGAACGATGACCCAAAAATACAAATTGTCACCCCTAACTCGAATACTATTATGATGACCAAAGTCAAATATGATAAAATAATTTTTAACCCAATATATAGCATGAAAAATGATATTCTTAGAGTAAAATGAACATAATAACGAAAATAAATCACTCCATATAAAAGAAGTCTTACCTGTATTTTTCACCTAAGAGAAATATCTTAAGAACTTAAGCTACCAATTATCAAAGAAAGAAGATGGGTTATAACCACGGCCATCCGTAAGAATTAAGAGGCCCACACTTCCAACAAAATTACCTTTGTACACGCTTCCAAATTAAAATAACTAAGTTAATATGCATAATTTGTTTAAAGAAATGATATGGTGAAACCATATAAATTATACAATTAATACCTTAATTTCTTTAAAATATAAGTTGCGTAAAAATGTCTAGAAATCCCCCCCCCCCCCCCCCCCAACCAAAAAATATAACTTTATACAAAAATACAAGATAAATCCCATCAAACTACCATGCCTCAAATTGAATTGTTATTATATGTCACATTGCAATATATAGGTTTCATATTTATAAGAAGATTTTCCAGTACAAATAGTTATAATTAATTTAGACTCTATTTAAGTTTTTCTAGCCAAGGCTTGTATAGATGTTGTGTAAGTCTAAGTATTAAAATTTGCATGTGTAACATACGCAAGTTTTTCATGATTATTGATCATATGTCCTTAAATGGAGATGATAAATATAATAGCCACGCGAAAAAACTTCTCCCAATGTCATAAATATAGTAGACACACTCAAAAACATGTCTCTTCGACTGCTTATACATAACTTGGAATAAATAAATGATCATTTATCGAAATAAGATTATAGTGAAATTAAATATGTATAGTAAAATGAGATTATAGGAAAATAGCATATATAAATATATTAGTAAATCTTATCAACAACTTTTTACAATTTTGAAAAAAAAATCGATGGAGTGTCCTTTGTTTTATACATGAAAACCAACCTGTTTAATCATCGCAAAAGCCCGTAGGGACATAAAAAATTAAAAACAAAAATCTCTAATCCCAACAACAACAATATATATAAAATCTATCGGGTGTAAACCCTTGACTTGTTATTGTGTTCCATGTGGATAAAATTTTAGTTATTCTGAAAAAAAACATAAGACACAAAATAGTGAAGATATCAGTAATAAAAAAATGTCTAAAAAATTATATTTAAGAAGAAAAATTATAGACACTCTCTTGAGATTTTCAAATTATAGTTATATTCCCAAATCGGGAGTCGCGTAACTAAACGATCAGTTACTATGAGTTAGATTGGTCCCTTGCGAGATGTCCATTCCTGTAACAGGGACGTTTGGTGGTTTTTTGTGTTTTTCCCATTAACGGCATTTTTTGTTAATCCTAAGTATAAGTATTTGATTTTTTTCACATATTCTCAAATTGAGATTCCTGTGACTACGCGGTCAGTTGCTATGAGTTATAATGGTCCCACGTAAGGTGTTCGTTCCTCTTACAGAACCGTTTGGTGGAAGTTTTGCGTTTTCACCCTTTAATGACAAGTTTTGAAGCCTAAGTCTGAATGTTTGTAAATTATTATCATATTATCAAATCAAGAGTGTAATGCCTCGACCCGAATTTAGGGGTTATTAAAGGTATAACCTGATCCGGTTGCTACGTTAATTGTGAAGGGCAATGAAACACCCTAAATAATGTTTCTAATCCAGTTTTATTATTATTTAATGTTATACTTATTAGCATGCGATTCCCATTTAGTCACTACGTGATATGACCCAAATTAAGTGCCCCCCAAAGTCAAGTAAACAGAGTTACTAATCGTAAAAGCAAGTAACTACTTACCTGTATAACGCTCTCAAAGTAAGGAACATCATGCAACCTGTCGTAACAAAAGAGGGATGTGAGCCAAATGCTTAGTGGGATTATAAACAAATGCAGTATAGAAATGGACAGGATAAAGAAATACTCACACGCTACACTACTTCATGTGAAAATACGTATATATTTACATATATACTATTAGAAAACATACGTCCCAATGCATTATGCCGTTTTATTTTGAAAACATTCTTTGATACCTTTTATCCTCCACGTCTTTACAAAACAATCATTTTGGATTTAAATCTTAGAACTAGCATATTCTTCCCGTTAACTCACCCAATTAAACAATTAACAATTGTCGGGAAATATCTTCCATTTACCTTCAAATGTTTATTACCCAATGTTCATTAACTCATGTCAAGTTATTAATCATTGTTTAAGACTTTCTCTCAACGTACACGTACACCGTGTTTAGAAAAATACTCACTTTCCTTAGAAAGCCTTACAAAACACACGCTTGTGTTCATTATGGTTCAAACCTCATTAGGTAGCTTAAACATCATTACACGTCTTATTATTGCCACATGAATATTAAACATTTAATGTGTTATTCTTGCATTAGTAAATCAATTAATTAATGCCATTCATTTATTCCTCTTTCATTAATATTCGATTCATTACTTAGCATTATTTTTGGTATTTGTCCAACAAACTCTCACGGACTTCATGGCCTCACACCACTAGTCTTCGCTACCATATACTACTGCAGTTGGTTTGGAGTCTTTCACCACTAGGGACGTCATACCCTCCATAATTATTTTCTCTCGGCACCATCCAATATCATTATCTTGCCAATGTGTTTAACATTTTCATAATGTTTTTTTTTACTTTGCATTTTTTGGGCCGAAGCCAAAGCCTTGGACTTAACCATCCATTTTTCCAGTTATACTAGATAAATTTTTACTTTCTCCTTGAGTCCTCTATTCACACACACGTTGATTTTTATACCAAAAATTATTCATGTTGTATGACTTAATTCAATTTTACCCATACCAGTATAAAAAATATTTATTAACATTTTTAATTCATAAAAATATTCCACTTTAGGAAACTTAACAATTTACTCTTTATTTACAAAAACTTGCAGTTTAACTCCCTAACAAGTGTCATTTCTCAAAGCATTCATTAAGTTTCCAACTTAACATTTTAATTCTTTAGCCATTTTAACGCTTGTTTAACATCACCTTTTTGCCCAACTTTCATACTTGTCAATTCAACAATTTTATTACATGAGATGGCATCCTTTTGTCTTACTTTGAGTTTAAACCCAATAAGACCACTTCTAAACTCGCTTACATATTTATTCATAAAATACTACAAGTTTATATACATACAAAATGTACTATAATCCTATCAACGGGTTAAACATACATTTTTGTCTAGAATTTTATACTTTGCACAAGAAACGTATTTTTTATGTAAGTGGGACATTCTTAACTTCCTTAAACTTGAAAAATGACCAAATATTCATAAAGTACTCCATTTTACAAACAAACTTAGAAATATTCATTTCATAAATATTTGACAACATTAGACATTTTCCACTTTTTTATTTCACAAAAATTCCCATTGTTTCCCTAAACTTGAGATGCCCAAAATATCAATTCTTCCCATTTTTATTTCCACAAAAATGTTCATCATACGTTTTCACTAGGGTTATACCCAAATGCTACTTTCTTACATTTTTATCTCATAAAAATATACCATATTTATTTTTAGTAGAAATATACACAATTGATATTTTTCTACATTTTTATCTCCCGTAAAATGTATAATTTTGATTTCATTAGGAAGACTACACATATACTAATTTCTTACATTTTTTATCTTCCATAAAAATGCACATTTTAAGTTTATCATTTCTATTCATATGAATCCTACTCTCAAAACCCAACAATAATAACACTACTATATACACTACATAGGGCCTCAAATATAAAGAGTAGATTTATCCCACCTCAAACACTCCAAATATGGTTGTGGTGTTAAAGAAGATGGGTGACTCCCCCACCTCCAAAGGTGGCCCTAAAGGGAGTCACACAAAGCTCCACCATGAAATCTCCAATATAAGCTCCCAAGATGCTCAGAAACCCATCTCCAAGATAACCCCCTTCAAACCCTCATCCAACTTTAAATATTACACCATTTTCAACCCAACAAAATAACTCCGATATAACTATATTTCGTGATTTATTTCTTATCAGTGAGGAAGGATACATATTTCTTTGGTGAGGGTGTATGAGCTACACTAGAGGAGCAAATGGGGAGTAACAGGTCAGGGGAGAGAGAGGGAATCAATTGAGTGTTTTGGCAATGGGGTTCCATACCCATGACTCTTTTTATACACAACACAAATTTCTAGCAACATAAATTTGGTCAATGGTCAAAGTGCACTTTCCAGACCCGTGACCCATAAGTCCATTTCACCTTCTGTCCCTTTTTGTTGTACCTATGTTCCTTTTTAATACATGACAACACCCAAGGAAAAAATCCATATATACCCATCTATATTTACTCGAACCCCCAGGGCTACATGTCTTCATCTCATAATATCAGGTCTCTGGCCAACTGAAAGGCTTAAACTACGGACCAAGGGGCGATAACATTTTGACCGATCTGTAGTTCACGTTTCTTCTGTTCACTTAGTGAAAACCACATCTGAGAACTGACATGGGACAGACTCAACTATCGAAGGGGCGAATATTTACAGTAAGTAGAGAGTGGCATGTCCCTTTCACCTTTGCTTGAACGGCCTAACCCGTAGTTCAAGCGACACACCTACCCGTTTGAGCGACTAGCTGGGGCTTTTCTGATTTTTGTTTGTATGTGGACCATCCGGTATCTTGCAACCATCGTTAATGCAGTTCATTATAATCCAACTGTATAATTTTTTTCAGAGATAGAGATGACCACATACGGGTCAATTGCGTGAGTAAATTAAGTTTTGGGTTCATATCTAATGTTCTTTGGCCAGATTATTGGAGAATAATTTTAACAATGAATTGGGTAACCATAAATAATTAGGAATATGTCTCCTTTCAACTCGTAAGGCAGTACGGTTAAATGGTAAATGAGAGGACAAACCCACTATTCTTTATTTGCACATTTTTCCCCGTTTAGTTTATAAAATCTCAAAGAGGCCTATAATTAATCACTTAAGGGTTCCATAACTCTTATGTTACCCTAAATTCGATAATTTTATTTGTTTAATCCAATTCTTCACCCGCTATTTCTTATAATTAGAATTTATCCCTCCTTATATAAATCTATATAAAATTCCTGATTTATTAATTTCCCTTCACTTTATTTCAAATCCAATTTTTTTTTTAATAATCATTCTCAAGTTTCCAAATTAGTTTGAATAGGAATGTAACTTAATCACAATTATCCAAGTCCCTATGTTTTTTCGTTTTATCGCAACTTTATGCAGGGATTAAATAAAATATTTAGGGCGGGGTACTACATTCTTCCCTCCTTAGGAAATTTTACCTTGAAATTTATGGTCATCGATTGATAAAACATCCATCCATCAATTTAATTTCAATCCTAGGTGTCTTTAACACTGTAGTCTAACCCAAATGTTTCATGCCATTAATTTGATAGAACCACGGTGGATCCTAAGGTATTGTTGCTAACGCACAAGCATGCCTCAATATAATTTGTAGTCAGTAAATATCATGCTAACATCCCAAAGAGCTATTTATCATGAATTATTTCGAACATCGGGATTTACAAGCCTACATTTTGTTAAACGATTGTGATCTTGCCTAGCCTAGGAAAATATGTCCTCAACATCAATAACTATTAACACTGATGATTTCTTGACAACCATTTCAATTCCAATAATTCATCTAACTAATACCCTCTATTAGACTATGCTTTAAGATAGAGTCATTCGAGGTATGATAACCCAAATACGTATGAGAGATGTCCTTCTCAATTTGTAAATTCCATACGGAGTGCAACACTAGCATTTAATGCTCCGCCTAGTTCTAATATTTATATCTTAGAGTCTTGACCTCAAATCCACGATATACATTGTAACCAGCTATATTGGGTAACTAGAGAGTGTGTTAACCTAAATCTATCAAGTACATATGAAAACTACATGCAACAAATTGTGAGACCATTCTTACACACCAACTAGTGTAAAACCACGGTGCTTACGAAGAAGAGCGCACTCATGTACCATGATGCATCAGCCTCAACCCGGCCTATCCCGCATCACTACTGAGTTTATAAAATGCTACCGTAGTACTCACCACCACGATTAGATCTGACGCTTTTAATCCTTTTGCTGAGTTGATTTTCAACTTCAACCTTGAATGACTTGAACACGTCCAGAGATTGGGACTTTTCATGGATGAGATAAAGGTAGCCATAACGTGAAAAATCGTCTATGAATGTGATAAAATATTATTGACCGTTCCATGAAACTAGAGGGAATGGCCCACAAATATCTGTATGTATTAGTTCTAAGACGTATGTAGCCCTATTAGCACCAGATCTCCTTATGTTTGTCTGTTTTCCCTTTATGCAATATTTGCAAATTTTAAAATCTGAAAAATGAGGGGAATCTAGAATTCCATCTGACACAAATCTTTCAATTCTCCTTTGGGAGATGTGACCTAATCTCTTATGCCATAATGATGCAGAATTCTCATTGGTTAATTTTCTTTTAATACCTCGAGTACTTAATTGCAAGGTTTTATGATATGAAGCAATAGTATCAAGCATATAAAGGTTATCTACATAAGATAAAGAACCAGTACCAACCAAATTTGAATTATGAAGAAGACTAAATTTATTATTTCCAAAGGAACAAGTATAACCAAATTTGTCCAATACAGAAATAGAAACCAAATTCTGTCTAAATTACGGTACGATAAATGTCTCATTCAAATCAAAATAAGTACACGACTTCAATAATAACCTAAATATCCCAATTGCTTCAACTTCAACCTTCTTGCCATCGCCCACAAAAATGTATCTTTCACCATCATTTGGCTTTCGGCAACTCAGGCAACCCTTTCTTGACATGCCAAGCATGATAGTTGGTACATTGCTTCTTCCTACGTCCCGCAGCTCCACAGAAGAAACAACCATCAATAGTTTTTTTCTTTATGTTGTTTCTTTGGATATGGAACCACTGCAGCTTCTTTATCCTTCTTTCTTTTCTTCCCCTTGTCCTTGGAAGTACTAGCCAAATGAGCACTTTTTGTCTTATCTTGCTTCAGTCTTTCCTCTTCTTGCACACAATGTGAGATGAGCTCATTAAGAGACCAAGTCTCCTTTTGGCAGTTGTAGCTCACCTTAAATTGACTGAATTGTGTGGGAAGAGATATCAGAACCAAATGCACAAGCAAATCCTCAGAGAGATTAAGCTTAAGTGCTCTTAACTTTGAAGTGAGATGAGAAATTTCCATAATGTACTCCCTAATCTTCCCATTACCTTTATATTTCATTGAGATGAGACTTGCCAAAAGTGTACTTGTTTCAGTCTTTTCATTTTTGGCAAATCTGTTCTTAATTTCTTCTGGGAACTCTTTGGTTGTCTTTATCGTTTCCGATATTGTGCCCCTGAATGCTTCTAGAATGGCCTTCTTTATGATCATCAAACACATGCGATTTGACTTCTCCCACCTTTCAAAGTCCTTTTTGTCATCAGAGAAACTTTTATCCGTAAGAGGTGCAGGAGAACGAACCCTTATTGCAAGGTCTAGATCCATGACACCGATAACTATATGAAGGTTCTCTTGCCATGACTTAAAGTTTGTGCCATTAAGCATGGGAATAGAATTAATACTGGCACTAATGTTGGAAGCATAACTAATAGCTGAATCAGAGAACAATAAACAAAAAAAAACTAGCTCATATAAGTCTTAAATCAAAAATAAATTCAAATAAAGGACAAATCCCATTTTAAGATATCGGACACTCTATTAATATTTGATCTTTGGAAAAAATATTAACTTGTAAGTGATATCTTGCCGTAATAATCAAACACTGATAATAAGAACATATTGAATAATAATTCTTCCTTTGGGCCGATTTATTATTCATATGTAAAACTAAATAATTATCACGTGCTTATTATTAAAGTGGCACATGTAATATTGTTAAAAAAATAATCTTCCTTTGGGCCGATTAATTTTCACATAAATTACATGCACGTAATTCTTTTTAGATTTCGAAATAAATTTTTTTTTTTGAACAAAAGAGGTCACTTTGGTGACATATTGTTTAAATTAATTTATCTCGAAATATATATATAAATACACCAAAATTTGAATTTAAATTTGTATGGTATTACAAGCATGAAAGTAATATTTAACTTGAGAGGTCACGGGTTCAAAACCCCTTTGGCTCCAAACTTGAAAGGTCATGGGTTCAAAACCTCTTGAGATCCTTTATAATTTTCATCATTTAAGAGGCTTAAATATGAAACCCCAAGAGTCGAACCTTTAACCTTCCATTACCATCAAATCAACCTTTATACCTAATGTTTTTTTCTAAAAAAATCATATAAAATCAACGGCTAGTCCAAATTTCATGAATTTTATATCGTTGGAATCGTAATGAAACGAGAATATTTCTGAATCAAAATTTTTTCAGAAATATTAAACCCTTTTGAAAAAATATTTGTAGCCAAAAATTAATATTAATACCTTCCTAATATATTCTCAACAATTCAACACGAAATAGCTCTGATACCACATGATCAATTAATTTCTATTTTGTGAAAACTATCACACAAACAGGAACATTCATATTGAATTATCAAGAAATATAAATATTGATTTTGCGGAAGCGTACCTGAATCCATGACAGAAAGTTAAAATATCTGAGTCTGAGGTCTTATGCTCTTCCAGATCAACACTTTTATTTCCTCTCTAAATTTCTCTCTGACAATGGGAATCAGAAGATTGGTGTTGGTGTGATCTGGGTACCGTGACCCCTATTTATAACCCAATCGTGTCTTTTTATATTTCATATATTTCTATTTTAACCCGTCATAAAAATAGAAATTACGCTTGTCTCTACACAATAAAACCCACACTTTAATAATACATTAGTAAGGCCCCAAAACTTAAATTAATCACTTTAATTGGCCTACTTTTATTTGATAGCCTATAATTCATATTTATTTTATATATAAGCCCATATATTAAATTTTACTGTAACAATCTCCCACTTGGGCTATATATATATATATGTAACTTTATAAATTTGAATTATACTTTATGAGCTCATAAGTTTTAGCTATCAAAACTTTATGTATGTTAACAATCTTGTCCATTAATTTCACCAATACAGAATCAAAGGAATCGTCATTACATATTTCGTAAGTAGACCCATCAATGATCACATATATCAATGCAACTAATGACAAAGATAAAGTGTGGATGTGTAGCATGGAAATTTCATGCAATGTGATCTTAACATGCCTATTTCCAACTGGTCCTCCTTAAACCTTAGTGAGATCAAACCATATAAAGTCAGAGTGAATATAAACTTAATACTTTACTGCAGTAAATAACCATACAATATCCAATAAATCAAATATGTCTATGAAAGCATATAAAATACAAACTCCCACTAAACTGAAATATCCTGAAAAGAAATTACACCCATATGAGCAGTGTGCTCATGAAAGAGCTTGGGTGCTAATCCTTAGTCAGTGGATCCGCAATCATGGAGTCTGTTCCAATGTGATCTATAGATATAAGTCCACTCTGAAGTCTTTCTTTTACAACTAGGAACTTAATGTCAATGAACTTTGACTTAGTAGAACTCCTATTGTTGTTGCAATACCGTACTGTTGATTTATTGTCAGAAAATAACTTAAGTGGTCTTTCAATGCCATCCACAATACGCAGCCCCGTGATAAAATTTTGCAACCATATTCCTTGATTGGACACCTCATAACAAGCTACAAACTCAGCTTCCATGGTGTAAGAAACTATAATAGACTTCTTAACACTCTTCCACGATACAACACCACCAGCAAGTAAGTAGATATAACCTGAAGTAGATTTCATGCTATCTTGGCATCCAGCAAAATCGGAGTCAGAATATCCGATGATCTCTAACTGTTCTGACTTCCGATAGGTGAGCATGGAGTCTTTTGTTCTCTTTAAGTGCCTCATGACTCGCTTGTCTTCTATCCAATGATCCTTTCCAGGATTACTTAAGTATCTTCCCAACATGCCAACAATGTATGCAATATCCAGACGCGTACATACTTGAGCATACATAAGACTTCCTACTGCTGCCGCATAAGGAATCTTTTGCATCTCCCAAATCTCAAAATCATTCTTGGGACATTGACTGAGACTAAATTTATCTCCTTTAGCTACAGGGGTGTCACCAGTTTTACAATCATGCATGCCAAATCTTTTAAGAACTTTATCCATATAGTTATTTTGTGATAAACTAAGTGTACTCCGAGAGCGATCTCGGTGTATTTGTATACCCAACACAAAAGAAGCATTACCAAGATCTTTCATCTCAAATTTCTTTGAAAGAAATATCTTGGTTTCGTGCAACATACCTATATGGTTGGTGGCAAGCAAAATGTCATCAAAATATAAAACCAAGTAAATATGCTTACTCCCACTGAACTTGTGGTATATACAATCATCAACCAGATTCATCTAAAAACCAAACGAGATTATAACTTGATGAAACTTGTAATACCATTGACGAGAAGATTGCTTAAGCCCGTATATGGATTTCTTTAATTTGCAAACTGTTTTCTTTGCATCTCCCGACACAAAGTTTTCTGGTTGCACCATATATATTATTTCATCAATGTCACCATTGAGAAACGCAGTCTTAACATCCATCTGATGAAGCTCAAGGTCAAAGTGCGCCACAAGTGCCAATATTATCCTAAAAGAGTCTTTTGATGAAACCGGAGAGAAAGTCTCTTTATTATCGATGCCTTTTTCTGTGTAAAGCCTTTAGCGATAAGATGGGCTTTGTATCTCTCCACATCACCTTTCGAATCCCTCTTGATTTTAAATATCCATTTGCAACCAATGGGTTTTTACCTTCAGGTAATGGGACAAGATCCCAAACGTCATTGTCCTTCATGGACTTTATCTCCTCATTCATGGAATCAATCCACTCTTGAGATTTAGAACTTTACATGGCTTGATGGAAGGTCATCGGATCATCTTCCACCGCACCAATGTCAAACACATATTCTTGGAGAAATATAATGTAATCATCTGGCACAGCACTTCTTCTTTCTTTAGTGGATCTCCTTAATGGCATTGGTTCTGGAGGGGGTAGAGTTCGTTCTTCTAGAATGGGAGATTCTTGGATATTGTTTTGATTAGGATCTACTTCTTGAACAATGTCAGGAATTGGATCCTGATCAATGTTAATAACAGCTGTGGAAATATCAACATATTCCTCTTCAAAACCAAAATCCTTAATCGTATCCCCCTCGGCAAACTCAACATCCTCAAAGAACTGGGCATTTCCAATGTCAAAAATTATTTTGGTAGTAGGATCATAAAATTTGTAACCCCTAGATCTTTCAGAGTATCCAACAAAATAGCAACTAACTGTTCTGGAATCCAGTTTCTTTTCATGCGACCTATAAGGCCTCGCTTCAGCTGGACATCCCCAAATATGAAGGTGCTTCAGACTAGGTTTCTTGCCTGACCAAAGTTTAAAAGGAGTTTTAGCAGTTGCTTTAGTTGGTACTCTGCTAAGGATATACACTACAGTCTTTAATGCTTTACCCCAGAGTAAATCTGGTAAGTTAGAGTAACTGATCATGCTCCTTACCATGTCTTTAAGCGTTCTGTTTCGCCTTTCAGCGACACCATTCATGCTTGGAGAACCTGGCATGGTGTACTGCGGGACGATACCGCAATCCTCTAGGAATTTAGCAAATGGTCCTTGGCGTTGTTCACATGAACCGTCATACCTACCGTAGTATTCACCACCACGATTAGATCTCATGCTTTTAATCCTTTTGTTGAGTTAATTTTCAACTTCAGCCTTGAATGACTTGAACACGTCCAGATATTGGGACTTTTCATGGATGATATAAAGGTAGCCATAACGTGAAAAATCGTCTATGAATGTGATAAAATATTATTGACCGTTCCATGAAACCGTAGGGAATGGCCCATAAATATCTGTATGTATTAGTTCTAAGACGTCAGTAGCCCTATTAGCACCAGATCTCCTTATGTTTTGTCTATTTTCCCTTTATACAATTTTTGTAAATTTTAAAATCTGAAAAATGAAGGGAATCTAGAATTCCATCTGACACAAGTCTTTCAATTCTCCTTTGGGAGATGTGACCTAATCTCTTATGCCATAATGATGCAGAATTCTCATTGGCGAATTTTCTTTTAATACCTCGAGTACTTAATTGCAAGGTTTCGTGATATAAAGCAATAGTATCAAGCATATGAAGGTTATCTACATAAGATAAAGAACCAGTACCAACCAAATTTGAATTATGAAGAAGACAAAATTTATTATTTCCAAAGGAACAAGTATAACCAAATTTGTCCAATACAGAAATAGAAACCAAATTTCGTCTAAATGACGGTACGATAAATGTCTCATTCAAATCCAAATAAGTACTAGACTTCAATAATAACCTAAATATCCCAATTTCTTCAACTTCATCATTCTTGCCATAGCCCAAAAAAATGTATCTTTCACCATCATTTGGCTTTCGACAACTCAGGCAACCCTTTCTTGACACGCTAAGCATGATAGTTGGTACATTGCTTCTTCCTATGTCCCGCAACTCCACAGAAGAAACAACCATCAACAAATTTTTTTCTTTATGTTATTTCTTTGGATATGGAACCACTACAGCTTCTTTATCCTTCTTTCTTTTCTTCCCATTGTCCTTGGAAGTACTAGCCAAATGAGCACTTTCTGTCTTATCATGCTTCAGTCTTTCCTCTTCTTGCACACAATGTGAGATGAGCTCATTAAGAGACCAAGTCTCCTTTTGGCAGTTGTAGCTCACCTTAAATTGACTAAATTGTGTGGGAAGAGATATCAGAACCAAATGCACAAGCAAATCCTTAGATAGATCAAGCTTAAGTGCTCTTAACTTTGAAGCGACATGAGACATTTCAATAATGTACTCCCTAATGTTCCCATTACCTTTATATTTCATTGAGATGAGACTTGCCAAAAGTGTACTTGTTTCAGTCTTTTCATTTTTGGCAAATCTGTTCTTAATTTCTTCTAGAAACTCTTTGGTTGTCTTTATCATTTCTGATATTGTGCCCCTGAATGCTTCCGGAATGGCCTTCTTTATGATCATCAAACACATGCGATTTGACTTCTCCCACCTTTCAAAGTCCTTTTTGTCATCAGAGAAACTTTTATCCGTAAGAGGTGCAGGAGAAGGAACCCTTAATGCAAGGTCCAGATCCATAACACCGAGAACTATATGAAGGTTCTCTTTCCATGACTTAAAGTTTGTGCCATTAAGCATAGGAATAGAATTAATATTGGCACTAATGTTGGAAGCAGAACTAATAGCTGAATCAGAGAACAATAAACAAAAAAAACTAGCTCATATAAGTCTTAAATCAAAAATAAATTCAAATAAAGGACAAATCCCATTTTAAGATATCGGACACTCTATTAATATTTGATCTTTGGAAAAAATATTAACTTGTAAGTGATATCTTGCCGTAATAATCAAACACTGATAATAAGAACATATTGAATAATAATTCTTCCTTTGGGCTGATTTATTATTCATTTGTAAAACTAAATAATTATCACGTGCTTATTATTAAAGTGGCACATGTAATTTTGTTAAAAAAATAATCTTCCTTAGGGCCGATTAATATTCACATAAATTACATGCACATAATTCTTTTTATATTTCGAAATAAAATTAATTTTTTTTTTGAACAAAAGAGGTCACTTTTGTGACATATTTTTTTAATTAATTTATCTCAAAATATATATTTAAATACACCAAAATTTGAATTTAAATTTGTATGGTATTACAAGCATGAAAGTAATATTCAACTTGAAAGGTCATGGGTTCAAAACCCCTTTGGCTCCTGACTTGAAAGGTCATGGGTTCAAAACCTCTTGAGATCCTTCATAATTTTCATCATTTAAGAGGCTTAAATATGAAACACCAAGAGTAGAACCTTTAATCTTCCATTACCATCAAATCAACCTTTATACCTATTTTTTTTTAAATCATATAAAATCAACCGCTAGTCCAAATTTCATGAATTTTATATCGTTGGAATCGTAATGAAACGAGAATATTTCTGAATCGAAATTTTTTATGAAATATTAAACCCTTTTGAAAAAATATTTGCAGCCGAAAATTAATATCAATACCTTCCTAATATATTCTCAACAATTCAACATGAAATAGCTCTGATACCACATGATGGATTAATTTCTATTTTGTGAAAACTATCACACAAACAGGAACATTCATATTGAATTATCAAGAAATATAAATATTGATTTTACGGAAGCGTACCTGAATCCATGACAGAAAGTTAAAATATCTGAGTCTGAGGTCTTATGCTCTTCCAGATCAACACTTTTATTTCCTCTCTAAATTTCTCTCTGATAATGGGAATTAGAAGATTGGTGTTGGTGTGATCTGGGGACCATGACCCCTATTTATAACACAATCGTCTCTTTTCATGTTTCTTATATTTCTATTTTAACCCATCATAAAAATAGAAATTACGCTTGTCTCTACACAATAAAACCCACACTTTAATAATACATTAGTAAGTCCCCAAAACTTAAATTAATCACTTTAATTGGTCTACTTTTATTTTATAGAGTATAATTCATATTTATTTTATATATAGGCCCATATATTAAAGTTTACTCTAACACTTTGGCTATGTCCATCTCCTCCTTTCGACGACTTTCATCACAGGTGGACATTCAGGACAAAGTCCACACGTTTGAGGATATCAAGAACAAAGAACAATGATAGACCCACAAATTCCTATCAGAATGCTATTCATGGTCATGGAGAAATTTTTTAGGAAATTATTTATGTGTATGGTGATTTCTGTCGGAATTAATGAGAAGCACTCACAAATGTTGCAATCACAGATGGACAACCGAAATAAAGCCTACCAATGAAATCTCCCAAAAATTAGTTGTCAAAGAAATTAATGACTTTTACCCTCACTGGATTTTCACTCTCTGATGACGATGATTGCAAGACCTCGACAAACAACCATTTTAGCAAAAATCCACAAGCATTGGGAAGAAAGACCCATGAGTCTACAACATGTAAGTTATTGATTTTCGATTAAATAATTAAAAGTTGATATAATTGAAAGATAATTAAAAGTGGGTGAGAGTAGGGGCGTGCACGGGTCGGTTCGGTTCGGTTTTGGACAGCAATTCAGACCGAACCGATCGGTTTGGTTTTGGAAAAAATCAAACCGAAATCGAACCGACAATGAAAAAAACCGCCGGTTTTGGTTCACATCAGTTTCGGTTCGGTTCGGTTTCGATTCGATTTTAATTGATTTTCAGTTTTGGTCATTTTTTGTAGGTCGGTTTTCGGTTTTGATCGATTTTGGAGGATGTTTAATGGTTTTTGGATATAAAAAAAAATGATATTTAAGGGTTTTTTAATATATAATATTGATGTCGGTTCGGTTCGGTTCGAATCGGTTTTTCTTTGTCTAAACCGACAACCGAATCGATATTGTCGGTTTTTTAAATCCTTAAACCGTAAACAGAACTGGGCTAAAAAAACCGTCGGTTTCGGTTAGGTTCGGGCCGGTTCAGTTCAGTTTTCGGTTCGGTCGATTTTTTTGCACACCCCTATGTGAGAGAGTGGAAAGGTAGATTTCCGATATATTCGTTTTGTGGGGAAAAAATGAACATAACCATTATGCCAAAGGTGTTGATGGTAAACAGATAGTTACTATTGTTTTAACATAGAACATAGTTCTCAATTGTCAGAATCCGCTGCCTTCATATTATGATCAGCACTAGTGAGATCGCACGCGATCATATTTTTCGAAGTGAGTAAAGGGACAAGAATACGGTGCCTAGTAAAAGACAACGATTAAAGTAATTTTGCTTTAGTCTGGGCAGACGTGTTACGCCTGGAAACCATTTGTGCAGTCAAGATAATTGCCAAGGTGGAAGTATAAGTTGTACCCTCAGGGGATGAGGCGTGTTTATGTAGCACGAATGAGCAACTATATTTTGTTCATTGCTAGATTAGCATGTGAGACGAGTTTAATGCGTATAATTATAAACGTTATTATTATGTGAAAAATTTTCCCTAGTGTAGCGGGCTTTTTCTTTAGTGTTATCCGCGGAGGATGAATGAGTATATTAATAGTAATATGTACTTTATTGAGGTTACTCGTTGTAGTGATGCGATATGCGAGTATGATATTATCTTTGTTACAACGTTATAGAAATTGTTAGTACGATAGTGGGCAATTATTGCAAGGCTATCGGAGTGGTTGCATTAGTGCAGCATATTTTTGTTCTGGCGAGGCTTCACCTGCAAAAAGGTCGGACTCGCACTTATATTATCTATCCTAGAGACTTCGGAGGGGATGGTGGGATCGAGATATTCGATGCCAATGTATGTATGGACTTTGTCAGTATGATTCAGTACATATCGGGTCTACTGTTGAGCAAAAAGATTTAACTCAGTATTATGTTTAGCACTCCGGACTTAGTGATAGGAAGAGTGCATTGTCATATCTATCCTCTAGAGATGTGGGAATTAATAGTTATGCCCCTATTATTAGGGAAAGGGATTTCGAGAATTCCGATTGTATGTATTCGAGGTTTATATAATGCAATTACCACCAACCAATACTGAACGATAGTGAAATTGGTGAAACGTTCTTTGTTAAGTGTAATTACGGGAGGAATTGTAACTTTTTCGTCAAGAGACGGAATAAAGGGGTACATGCTATGGACGGAGGACCTAACGAATTTCAATAACCGACAATGCTAGGTAGTAGTGTATCGGGGTGGTTCCTTGTTTGGATTTCACTTTGCGAGACATCCCACGCATGAAACCTAGCGTAAGGTTGGAAATAGGGAGACGTTTGGTCACTATTCCATGAGTTCGGTACCCCGATAGAAATGGGATCAAGTAATTACATATGTAAGTTGGAAGTTGAATTAAAGCCACTGGAGCCGGATTATGTGGTAAGAAAGCATTGAAAGTTTTGTTTTATCATCACGAGTTAAGGGGTGGGATGATGATGAAGAGGATTTAAAATTTTGATTTCTAGGGTGAATAAGAGTACCCAAGTGTTGTGATCACATTGTGAGCACTAGGGAAAATAAAGAAATAGGTGTTAGGCGTGTAGCATATGTGATGCTTACGCTAGTATGCACTGTTTATAGGGTGTGTGGGCATCCCGGTTACCTGATAATCGAATCGTCCGAGTTGAGGGGACGTGGGAATGGACGTGTGGAATATATGTTTGTGGGACTAGCATAACGAAGTGGAAGTGATGGAGTGGATTAAATGTCACATGAGGGGCGATAATCTATACATAAGTGTACAATTAGAATAGCACACCCTAATTTAATTGGAAGACTGTGGGAAGCCATGTAAGAAGGAGTATTCCTGGAATAGAGTAGAATTTAATTATTATGAAGAACACTCAGAGCGTAGCTGTTAGTAGTAAAGTGTGAAAGCGACTTGCACATACGAAGAGTGATGATGTTAGTATGAAATAAAAGATCCAAAAGTGCCCATCGTGGAGGAAAAAGCATGGGTCGAAACTTTAGGCATACACCAAGGAAGGAAGGGGATTATTACGTGTCACTTAATGTGAGACATTTCAAGGAAAAATCGATGTTTAGCGGGACGTAGTGAGTAGTATCTACATGCGCCGTCCATATGTAAGGTTCGGTTGGAAGAGGAGAATAAACCAAAGAATTTTGTGTTTATCGACAATTCCTGTAATTGGAAGAGGTCGGTAATGTCAGATAAAGTTCTTGGATGGGTTACCATCCTCAAAAAAAGATCAAGGGTTCATCTAGACATGTGATTTAAGACGCCCGAGAAGTAATTGATTGATATTCCTTTGGGATGATTTACAATGTTAACTAGTGCGCCCCCGACTTCCTTTGAAAGGAAGGATCGCGCCAGTACATGGTCCGGTGCAGTATTAATTTCTGAATCGGGATGAGATTTGTGAATCCCACCTTTAATATGGGAATTCAAGAACCAGCGGAGATAAGGTTTCGTTTCGAGTAGGATGTATCACCCTTAGCCAGGAAATAGGCGCATGGTGATTAAAGATTAGTGGAGCCACATGGAGGAAATTTTGGAATCTTGGTACGATGATTTCAGGAATGCTCTGTAAAAGCACTCGTACCTGTTTGTCGCGTACAAGGTGCTTATTAAGGTTTTGGTATGGAAGAACCTCGACTATTCTCCTTCCGTATGTTTAGAGGTGAGTAGATAATCAGAATTTTTGGATCGGTCGATAATAATCCGATAACTATGGTGGAATTCCACGACTGTTTTAGGCGAACAAGAGTGGTCAAATGTTCGTATGGTTTTCTCAGAATGGGAGTTTTGTATATGAATAAATCTGAGTAGTTGTCATGTAGTGAGGTGTGGCCTCCTAATGATAGTGAGATAATGGAAATTTATAATGTTGTCGGTTAGGAGCACCATGTGAAGTGTCTCCAATGAGAATGTTAAACAAGCTTGCTGTGAGGAAGGGGATACAGTGGTCGAGCGCCTTACTATGTAAATATTTTGCGTACTGAAAAGGATATCCAGAATGGTGCTACCTGGTAGGCCTTATTTTTCGAATTTTTGGACGAAATTCCGTTATTAGGGGGGAAGTATGTAATACCCCGCATTTTTATGGCTTTTAAATTTAAGGATTTATTAAATTTAATTGAGATAAATTAATTTAATTTTAATCCGGAAAGTTGTCTTAAATATTTACTAGTGTGACGAGAGTTAGTAATTATTGGAAATTTGTTGAATGTTACTGGATGAGTATAGTAATATATGAGATTTATTTTATAAAAATTGTCACGTGTGAATAAAATGACAATTTTGGAAATTTAAGTCGGGACGCGCCCGTGTCGTGTCGGGACTAAAATGTTGATTAATAAAAGTGAATAAATTATAAGTTGCTCGTATGGTCATTTTGACTGTGCTTAAGTGTCCGTAAGGGTCGAGATAGTCAGAAAAGTATACTCGGGGATTTAGTTTGGGTCTCGGGGCATTTTTAAACATATTTAGTACCCTGGGAGAGCATTTTGGACATTTCGTAATTATGGGTAATTAAACCCACGAATTTGCTAGGGTTATATCAGATGGTAAGTGTTGTCTCCTAGGTTTAACATAACAAAAAACTAATTACGACCATTGGAGAGGAAGAGGAGAAGCTTTTCAAGGGTTCTAGGCTAAGAACTCCTCCGGTTGCACCGCCGCCACCGCCAAATCGTAGATCGCGCGAAGGGGATCACAACCACACCTTTTTCTTCCACAAATCAGAGACTAAATTTCTAGGCAAGTATCTATCTTGATTTTATCAAGTTAATGCTCTTTTATATTAGTCTAGGGTTGATTAGAATTACTGTTCTTGAAAGAAAACGTTAATTGGAGACAAGAATTTCATGTTGTAGAGGTAGAGATCATATTTCTGGAATCCATTTCACATGTAGAGTTTGAACAACGAATTTCCATGGTATTAGTGATAGAAAATCTGGAAAACGAATGGAAGAAACTAAGTTAAAGAAGATATTAGGGTTTATGAGAATTATACAGATTTTGGCTCTTTTAACCCATGATTCTTGATGAAAACTCGCATGCCTTATATAGATTATTACTCATTTGGGTTTATTATGTTTGTGGTATCAATTTCTGGGAGTTTGGGAGTTAAAAATTTAGAATTGGATGATTTGGATGATAGAACCCATAACTGGTATTCTGAAGATCTCGCCATACATGTTTGATCAATCGATCGAGCGCATAACATCGATCGATCGACGATTCGATCGATCGACCCCTTTCTATCGATCAATCGACCCCTCCTGGAAAACTGCATTTTTTCTTGTGTTAGCTTAATTCGATTTTATGCGTAGTAAACCTTGTTTAGGATTGCTAGAACATAATGGGACATAAGAAGGACTAGTAGGGTCAAGATAAACCCCGTTAAATGGAACTTTAATGTGAAGGGAAATAAATGGGAAAATGGGGAGACATTCATACTTAGAATATCATACGTGCATTGATTTAATAATCGAAACATCTAGGAAGTTGGATTAGAAGCTGAGTGAGGGCTTACTGAATTGTACTTAATTAAAGATAATACTTCGAGAGACGAGAAGTGAGTTTAGAATGGCTTAATTACGAGAATAAAATGAACGAGTCCGTTATATGAAATAATCGAGTAGAATGGATAATAACGGATAATTATAATTATGGGTCGTGAGCGCACCTAATTTAATAATGTGGATGTGAATACATATTTATATATGACGGTGTGATTGTGCGTATATTATTTCTGTGTAAAAATCGTACCCGGGCTACTTTCTATCACGGGGGTTTCCGCGCTGGGACAGTCTTATCTCGATGGGACCTTTATGGGGGATATTGACTTGTACCCTGGAACATAAGATTCCTAGGTACAGGCTATCTGATTGATAGTCTGACGGTCCTAAGAGACATGTGTGTATGTACTGACCTCTTAGGGCCTGTAACTATGCTTCGCCTCCATTTGTATGTGTTTGTGTTAATGCAGTTCGAGAGTGATTCCGAACTAGCATTTCCCTAAGTATGTGTGGTACAGGGACTTGATAGCAGAGTATGCCAGTACCATAGTTTTTATGTGGGGTGCCGTTAGTAGATATATATTATATGAGTGGGTGGCATATATATACTTATTTATGGAAACTTTGCACCATAGATTTTATGTGGGGTGCCGTTTGTATATATATTATATGTGTAACTCATATATATATATATGTATATCTACATGAGAACTTTCTACTGAGTGAAATAGTAGTTACGTAATGTATAAATTCTTCAACTTCACTATAAGTATTCGGAACGTTATAACAATACGGAATTATTCTAAATAACGTAAGAAATCTTGAAGAGACAGGTTTTTCTAAAGTGAATACCATAACCTAAATTTCATGTGTTAAGACTTATGGAGAATAAGTTAGAGAGATATATGGGATTCATTAGTACGGTAGACGTGCACACTAGATGAGAGGTGAGAATTCTCAAGAGAGTGTCGCATACTAATATGACTATTGCATTAGCCGGTAAGCATTTTAAATAGTTGCTAAACTATTTTTAAAACTGTTTTACATTTGGGCTCTGACCCGTTTGTTGTTATTTCTTCTCTCTTGTGTGTATATATATATGTACTATAGGTGCCCATCCACAGGGGCGTCATGCTTAGGATTCTTGGAATGGAACGCGCTGTAGCTTTTGTGGGAGTTGCAGGCCAATAATTAGACGACTTCATTGTTGACTCCACTTCTAGTTCAGTTTTATTCAGTGGGCCATGTGTCGACTTTTTCCATTATTTAGTTGGTATTGTCAGAGGTTGTAATTCTTTTACTTTCAGTATCTTTATTTCGAGATTTATTACTGTCAGGATGTTTTCTTTTAGTGTTTTAATGTTGGGATTTGTTATTGATGGTTAAACTCTTGAATGTTTCATTTTTATTCTTATACTTAATGTGTGACTCTTAAGATGTTAATGGTTAAAGGTTTTATAATTGGATTTAATAAAAATGGAAATAAGGTTTTAAATGATTTTGACACTTAGCTTAATTAATCAGGGTGTTTAAAATTTGAAAATTTTCATTTGCGACAGTGATGCTAAGAATGAACCAACTGTTCACCTTGATTTTAATTTAATAAAGGAGTGATCGCCCGGTATTTAATTAGGCGGGGTGTCACAAAAGTATGTTGGTCTTGCTAGAAAAGATAAGGGAGAAAAAATGTTCCTTGAAATGACTTCCCAAGAGCTTTGCATGTTTGTGTTTCCATACTGTCATGATGTAACCATAGAAATTATTAATTGATGATCCTGCCGACTAGGTAATTTTGTTATTCCATTTGGAATGTCTTCCGCATTCAACCCGATTTCGGGTTGCTGGTGCTTTTCGCACTTGATTCAACCTGATTTCAGGTTTTTGAATTGTTTTGGCATGTAAAGTCCCCAATAATAATAATGATGCCCGTGCATTCGTCGGGACTTAGTTGCAATAAAATAGAATGATCCAATAATGAGCATGAATGAGCATACTATATAATTTGCATCGAATATCCATGCTAGTAAGAAATCCATAGAAACAATAAGATCTCCGATCATCTGTCTGGGATTAATGAGAAATCTACATAAATAATTAGAGCACCGACCATCTGCTGGTCTTAATGAGAAATCCAGATATGAATAAATAATAGGAGTGTCGACCATCTGTCGGGTATAATGAGAAATCCAGATAATAATAAATAATAAGATTGTCGACCATCTACCGGGCTTAATGAGAAATCTAGATAATAATAAATAATAAGAGTGCCGACCATATGTCGGGCTTAATGAGAAATCCAGATAAATAATAAGTGAGGGGATCGATTGATCCTGCATTTGTTAAAGAATAATGGAATTCCAGAGCATTCTTCTAAAGTAGACGAAAAAAATAACTTTATTCTGATACTTTTAGTGTTAATGAAATGAATGAAATATTGGATTAACTTATCTCGTCAATCTCTATATATGAATGGATCGACGATTTGTCAACCTCTAATTTTGGATTGAATATTTCTTAATCTGTAGTTTTTCACCGATTCTATTGATACCATTAGGATTATCCTAAGTATCTTACCAATTACCAATTCATCACCATGGTTTTACTAATGTACTTATATTTTTAGGTAATTGCATTAGTTACCTTGGTTCCCAGGCGTGAGTGGAACATTTGTCCATCTTTTAGCCCAGTTTAGATGAAAATTACTCAGTTGGGTCTTCAATAACTAGGCATTTTGGACTTACAATTTTGCCTTGCTTGGTTTCTTAGGACTTACAATTTTGCCTTTTGACTAATCATTTGTTGGTTTGTTGATGCCGACCAACATTTTGTTGGTGGTTGTTGATGTCGACCAACATTTTGTTGGTGGTTGTTGAATATATATGGAGAGAAGAATTTTCCTGACCAACTGTCTATTGGAGATAAAATATAATAAATGCTGTAGATCTCCTCGGAGCTGAGTATATGATAATAAATTTTTTGCCGAGCTCTATGTTGAGATTAATATAGAATATGCATCCGAATAGATGATGATTCATGCTTGAGCATATATCAGAGCAATAATAAAGTTAATAGTGCCTAGTTGATCTATCGAGACAAAATTTCATAATGCCGAACAATGATAATATTTTCCGGAGCATAAGAATATGTCCGAGTAGATATTCGTGTCTGTGAAAATGAATAACTTTCTCCAACATCTTTTGATGATGATTTTCATCTCTTTTAATAAGAATGGAAAGATTCTTGTGTCTCTTCCCACAAACGGTGCCAATCTGTTGATGACTAGAAATAGAATCCATGTTATCTTATAGGCATCAACAACAGATAAAATGAAGGTATAAAGATGGTGATTGAAGATAAAGTGGATATCACATCAAACACATAAGAAACAAACGTTTTTAAGGTGGTTTGGTTGCTGAAGAAAGCCTACGTCCACTGTTATTTTATTCCCGGGGTTTATAATAGTACAATACAATATGATGAGAATGATTGAATTATTCTCATGTCTTGAGAGAGATAATTGTATAGATGTGTAGAGAGCGAATGAATTGCTTGCCCCTTAGCTAAGGGAGGGGTTGTATTTATAGTGATGGGAGTCCAAGAGATAACATGTCTTTATATATTCAGATATTTATATATATTTACAATAAATATGACCGTTGGCCTTCTAGGGTTCAATGACTATTGGTGAGCCTTCTCTTATGGCTTTTGATCTTCTGCATGGTTCATCTTCTTTAGGGTTGGTCGGCCGTACGCCGACCGACTCTCTTCAGGTTCCGACCAACTCTCCTCGGGAGCCGACTAAGCGTATTATATGTCGAGCAAGTATGAATATTGCCATGTAGGATGACATGTGTCCATTTCTTATTAGTCCACATAGATAGGTAATTTTTGGTGTCAACAATGATAATGTTCTTTGTGTATTTTTCTTGCATTTATATATACCAATATGTTACATGGAAAATATATTCATTTTTCAATCATTAATTATTGTTTGCTATGTTTTTTCCTTCTTAACCCCATTTCATTTATTTTTTAAATATGAGAAATTAAACCCATTGTGATTTATGTTTAGTTGATTGCGACAATATTAAAATAATATGTTTAAATATTTGTCATCTATACGAGTCACCCGTGCATCGCATGAAATATTAAATACTCTAAGACAAAAATTATACATTGTTCTTGAGTCCATAAACTATTAGTTGTTTTTTATATTTTATGTTCAAATTTTTGTATAAATAGCTAACGTGCGAAAAAAATCCCTAAAACATGAATATTATTTTTCCTTTCGAAGAGAAATTCCCCATTTGATACTTTTATTTGACTCTTTATTTTTAATAAATGTTTCTTTCAGTAATTTTTTCTTTTCCCATATCTTTTGTTTTAGGTTTCTTAGTTTTTAGGCCATTGTTTATTTTTTGGGTATCTCACTTTAAAAATACAAAAAATGTAGTAACACATAAGCTAAATATATGTTAATATCTGTATATATAGAATATTGAACAACTCATGTGTTCACACACAAAAATTCGGCCACGCATCGTATGACTTGCATGCTAGTATACACACACACACACACACACATACACACACACACACACACACACACACACACACACACACTCATTATCTTCCATACTACCACACACACTCTAAAACCTCCCTTAACTCATACCCTTTTACCATATACCCATACACACCTTATAATTTATCTCACATCACATTCCAAACACCCAATAAAAAAATTCCCTTTCTCTCGCTTCACTCTCACTCACCTTCTCCAAATATCCTTAACCAAAAAATCTCGATAATTAAATTCCTAACACACTCATGTGAAGCCACTCCAAGACCCATCACCTCACCTCTCTCTATTTAACCCATCCGACTCAACACCTAACCCAATCCAAAATCGGACCACTGCCAGCCTCACACACCACCGAGGTGAACCCGAACCCCAAATCACCTCTATCTCAACCCAATTTAATCCCCATCCCCAGTCAACCCGTTTCAGTCCCTAATTCGAGTCAACCCATTTCAGCCCCAAGCCGAGAACTATCCCCTCCCTTCTCCAACCCATGATCCCCGTTTGGTTTTTACCCCTCCCCCCCCCCCCTCTCTCTCTCTCTCTCTCTTATATATATGGGGAAAGGATCAAGTGTGGTCCCAATTTGAGGTCTCTGAATGAGGTTCATTTTTTTAAATAGTAAAAAAATATATTGTAAGGACATATTTTTATAAGTTCGTTATCAATTAATTATGTCGTATACCGCTACACCGTCGAAGAGCATTCAAGAGCAATCTACATCAAAACGGATCCGAATTAATCAAGTTCTTCATCAAAAAGACTCCGCGAAGTTTGCTTTGGTAAGGTTATGTTTTTAATACCTTAACTTTCCACTTAGAGCTTTTGGGATATTTTTACACGATATTTTCTAAGTGTTGGAGCGGACTTTTTCGTCAAAATTTGAGAATGAGTATTTTTTCTAAGTCCTGAAGCGTACCTCGATTTTGACGCCTAGGTCGTTCAAGCGAGATAGCTATCTCGTTTGAGCGACATATGGATTTCGTACGATGTCGTTTGAACGACATCTGTAGTTCATTCGAGCGAGATAGCTTTCTCATTCGAATGAGCTCGAATACCGAGGCGGTGCGTTTTTGTATAAATACTCATTAAATGGTTTCGTTTTCATTAACAAGTCCCAGCATTTTGAAAGACAGAAAATTGTGAAACTGCAGAATCCTTTTGACTTCTTCTTTTAGGGTTTAATCCCTTTTTTGTTTTCAATTCACAAAACATCCCAATCTTTTAGTGAATTGTTTTGGAACTCTAGATTCAAGTTTGTTGAAACTTTACCTTTGTGGGGAGAACTCTACAATAGGAGAGTTGTGTGCTATTGTGGAGGGAGTCTCTATGAAGTTACTCTTGTAGGGATGATAACCCACACCATGAAGACTGCGTGTCCTTGTGGTATAGCTGCGTGTGAACCACTGTTGATTTCTAGCTGTTACTTTGAAGGTTTGATGAAGGCACCATGCATTACTCTTGTGGGAGAAAGTAAGATGGTATGTAAGTCAATGGTCTTGTAAACTTGTCAAAGTTCTAGAAGTAAAAGGTTTTGCCCTTCGGGGATTTTTCCTGAAATTTGTGTCACAATCTTTATTTATTTAGGGTTTGACACGCGCACACACGCAATTGCATGTTTAGGGGCTGAATTTATTTGGTTTAAAAATAGACTCTAATTAAGTAAGGTTTAATTGGAAACTTGCGAATTAATTTAAATCGGTATCACACACCGTCGCATATATTACAAATTGGTATCAGAGCAGGTTGCGCTAATTTGTCACGTATTCCTATTTTTCGCAAGATCATGTGATATTGATTTTTTTTGAAAAATCTGTTTTGTGAAAAATCGCAATTTTTCCTATGGAGCACTTATATAATCAGATGCCTATTTTTTAAGGGTCTAATTTTGCCTATTGGAAATCTCGCATGAAATCTAGTTTAAAAGCCATTGATGAGCGTGTTTATTTCCTTTGCGAAAATGAGTGGACTCCACCCACGGTCACCGTTGAAAATATCACCTTTTTAAAACACGTGTCAGCGTGACTGAAGATGATTTTAAAATGTCTAAATTTAATTCACGTGGTTTGAGTGCTATTTCTGGAGCCGTCACTCCCGACGAGTTCCGCCGAATTATGACGCGCACCACGTCTAAAGAGGCATGGGATGTTTTGAAATGGACACATGAGGGTACTAAAGCGGTTAAAGAATCAAAATTACAAAATTTGGCCACCCAATTTGAGAGTATCACCA
Organism: Sambucus nigra; assembly: GCA_949130495.1. Taxonomy (NCBI): domain Eukaryota; kingdom Viridiplantae; phylum Streptophyta; class Magnoliopsida; order Dipsacales; family Adoxaceae; genus Sambucus; species Sambucus nigra. The sequence goes on from OX422223.1 coordinate 419,658,031, forward strand.
TGTCTGAGTCTGAATGCTTTGATGATTTTTATGCACGTTTGTCGGACATTGTTAACACTAGTTTTAACTTGGGTGAGGTGATTGATAACACGCGTGTCGTTAAAAAGATTTTGAGATCTCTCCCAAAACGCTTTATTCCTAAAGTCATTGTTTTGAACTCTTTGGGAAATTTAAAATCACTTAAGTTGGAAGAACTTGTAGGAGACCTTCAAACCTATGATATAGATATGTTTCCCCTAACCATTAAGGCTAAGGATAAAGGCGTTTCTTTAAAGACTCATTTTAAGAAAAAGAAAGAAAAAGTTTGTGAGTCTGATTCTGAGGGTGAGTTTGATTTTGATGATGTGGCCATGCTTGTGAAATTTTTTAAAAAGTTTCTCAAAATGAAAAAAGAAAATTCTTCCAATAAAAAGAGATCTTTTGAGTCAAATAAAAAGAAAGTATAGGCCAAAGATAGTGACAAAGAGGATGAGATCAGGTTCTTTGAGTGTGAGGGCAAAGGACACATAGCTAAAGAGTGTCCTACTAGGATAAGGAGAAAGGGCAAAGAGAGTGTTATTCCCCCCACACTTAGTGATAGTGAGGGTGATGAGGGAGATGAGTCTGATAAAGGTTTAGCACATGGTATGTGTATGTAGCTTTTTCGAGTCGTGTGAGAACACCCACTTTGTCTCATGTTGATGGAGGTCATGAAAGCACCGGTGATGACTCGAGTGTTTCAAGTGAAGATGAGAGTGAATTTGAGAGTGGAGATGAAAGTGAGCTCCAAAAAGCTTTTAGAGATTTGTACACCGAGACCTTATAAACAAAGAAGTATAATAGGGATTTAGGTCGTCGAGTGTTAAATTTGGAGAGAGAGAAAGAAGGAGGTTTTAAGAAAGGAGAAGTGTGATTTGACCAACATGTTGTCTAGTCTGACGACACGTGTATCCCAACTCGAGAGTCATCTCGAACGTGCCAGGGCGGTGAAAGTCAATTTTGAGAACGCACCTAAGAAGGTTGAAAAGGTGGTTCTTAAGGGTAAATGTGAGAAGTTAGGAATAAGTCATGACGGTGCTTCTGCTTCCCAATTAGCACCTGAGCCGGTTCCCACTTTAGTGTTAGATTCACGTGAGTCTCACCTTAACCCACCTAGGCGTCCCATTCCTATTAGGAGAGCGCGTCCTAGAGTTTTTGAGAGAGGTGTTCCTAGGCCTATATATGTTTGTTCCCATTGCAAAAGGATAGGACACCTTAGGGTATTTAGTTTTAAGTTCGGTTATGTGTCACGTTTTTCTACTACACGTGTTTCTGCCACACATGCACCCACACATGATACTTTACATGCTCCTGGAGACTACATGAGAGAGTTTGCACATCTAGGTGAGAAAGTTAAGTTTTTAGTCAAAACTTTACAAAATTTGATGGAGGTTTTTCATAAGTTGGCACCACCTTTGGAAAACCCCTCTGCACCTAACGATTAAGGTTTGACTTGTTTACTAGCATAGGATGTTTTTCATGATGACATTATTTCCCTATTGCTAGTGTGTATCATTTTTGTATGTTTTTCCTTTTTTTTTTGAAAAATTTGAAAAATACAAAAAGATTTTATTTTGATAAAATGTTTGAAAAATCCAAAAAGATTTTTGTATTTTGTTTGCACCGTTTATGGATGGGCATTTAGGATGATCGAGTCATAACATCATTCCATTTTTCATGTGACTATTTGATTGTGTTTTGAGACAATATGTCAATTCATCCATGTGTTTTATAATATTTGGAGTCATTAAGATGTAATTAAGTGTTACTTCCTATATGTTTGACTCATGATTTCCTTTATTGCACACATGCACAGATTTGTTTGATTATTGTGCTTGTCTGATCACATGTTGGATGGGTGTTTTCACTTCAATCCAGTCCTTAAAATGAACCAAGCGCGATAAAACTTGATAAGAAAGTTATGCATGTAAGAGTCATTTATGAGTTTGTGTGCTTTGTTTAAAAATGGTGAAGGGCTACGAAAGATTATCATTTATCTTTTGCGATTAAGCCGCCATTTAATTGGACCTAAAAAATTGAGAAATTTTATTATCCGGGGTCCAAAGAGGTTTAAAAGAGCTTCAAAAAATTTAAAGGCAATAAAAAAAATTCATGCCAAAAAGGGGCCATTAGGTTTTTGCACCAATTCTCCAATGTTTGAGAATTTATATCACCTCTAAAAGAAAATATATATGAGGGAGTTTGGATAGAGAATTAAAACGGGTTTTCACGTCCTTAAAAGTTTTGAAAAAACGTTAAATAGTTTTGGGCGTTATTGGTGTGGAAATCACTTTGACTTTGATTTGTTGATTTGCATAAGACGATGTCATCTAAATTCAACAATTTTTACACCTAAGGATACTTTTGATGTTCATTCATTAGGGGTACACGTATTCATCATGCACATATAATTGATTGAGTTTATTTACCTATCGAATGTTTTCACACCCATGGTCACACGTACATGACTTGGTTGTTTGAGTTTAAACCCATGGTGTGATTTTTGGTATCTTATTTTCATGTGAAAAAATTGAAAAAATTCAAAAATAGTTTGTGAAAGTTTTCGAGATATAACTTTGTTTTTTTATTATGACACTCCATATTTTGATTGTTTCTTCTTATCTGTCTATTTGGGGACATCATAAAAAGGGAGAGAAAGAATTATCATGTTATGGGGGAGTTTTGATTTATTAATGCTTTATTCTTATATCATTTCAAACTCGATGCGTCATGAAGGTATTTTGCTTTATCTCTTATGTGTAGGTACAAAGATTGAAGATCATTATATTGCACACCATGATGAGAAAAGCTTTGAGATTTGATGAAGACTTTTTGAAGAACCGTTTCAGGTCTTGCAAATTTATTCATGGGAGGGTAGAGTTGTATAGGTCATTTGGTACTTGATAATTCAGATGTTTTTATGTATGTACCGACATAGATATAGGGGGAGATCTGTAAGGACATCTTTTTATAAGTCCGTTATCAATTAATTATGTCGTATACCACTACACCGTCGAAGAGCATTCAAGAGCAATCTACATCAAGACGGATCCGAATTAATCAAGTTCTTCATCAAAAAGACTCTGCGAAGTTTACTTTGGTAAGGTTATGTTTTTAATACCTTAACTTTCCACTTAGAATTTTCTAAGTATTGGAGCGAACTTTTTTGTCAAAATTTGAGGATGAGTATTTTTTTTTAAGTCCTGATGCGTACCTCGATTTTGACACTCAGGTCGTTCAAGCGAGATAGTTATCTCATTCGAGCGACATATGGATGTCGCGCGATGTCATTTGAACGACTTCTGTAGTTCGTTCGCGTGAGATAGCTTTCTCGTTCGAACGAGCTCGAATACCGAGGCGACGCATTTTTTGTATAAATACTCATTAAATGGTTTCGTTTTCATTAAGAAGTCCCAGGGTTTTGAAAGACAAAAAACTGCGAAACTGCAGAATCCTTTTGACTTCTTCTTTTAAGGTTTAATCCCTTTTTTGTTTTCAATTCACAAAACATCCCAACCTTTTAGTGAATTATTTTGGAACCCTAGATTCAAGTTTGTTGAAACTTTACCTTTTTGAGGAGAACTCTACAATCGAAGAGCTGCATGCTATTGTGGAGGGAGTCTCTATGAAGTTACTCTTGTAGGGAGGATAGCCTACACCGTGAAGACTGCGTATCTAGGACTATGTGTCCTTATGGTATAGCTGCGTGTGAACAACTGTTGATTTCTAGCCGTTACTTTGAAGGTTTGATGAAGGCACCGTGTGTTACTCTTGGGGAGAAAGTAAGATGGTATGTAAGTCAATGGTCTTGTAAACTTGTCAAAGTTCTAGAAATAAAAAGTTTTTCCCTTCGGGGTTTTTTACTGAAATTTGTATCGCATGCTTTATTTATTTATGGTTTGACACACGCACACACGTAGTTGCATGTTTAGGGGCTGAATTTATTTGGTTTAAATATAGACTCTAATTGAGTAAGATTTAATTGAAAACTTGCGAATTAATTTAAATCGGTATCACACATCGTCGCATATTTTACAAATATTTTTGGCCTGATTTATTTTTACGATTTTTACATTTCAGTAGGACCATAAAAAAATAATCAGCTCAAAATGACTTTTTTTGCTATTTTAAAAAACGGTCAAAATGTGTTAGTTTTTAAGCTGTTAAACTCACAAAGTTTGATCGATTTTTTTAAAATAGTAAAAAAAATTAGTTTTGAGCTGATTTTTTTATATGGCCTTACTGAAACGTTTAAAAAAAATTTAAAAATCAACCCCGTTTTTTTTACTATTTTAAGAAAATAGACGTCATTCAGGAACTTCAAACTAGGGGACCTCATGAGGTCCGCTCGCTCTCTCTCCCCTATATATATATATATATATATATATATATATATATATATATATATTGGGGAGAGAGAGAGAGAGACAAACAGACTCATATTCACACTAAGTTTGCACACGTGCTGACGCACACCAAATTTTTTTTAAATATTAAAAAAATATTTTTGAGTTGATTTTTTATGTGATATTTAAACATTTTAACGAACCCATATAAAAAAAATAAGCACAAAAAAGTTTTTTTACTATTTTAAAAAAACTGGTCAAACTTTCGCAACTTTTATTTCTTAGCTTTTAAAGCACTTAAAAGCTACAAAAGTTTGACCGATTTTTTTAAAATAGAAAATAAAATTTTGAACTTATCTTTTTACAATCGGTTTGTTGAAATGTTTAAATATCACATAAAAAAAATCAAATCATTTTTTTTTATATATTTTAAAGAATATATATGCGAATTTAGTGTGCATATATATATATATATATATATATATATATATGGGGAGAGGTTCACAAGTGGACCAAAAGAATGGACTTTTTAATGGACCTTAACAAAAAACACATAATAACACATTAATTTTAATTCCTATAGTGTAATTGGTCCCCGCCAGCGGCATCCGAGACCACACCTTCACCCCACTAACCCCCTGGTGTGGTCTCGGGTGTGGTCTCCAAGGTGTGGTCTCGGGTGCCACTGGCGCGGATCAATTACACTATAAAAATTAAAATTAATGTGTTATTATGTGTTTTTTGTTAAGGTTCATTAAAAAGTTCATTCTTTTGATCCACTTGTGAACCTCTCCCTATATATATATATATATATATATATATATATATATATATATATATATATATATATATATAGAGAGAGAGAGAGAGAGAGAGAGAGAGAGAGAGAGATTTATATATGCGTATGAGCACATGTGTGGTACCAAATAAAATTAACCCTTCATCCATCTTTATCCCAAAACTAAGATGTCTCCGACTCATCCATACTGATACCCATACACATCTTGTTTATCCCATTCTCCCACAAAAGCCTTCTACCCACGCTCAGCTTTTCCAACTATCTAAACTCATACCCAAGAATCATTCCTCCGCAAAATAAGAAGGCAAGCGACACCATTCTTAAGGGGGTGGTCCACAAAGAGGAGAATTCGGACAGACCATCTCACTAAACTCATTTTTTTTATCGTTTCCTCTTATCAGTTTTAGGAGTATATTATGATGCAGTTATTATTTTTCACATCTTATTAGTAGATTGAGTGTACGAAATATTGCAGTATGGAAAAGTATTGAGTAAACTGATTAAATTTCGGAATATTATTGGTGCAACTCAAATTTGTGAGGTATATTTTGTGAAGATTTGAAAGCGTATGAAAGGAGACTTGGTGTATTTTCTGTATATTTACATTTCTACAAGACTTTGTATGGAACTATTTTTACACTATTTATGTCATTATACCCATATTGAAGACTAATCTTCATCCCTTTTTTAAAAAGGCTAACCTCCCATTCAAGGGAAGAGATGAAGCCTCCATTATCTTGTTTTATTTATTTTACTTTAGTAATTTGTAACTTTATTATGCTCATTTGGAAATAAGAGCCAGTTTGTGATTTGAATAAATCATGGAGTATTCTTAAATTAAAAGTCACTTAACTAAAATAAATATTCTAGCTAAGGAAGTGGATTCTCATAACTTGTTTTTTCCACATTTCACTCACTTAACAGATTTATTTTGCTAGTTTAGTTTAAATGTTTCCCTAGTTAGTTAATTATATTAATTATCCCTTGAAAATCCTATTTCAACAATCATACTCATTAAGAAGTTATATTGATACCACTTACTTGCCATATACATGCTTTGTGTATTTTGTAGGTCAAAAGGGATTTTTTGATTGACGATTCTTTGCAACGACACAGTGACATACATACATCTGCAAAAGACTAATTATCACCCCCTGCAAGGAAAGAAACTGAAGAACTAATCTACTATATGTAACTCAAATGATGAAATCCACAAACAACGAGAGAGAAGAATCACGATTTTTCCTGAACCAAATAAGCAATGAGTTCAAGAACATATAAAAGAGTCTTGAAGGAAATAAATCCTTCCCTTTGAAGCATCTCACATTTATCTCACGCCAAATCGTCCGAAATTACTATTCGGAACCATCTTATAAACCTTGTTCTCCTTGTTCTCCTTGTTCCATCCCTTAGGAACTTTCCATCCCGCTAACAACTCACTCACTGATTTGGGCATAACCAATGGATACTTTAAAGGGGTAAGACGTCCCATAATCCTCTCATCACACAACAACGCAATGACACATTGTTAGTCGTCTCCTTTGCCTCCTTACATAACCCCGTGCCATTAAAATAATTATAATTGTTCACATGAAGAAAATGACTTTAGGAGGCACCTTCAGCCTCGACACTTTTTCCATGGGAAAGGAACACCTCCCCTATACCTCAACATTAAATAGTAGTATTTCACTTTGAATATCCCCTCCTTTATGGGAGACCATCTCAAGAAATGCTCACCTTCTATCGGGATAGGTGATGATCTTAATCACTCAAAAAAAGCTTTTGACTCCTCTAATTCCCAGATCCCAAATCTCCTTATAAACTTCAGATTGCACACCATCTGATCCCCTAACCTCATCGTATGATCTGTTGTCAACCCCTCCTTGTCCCTACTGATATGGAACATAACTAAAACAAATCCTCCAAGGTCCCACCCTTTCCCCATCTATCTTTCTAGAGACATATTTTGTTACCACTCCCAAGAAGGAAGGATGTGGAGCGTGAGAAATCATCCCACCCATTTGAAATAAACATCCATATTTCCACACCTTGATCATAGCGACTCGCTCATGGACACCATCAGAATTGCGACATCCCAACCCTAGATACTACTACTTTTATCCAAAGCCTATTCTCCTCATGGTTAAATATCCACAACCACTTTTCCTAACAATGATTTGTTGAATAACTCTTACGTTCTTAACACCTGCTCCCCCTTCCTGAATCAGCTTACATACCTCCTTCCACCACGCCAGGAATTATTTGAAGTGGTCCTCATTGCCTCTTGATAAGAAGTATCTCATAATTTTTTCCAATAACTTACACACTGAGGCTGGTAAATGAATAATCGACATGAAGTAGGTCAGAAGGCTCAAAAGCGTACTCCTAATCAAGGCATCCTTCCCCATTTCGAGAGAATTTTTTTCCATCCGGCCAATCTACACTTAACCCCCTCCAACGTGTCCCAAATGGTTCTAGATTTAAACTTGCCCCCTAGAGGAAGGCTATAGACAACCTCAAAAAATATCAAGAACAATCTCACTGATTTCATCTGGTCAGCACCACAAAATGTAAGGGTATCATCCGTAAAAAAAAGACGTCATATCCTAATTAAATGCTCGATTTGAGTAACAATCACAAACTCATAATTCCATCCTGCCTCCACTACCTGACCGATCATCCAAATGTGTGCCTCAATTACCAATACAAAGAGGAAATATGAGAGGGGATAACCCTGACGAATACCTCTAGTGCTTGTGAAAAACCCATTTGGAACCCCATTAACCAACACCGAAAACATAACAGAAGATATAAAACATTTAATACATTGACACCATGTCTGTCCAAACCCCATCCTTTCCAACAAGTACAAACGAAACCCCCAATTCACTTATTCATACGTTTTTTCAATTTCGAGTTTGTAGATAATTCCCGAATCACCACTCCTAAACCTCGACTCGACACATCATTCGCCACTAGCACTACATTCAAAATTTGTTTCGTCCCCTACAAAAGCATTTTGGAACTTCGAAATGAGTGGATCAATCATTTTCCTGAGCCTGGCCAGCAACACCTTCAGAGGGATCTTTTACATGCTTCCCACCAAACTAATTGGTTTGAATTCTTTCACGTCTACTGATCCCTCCTTTTTAGGGACCCGTGTTGTGAAAGTAGCATTCAGGCTTCTCAGGAAGCAACCTATTTCATGGAACTACCTAAAAAAGGCCTTCACATACTCTCTCTCACGATTTCCCAACACTGCTAAAAAAATCTATAGTGAAATTGTTTGGGCCAGAGGTTTTGTATCCACTCATACTATAAATCCTGAACTATCTCCTCCTCCGTGAATTTCTCTTCCAAACTTTTGGCCTCGCCGTCGGAGATGCTACGTAACTCTAATCGGTATCTCGTGGTGGAGGTTAGAAAATGTGGTCCTTTCACATTATTTTCCTTGAAGAAATTATCATAAAATCAATACACGTCCCTGACCAATTATATATTATTTTCAACTTAAATAAAATATTAGTTTCCTTAAGTGGAAAAGAATATATTATTAGTAAGGGACATGTACAAATTTTATACTAATCGTTTTAAGAAAACTAAAGTGAAAGGACAACATCTTCTAAACGTCAATTATTTATTTTGAGAGTGATCCAGGAATTTTGACTTTCTATTCGCTAACGAAGCAATTATTTTTTTTATATAAGAAAAGAGTTCGCCTACTACCTTTATTATTTCGGTTGAGATTTTGTAAAGTAGTCATATTTGAATCTAGCTAAGGATAAGGAGTTAGCGTTTTCTGTCACGAATTTATCCATTCACTCGCAATATTGCCCTTGCTCGACTCACAACTTCAACTCTAAATACATTTCAACAACAGTTTTTAGAAGAACCTTGGAACCACCTCAAATTGAAAATCTATATTAAATTTTAGGCATGCATAGATAAAACCACAGATAAAATCGGAATAAAACAATATTTTGGGGTTTTAAGGAAGCCTTAAAAATACATCACATACCTCGTTACCATTAAAGGCATGTGCGTAAAAATCTTTTAGTCCACCTCATCGGTCAAGTACGATAAAAATTAGAAAAATATTCATTGAATCCATTCAAATTTAGAGATACACAAAATATGTGAGTTGTAAACATATTACTGGGAGAATTAGTAATAGTTAGATAAAATTGGAAAAAAGTTTGATGTTTTTGAGACATCAAATTATTTAAATTTTGAATTCTGATTGGTCAATGGTGTTCATTGGGACTCACATCATTTATGAAAATGGGCCCGCGCTAGTGACATTGACCAATCAGAATCCAAAACATCAAGTGTCTCAAAAACATCAAATTTTTATCCGATAAAATTACGTCAACATTTATTAATAGATGCTAAAGTAGTATAAATGAATTTATTCTATAAAAGCTACAAAGGTAAAAAGAATACTATACTACACGAGAATCATTGACACCACATTGAGATGTTTATGTCATGTTGTGTCAACGACGTGGTTGTATATTTATTTGATGTATACGTCTAACACAACAAAGTGATGTGTATAATGTGCCGTGTGACCACAACGCACTCATAGTTTTATGATATCTTTTAAAATGAATTTTTGGGTATAGTTCACTTGATTTAATTATGATCTTTCAAAACACCTTTTCCAAAGAAAGAGGGCATTACATATCGAGAACCGTATTTAGGGTTAGTGGTCAATAAAACGCTATAAGTTTGATACCCAGAACCATATTTAGAGTAGTTGTCAATAAAAATATATAAGATATTTGGGAATTACATGATGGATATAAAGTAAAATATTTTTAGATTTTGTTGCACTAAGATTTACTCCTCAATGTTTATAACAAAGTTTAAATGTTATGATTATATATATTTTTTTTGATAGCATACCATGAGATATCCCGGCTAGCTTGTGCACATCTAGATTAATCCTCATTCGCGGTTCGTGGTTTCCGTTGGCCAAGCATTATTTTGATAGTGCCGGGAATCGAACTGGGGACCAAACCTATTCCACCTCAAAAACTGTCTCAATAACAGTGTTATACCACTGAACCAAGAGGCTTTGTTTGTAATGATTATATTTACTCCAACATGGTGCCACTTCCCATTATGTTATTTATTGCTGAAGTAATTCGGAGTCAATTTTCTTGACGTAAAATTATTTAGTATTTATCAATGTTCAGAAAACAAAAAATGAATTGTTACTTAACTTCTAAAAGCCATATAGCTTCAAAAGGTGAATGAATGAAGTGAGTGTGAACGAATCTAAAAAAATTACAAAAGTATCACATATTAAACTACAAGATCGAGTAAATTCTAAAGTCCTACCCTAACATAAATGAAGGCCAACTTTTTTCTTTTTTTTTTTTTTTGGACAGAAAAAATCGTAAAGCCAATTACAACTTTAGCAAAGAATACGATTCTTAGACTATTGCCAGAATTCAGAAACCATTTCATGGTAAAATTTCAGTAGCACAGGCACGCCTGTAAAAAAAACTTCCTGTCTTATGTATGAGGAGTAAGATATTCAAAAATTACACAGATTCAGGTTTAAAAAGGGTAAAAGATATTGGAAAACCTGACTCTACAAAATCAAAGTTTAATAAATGAGCTGAAATGCAACACTCGTGAACCTATATATATATATATATATATATACAAGGTCTGCAAAAACATATCTTGTAGCTTCTCTCTTTTCCATTAGAGGTCTGCTTTTTTTATTTTTTTATTTAGTTATTGTTATTTAGATTCATATAATAAAGTAGCGAGATTTTTGAATTTCCAAAAATGTAAACATAATTGGTTTTGGTTCTATGTTAATGTCCATGACTCCTGCCTGGTATAACATTATACTGTTTTGTTGTTGGAAACTTTGGGTTTCAAAATCTAGCTTTGTATTGCGTTGAGTTTGAATTTTTGGCTTCTTAGGTTCCGAATCTTGGATTTCATCCTTTATTATAGAGAGTTTAGGGTTTTACTTTTGAAGTTAGGGTTTTAGGTTTTTGTTTATATTTTTTGTTCGGGTTGGATTCGTTTGGTTCTGATATGCTTTTATTTCTGCTTTTTTTTGTTTGATGGGTTTTTGGTAAGTTTTAGGTCCTTCAAATTGATTATAACCTCCTAAATAAGCACTCTACCAAAAACATCATTCTATGAGAGTAAAAAACAGGTACACTAAGTTGATTACTTTTTCACTCTCTTCATGTTGTGATTATAGCCTCTTAAATAGGTACTCTAATTTGAATTTTTTTTTTGTTTCAGATTCAGTTAATTTGGTCTATCGTTTTTTAATTGAATTAAGTGTTTGTTGAATAACTAATTTCATAATTTGTAGATTGGTGATGATTTACTTTACATTGAGTTTTACAATACATCAACTTGACCCTGTTGTACTCTGATGGTAATGGTAACTTAAATCGGAGTTTATTTCTACTTATTTCCACATAACCCTGCTGTTTGTTTGGTTACATGTCATTTATTTGGTCTGGTACCATCTCTCTGATTTAGCAAGTGTTTAGGCTTCAAATAAATTTTATTTTTGGTTTCTGATCTTAATTTTTTTAAGCTGAGGTTCTGGTTTCTTTATCGGAAGGTAGATGTATGCGCTTCTGATACTCTTTCATTTCATCTGTCTGGTTTATATTTATTTTCCACCTTTTGTTTTGTTATTAGATTAACTCCTTTCGTTTTCTCCCACAATGTAACAAGGGTTGTTTGGCTCCTTAATTTTTTTGCTTCCTTCCTATCTTTGACTTTTGATATTATATATCTATGCTATATAATCTTTAACATCCCTATAACTTATTTCTTAATATTTGTAGAATTTTGTTGTTTCAAATTATAATAGAAGTTTGGTTCTTTCCAAATTGTGGTGTTAGGTAATAAAAGTGGATTTATGAAATTTTGGCAGTTCTTTTTTGGGGCATAAAATCAATAATCTTTTTGTGTGCGACGCATTAATTTTGGTTGGCCACTTTGTTTCACAATACATGGTTTAAGTATATATTTATTTTAAAAAATTCCGTCGTGACTAGTACATATATAAGATGGAGTTGTTATTATAGGTTGTTTATGAGTAGGCCAGTGGTTGTTATTATAAGTTGTTTATACCCATCTGCCTGGATTACAGCATGTTGCGTATGGGTGAGGGTTAAATATGAGTGGGCTAGTGCAAGTCAGGTTATCTTGGATTGCGTACGGGTTGCAACTCAGGTTATATTGGGTTTGCTTTAGGGTTAAACTACTAGCCCGGTTTCATTCTTTGTTTTGTCTAATTTGTATGAAACTTTAAAAAGATCTGAAGATGCAATTCCATACTAACAATTAGATTGTTCTAGTTACGAATGTTTAATTTGTATCTACTAGACTCAAATTTTATGGAGTTGTTTTTAACTTTTTTTTACATATATACAAGGAAAAGTGTTGAATCATGTGTGTCTTATTAGTGATCTAACTTTAACTTATATACTTGTTTTTTATTAGGTCGTGTAATCTTACCCAAAGAGAAAACATGACATCTTCATCATCTAACTCCTCATCATCATCTCAAAATCAAAGGTAAAACATTTTTTCATTGATTTTGTTTTTTGTATAAATTAATTTGTAGTGAAAACCCATATTAATTGTTATATATTCTTTTGAAGTTTTATTGACCATATAGGGAAATCAGTGTTTAAGACCATATCTCATTTCGAAACATTTGTTGACGGCAAAAAACAAACCAAAACTGTGAATGGAACATGTTTTGCAATAACGAGTAAAGGCTTGTTCGTAACATGCAACCATTTATTTGAGCCGTTCGACCACCTTCATTGGGTATGGATAAAATTAGTATTTCTTATTTATCTCAATTTTAATTCAATTATATATTATTTTAGATTGTAATATAAAAATCTATTTGCAGTTTGACATACGTATCGAAGATAAGCATTGGAGCGAACATTGTCCACCGAACATGTCCATTCATGTTGCTAGTTGTCCTAAATCGACTATAATTTGTAGAGATCGAATTAGAGACATGGCTTTATTCACATTTGAAGGTGCTACGATGAAATCTGAAGCTCATGCTGATATGGTGGTTAAAAATAGTTTCCCTTACTTTGAGTTGGGAGATTCTAGACAACTAAATCAAGGTGACCCTATGCAAATTTCCGGCTACCCCGGGGGCTCGGAGACTATTTGCTACACCACAGGAGTTTTAAGCGCGAAATGTTTTAGGACATTCTCAGGAATAATCAGAAGTCGGTCTAGTGCGGCTTCTAACCCGGGTTGTTCTGGTGCACCGATAACCAATAAGGAAACTGTGATTGGCATAGTGTCTGAAGGCGTTTTAAGAGATATAGAAAGAGGTTTGCTGGAAGAAGGTGGCACTGTCTTCGTGAATACACATCAATTGTCATTCACTCTGCAAGAGAATGAACTGTGTTCGGATATTAAGGAAGATATAAGGAGTTGTCAACCTATATATAATGCATGACGTGCAACATAAAAAAATTAATGGGTCATTATGATTTATTTTCTTTTTTTACCTACAATTTATTTAGAATGTTCAGACTTTGGTTTCTATTATTTCATTAGTTAATTTAGCCATCATTTCAAACATTTTCTCTATATATATCTTAATAGGTAATTTAGTATATTGTGATAATATATATATATATATATATATATATATATATATATATATATATATATATATATATATATATATATATATATATATATATATATATAGAGAGAGAGAGAGAGAGAGATGTGCACACTAAGTTTGCACATCATTTTTTTAAAATAGTAAAAAAATTATGTTTGAAGTGATTTTTTTGTGTGATATTCAAACATTTCAAGGGACTCATATAAAAAAATCATCTCAAAGAAACTTTTTTTTTTCTATTTTTAAAAAATCGGTCAAACTTTCGCTGCTTTTAAGCACTTTCAAAGCTACAAAAGTTTGACCGAATTTTTAAAAATAGCAAAAAAAACTTTTTTTGAGATGATTTTTTTATATGAATTCGTTGAAATATTTAAATATCACATAAAAATTAATTCAAAAATATATTTTTTAATATTAAAAAAAAATCGTGTACGCCAGCACGTGTGTAAACTTAGTGTGCATAAGAGTCTGTCTCTCTCTCTCGCTCTCTCTCTCTCAGAGAGATGGAAAATTAATAATAATTCATTGTATTAATATTTTCTTTAGCATTTTTTTCCAATATATAATGTGAATGAACCTCACAATTTTTCTTGCCACATTCTCTATCACAGTTATGATTTTTTAAACACCTAAAACAAAATTATGTAAATCCTCCAAATTAGAATGAATGAATAGATTTTATTTCATTTTTCCCACCTTTTTAGCTTGGTTTTCATATTTTCTAGTGGACGGCCTTTAATAATTAATAAAATAGACCAAAGTTTGATACAGAAACTTAATGATATAAATATTATAGAAATATGGAACCTATACCACAAGTTGTTCATCCAATCGAAACTCATGCTTCACTTTAATTTAAAACTCAAATTTCAAGCATAAATGATATACCTGTAATTTTAAAATAGAAAATGTAAGAAGTAAAAATAGTATTTGTAGGACCCTTTATAATTGTGTACTTTAGGTGAAAACAATTTTCCTTCAAAACCCCCTTTTCCAATTTTAAGTACGCACCAAGTTTGTGAAACAATTTTACTTAATCCCAATTTTATCTTATTTAATCCTAAACATGCATCTAGTATTATTAAAGGAAGTAAAATAAAGTAAAGTCCACAACGTCGATGTACGAGGAAACCACAAAGGGAAAAAATTTCGAACGGCCTAAGCCACACAATCACTATGATACAGTTTTACAAAGTACAAACAGTAGACTTACTCAATGACTCGATTCCCACAAGCCTTGACGCTCTTCTATGCTTCAACCACTCCTCCAAAGTGCCACGCAAATATCCTTCCACACGCTCGTCCACAACACAAGACTCCACGCATACCTCGGTGTCCACCGATACGGCTTTGGTAACGTCAATGATTCGTAACACGGACTCCAACGCTTCTTCCCCGCAAAACTTCGACGAAACAATTTTGTTAGTGCAAACACAACATCTCTAATAACATATGTTTATGAAAGATCGGATCTTGAAACACAAAGGATGTTTTATACTTGTAAAACCTTTGTAAACATGTGAAGAAAAACATATAGGATCTGTTTTGACTATTTTGTTTTGTACCCACGCAATTCTTAAAAGAAAATGACTTATCTAAAAAAGTTTAAGATGACAGGTAGTTCGAACAAGATCCCTCTGTCGTCTGAACGACTTGGCCATGTCATTTGAAGGACACTGAGATGTCATTTGAACGACATAAAATGTCGTTTGATCCTCCAAATCACAAGGGACGGATCTATACGACTCCAAACAATCCTTATCTTAGAATAAATGAGTTAAAAGATTTTAAAATTATTTTTAATGAAAATGATATCTTTCAAATATATTTTCGAGTCCCATAAACATTATGCGTCCATACCTGAGAGATCGGAACATAATGAATACATGAAACGTACACCAATAAACACAACATGATATATCTTTAAAGCTTGTATACTACATCTTCAAGACAACGTCATAGGCTTATGCAGATTGTGACTCAAAATACAATCCTACAACTTAAACTTTTGTTGTGTCCGAAATTAAGTCAATTACATACAAATTGACACACTTGAAAATTTGTCCTTAAAGTATCTTATAAATAAAATTTGGAAGAAAATAAAATAATATATGCAAATTAAAAATTTACTGGAATGAAGATAATAATAGTAGAAAATATAAAATGGCTTGGACAATTGTTTAGAACAATCAACGAGGAAGGATTTTGTCTCTACATCTTATATTATGGAGAGAGAGAGAGAGAGAGAGAGAAATAAAAAAGTATGGGACGTTTTGTTTTGATTGGAAAACCAAATTATCCAAGCTCCCAATATATATACACATACACATACTTATATATATAAAAAAAAACACAAAGAATAATCGAATAGGCTCCCTCCCAACATCCAGGCGTTAGGCAAGTTAGGCAAATATTGAGCCCACACTTAGTTACAATTTTAGAAAAGATTCGAAAAGATGACACAAAATGATACAAAAGTCGTCGAATTGATGTGACATGTCGTGTTAGTGGTTGATCTTTTTTATACTGAGTCATGTTGTGTCAAAATTATGAGTCAAGCTATCGTGTTTTATCGTGTTAATCATATTTTTATATGGGTATTTTATTTTTAATAGATTAAAATTTTAGAAATCATTTAATATGTGTCATGTCATGTCATGTTTTGTCATGTTCTATTTGGATCGGGTTTGTTGCAATTAAAAAACATGAATTCGTTTCATGTCATGTTTGTATCTAAAAATTCATCATCGTGTCAGCCCGAAACACGGACCAAAATACGAATTGTCACTCTTAACTCGAATATTGTTCTGATGACCGAAGTCAAATATGATAAAATAACTGATGATATTCTTAAAGTTAAATTAACAGAATTACAAAAATGAAATCACTCCATCTAAAAGCAATATTAACTATATTTTTCATCTTGGATTAACATATTATGAACTTAAACTAGAAAGAAAATGGATTATAATTAGGCAAGACCTAAGACATAAGAATCCCATTGTAACACCTTGATTTCCTCGGGGTGAATGTTATCTTAAAATATTGCTAAATCATAACTGAGCCATGCATACTAAGCTAACTAAGAATTTATGAAAGCTAAAATGTCTTACACGCTAATTCAAAAGCTTATCATGATATGAATTTTCTGCATATCTCCTACTGTTGCATTGTGATTCTTGTAGTGTTCATCATTTCCTATAGGTACCTCTGCAAAATAACTGGAAGGAAATGAATCAGCAAAGTTGTTGAATAGGTTTTTACCGATTCTATAGCAAGTATATATAAAGAGAGAGGTTGGAGTGTATATAGAATTCGGTGTTTATCAAACGAAACGGAAGAAAATATTTCTCATAATAACATTAAAAATTAAGAAGGTTGAACTAATAATCTCATTCTTACTAGCTCATTAAGGGTCACATAAAGAAAACCAAGGATTTTTGAACTGATAATCCCATACTTACCAGTTCACTAAGGGGGTATAGAAATAAGTAAGCCATCGGTGTAACCAAATAAATCAACCAATAACATTTTGGGAAAAGTAACATGTTAGGCACACAAAAGTGGCAGTTATACATATGTAGCAATAATCCAGGCTCTCTAACATCTGAGACCAGAGGCCTAACAAAAAAGTTCATGGGACAACACGGCAGTCTACTCCCTAGTTAATTTTAATGCTTGTAATATAATAATGTGCACACAAGTGCAGGGGTGAACGGATTCAATAGGGAGCATGACATCAGTTATTAGGTGAGAAGGGTTAAATTGATCCATATGGTTCAAATTCAAATATCAATGATATTTAATAAAACATGTTGTATGACAGTATTATAACGTGAACATACTAAGAGTAAATAGGAGCTATCATATGGTGATATCAATAACATTATGTAAAACACGCTGATGTAATAGTGAAAAGGTATAAAAACCTACCTTTGGAGTTAGTATAGTGGGCTTATCTTGATTGATTCGCTGTTTCTTTGTCATATTTGACTGGAGATTTTAATACAAGCCTTACTACAAATAATCAAAAATAAATAATTCACTCTACTCCCTAGTTAATTTTGATGCTTGTAATATAATAATTTGCGCACAAATGCAGGGGTGAACTGATTCAATGGGGAACATGACATCAGTTCGTAGGTGAGCAGGGTAAACTGATCCATATGATTCAAATTCAAATATTAATGAGATCCAATAAAATATGTAGTATGACATTATTATAACTTGGACATACAAAGAGTAAATAGGAGTTATCATATGGTGATAGCAATAGCAGTATGTAAAATACGCTGAATGAAATAGTAAAAGGTATAAAAACCTACCTTTGCATTTAGTAGAGCGGGCTTGTCTTCATTGATTCGTTATTTCTTTGTCATATTTGACTGTAATTTTTATACAAGCATTACTATGATTAATCTAAAATAAATTTTTCACTCTACACTTTTCATAATTATATTGTCGTGAGTATTCATGTAGAAAACTCGTATTTATATATAACTCGTGTGCGATGCAAGTAAAAAACTCTGCTTAATCCTTATAACATGTTCAAATATTTTTCTTAGGAAAAATATCCTAAAATAATATTTTAACGTTTATTTGGGTCCTTTAATTGACATAGTGGCCCAAATATGACGTTATAAAAAATAGTGTCTAATTAAAAACATTTTATGTCAAAAAATTCTACTTGACACCTCGATTCCAACAGTACATTCCGTGTATTTTTCTGACCAACGGTTTAAATGATATGAATATTCAAAGTTAAAAAATGTGGCATTTTAACGCGTCGACCTTTAGTCACCGTTTTATATTAAAAGAACACTAGTTTCATTTTTTGACAACATATACGTATAACTAGTATTGTTCAGATAAATAATACGTTATTTAGGTCTCTGTTTTTGTTATTATGTCATAACGTACGTGTGTATACCTATAAATATATATATCCATATACATATATTTACATAACTACACCTATTGACACACACACAAACACACTGTCTACACACATACACATCATTTCTTTAAACTTGCACACACATATATGTGTGTGTGTATATATATATATTAACACACGCACACACACACAAACACACACACACACACACACACACACACAGATATATATATATATATATATATATATATATATATATATACTAGTAAATGTCCGTGCCTGAAGGCACAACGAAAAATTCAAAGTACATGATCATAAAATGGCAAAATTTTCAAAGTACGTAATTGCAAAATGAAAAAAATACGTTTCCGAACATATTATAGATTAAACGCAAATCTTCTAAAAAAATGAAAATGTAAACCACCAAATTTTCATCTAGAATAAATTAGTACCCAAACCGTGGAATCACATAGGAAAACCATTCAAAATGCAGACCAATATCCATAAAAGGCTTTTAAGTCGAGAAATTATTTATTACAAAACCAAATTGTAAATATTTTAGAAAATTTGGACAAAATTTCCTCTATTTTTAGGACTATCCACAACCCTATTTAAGAAATAAAAATACAAATATTCCACAACAATTCTAATACACATCCAACCAACGCTAAAACCCATCTTTTGGGTTAGTAAGGAAGTTGGGACAAACATGTCATGGGAAATACAATAAAAAAACACTCGTGATCAAACCCAAATCTTTAACACGAATATAATTTGTTACTACATGGTCCCAATATAAAAGGAGGTAAAAATTAAAGAAAGGGGAATAAAAACGTGACCCAAAATAGAGAGATAAGTCCCATATGTCGAAGGTATGTAGTCTATGGTTTTATATAAGTACACAATGAACACTTGAAGATCGCCACTGAATTAAAAAATTTGACGACTCCATAACTTCACTTGAGCGGGCTTGGACTCGCATAATTGAGCCCAAAGTTTCAAAACCGCATAATTAGTATAAAGTGAATTTGTTATTGTCACCTCTCTTTCTCAATTCCATCTCTTAATGAAGCTTAAATGAAATAGTAGACTTCTCACGAATTAGTACTCTTAGTGCTCCAAACTTATGTACCGTTGCTCTGGAAATCATCAATCTTACCATATCTGTATTCAACAATCTGTACACATGAAGAACATAATGATTTTAAACCATATCTAACCATATTTGAACAAATTCAAAATAATAAAAAATAATAAAATACACATCTCAGAAATAGAGAGAAGATGGCCACAACAGACTTGATAAAAACTCTAATGCTTAAGGTTGAAAACTTGACAATTATGATTCACTTTGCTCAGTAAATAGGTCGTATGTTGTGCCACAATTTTCATAAGGGTGTTCACATACGTATAACTAGGAAATGATACGAAAAGCTTCCTGTACAAAACCCATTGGCTCATGTGTTGTGCCACAATTATCTAACTAAATAATCAAGTCAATGGCATGAGTTTGGATTTCCTCCTCAAATGACATCTTTAACCAGGTCATCTGATATATATTAAATAGGTTTTCTAATTAAAAAAATTCCAATACTTTTCTCAAATAAGGTAAAAAATGACCTTAAATCCCAATTATGTAATAACTTACATAAACAATATAAACGTCAAAAAAGAAAATAGAATCCAAATGAAAATCACGAATTCTAGTTAGCAGGTTCTAGCCCAAAATCCAAAAGTAAGAACTTCATTTTGAAGCACTAAAAGTATATAGTGTGAAATATTAGTGTATATATACCCCCAAAAATGAAATAAAGAAGAGAGATTTAACCTTAGAGTCGCTATGAGAGACGGAGGTGGCAGTGTGAGCGGCATCGTGGTAGGCAACGTGGAATGCAGTTGAAGGGAGGAAGTGGCATGGGAGAGTTTGTGAGGGGGCAATGGTTGACTCCAGTGCAGCAGTGGGAGCACTGATGTTGTCTTTGTTTTGCACACGCTTTGCATATGCCTTGGTTCCACTAACTAATCATTGATGTCGTCTTCTCAGCTAATCATCATTGCTAACTAAAATCAATTCAATAAAAACTCAAAAAATCATTAGATAACACCTTGCAAAACAAATCGGTCGAATCTTTCGATACTCAATCAAAACTCAAAAAATTGAATGTAATATACCTTGCAAAATAGATACTTATTGTTAACCTTTGTACTATGCCATTGCAAATATCAAGTGTGGTAGTTCACTCTCATTAAAAAATAATAAGATACCATGAACAAACGAATGAAAACTCGAGTCAAAATCATTTTCTATTAGTCCAGTGAGTGATAATAACATAATAATATTCACATTAACATGTCACTGCTCAAAGAAATTCAAAATCGTGAAATTAAAATATCATACCAACTCCAACATCGTGAATAATAGAACCATCTCCAGGACAACCTAATTACATATAAGAACCCTATGTAATGAGACTTAACATAGTTGAAACACAATAGCAAATCCATCGAAAAAACTTGCATTTGATTTATCTTACACCTAAAGTGAATGAGAGTATTAATATAACTGATATAATAGTAAAGTGTGCCAATAATTTAGGAAAATGATTTGAAAATATAACACGACAAAAATTTAGCAATTTAGTGTTTGTGATTTCTTAACACGTCCGGTGTTCTATGCCAATCCGAGAGGAGGAGGGCCGCTGCCGAGAGGAGGAGGTAGGAGGAGCTAGGGCTGCTCTACTCCTACTTGCTGCTGCTTGGCAGTGGCTGGCTGGCAGGGATGTCCCAGCAAAACCCTTAGTACACACAGAAAATAGTAATTATACCTCAATTGATTTTCCAGGGGTATATGAATGCAAATAAACTTAAACATAAAAACTTGAAAATGGCAGTTTTCCTTTAGCAATTTTGAAAGGGGGAGATATAAAAACTAAACGAATTTTTATTTTGAGAAATTATATGGATTCTATTATTTATTATTATACGAAATCTTTACTACATGGATTATAACAATTATAATTATAATTGAACTAATATTTCATGTTTCCAAATAACTTAAATAATGACTACTCACGCAGAACAGTAGAAATGAAAACCAACTAATTTGTTAAATAGACACATATACATAAATAAATAATAAAGTACCTTAGATGTTAGTGGCAGTGGTAGGCAAAACTCAAGCTCCAATTCTTGAAACCTAACAATTTTAAAGAAGTTAATAGAACCACATAGCGTGATAATGAGCGAGTCACAAAAGATTAAAGAGACATAAAATCTAACATGAAACACATAACCAAATTTGGCATCTATTAATATGTCAACTTCATCACAACTGAGATAATATTGCAAAATATAAATGTGGTATTAATGGTCATGAGTTTTTAAAGGGTGAAAATGGTAATCATGTCAAAAAATGAGTGTCGCTTAAAACTAAGACAATATGATTGTGGACTCTTTTCACAAAACTGGATCTGACCATGTCCCCCTCCTCATCAATGCCTATTCCAACTTGATTGGAGGCCCTAAACCATTTATATTCATTTCCCCAAGGTGGACCACCCTGAGTTTTTTATCTTATCAAACATAATTGAAAGGACCCCCTCATTCATTTTAACATCTGACGGGTGTGTGTGTTAATGGTATTCCATGTTGATCTTCGATCTTATTAAATGTCAAAAACTAAATCCAAGCAAACACAATAAAACCAAAAATCAATAGTCAAAACATTCAATAAATAGAATACTCAAACCTGTCGAGATATTTAACCGTATATGAAATATACAATATGTGGAGAAAAATCTATATAGAAACTCACAATCAGTTATGGCTTGATTATGTAGTATGTTCTATCATTGTCAATGAATCCAGGCATTGAAAATATAGACCACTGAGTTTTTCGGCATAGCCCTTTCCACGCTGGAAATAATTGACATTATAACTTGAGGGAATGTTGTAATCTGTTTTGGATCGACCCATAAGCCTCTTTCCTATAGGAGCTTCTTGGTAGCCTATGTTTCCTCTATGTTGGACTACAATTGAAATGGCTAATTGAGATGGCTGAAATTAAGAGCAATACACTGGTTAAAATGGTTGAAATGGCAATGATCATTATACGATCTATAATTGCTATACTAACATTCCACTTAAAATAGTGTTTCGAATTGCTTTTTCTAAAAAAGCTGATTCTTATAACAACAAAAAAACATTATGAAAACATTAACCAAAGTAAGGGTGAAAACAAAGAATAAGAGGCAGTCAGAATGAAAACATTTACCTGTTCAGGTGTTGCACGGGACCCATAATGCACTAACTTTCGTGATAATGCCTTCAAGGCAGTAAATAAGGATTGGACCATCCCAACAACTGATGTAATCTTGAGCCCAAGGCACGAATGCACGCTAATTGTTACGGAATCGGTAGGGACCCTAATGTTTGGAAAGATGCATAAGAGCTCTTCCCAGAGAGGCTTATTGATAGATCTATTGATTTTAAAGGACAACATTTTGAGCTTTTACCTTTTGGGGCAGGTCAAAAGGGTGTTCAGCGATATATGGGAGCACTTATGGTGGAGCTCATTCTCCTCAATCTCTTATGTTGTTTTAATTGGACGTCACCGAATGGAATGACGGAGCAAGATCTATAAGAAGTCGACTTTAAACCTTTTACCCATGATCCATAAGAAGGCAACTTAAGCAGATGAACGCTGTAAAAACATATTTTCCGGATGCCATGTAAGCTAGAAATGAAGGCAATATAACTATACTAACATATTGATAGCCAATAGAACAAAACAGAGTAGAATTTCCACACCTGAAATCAAAAAAAGTAATCAAGTCCCTGGACGACAATATCAAAAGATGTCACAAAACACTTAAACTCCAATAATGATCTAAATAGAAACTGACACTCTAAATAATAGTCATAATAGTGAATAGTGTTTGTTTCTAACATTTAATGAAATTTAAAACGAATATATCAACCAATTCCCAAATTAGCAACTAATTATACAGAGTAAAGATCACCAAGATTGATTGCCCCTATGATGGTAAAATAATACCATTTTAATCAATATTGATCTGATCAATATTGATTAACATGGTATTATTTTACTATCATAGGGGGAATCAATCTTGGTCTGATAGGAATACTTCTTGAAATTCCTCTGATTCCAAAAATTTGAATTCACCCCCAAGCTAATTAGATGAAGGAATGGGACATAATAATGAGGAAAATTGTGACACCCCGCCTAATTAAATATCGGGCAATCACTCCTTTATTAAATTAAAATCAAGGTTAACAGTTGGTTCATTCTTAGCATCACTGTCGTAAAAATAACTTTTCCAATTTAAACACCCTAATTAATTAAGCTAAGTGTCAAAACCATTTTAGACATTACTTTCCAAATTCTATTTATAACCAATGATCTAAAACTTTACATAATTCAATATTAAAGAATCACACCAAAATTTTCCTGGAACATTTAATCCAAATAATTTAAACATTCAACAACTAAATCCCAACATTAAAACTTAAAGTAAAACATCCAGACAGTAATAAATCCCAAAGTGAAAATACTAGAAATAAATGAATCACAATGTCCAATAAAACAACTGGATAATGGAAACGGGCGACACATGCCCAACTGAATAAATATGCTACGAGTGAAATCAAATAAATGAAGTCGTCTAAGCAAGAGGCCTGCAACTCCCACCTAAGCTGCAGCGCGTTCCTTCCAAAGGATCCTATGCAAGATGCCCCTGTGGATGGGCACCTGTAATATATACATATATATATAAGAGAGGAAGTAAAATAGAAACGGGTCAGAGCCCGATAGTGTAAATGATTTAAAATTTGTGTAGCAAGTATTTAAAATATTTACAGGCCAATGCAACAACATATTAGTGTGGCACTCTCTTGAGAAATTCTCACCTCTCTTCTAATGTGCACGCCTATCGCACTAATCTTCCCAACGGTTTATCTTATCTTAGGTTACTCATAAGATTTAAACTGAACAATTTAATTATTTAAGAGGATAATTTCATTTGATCACAAAGTTCTCATTTAAACCTTATTTGCTAATAAAGTTTCCCAGTGTCCCATTATACTTTTCAAAACAAGTATTTCCAAATTGAATTCATGATTCATTTCTTACTTACCATAAACACAATAGGGAGTTCCAAATTTCAGAAATTCATATATATATTAAATACTCGTATAATATATATACTTTAACAGCACCCAATATAAAAATTATGGTGCGGGCATACTCTGTTATCCAATCCCCGTATCACTCGTACTAAGGGAAATACAAGTTCGGAATCACTCTCGATCTATATTAACACATACACAAACAATATTGAGGCGAAGCATAGATTTCAAGTCTCTAAGAGGATAGCACATACCCTCACGTCTCTTAGGACCGTCTAACCATAGATCAGATAGCCTGTACCAAGGATATCTATCTTCTGGGGTACGAGTCAATATCCCCCATAAAGGCACATCGAGATAAGACTGTCCCAGCGCGGTAACCTCAGGGATAGCAAGTAGCGCGGGCATGATTTTCACACGTATATAGTATATGCATAAACACAGTCATATAAATATACTACTATTACCATATCTCTTTAGGTACCTTTCATCACCCATAATATAATATTTATCCTTATTTTTAAATTTTTAGTTATCACGTATAACGGTTCGTCTCTTACTTTAATTGAGGGATTAATCCAACTTACTACGTAACACTCATGGATTCTATCCTCCCAAGTGTAGAATTCAGTAGGTACTCATCTATTTTTCCAACGTAACTATTTTACGCGTCTCTCCCTTTAATGCATAATTTCATCGTCCCTTATATGTAAATATCCTAAAAATGTACATCTCGTCTTACATTAAAGGTCTCATAATTATTAATAAGTCCTACTGGTCTCCTTTACCTTCCAAATTATTTTAATAAGGATGCCCAAATATTTCTACTCATTTAATTTGAATTTAACTATTTCAAAGGGGAAACGTGAGTCTGCCAGAAGGGGTCGATCGATTGATGGCAGGAGCTCGATCGATCGATGCGTCGATCGATCAAACAGGTATATGAATTCTGCAGATTAACAGTTACGGGTTCTACCATCCAACATCACCCAAATTCAGATTTTTAACACCCAAACTCCTAGAAATTCGTACTACAAACATTATAAACCCAAACTAACAATCTTCTACGTAAAGCTTGTGAATTTTCATCAATAACCATGGATTAAAAGGGAAAAACTTGTATAAAACTCATGAACCCTAGAAATTTCTTTAACTTTGTTCTAATCAATCTTTTTCCAGAATTTCTTCTCCTAAAACATCATAAATTCGTGGTTCAACCTCTACATATGAAGGGGGATTTCCAGATTTCCATATATAACATTACTACATGCAATTTCCTATCTCCAACATGGGTTTTCTTCCATGAAACTCATCCTAATCAACCCTAGACTAACATGAGTGATGCATTAACGAAAATAAGCAAGATAAACACTTGCCTGGAATTTTTAGAGTTCTGATATGTGGATGCATTTGGTGTGGTTGCGTTCCCCGTCGCGCGATCTACGCGTTGGTGGTGGTGGCGGTGCAATCGGATGACTTTTTGGCCTTGGATTGCTTGGAAAGCTTCCTCCTTCCCTCTCCTATGGCCGTTCTAAAGTTTTGAGTCTGCTAACCCTAAAGGACTATTCCAAATGGATGATATAGCCTAATAATTTTCGTGGGTTTAATTACCCAAACATGCAAAATGTCTAAAATGCCCTCCCGGGGTGTTAAATAGGCCTAAAAATGCCCCGAAACCCAAACTAAACCCCCGGGTATACTTTTCTGACTATCTCGACCCTTCCGGACACTTTGGCGCACTCAAAATGACCATACGAGCAACTTATAATTTATTCACTTTTATTAATCAATATTTATTCCCGACGCGACACGGGCGCGTCCCGACTCAAATTTCCAAAATTGTCATTTTATTCACTCTTGACATTTAATAGAACCAATATTATATATTACTCTACTCATTAGTAATATTCAACAAAAAGTTTCCCATAATTAATAACTCACATCACGTTAATAATTATAAAGTAATTAATTTCTGAATTTATATTAAATTAATAACTCACATTAAATTTAATAAATCCCCAAATTTATAAAGCATAAAAATACGGGGTATTAGAAAAATTGCTAGAAATTGCAACAACCAACAATCACTCCTAAAGTTTGGGGCTACATAAAGATGGAGTTTTATTATACTTCTTGAAATTCCTCTGATTCCAACAACCACTAATAGCGATTTATTATAATCCATGACTATGACACCAATACCAAATTCGAATCCCAAATCATGAAATCTCAAAATAGGGAATTTCAAATGATGAAATCTATAAAACTTTTAATTTTTGATATTGTAGGGTCACGAAGAAACTCATTAAACTTAATCAATAACCAAATTATGCCTTTTACCACATTAACATAACAATATAACAACTGTTACACAATGTTATCAACAAGAACCATATAACAGTCCTAAGAGATAGAGAAATAACCTTACATTAAGGATAAATAATTGAGGAACAATACACCTTTATTCAATGATCAAGCGAAGTACCTAAAAGATCAAATGAAATCATAATTAGAAATTAAAATGTAATGGTGCTATGTTTTCAACATAAACCTATTGTAATAACTCAAATGTCCACACATCAAATTCACTAGAGAAAACATGTTGTATGCATATATGTTGAATCATGTGTTACTAAACTAAAATCAAACCAAATTGTAAATCAAATCATATTTGAAATGACGTTGCAACCCTTTTTGCATAACTCTCGCTACTTTTTCACATTTGATGTAGCTGCCACGTCAAATTCACATTTGATGCAGTGGTCAGCGACGTATCTTTAATGATCTTAGTCATAGTCGCTGAAATAAACCACACGTTACATTAATACATAGCATATAAACAAATAAGAAAAAAATAATAACGCCCCTTTTACAATTCATAACACCAAAACCGTGATCTTCTCGTGACTCCATTTTTGCAGAAATTGCTCCACCAATGCACATTGCATTCCTGGAATACATTCTTTGAATCACTCTAAGAATTGTCCATGTATCGAGCTCGATGTACTAATGAACGTTAACTAAGGTCAAACCATGTCCCCAAGAGAGACATGTCAGTTCAATTACACAATGCAATTCTCAAGACCAATTCCTAATTTCTCAATAAAAGTGACAAAAACTAAAAGTTCACTTATCAATCAATTTCCTATTTTCCTCTTGAAAGAAGTAAAAACTAAAATAAGAACAAAAACATCAGTAACTAAAAAGAAATTAAGAAAGGAGTGCATAAGAAAATTTCCAAATTAATGTCATGAACTCAATTTAACTCGCAAACAAAAGGTGTACATACGAAAAAAAAATAAGGAATACACATGTCGGGAACTCATTCCTTGGGTTGGATAAATCAGCGGCAATACATAATCATTGGTTAGCATTAGCTAAGAAACTGTCGGGAACTTTCACACCTGATGATGAAGCTTATTGCATGGAGTTTTACTTGATTGTACAAAACATTTATAATTCCTGTACAAAATTTTAAAAAAAATAAGAACACAAAAAGAAAAAAAATATGGAAGATGAAATTTTCAAACTTCTAAAATAACCCAAAATTATAAGAAAAACAACTTAAAACTAAAAAAATAAGGTTATAAAATAACTTAAAACTAAAAAACAATAATCATAAACCCATATGAAAAATCCCATTTCATAAACCCAAATCTGTATATTCGGAACCATATCCCCTAATCCTAAAAATGTGAAATACTTATGAAAATGTAACAGTAGATCTGAAGGGTAAGTAATGTAGATGTATAAAGAAATTATCACTATAAATGACCTATGACTAATGTAGATGTACATGTTAAAACTAAGGGTAAGTAAACTAAGATATGAGAATGAGATATCATACCAGCTAGCTTCGGGTAACATGTATTAGCTATGAAGTACCCAAAGTTAGATCTGCAAACAAAAACATGTTAGATCTAAAAATTAAAACCCCAAACTAAATATTAAAACCCTAAAACACATAATACTTTCTCCCCTTAAAAACAAAAACATGTCAGATCTACAAATCAAAACCGTAAAAAATTGAAGTCCGTATGTGGTTAAGGCGGCGGCATGGATCAGATGCGGAAACCTCAGAGCTCGGATGGTGGTGAAGGAGAGGGAAGTAGCATAGATCTTAGGGCGGCGACATGGAGCTGAAGGCGGCGACAGCATGGAGCTGAGGGTGAATGGGAGAGACGTGCGTGTTGAGGAGGTTTCTTCTTGTGAGGATTTGTTTTGTGAGGCTGATGTGAATGGGAGAAACGCGTGTGCTGAGGGCTTGTCTTGTGAGATCCATTTTGTCTTTCGATCTCAACCCCAGATTTTGTACATGTGGAAAAATATAGACCCTTTGATTAGTTTGATAAACATACATATAAGAGGAATAGTAAAACACCATTATCCCATATTATATATATATATATATATATATATATATATATATATATATATATATATAGACGCGTATATAAACACACACACACTTAAAAATAAAACACACCTCCCAATTTAGATCACACGCACATCATTATTTATATATACAGGGTACAACACACACTACCATATATATATATATATATATATATATATATATATATATATATATATATGCACACACATACATACAATACTACTCTTATGCGGACTGTCCCGCATTTCAATAGTGCTGACTGGACATGTTTCACATGGCGGTGGGCCCAGAAGAGAGACAAAACCTATAATTTAGCCGATAATTTCTGCATTCACCGTGAGGTGACATATGTCCAGTTCGCACTGTTAAAATGCGAGACAGTCTGTAGAAGAGCAATATTATATATATATAGAGAGAGAGAGAGAGAGTCAGGCTCTCATACAAACCAAGTTTACATACCACTGGCGCGGACCCATTTTTATAAATGATTTTGAGTTGAATTTTTTTATGTGATATTTAAACATTTCGGAGGACCCATATAAAAAAAATCAACTGAAAATAACTTTTTTTGCTATTTTTTTAAAAATCGATCAAACTTTCCCAGGTTTTAAAGCATTTTAAAAGCTGTGAAAGTTTGACCGATTCCTTAAAAATAGCAAAAAAACGTTATTTTGAGCTGATTTTTTTATATGGTTCTATTGAAATGTTTAAATTCCATATAAAAAAATTCAACTCAATTTTTTTTTTTTACTATTTTAAAAAAATCGGTATGTGAACTTGGTGTGTATATATATATATATATATATATATATATATATATATATATATATTAGTGAGAGGATTAAAAATAAAAGAAAAGAAGAGTAAAAAAAAAGCATACATATTACGGAGAAAGAAGGAGGAAGTGAGTTTCTTTCTTTAAAAAACAAATTTTTGTTAGTTTTTATACAAAGGGGGTAAGTCGGCTAAGTCTATATTTTCCTCTTTACTTTCCGTTTTTTTTTCCTTTATGTGGCGGTTTAACCTTTTTTTTAATTCTCAAAAGGGATAGTGTAAGTCCTTTTTTTCTTTCTTTTTTCTAAACAACCGAATGGGGCAAAATGATGAAGATGTATAAGTTGTTTTTATTTTTCTTCTTTTAACCCCTAAACTTTATTTTTGAGAGTTTATAGTTTATACCATATAAGCTTTATTGTTTTTATTTAAGCAACAAAACTAAATTTGGATCTTAGCATATTCAGTGTAAATTTAACATAAAATTTACTTTAAATATAATATTTGACACATGTAGAAAAATGTCTACTCGGTATTTAAAAAGTTATTATTTTGTGTCGATAAAAAATGAAATTGTCATTTTGGCACATAATTAATTCAACATAAATTACAATAAACGTCAAGGTATTACACCCATACTTCCAACTAATTATAGATGTGGGGGGGGGGGGGGTGTTACTTCGCGAGGGTGAAACAAACATAATGAATTTAGGAGGCTACAATTGTCTATCAATGAAGCGAGGAGGAAAGGGGCAGAGGGTGGTAAATGTGGGTGGGGGTTTATAAAAGCACTCTATGAAGCTACGACTACTTTCATGGAATGTGAGGGGAATGAATGACTCCAAGAAAAGAGGAATAGTGTTATTTGGAGTCGTGAAATTTGAGTCGTGAAATTTTAAGGTGGCATCCACATATATTATGCTTACAAGAGTCAAAGTTAAGGATCATAGATTTGGAATTAGACAACGCGATACGGGG
Organism: Sambucus nigra; assembly: GCA_949130495.1. Lineage (NCBI taxonomy): Eukaryota > Viridiplantae > Streptophyta > Magnoliopsida > Dipsacales > Adoxaceae > Sambucus > Sambucus nigra. The sequence goes on from OX422223.1 coordinate 419,689,054, forward strand.
AGATGGCATGGCTAAATTGTGTTATTTCGAGACAAAGCATAGTTCTAGGGCAGTTATTGTGATACGGGACTATAGTGTGGTCTGGAAATTTGACACCCCACCTATTAAAATAATGGGTGACCATCCCTATACTAAAATAAATAGGAAGCTCAGACTGGCTCATTCTTAGTATCATTTTCGAAAGATAAATTAATTACTAATAGCCTATTAAGCCCAATGTCAATTTTTAAAAACTTATTAACTTGCTTATGAAAAACTTCCATTCATAAAACAAAGCATTCCAATAATATAAATACACATTCACCACACAAATGAATGAAAGGTTGAGCAATAGAATAAATAAATAAATACACCAAAAAACTCTTAATAAATATCAATATAGTTATCGACCTGAAACTGAAATACAATCAAGTTTGCATAATGTAAAGACTGTCGGATATTGGGAGACATGTCCTGAATAAAGAAGTGAATAAAATCCTATCTAGATAGCAAGGAGAGATACTTCTAATCGATATATGTAGTCCTCCACAGCTGCTGCAGCATCGTATGACTGGAAAGATAATCACACATGGCGTCCCTGTGAATGGGCACGTAAAGATTTTTGAAAAGATTTATTTTGAAACGAGTCAAAACCAAAAAATGTTTGAAAATATTTTATAATTATTTAAATTGCAAGGACAAAACGTGGAATACTTTTTCATATTTAAACTTGTGTTGTACTCGCATGAGATAATCCTCACCACTTATAAATAGTGTGCCTCTAACACATTAAATTTAAACACCCTAGTTATGCCACCCTGCCTAACTAGTATAACCGCTTATCTTAGTTCCACACGATAAACTTCTAGCCAAACTGTGTCACACATATTTATACATTGCTTTAATTCTCAGTTACCTAACACATGCTTAATCATTGTAATTCTAATCATAAACCGATTCATATAACTTCACACTAGTTATTAATTCAATGTTCAGACATTTGTTTAATTTATGCATATATATTTAACACACTTATATACGCATAAACATATCACATATTGTACACATACATATATATCACTCGTTATATACATATAACCGCATCCCTAGAGCTGAGACCTCAAGGAGCATTCTCTAGCATGCTATCAGGCTCTAGGTACGACACGTATGACTCCTGGACCCACGGGTCAGAATCTCACCACCGAACTCAAATCATAAACATATAAATGGATGTAGTCATAGACTTACATTCGTGGGTCGTAATCATACCACATTACCCCACTAGACTTTAAACTCACACACAGTGGTCATGCGACAGTCCTATGACCAAGGGGAATCGATCCGACACCTGCTAGTCAATGCCAGGGTGGACCGCCCACTACACGCAACCTCAAACGATATCATCCATAGAGTAGGTATGTTTACATATATCAATCACACAGATATATCCACACACACACACACACACACACACACACACACACATATATATATATATGGGAGAAGGGTGTTTGAATTGTAAAATAATCCAACGATCGTGGTGCGATCTAAGGGTGCCAAAGTGTGTCATGTCATAAGAAAGACATATGACATGGCAAAGGAGACAAATCACCCTTCTAACCCCCCAAACCTTACGCGACCTCTCATGCTATCCCCATCTCTCATCCAATGCTTCCCCTTTCCCCAAACACTACCCCTCTCATTCTAATCTCGTATATCATTCTCTCTAACGCCGCCCCTATTCCTCTTAATTCCTCCTCCTCTCCGCCCCCTATCCTTTGCCCATCGCCCTTCCCCCACAACGAAACCACGCACACTCCCACCAAGGCTCTTGCCGCCCCTCTAAGGCTGCAGTGAGTGGGGACCATTAATTTTAATTTTTTTTGAAAACGTAGTATGATTATTATGTAAATTTAATTCAATATTTTTCTATTTTAGATTTAGGTGTTTTGTTTATGTTGGTTTAATTTTAGAGCATTGTTATGTTTCATTGCAAATCCTTACTACTGTTGGGGTCTCATTGCAAATCTTTACAATCATTGGGGTTTTTCACTTATATTTTTGTGGGTTTTTCGTTCCAGATTTATCGAGCATCAACAATGGGTGTTTAATTTATCGTTTGATGAGGCCAATCTGTGTTTTTATAGTGTCACTAATGGGTGTTTAATTTTGGGGGGTTGTTTTATTTATTATAATAATAATGATTTCTATGTATTTGTGGTATTTGCAAGAGATATCTTGGATATGATGTGGATCTCCATCTATAGTGTCACTAATTCTCCATCAAACAGGCCAGACTTAGACCGCCTTCTGTAAGTTCACTTGATACGCCAAATTTTGGCCAACACAAATAAATTATAGAATATGTAATATATATAGCATTAAAAGTTTCTATATGCACATAAAATTTTATGTGTACCTAATTTATTTTGTCGGAGCAAAAAGGTACAAGCACTTCAATCCAAAAAATTTATAACTTAGTAATTTTGTGAAATAGTGTACTTATATAGAAATAGTGCACTCCAAATGATTGATTACGGGGGTTGCCTTTTGGAGTAAAAGTAAAGGTATTTTTTGTCCTACTCGGAACAATAACATGAGTTTTCGAGGTACTCAGTTGTGGAGCTATAGAAACAAACTAGGTAATGGGTCTTTTACTCATTTATTTGAGGTTATTTTAATTGTTTGTGTGGCGTATTGAGTTTGAAATAACTTTGTTTTAGATATTTATTCCATTTGAACATCATTAAAAAATGATTTGATAAAAGTCTCACGTTTTATATTTTCTACGTTGGTTATATATTTAGGATGAGAATTTGTATTAGGAATAAATAAAACCTATCTAATATAAATGTAAAATGTCAAATTTACATTTACATTAGATGCAATATAGCACAAACTGAAAATGAGAAGTTTAACTCCTCAACACTTTGGCTGGTATTTGTGTTTTAGTAATCACTGTGATTTCAATAAAGCATCTCTAAAACATCGGTAGGACATATCATGCTTGGGTTTAATTTCAATATTAAATATTGGAGTATCTTTCTTGGTTGAATTTCCAAGAGAATGAATGAGCAGTAGCAACACTACAACTCAATTGTGATCTGTTAGGGAAATTTTTACAAATAAAAGAGGTGGTGAAACTTCTCGAGAGCACCATGTTGATTATGTCTATTATATGATAATTAGGCCATGTTTCAATTATCCCTTTATTTTCTTAATTTATGAGACTTATAAGTTCATATGCCAAGCAAAGATACAATTTTAGATTTGTGATCTGTTCAACTACGCATTTGAGGAACATAATGAGTTTTCTACTTTCTTGTAAGTTTCTCCAATAAATTTCTTCAGATTGTGACACCCCGCCTAATTAAATACCAGGCGATCACTCCTTTATTAAATTAAAATCAAGGTGAACAGTTGGCTCATTCTTAGCATCACTGTCGTAAAAATAACTTTTCCAATTTAACACCCTAATTAATTAAGCTAAGTGTAAAAACCATTTTTAAACATTACTTTCCAAATTTTATTTTCGAAAACAAGATTTAATTATTTACAACAATTTAATATATAATGAATCACACCACAATAATCCAGGAACATATAATCCAAATAATTTAAACATTCGACAATTGAATCCCAACATTAAAATTTAAAGTGAAACATCCCGACAATAAAAATCTCAAAGTATCCATACTACAATAACTGAATCACAATGTCCAAATAAATTGACTAAATAATGGAAAGGGCGACACATGCCCCACTAAATGAAGATACTAGGAGAAGAATCAAGTAAATGAAGTCGTCTAAGCAAGTGGCCTGCAACTCCTACCTAAGCTGCAGCACGTTCCTTCCAAAGGATCCTATGCAAGACGCCCTTGTGGCTATATATATATATATATATATATATATATATATATATATATATATATATATATATATATATATATATATACAAGAGAGAAAGAGAAATAGAAACGGGTCAGAGCCCGATAGTGTATATGATTTAAAAATTCGTTTAGCAAGTATTTAAATTGTTTACAGGCCAATGCAACAACATATTAGTGTGGCACTCTCTTGAGAAAGTTCTCACCTCTCTTCTAATGTGCACGCATATCGTACTAACCTTCCCAACGGATTATCTATCCTCTACCGCACTAAACTTCCCAATGGTTTAATTTATCTTAGTTTACTCGTAAGATTTAAAATTGAACAATACAATTGTTTAAAAGGGAGATTTCATATAGTAACAAAGCTTTCATTTTATCCTTATTTATTAATAAAGTTTCCCAGTGTCATATTATACTTTCTCAAAACAAGTATTTCCATTTTGAATCGTCAAACATGTCCTACTTACCATATCACAGTAGGCAGTTCCAAATTTCAGAATTTCATATATATATTAAATGCTCGTATAATATATATATTGTAACAGCACCCCACATAAAAACTATGGTGTGGGCATACTCTACTATCCAATCCCCGTATCACTCGTACTAAGGGAAATAAAAATTCGGAATCACTCTCGAACTCTATTAACACATACACAAACAATATTGAGGCGAAGCATAGATTCCAAGTCTCTAAGAGGATGGCACATGCCCGCGTCTCTTAGGATCGTCTGAACTATCGAATCGATAGCCTGTACCAAGGATATCTATCTTCTAGGGTACAAGTCAATATCCCCCATAAAGGTCCCATCGATATAAGACTGTCCCAGCGCGGTAACCTCAGGGATAGCAAGTAGCATGGGCATGATTTTCACACATAGATAGTATATCCATACACAATCATATAACTATACTAATATTACCATATCAACTTTAGGTACATCTCAAATTCCATAGTTACGACATTTATCCTCATATCTCATTATTAGTTATCGCGTATAACGGTTCGTCTCTAACTTTAATTTGAGGTATTATTCCAACTACTACGTAACACTCATGGACTCTATCCTCCCAAGTATAAAGATTCAGTAGGTATTCATCCATTTTCCATCGTAACCATCTTACGTAAACTCTCACTTTAATACGTAGTTTCACCATTTCTTATATATAATATCCCAAAAATACAACTCTCGTCTTACATTAAAGGTCCCAAAATTATTCATCTACCCTACTGGTCTTCTTTATCTCCCAAAACATATTTACAAGGGTGTCCAAGAATTATTTCTCATTAAAGTGATTTCAACTAATTTAAAAAGGGAAAATATGAGTCTTCAAGGAGGGGTCGATCGATCGAGGTCTGGGGCTCGATCGATCGAAGCTCTTAGCTCGATCGATCGATCAAGCAGGTATGGCTAATTCTGCAGTTACCAGTTACGGGTTTTCAAACAAAACTTCATCCAAATCCTATCTTTCAATACCCAAACGTACAGAAATTTATACTACCAATTATATAATTCCATTCCATACATATTTACGTAAAGCATGCAAATTTCTGTTAATAATCATGGATTAACAAGCCCAAATTTCATGTAAACCTCAAGAACCCTAGAAATCTCTTAATCATGATTCTAATATGTTTTTCCCATAATTTTCTTCTCTTAAAACATCATAATTTCATGGGTTAATCCTCTACATGTGAAGGTGGGGTTTCCAGAATACCATATAAATCAATACTACATGCGAATTCCTATCTCAATTTTTGGGGTTTTCTTCCATAAAACTCATCATAATCATCCCTAGACTAACATGAGTGATGCATCAACGAAATAAGCAAGATAAACACTTGCCTGGGATTTTCGACGTTATGGTTTGCGGATGATTTCGGTGTGGTTGCGTTCCCCGTCGCGCGATCTACGCGTTGGTGGTGGTGGCGGTGCAAACGGATGGATTTTGAGCCTTGGATTGCCTTGGGAGCTCTCTCCTTTCCTCTCCTATGGCCGTCACTTGTATTTGGTTGTTCTAACCCTAGAAGGCAACCTTAGACATCTGATATAACTCTTAAAATTTCGTGGGTTTAATTACCCATAATTACGAAATGTCCAAAACGCCCTCCCGGGGTACTAATTAGGCCTAAAAACGCCCCAAGACCCAAGCTACACCCCCGGGTACACTTTTCTGACTATCTCGACCCTTCCGGACACTTTGGCGCACTCAAAACGACCATACGAATAACTTAAAAATATTTCACTTTTATTAATCAACATTTATTCCCGATGCGACACAGGCGCGTCCCACTTAAATTTCCATAATTGTCATTTTATTCACACGTGACAATATTATAAAAATAAATCTCATATATTACTATACTCATCCAGTAATATTCAACAAATAACAAATTTCCAATAATTACTAACTCTCGTCACGCTATTAAATATTAAAAACAACATTCTAGATTAAAATTAAATTAATTTATCTCAATTAAATTTAATAAATCCCTAAATTTAAAATCCATAAAAATACGGGGTATTACGTACTCCCCCCCCCCCCCCCCTAATAACAGAATTTCGTCCCGAAATTCAGAAAATAAGGCCTATCAGGTAGTACAATTCTTGATATCCTTTTTCGTACGCAAACTATTTACATCGTAAGTCGCTCAATCACCGTAGCCCTTTCCTCACAGCAACCCTGTTTTACATTCTCACTAGAGACACTTCACATTGCGCTCCCAACCGACATCATTTCGAATAGGTCACGCCTATACGTTATAATTTTCCATTATCTCACTATCATTGGGAGGTCGCACCTCACTACATGTCAACTACTCGAATTTATTCATAAACAAAACTCCCATTCTGGGAAAATCATACGAACATTTGACCACTTTTGCTCGCCTAAAATAGTCGTGGAATTCCACCATAGTTATCGGATGTTTTCTCGACCGATCCAAAATTTCTGATTATCTACTCACCTCTAAACATACGGAAGGAGAATAGCCGAGGTTCTTCCATACGAAAATCTTGATAAGCACCTCGTACGCGACAAACAGGTACGAGTGCTTCTATAGAGCATTCCTGAAATCATCGTACCAAGATTCCAAAATCTCCTTCACGTGACTCCTCAAATCTTTAATCACCGTGCGCCTATTCCCTGGCTAAGGGTGATACATCCCACTCGAAACGAAACCTTATCTCCATTGGTTCCTGAAATCCCATATCAAAGGTGGGATTCACAAATCTCATCCTGATTCAGAAGTTTAAACTGCGTCGGACCATGCATTGGCGCAATCCTTCCTTTCAAAGGAAGTCTGGGAATACTAGTTATTATTGTAAACGAGTCCAAAGGAATATCAATCACTCCCTTCTCTGCTGCTTAACTCACATGTTCGGGATGAACCCTTGATCTTGTTTTGAAGATGGCAACCCATCTAAGGACTGTACCGACTTTACCGACTTCTTCCAATTTCAGGAATTGTTGATAAACAAAAAATTCTTTGGTTGATTCTCCTCTTTCAACCAAACCTTACCTATGGGCGGTGCATGTAGAGACTATTCCTACGTCCCGCTAAACATCGATTTTTCCCTTGAAATGTTACACATTAGGTGACACGTAATACTCCCCTTCCTTCCTTGGTGTATGACGAAAGTTCCACCCGTGCTCTTCTCTCTCCACGAAGCGCACTTCTGGATCTCTTATACCATACTAACATCATCACCCTTTGTATGTGCGAGTCGCTCTCACATTTAACTACTAACAACTCCGCTCTGAGTGTTCTTTATAATAATTAAATTATGCTCCATTTAAGGAATACCCCTTCTTAAATGGCTTCCCACAGCCTTCCAATCAAATTATTTTAATTGCACACTTACGTATGGATTATCGCCCCTCATGTGACGTTTAATCCACTCTATCACTTCCACTTTGCTATACTAGTCCCACAAACATATATTTCACACGTCTATAACTACGTCCCTTCGACTCAGACGATCTTAACTGCAGTTAACCAAGATGCCCACATTTTGCAACACCCCTATCGCCCTAGGAGAGCGAACAACGTGTTACCCATCTGTAGGACTAACTAAATTCAACGAAATAGAAGGAATAGGCCATTCAAATTCCATGACAATAAAAGAGAAATAACAAATCTCAACCTTTTTCAGATAAGTTCAACAATTTTACCAAATCTGTATATCAACCAAAATAAATCACTAACGCTCTATTCATCAAAATAATTACAGATCATCTCTTTGGTATAATAAAGTTCTTTCCAGATAATCCATGTTAAAATCATTCCAACTCTTTGTTCACCTTGTATTCTGAACGCGGTTACAACACTTGGGTACTCTCAATCACCCTAGAAATCATTTTTTTTTATTTCCTCCTTATCATCATTCCACCCTTCAACTCGTGGGGATAACTTCAATGTTTTCTTACCACACAGCGGCTCGAGTGGCTTTAAAACAAAATTCAACTTCCAACTTACATATATAATTACTTGATCCCGTTTCGACCAGGGTACCGAACTCATGGAATAGTGACCAAACGTCTCCCTATTTCCAACCTTACGCTAAGTTTCATGCGTGGGATGTCTCGCAAAGTGAAATCAAATCAAGGAACCCTCCCGATACACTACTACCTAGCATTGTCGGTTATCGAAATCCGTTAGATCCTCCGTCCGTGGCATGTACCCCTTTATTCCGTCTCTTGACAGAAAAGTTACAATTTCTCCCGTAATTATGCTTAACAAAGAACGTTTCACCAATTTCCCTATCGTCCCGTATTGGTTGATGGTAATCACATTCTATAAACCTCGGATACATATGATCGAAATTCTCGAAATTTCCTGTCCCTAACATTAGGGGTATAACTCTTAACTCCCACATCTCTAGAGGATAGATATAACAATGCACTCTTCCTATCATTAAGTCCGGAGTGCTAAACATAATACTGAGTCAAGTCTTTTCGCTCAACGGTAAATCCTGATACATACTGAATCATACTAACAACGTCTATACATACATGGGCGTCGAATATCTCGAGCCCACTATCTCCTTCGAAGTCTCTAGGATAGATAATATAAGTTGAGTCCAACCTTCTTACGAGTAAAGCCTCGCTAAAATAAAACACGCTGCACTAATGCAACTACTCCGTTAGCTTTGCCATAAATGCCCACTATCGTACTAACCATTTCTATAACATTTTATCAAAGATAATACCATACTCGTGTATCGCATCACTACGACGAGTAATTTCAATAAAGCACATAACACTAGTAATATACTCATTCATCCTCCGTGGATAGCACTAAAGAAAAATACCGCTACACTGGGGTAAAAACATTCACATAATGGTAACGTTTATAATTTTATGCATTAAACTCGTCTCACATGCTAATCTAGCAATGTATAAAATATGGTGACTCACTCGTGTCAAATAGACACGCCGCATCCTCTGAGGATACAACTTATACTTCTACCTTGTCAATCGTCTTAACTGCGCAAATGATTTTCGGACGTAACACGTCCACTCAAACCAAACAAAATTTCTTTAATCGTTGCCGTTTACTAGGCACCATATCCTTGTCCTCTTACTCACTTTGGAACATATTATCACGAGCGATTTCACTCCGCACAAAATATCTCAACACATAATCCACTTACCACCTATCCTATTAACCAGGTTAGGATTGTCCTTCTCTCGGACTTTAGTAAATTCGATTCCTGTTATCCATCCCGATTGTTCCCTTAGATTTTTAGGCCATACAAATCATGTTACTATCTATAATAGTACTTACTGGATTTACCATCACTTGGTAAGAATTTAACTATTTGGAGCATTTAAATGGGTTCCCTGATGGGTATCCACATCCTTTTGTGGTGCTATACCACCACTGTTGTATTCAGTCTTATTCGGGACTAAATTCTTCGATTTCTTTTAACTTTCCCCACAAAGAAGCGTTCTATATTGACCAAATATGACTTTGTCAACCTCTGAATCGGCCGTCCATCAGAATTTTCTCCTTGAGTGTTATCAACTATTATTATGAGTTAGTCTCCCACTTGGAGTCATTTCCTCCACTCGTATCTACATCTTTCGATACAAAATTTGCTAACGATTAGGATTCATATTCACAATTTGGACTTCTGTCATGCCCTCCCGCGATGAGTTCAGAACCACGTTTGCTTCTCATCCTGAACAGTTGAGGGAGGAACATACGGTCAACACTGTACCTAAGGTTCTCCTATAGGCATAGAATTCCACTTGTAAAATTGGTGGTTGACTCCAACCATTATAACTTCGTCCCGAAAGCCAAGAAAATTTTCTCTAAATTTTCACTTTCGATTTGCCTCACTCCATCCTATATCTAAACCTTTGGTTACTTTACCTCCTTTGGTAAACACATACAATCTCCGCATTTCTAGAATTCTCACTGACAGTTCTCCACATGTTTTGTAACAGGTTGGTTGAGTTTACTCTCGTACCTTATTCGATCATAACAGCACTTGGAAATCATTGCTGCGCCCTAGTCACCTTTCTAGTCGTGGATTCTCGTGCCATAATGGAGGTGACCTCAACTACGGTCATCATCCTAGGATATATTTTATAGTCTCATCTGGGCCTTGCCTCTTGATGTACACTTAACGGTCCTCTTCTGACATCTGTCATCGCTCAGCACACGCACATATCCGAACGAAATTAGAATTCACAAATGTATACACTTTATAGCAGGAGAACGAAATCTCGTCAAAGAAATCGACAATCCTAAACATAGGGCTCTATATCAAACAAAGCAACGCTGAAAGCATAATAAGCCGCACAGATCCTAAAAGACACTAGAACCTGATGCTCTGATACCACCTGTGACACCCCGCCTAATTAAATACCGGGCGATCACTCCTTTATTAAATTAAAATTAAGGTGAACAGTTGGTTCATTCTTAGCATCGCTGTCGTAAAAATAACTTTTCCAATTTAACACCCTAATTAATTAAGCTAAGTGTCAAAACCATTTTTAAACATTACTTTCCAAATTTTATTTTTGAAAACAAGATTTAATTATTTACAACAATTTAATATATAATGAATCACACCATAATAATCCAGGAACATATAATCCAAATAATTTAAACATTCGACAATTGAATCCCAACATTAAAATTTAAAGTGAAACATCCCGACAATAAAAATCTCAAAGTATCCATACTACAATAATTGAATCACAATGTCCAAATAAATTAACTAAATAATGGAAAGGGCGACACATGCCCCACTAAATGAAGATACTAGGAGAGGAATCAAGTAAATGAAGTCGTCTAAGCAAGTGGCCTGCAACTCCCACCTAAGCTGCAGCTCATTCCTTCCAAAGGATCCTATGCAAGACGCCCCTGTGGCTGGGCACCTATAATATATATATATACAAGAGATAAAGATAAATAGAAACGGGTCAGAGCCCGCTAGTGTATATGATTTAAAAATTCGTTTAGCAAGTATTTAAATTGTTTACAGGCCAATGCAACAACATATTAGTGCGGCACTCTCTTGAGAAAGTTCTCACCTCTCTTCTAATGTGCACGCCTATCGTACTAACCTTCCCAACGGATTATCTATCCTCTACCGCACTAAACTTCCCAATGGTTTAACTTATCTTAGTTTACTCGTAAGATTTAAAATTGAACAATACAATTGTTTAAAAGGGAGATTTCATATAGTAACAAAGCTTTCATTTTATCCTTATTTATTAATAAAGTTTCCCAGTGTCATATTATACTTTCTCAAAACAAGTATTTCCATTTTGAATCGTCAAACATGTCCTACTTACCATATCATAGTAGGCAGTTCCAAATTTCAGAATTTCATGTATATATTAAATACTCGTATAATATATATATTGTAATAGCACCCCACATAAAAACTATGGTGCAGGCATACTCTACTATCCAATCCCCGTATCACTCGTACTAAGGGAAATAAAAATTCGGAATCACTCTCGAACTCTATTAACACATACACAAAAAATATTGAGGCGAAGCATAGATTCCAAGTCTCTAAGAGGATGACAGATGCCCGCGTCTCTTAGGACCGTCTGAACTATCGAATCGATAGCCTGTACCAAGGATATCTATCTTCTAGGGTACAAGTCAATATCCCCCATAAAGGTCCCATCGAGATAAGACTGTCCCAGCGCGGTAACCTTTGGGATAGCAAGTAGCATGGGCATGATTTTCACACATAGATAGTATATCCATACAAAATCATATAACTATACTAATATTACCATATCAACTTTAGGTACATCTCAAATTCCATAGTTACGACATTTATCCTCATATCTCATTATTAGTTATCGCGTATAACGGTTCGTCTCTAACTTTAATTTGAGGTATTATTCCAACTACTACGTAACACTCATGGACTCTATCCTCCCAAGTATAAAGATTCAGTAGGTATTCATCCATTTTCCATCGTAACCATCTTACGTAAACTCTCACTTTAATACGTAGTTTCACCGTTTCTTATATATAATATCCCAAAAATACAACTCTTGTCTTACATTAAAGGTCCCAAAATTATTCATCTACCCTACTGGTCTTCTTTATCTCCCAAAACATATTTACAAGGGTGTCCAAGAATTATTTCTCATTAAAGTGATTTCAACTAATTTAAAAAGGGAAAATATGAGTCTTCAAGGAGGGGTCGATCGATCGAGGTCTGGGGCTCGATCGATCGAAGCTCTTAGCTCGATCGATCGATCAAGCAGGTATGGCGAATTCTGCAGTTACCAGTTACGGGTTTTCAAACAAAACTTCATCCAAATCCTATCTTTCAATACCCAAACGTACAGAAATTTATACTACCAATTTTATAATTCCATTCCATACATCTTTACGTAAAGCAAGCAAATTTCTGTTAATAATCATGGATTAACAAGCCCAAATTTCATGTAAACCTCAAGAACCCTAGAAATATCTTAATCATGATTCTAATCTGTTTTTCCAAGAATTTTCTTCTCTTAAAACATCATAATTTCGTTGGTTAATCCTCCACATGTGAAGGGGTTTCCAGAATAACATATAAATCAATACTACATGCGAATTCCTATCTCAATTTTTGGGGTTTTCTTCCATAAAACTCATCATAATCATCCCTAGACTAACATGAGTGATGCATCAATGAAATAAGCAAGATAAACACTTGCCTGGGATTTTCGACGTTATGGTTTGCGGATGATTTCGGTGTGGTTGCGTTCCCCGTCGCGCGATCTACGCGTTGGTGGTGGTGGCGGTGCAAACGGATGGATTTTGCGCCTTGGATTGCCTTGGGAACTCTCTCCTTTCCTCTCCTATGGTCGTCACTTGTCTTTGGTTGTTCTAACCCTAGAAGGCAACCTTAGACATCTGATATAACCCTTAAAATTTCGTGGGTTTAATTACCCATAATTACGAAATGTCCAAAACGCCCTCCCGGGGTACTAATAAGGCCTAAAAACGCCCCGAGACCCAAACTACACCCCCGGGTATAATTTTCTGACTATCTCAACCCTTCCGGACACTTTGGCGCACTCAAAACGACCATACGAATAACTTAAAAATATTTCACTTTTATTAATCAACATTTATTCCCGACGCGACACAGGCGCGTCCCGACTTAAATTTCCATAAATGTCATTTTATTCACACGTGACAATATTATAAAAAAATAAATCTCATATATTACTATACTCATCTAGTAATATTCAACAAATAACAAATTTCCAATAATTACTAACTCTCGTCACGCTAGTAAATATTAAAAACAACATTCCGGATTAAAATTAAATTAATTTATCTCAATTAAATTTAATAAATCCCTAAATTTAAAATCCATAAAAATACGGGGTATTACACAGACACCCTCATGTATTTGTTTCCCTTTTCAAATGTTTTAATGTTGTCACTTAACCACCTCATCATTAAATATTCCTTTAATGATCGAGTCTGTTAGGTTTATTGATTGTGGAATAACAATTTTGAAGGCCAATTTACCTGATCCTGGGTCTTTTAATAAGTGACAACCAAAAGAATTTTCTCTGGAATATATATTCATTTTGATACTTAACATTTTGATCATATATATTCATGTCTCCAACATCTTGATAGGATTTTTGCGTATGTCTCTTTAACCAAAATGAATGGGAGACTCAAAGAGGTTTTCCACAAAAGTGTAACACTTATTGACTGAAACAAAGAATAAGTCATCGTGGCCAAAGATATTTAATTTTAATGATATAAACATGTTTAATTCTAATGTTTTGCTTTATGTGTTATCATATTCTCCATCCTATATGGAAAAGATGCATTTGAGATGAAGACTACAAGTCCTTAACACGAAAGAAATCGAAAATGTCTGATGAAGATGAGGGAATAATAATCCTTTAAGTTGAAACACAATCCATCTTCAAAGGAAGAGCCTGCCCTGATTAAGAACAAACATATAGTTAAAAACTCCAAGCCAACATAAAATGTAGTTTTTGCGTTATGCTTAACCTTAAGCCAAGTAGTATTACCTTGTAAGAAAACGAGCAATAGGCAGCATGATTAGGAGTGCCGCCAGGCAAATTAGGGTTTTGAGAGGCAAAGGTTTATCATCAACACAACAAAAGATAGAGAATGATTTACGATGTCAAATCACCTCTCTTTCGATCCTTCCTCAGCCAGAAAGGAGGCTCCCCTGATAAGAGGACAACAGTAGAGCAGAGGCCTAAAGTAAGTGATAACAAGCATGTTATGAATGAGTAATGGTTATGTGAAGTAAATGTCAGCATGGGGTAGCGTCTTTTAAATGCAATTATGGATTTTGGTAAGGAATTATTTGAACTGTCAAACCTGAACTTCGAATTTGTAAGAGTTAGCTAATCAATATATTGTTCACATTTATGCTATGATGAGGTTGTGCTGGGCAAAAGATTTCAGTAGCTGCTGCTCTTGATCTTAAAAACAAGGCAATAGGCAGCATGCTCTGTTACATGTGTTTAACTATATATAGGCAACATGCTCAACCTTAAGCCACGTAGCATTCTCAGCAACGTATTTTGGCTATAGTTCAAGTATAAGTAACTAGATTTGACTTTCATTTTAGGTGAGTCTATTAGAATGCATCCAAAGAGCAAAATAATGTGGACTGCCGACATATAAACTAGAAATCAGCAGTTGCTACATCAGTGTTATGGTGGATTGTGATAAGTTTATTACAATTTCAAGAACCGCTAGCTTCCCTTCGACTGTAGCTGCCGTAATAGCAGCTACATCTGACAAAAATAGGTACTAGTTTTACAAACTTTCTCATTTCTTTCTATTTTTTTCTCATTTGAAACTATAACTTTAGAAGTTCTTCAATGTTATTAATCTTTTCTTCTTGGTAATTTGGTTTTGTTAGGTGTGTCTTCATGGAGTTTTATGAAGCATGCTCATTGAAGTTGGTGGGAAGAATGGCATTGTTCAATCTATTGCTACTATATACAAATACCTTGAGGTTAGTGTGACAAATCGTTAAATCTCCTTTGAAACTATACCGTATTAATGTTTTCCAAGGGCTTCTTCATTATAAATTTTCATTGTTCTAGCTTTCATTTGTTATTTGCATCATGTGATATAACGAATCAGTTTTATTCAATATTTTCGACCGTGGGCATGATGGAGTTGAGTCTGACAATTCTACGGGGCATGCGGTTGCAGTAATTAATCAAGGGTTATAGATCACTTAGATATTACAAGCCAAACTATATTGATTATGGTGTGAGATCAAGTTGTTTTGTATTTTCTTTAGAGTGAATTTTTTTAATGCCCTACCTATATTAATAAAGTTCATGAATGAGTTTGGAATTTGTAACAGAATATACTTCTTCCGAAATTAAATGATCCATGTACTGTCTTTCATGAAGTTATATTGTTTTAAATATATAATCAGATTGTGCTATTATCAATTCAAGTAGTTGAACCTTACTTTTTTTTATTATTTTAAATATTTAAACTTTCAAATTGAGAAGAAGATAAACTAGTTATTTTCGCTTTTGTTCTATTATTTTTGTTTAGGACTAATTTTTTTTAGACACATTTTTCCGTTTTGAAATTATGTACTTTTGAAATTTTTGCCGTTTTGCGATTATGTATTTTTTGGAAATTTTCGTTGTGCCTTTAGAAATGGGAATACCCTAGTGTGTGTGTGTGTATATATATATATATATATATATTTCTAACCGACTAAACGTGCATGAGTCACTCGTAGCACTTGCCCATAATTCCCGATTCTACCTTCGACTCCCGAATATTCAAGTAGCCACTTACTTATAATAAATTCATCAATATTAGTATTCTAGACACTAAGCTATTCCACTCCAGCCCGTACCCCAATTCTATCCTGTAACAACCCCAATTTTTCACGTAAAGATTGGCCAGACAAAATACGTCGAAGATGTGTCTTGTCTATCAATCTATATCATTCTCAGTATCAAACTGCAAATAAAACACTTATAGTTTTACAATCACACGCACGATAAAACCAATTTAAAAGATAATTGATAAGATATTAAGTCCCACATCAACACCCAAATAAAATAAAACTCGACATAAATATGACTATCTCAAATGGACGGATAATAATAAACTCCGGGATTAGGCCTACACAATATCTTAAATAATAAGCTCACTAAAATGGAAATAACAACCTATGATGGAGTCAAACGAATTGAAGTAGTGTATGTAAAAATACGACTGCAAGTCTGGTCTCCTATCAGTCCTGATGTCTCTATCTATGTAAACTTAGGGGGAATTTTTTTTATAATTTGGGATAGCATCTTAGAGTTGCAAGAATTAACTTATAAAATTAAGATGCAATAATACAGTTAATTCATACTATGTACCACCCATCGGCACTGGCATGCGTTAAGTACCTCACCCCTAATCTAAGGGTAATACTACATGCATATCAACCTAAGTCCCCAACCATGAAAGACTAATACCATAACCACGATAAATACACGATCCATCTAGAATAATTCTCATAGTAAAGATAACTGTCCATATACATAATCCCATTTTCCACAGTACTACAATGATACTACACACAAAAGTAACATAGCCATATATTATGCATATACAGTATTGGTTTCAAAATTGGTTGTCTACATCATTAAAATAATTAATAAATCTCAATTAATATATATAATTATATATGTACTTGCATATATACAACGCACAAAGGCACCTACCTTCAGTGTCATGTTCGTGCTCTATTGATAAGTTTGGAGGAATTCCTCATCCAAACAAACATCACAAAACATGCACAAGTGGAGCGGTCCCTATGCAGTACAGCATTACACGGTCCGTAGCCCCAACGGTGACAATGGATCCAATCATTTACACCTACCTCCTCGTAAGTGGCGCTCCTACGTAGGACCCTAAATAATGACCTACACAATGCCTAGCCCACTTGTGTAGACCCGTGGTCCGTTCCTGAGACGTACTACATTAGCACATAATATATAGGTAATTGTGGTGACAATTATTATTCAAAACAAAGAGATAAGAGAAGCACAATCACCAAGCATTAAAAGGAAATACAAAATGCCAATCACACAATAAGAGATGTACGTGGTTCACCAAAGATGCCTACGTCCACGGTGGTGCAGTCAATATTATTTTTATGTTCTTCGGAGAGTGATTACAGAGAATAAGATGTGTCCTTTATCGCGGACCTAGGGTTTATTATATACATGTTATTTTAGTGAGTGGGGGTGTTGGACTCCCCCACATTTTCCATCTCTTCCTAGAACCTCTCTTAATGGGAACATGGGAGGAGACTGAATCATAATCGGTTCAGATATTGAGGGTCTGGACTTTGGGCCGCCATAATTGGGCTACTCGTCCAGGCCCATCATTCTAATTTTGAGTACCCACAATTGCCCCTAAGTTTGTTAGGCCATGCTTTGGGCTCAATAAATTTAAATGATTTGTCATAATGGCTCCTTTGTACATCGTGTAACTCTTCCCAAAGTTTGAGGACTGATTCTGGCGGCACCTGCTTCGTGGTCTGTGCACTATGATTAGTATCCCTTTAAGGTTTTATTCAGAACAGTCATCGTTTACCCTTCCATTTTTTATGAGTTCTAGCGATTCGCGTTCTCTTCATCCAATCTTCATTTTCATCACTTTCTATCTTCTTCGTCGTTTGGGCTTGTGATTCTTAATTATTCAAGTTGAACTTTCATCTTGTAAGTTCCTTATGCCCTCTCTTTGAATTTGTAGTTTCTTTAGGGTTTTCCAATGGCAAAGATTGGTAATAGGTCGATCCCTGAGTTTAGGAAGTTTTACAACATTCCTGAGTGGGTAGAGATTGAGTGCGCCTCTCCCCCTAGAAACATTAGAGAGATAGAGGATGCCCATTGGATCCATGTCCTACTGTTTTCCCAAGGGGGACTTACTTTTCCTCCCAATAACCTATTCTTGCACTTCTTTGGTTATTTCAACATTATTCCTGCACAATGTTCGACCAATGTGTGGAAGATAATCAATGGTGTTCATAGAATAAATCAGTTATATGGTACTAAGTTAGGGCTCACTGACGTCTGTTTCTACTATTCTTTTTCTCGAACTAGTTCTGGTGTTCTCTATCTCAAAGCCAGGAGTCTTGACAGCGTATTGGTAGTAAACCTGCCTGATTCCCATAAGGACTATTGGCAAGAGGGTTTCCTTGCTAGAAACTGATAGTTTTCTCCCCAGTCTGAAAGGTCGAGGTCTGATAGGTTCTCTATTCCCTTTTATGGGGAAGAATACATAGGTAGACTTTTCTCTGTTCTTTCAATTTTTATTGATTTGTGATCTGTCTGATTTTCCTTATTTTTTCTTCAGCGAGGTCGAAGAACTTGGAACCTGGTCTCAGCGAGGTTCGTCTCTCTGAATTGGTCAAGGCTTGGAATATCAGGGAGCCCTTAGCTGACGATGAGCATCCCTGGTTCGTTGCTTTTTTGCTCGAATACAAGAACATTGGTTCTAGTTTCATAGTGAGGCCGGTAGATAGTATCCCTAAGTTTGATACCTCTGAAGAGACTGCTGATGATCCTATTCCGTTGGACGAGGAGGAGAGAAGTTCTGAGAGCGATATCGCAGGTGGTGCTGAAGGTAACTTTGGTGAAGGGAGCTCCAGTGGTAGTAGCTCTTCTAATTCGGAGGAAGTTTCTAAAGCTCGAGAATCTTCGAGCACATCCAGTAGTTCAAGCGAGGAGATGGTTCCTCTAAGGAAAAACTTGATTCGGGATGATAATGCGACGATCACGTGCTCCTTTATCAGAGGTCAAAGAAGTAGAAGTCCAGTACTAGGGTTGTAGCTACTGGCTCTCAGTCTTCTACTCAGGAGTAAGAGAGGAAGAGGAGAGAGGAAGAGGAAATGAGAGAGAGGGGAGAAAAAAGGAGGAGGAAAGAAAAAATATGGAGGAGAAGAAGAGTATGGAGGAGAGGAGGAGAATGGAGAAGGGAAAGAGGAAGAAAGGAGAAAGATGGAGTCAAGGATAAAGGCTGGGTAAGCCTTAGTCCCGGTGTCTGCTTTGCCTGAGGGGGCCTCAGTTGCCATTTCTCCTCAATTGGCTCCTGCGCTGCTCGAGAGGGCAGTTCTTCCTGTAGATCGCCAGAGGGCGATGGGGTCTGATCAATTGGCCCTACAAGCTAACCAGAGGCTAGCCTTGGTAAGATCTTTTCCATTTTCTAATACTTTAACAAGTTTTAGCTGTTTCTCCTTCCTGATATCTTCTTTATTTTTGGCAATTTATGACTGATTTCACCGTGCTCTATCGCTCTCACGATGAGCTGGTGAGAAGGAATGGCGAGCTAGAGCAGCAGAATGCTGCTTTAGAAGTGAGGGGTACTCAACTGGAGGTTGATCTAAAGACTGCTGACGCCGCCCGAGTTTCCTCTGACCTGGCCCTCGTTAATTCTAATCAAGAGAGGGATGTGATGATTAAGGAGCTGAACGAGATGAGGCAGGCCTATGACCTGGTATGCTCAAGCAAGCTGGTCGTCGTAGAGGAGAACAAGGTGCTGACTGAGCAGTTAAAGGAGAAAGAGTCCCAGGTAGCCACCATCAAGGAGGATTCATACAACTTCGGGTGGACTACTACATATGAAGACGCCGAGGTTCAGATAAGCTACATCAGCCATCTGAACTTCAAGAAGGGTTGGAACAAGGCCCTCTTAGCTGCTGATGTTGATGCTAACTCTCCTCTGTTCGACAAGCATGACCTGGGCCCAAAGCTGACTGTGGATGAAGAGGCCCCTACCCCGAACATCGAAGGCGTTGAGTCTGTCTCCCAGACGTTGCCTGCCAAGGTCCTCACTGCTCAGGCGACAGAGGTTGTCCCTGTTGAGGGGGGTTCTCCTGCTGATGCTGATAAAGGGAAGCAGCCATCGACTTCTGGGCATCCTGAGGTTGCTAGTTAATTTTTACTTCTAGGACTACCTTGTATCTTTTCTTGTAATTTTTCCTTTTGACTCTTCGATGTATCCTGACTTTCTTCGTTTTAATCAAATGAGAAGGTTTTTCATTCCCTTAGTATACTGAATGATTTTGTTCTTCGTTTCTCTTTTATTTCCTGTAGTTAATTGATGTAGAAGAGTATATTCTCGCCACATCTCAATTAGGGAAGACCCTTGGTCCCAACGCAAGTCCTCAGGTTCGCCAAGCCTTTGTTAAGATTTGTAAATCTCTTAGGTCAAGGAATCATAAGTATAAGGATCAGTCTGAGCTTGTGGCCAAGTTAAAGGACAGGCTTCAAGAGATGGAAGACGTTGGTGCTTCAGTCCAAGAGGAGGTGAATACGTTGAGGGCAAGGCTCTTGGATGCCTTTGAGATCAATTAGGTCGAGGAGATTCTTCAATGGGAGAATGAAGCTTTGAGGAGGTAAGTCTCATGACTCAGGGAACATTCACCGAGCATTGTTCCTGGGGTATTATGAGGTTATTCCTCTTTATGAGCTGGAGTAGGATCAAGCGATGTTCCTCCGGTGATGCAAGGTTCTACCCCGTCAATTATTCGACAAGCTGGTACAAGTGATAGGGGCCCATCTGGAGAAGTGGAAGAGCTTCGTGATGATGTCTGACGAGCATATGTGATCGCTGCCAGACTTCAAAGGGACGTTACTCTGCTACGGCACCTGTTTAAAAAAGGACCTCGGCGAGTGTGGGCCGACGGCTATGACGAGGGTTGGTTAGATTCTCCAACGAGGCTGAAAGAGTTTGAAGAGCTCGCCTTCATCAGGGGGTGGTTGAGTGCCTTGAGGGAGATGCAAGTTCCAAGGAACTCTATGCTCTGGTATCGCCATGAAATATCTCTTTCCACTTGGATGCCTAACCCCTTTCGGAGGGATGACCAGTGGATATCCATTGATGCCATCCCTCGGCAGCTATTGGAGTCAGATGCCAACGAAGTTGAAGAAGAGTTAGCTCCCCCTCCCGATGATGGTCGAAGAGCTCAGGTGGCTGATTATCTTGCTCGGAGGGCTCAGCCTCACTAAGACCCTCTCTATAGTAGCTCAATGTATTTTGTATTCAAGTGATGTAATCTCGATGTTTTGGGTGCGCTCGCTGACTAAACATGTATTGTATTTGTTGTAAATGTGATGAATTAATATAAAATTTATGCTTTGGGCAAATTTTCCAACTAAACAAGTGTCTTATACTTCACATTTTTGTTCAAAAATCTTGAGCCTATCTTGGCTGACTAGATTTGTATGTTCGCATTATCGAGTAAGTGCCCTTCCAGTCCAATATGCCAACGAGATACCATTCTGCCTCACTTTACCTTTAGGTTGTTCCGTCACACTCCCTTAGTCCTAAGTGTGGCAATTGGTGAGGACACACCTGGTGTTGGATGCTCTATCCGGTCAGGATTTTATTCAACAAAACATTATTTGGTGACCAATTCTGACTTGGTCATAGTGCCTAAGGATCTCTTGTAGGGCTTCATTTATTGCCAAGGGCAATGCTAAGAGGTCTTTCATATTTCGTAATGAAAACCTGAGGAGGGTCATTTCCCTACTATAGTGTAATGATCAGTGTGCCTGTTACTTGGAAAGTGTGTGTGGGTAATAAATTTTGTACATTGACACCTCGTAAAATGTAAATTAGTTAACTGATACTGTGTATAATGCAACTGCCAAACAACTTTTCATTAATGATAAGGAAATGAACTTCCAGTTTCACAATCAAATATCAAAATAAGAATCTAGAAATAGAATTTCTTAAGGTTGGCTGCATTCCAAGCTCGGGGTACCTTTCTGCCTTCCATCGTTTCCAAGTGATAGGCTCCTTGCAGGTCGTCTCTAGTTATTTTGAATGGTCCTTACTAGTTTTTCCCTAGCTTGTCGTCTGATGGTTTTACTGCGCTGCCCAAGACTTTCCTTAGGACATAGTCCCCAACTTGGAATGATCTTGGGTTGACCCTTTTGTTATAATGCCTTGCGAGTTGTTGTTGATAGCTCGCTAGTTTTACTAGGGCTAGCTCTCGGCGCTCGTCGGCTAGGTCGAGCTCAGCGAGCAATGCTGCATCATTATGGCCCTGGTCAACAAGGCTGGACCTCATTGTTGGTAAACATGCTTCTAATGGGATGACTGCTTCCATTCCATATGTCAGCGAAAATGGGGTTTCCCCCGTTGCTCGTCGCGGGGTGGTTCGGTAGGCCCATAAAATATGTGGTAATTCATTTACCCACATGCATTTGGCTCGCTCTAATCATTTCTTTAATCCGTCAATCATTGTCTTATTGGAAGCCTCGGCTTGGCCATTTCTCTGAGGGTAGGCCACCGAGCTAAAATGGTGTCTCATTTCATGCTCGTCGTAAAAACTCTGAAAGTAGCCGCTCTCGAACTGCGTTCCATTATCAGTTATGATGGTTCTGGGGATGCTAAAATGGATGATTATATTTCTCCATATGAACCTTATCATATCTGCATCTCGGATGTTTGCTAGGGGTTCTCCCTCGATCCATTTGGTGAAGTAGTCAGTTGCGACCAACAGATACTTATGATTGCCGGTGGCGATAGGAAGTGGTCCTACGATGTCCATTTCCCATTGGGCGAATGGCCATGGGCTGGATAGTGATTTTAAGTCGCTAGCAGGTTGGTGGACCATGGGAGCATGAAGTTGGCATTTTAGGCACTTGCGGACAAACATCGCAGAATCCCTTTGCATATATGGCCACCAATAGCCTTCCTTCATTGCTCAAAAAGCTAGATATCTTCCTCCGATATGGCTTCCACAGATTCCTTCGTACAGCTCATGTAGAACTTGCTCGACATTCCTTGGGTGAACGCATTGAAGGTAGGGACCGGAAAAGGATCTCTTGTATAGGTTGCCCTCTGGAGATAAGTGAAAGCGAGCAGCTTTGACTCTTATCTGGTGGGTGTTTTTTTTATCATCTGGGAGCGTGCCATCCTTCAAATAGTTCTTTAAAGGGTCCATCCAGCTGGAAGTTGATTCTTCCTGGAGCACCTATTCCATACCTGACGTCGTGCTGTTACGATTAATGCTCGGATGAGCGAGGAAATCGATGGGGATTGTTCTTTTAAGTCGCATCGACCACTGAACTCAGGGCTTCTAGGGCTTCAGCATGGTTGTTTTTCCCTCTGGTAAACTGTTGGACATTGATCTCTTCGAAGCTCGCCATTAGTCTTTTCACTAAGGCGAGGTACGCTGCCATTCTTTCATCTTTTGCATTGTAATCTCCACTTATCTGATTGGAGACTAATTGAGAATCGCCGAACACCTGTAAATGCTTTGCTCCTAAAGTGTGCGCCTTCTGGAGGCCGACTATTAAGGATTCGTATTCTGCTTCGTTGTTGGAGGCTGTAAATCCATGCCTGATTCCTTGTTCAAGGATTGTATCCTCTGGAGTAATGAGGACAATGCCTATTCCTGCCCCCTTTGAGTTGGAGGCTCCATCAACGAACAACTTCCAAGTTTCCTCTGTCACGTCGTTCCCCCTTTGTCTCACTGGTTGAGGTTGGTTGGAAGGTTGCTCGCCTGTGAATTCGGCTATGATATCCACAAGGATCTGCCCCTTGATTGCGTTCCTTAGTTGAAATTGGATGTCAAATCGTCCGAGCTTGACTGACCATTTAGACAGTCTGCCCGACAAATCTGCCTTCCTAAGGATTGCTTTAAGGGGGTGTGATGTAAGGAAAATTATAGTGTGGGCTTCAAAATAGTGCTTCAGCTTCCTCGAAGCCACTACTAGTGCAAAGGCGAGCTTCTCTAGTGGTAGGTACCTCTGCTCGGCATCTAATAGGGTCTTGCTCGCATAATAAATGAGGTGCTGGATTCCTACAACTTCGAACATTAATGCAGAACTGACAGTGTGGTTGGAAACAGAAAGGTACAAGTAGAAGGGATTTGATTCTTGTGGTATGAAGAGGAATGGTGGGGAACTGAGGTAAGCCTTAAGCTCGTCCCATGCCCGCGAGTAATCTTGGTTCCATTCTATCATTTTGTTTCCCTGTAGAAGCTGGAAGAAAGGCTTTCACTTCTCGTAGGACTTAGAAATGAATCGGTTTAAGGTAGCGAGCATACCGGTGAGCTTCTGTACGTCCCGGATTGTGCGAGGAGGTTGTACCATGTTTATTGCATCGATATGGTCTGGGTTGGCCTCGATGCCTCTCTTACTGACCAAGTACCCAAGAAATTTTCCTGACTGGACACTGAAAGAACACTTGCTCGCATTAAGTTTCATTCGGTATTTCCTGAGGATTTCGAAGGTGCTTGATAGGTCTGAGAGGTGGTCTTCTTTCTTCTTGCTTTTAATGATCATGTCATCGATGTAGACCTCCATGGTGTCTCCCATCTGGTCCATGGACATCTTGGTGACCAACCGCTGGTAGGTTGCCCCGGTGTTTTTGAGCCCGAAGGGCATGACCTTGTAGAAGTATAACCCAACTGTGGTGATGAATGTTGTTTTGTCTTGGTTTGGGGTATACAGAGGGATCTGATGATACCCTGAGTATGCATCCAGAAAACTCATTCTCTCGTGAGCTGCACTGGCGTCTACCAGTTGATCAATTTTTGGGAGGGGAAACTGTCTTTAGGGCATGCTTTGTTGAGGTCAGTGAAGTCGATGCAAACTCTCCACTTCTCATTGCTTTTTATAACTACTACTGGGTTAGATAACCACTTGGGGTATTGTACTTCCCGTATGGATCCTGTATCCAGAAGTTTTTGGACTTTTTTTTCCATGGCTTTTGCCTTCTCGGGTGTAGTTCGTCGTGCCTTCTACGCGATTGGTTTGAAGGTGGGATCGACGTGTAGCCGATGACAAACCATACTAGGATCAATTCCAGGCAGCTCG
Source organism: Sambucus nigra (assembly GCA_949130495.1). NCBI lineage: Eukaryota > Viridiplantae > Streptophyta > Magnoliopsida > Dipsacales > Adoxaceae > Sambucus > Sambucus nigra. The sequence goes on from OX422223.1 coordinate 419,714,280, forward strand.
TATGGCTCCCACGCAAAGACGTCTACATTGTTCCTCAGCAGGGTAGTTAGTTCTTTCTTCTCCTGATCTGTGAGAGAAGCTTCAATCAAGAAGATCCTGCTGTCGTTGCAATATCCAACAGTAATTTCCTCCAGGTCCTCGATGACACGTTCAGAGGGGAGGAGCCTGGTTTCCTCTACTCCGGGCCTCCCGTATTTTAATTGTTATTTCGAAAGTGTCAGACCTTCCTCAACTTTTTCACTGGGCTTGTCAGTCTTCTTCTCTGGCCTTGGTTGGATGGCTGCTATGATGCATCTTCTTGCCATCGCTTGATCTCCACGAATCTCTATTACTCCTCGCTCGGTCACATACTTGAGCTTCTGGTGGTAGGTCGAGGAAACTGCCTTCATTGCATGTAGCCATCCTTGGCCGAGGATAGCCCGGTATGGAGAATCAATGTTGACCAACAGAAATTCGATCAATTTAGAAACATTTCCTTCCCTTACTGGCAGCACGATCTTTCCCAAGGGCATAGTCATCTTTCCAGTGAAGCCAACCAAAGGTACGGTAGCTTTCTTTAGGTCGGCGATGCTTAATTTTAATTTTCTGAACAGGTCGAGATACATCACCTCGGATGACCTTCCTTGGTCGACGAACAATTTGTCGACGTCATAGTTCGCTATTCTTAGAGTAATGATCAAAGCATTGTGATGTGGGGTTCTCACTCCCACCAGATCTTCATCTATAAACACGATATGCTTACTATAGTCGACGTCATCTGGTCGTCGATGCTTTCCTGACTGTGTTTTCGCTGGATCAATCTGAAAAGCTTGCATCACTGTTGTAAGCTTTTTTACCTCCATGCAGGCTGAATTGCCCTGAATTTGTTTCGCATCAGATGCCCCATGAATTACCGTGAATTCATGGCCGACATCGTCTTCGAGCACGTTGTCAGGCCTTGCTTCTCTATAGGCAGTAACTTTTTCTGCCTTTTTCTCCACGAATTCGTTCAGGTGCTCGAACTGGTACAACTCTTTGAGGTGGGACTTAAGAGCTTTGCAATGCTCAGTCTTATGTCCTCCCTCTTTGTGAAAAGTGCATCTCAGTGCATTGTTCCTCTTCGAAGGATCTCCTCCCATCTTCCTGGGCCACTTGATGAATGGCTCGTCTTTGATTTTTGGAAGAATTTTGTAAATTGGTTCTTTAAAGACGGTGTTGACCTCCTGAAATGCTTTCGACACATCATTGTTGCCTCCGTTTTTGGAGCCATTTTTGCCCCGATTCTTTCATCCTTTCTTTTGGTTCTCAATCTTGTCATTTCCCTTGGCAGTGAGCTTAGTTCAACCATTTTCCCCTGTGCTGATGCGAGTCACATCTTTCACCTTGGCATACTTCTCGATGCGGGACATTAGGTCGTCGATGGTCATGTCCTCTTTCTTCGTCAGGGATTGGTACAGAAAGGAAGAGTTGGGTAACCTAATTTTAAAAGAGGCCACTGCCACTTGCTCCCCGAACAGTCCTCGATCTCATTGAATAATTCCCAGTACCTCTTCGCGTAGTCTCAGAGGGTCTCTTGGGGCGTCTTTTTCATTGTTAGCAGAGCATCCATCCTTTTGGGATGGGAGCTACTAGTAATGAATCGGGTCGTAAAGAGCTCGGCCAGGGATTTGAAACTCCTGATGGACCGGTGGGGGAGCCTTTCGAACCATTTTTGCGCCACGTCATGGAGGCTTGAGGGGAAAATTACGCACATTAGTGCGTCTTGATGGTTCCAGAGGGTCATGGCCTGCCGGTACTGCCTGACGTGATTAATGGGATCAGTCTTACCGTCATAAATTTTGAACCTTGCAATGGAAAACTTCTTGGGGGCTTCTTCTTCTTTAATTTCCTTCGAGAAATGTGATTTCATCTGAGTTTTGAGAGCTCGCCTAGTGAGTTCTCGAGTCAATCTGGTACCGTGATGGGCAGGGTGTTGGTCCGTCTCCCTTCGGACCAGACTTTGTATGTTCTCGTTGCTGCGATCTGGGCTTCTGTGACTGCGAGCTAGTCGCAGTTGCTTGACCAGTTCATCCTCTGACTTGTTTCCCTCATCTCTCTAGGAACCGCACCTAGGACTCCTTCCTCGACTGTGAGACTTGCTCGCCTTAGGGCTAGGAGTGCGGTACGGACATTTCTTGGTACTACGATGGAGCTCTCTCTCCATTCTTTCTAATCTTATTTTGAGGCGAGCGTTCTTAGCCTCGTGTCTGCGGGAAAACTCCTTTTTCTCCTGGAGCCTCGCCTCATATGTACCAATCAACCTGGAGATTTGTGTGGACCTCGCTGGTCCTTGGTTCTCCTCTGAGGCTGGCCTTTCTAGGTGAGCCCTCTGATCTGAACGCCGAACTTCAGATCTGATCCTTTGAGGAGTAGGTTATTCTTGTATATCTCCTGCCTGAAGGGCATTACTACTGTGACCAGACATTTTAGAGTTCTTTATTGGTGTGGGCTTTCTTAGGAAAGATAAACGATTCCCACAGACGGCGCCAATTGTGGTGACAATTATTATTCAACACAAAGAGATAAGAGAATCACAATAACCAAGCATTAAAATGAAATACAAAATGCCAATCACATAACAAGAGATGTATGTGGTTCAGCAAAGATGCCTACATCCACGGTGGTGCAATCAGTATTATTTCTATGTTCTCCGGAGAGTGATTACAGAGAATAAGATGTGTCCTTTGCCCCGGACCTAGGGTTTATTATATACATGTTCATTTTAGTGAGTGGGGGTGTTGGACCCCCCCATGTTTTCCATCTCTTCCTAGAAGCTCTCTTAATGGGAACATAGGAGGAGACTGAATCATAATCGGTTCAGATATGGAGGGTCTGGACTTTGGGCCGCCACAATTGGGCTACTTGTCCAGGCCCATCATTCTAATTTCGGGTACCCACAGTAATTATCCCTATAAGTATTCCCAATGAGTCTCACAAATCATCAGACCATATCCTTACTATATTTAACTCTTAGTTTATTTCATTTCCAAACCATGAGTACATCTATCTTTTTGTATATATACACCAAATAATAATGTACATATATATTTATTTCCTCATTTATCCATCAAGTAAATTACATACTCAATAATCTCTCAATAATGTAGTTAATCCTAGCATATATGATTCCGGGTCTAACTCCAAACACATATACCTAATTAATGGCCATAATTATCCCGACCGAGTCACTCTACCTAATGAGGTAAGAATCATAAATTAAGCTTGTTAACACAATCTTCAAATTACGGTTCAAACCTAACAAAAATGGGGAAGTGGATCGATTTTCAACAATTTGGTAGAAATTTTAGCCCTATGCGTTGTTTAGAAAATAATCATAAAATATTCACTAAAACTCCAAAAATTACGAAGCCAATCCCTACGTATTCTTAACTCAATTTAATTAGGTCCTTTTTTTTTACAAAAGATAAATTCATAGATATACTATTCCAAAAATAACTTCAAAGTCTCGAATTCGATTTAGCATTTTGTAGCACTGCGTGATGTTCAGAAAATAATTATCAAATACTCATCACAACTCTAAAAATTAGGAAACCACTTCCCACGAATTTTTAACTTTAGTTAATTAGGATTCTTTTAAAAAAAATCTATATTCCCAGGTATACCATAACATCCTCTAAGTGACTATTTTTGTTTAAGTTTCTACACAATCTAAACCTCCATTAATGACCCCTTAATTAACTATCCACCATTATTGCACCCATATTCATATATGCTCAGATTTAAGGCTCAAAACATCAATAATAATGATCACCAATTAAAGATCCTACAACATTGATTCTAATGTCCAATTTAAGATTTACTCAATTCCAAATTTATGGGTTTAACATCAATTTGTTCAATCGTTAAGCACCAAATTCATATTTGTTCCACTACAATTATAAGGTTTAATTCCATCCTACCATCATCAAATCATATACAAATGAATCAAGAAGTATATTGGAAGTTAATTTTAACATGATACTTCTTGCCTTGTGTTGAAGGTTGAGTGGCTCACCCCTTGGATCCTTAATTTTCTTCCCTTTCTTGGCCTTGTTAACTTTTCTCTACGGACGTGGGTATACAAGATTACGTTTTAGTGAATGAAAAGGGTCTTCTTAGTACCCAATTAACTTATAATGGGTGTTAATCCCAAGTTTCCCCATAACCTTTATATTTGAGCCCCCACACGAACCCGAACCCAAATCGGATTAGCCCAGTGACTCCCCAAATGGTATGCCAATACCCGTGCCCAATTTTAGATGTTTAAAACACCTAAATGAGTCACCAAATCAACACAGAACTTGCTGAAATGGGTTCTACCTAACTTACACATTTTTTTTTCAATCGGATTGCACACCACATACCAATTATTTAAATAACAGGCAAATATATTTTTCTACGAGTATCACAATATGCATAATTGAACAAAATAAATACGCAATCACGATTAAGAAATTTATTTTAAAATTGAATTCTTCTAATTAATTTATTCTCAGTTTATTTAATTAAATTCTGACACAATAATTTATTCCGAAAACACGGGGTATTACATTCTTCCTTTCTAACAACGGAATTCCGTCCTCGGAATTCACTGAACCATAAAATTACAACTTAATATGCATAATTTTCATAAGTTTATACTTAATTAGTCTGCACTTGTGTCCTGTGAGATAAAAGAAAAAGGATTATCTACGCCTATCATAGTGCAAGTGGGATTCCCATACATCACATATTACATGCACACACATGCATAAACATCAATATTGATGACATGTATACATCCAAGCTGAACTGTGCATACCATGTATATCTATAAAGAAAAATAGTTCAAATAACTCGCAGACTGCGACTCCGTTTGTCTAAAGATTGTCCCACTTATTCCACTAGTGATGTAAAAATTACTAAGTGCTCTCATCAATGCACTCCTTTTCCCCACTGTACTTAACTCACACAATATAACGTTGGATGATGCACTATATCTCCACACATGTATAACGTTTTCATCAAAACATCTTATATTAGAAACGTACCTCAACTCCCGACACTTGCCAAATTTCATGCGTGGGACATCTCGCAAGTAAAGTCCAAATAAGGAACCCTCACGAAAGACTACTATATAGATTACTCAGTTATTGAGATCCATTAGTTCAAGAAAAAACACGAAATAATATGCTAACCACATAGATTTTATGTTGTGCCAATCTCAACAAAAGTTTCATTACTACCAAGAGTTACACTAACCCTTATTAAATTTATTAATCTGATAATGCTAAGAACATCATGTTCATTTTTATAGATGCGATAATACACCCTTTGTCCATCATTAAGTCTAGTAAAGCTGTTAATCACTTCTAAGCCTCCAGAGACTTACCCATCCCAATTGTGAGTACAAGAGTTATCACAATAAGGATCTACGAAACAATCACAACGAATATGATGCAAAATCACACACAATAATGATATACATGGTTCGACAACTTGCATACGTCAACAGAGATGTTACTATTTTATTATAACATCTCTCAATGCTAGAGATTACATCCCTTTGCCTCAGGTCAAGTTTTACAATTTATAGATACATAAAATTAAGAGATTGAGTTGTACAAAGAACCCAATTAACACGTGGATAATTCGTAGTGTCCCTAATATCTCCTCCGAGATTGTTGGTAACCAGTTTGAATATATCCGTGAATGTTATAGTGTGTTTCAAATACACGTGAGTAAATTAAATTTGATGAGAAACGTGTGTGCTGGCGTTCAAATGATCAAACCATATATAAAACCCTTTTAACACAAACAAACCCTAAACATGCAGCAGTATGTGATTGAATAAATAGATAATCTACGCAAGAACATTCAAACACATGCAATTAAGGAAAAATCCCCCTCAGGGGCAAAACCATTTATTTTCACTATAATTTGTAAGAAAACGGCTTACAATCGGATTACAATGAAAATACAAGTTGACTAAGAATTACCCTCGGGTATCGGATTCTGTAGTCGCGGCTGGAATTATCCCTTTCCAGTAGGGCTGCAATGAAGAAGAAGAACGGTCTCCTCCACATGGGTTGAACAAACCAAAGTTGTGTTCTTGGGTTGCAAAAGGATTCACAAAGGTTTGGCAATGATGTGTGAATCAAAACATGAGTCTTGGGACTCAAAAATATGAAGACTAGATGTATTTGGACTCTCAAATTCGTCTCCTAAAGTCTTGCAAAACAACTCCCCCGAAGTTGGTATTTATAGGAAAAAATATGAAGAGTCCCACGTTCTTAAAACTCTAAAATTCTATCCAGAACTCTCCTATTGTGCCTTTTTTTCACTGTTTTGACTTCCCTTGCGTACCACTTGCATTAAGTCCCTAAAATCTTGGAACGTGGAGTCATTGAGGCGGATGTGGGATATATTAGTGGAGATAATGCATGCTTGATTCCCGAAATTCGGATAGAGGCCGTCATGTGAGATCGTGAGGAGACGTGCCAAATGTAGCGGCGTATGACATAAATAAATGAAACATTTCGGACATGTGAAAAATGTCCTTACAAATCTCCCCCTATGTCTATGCCGGTACATACATAAAAAATCCGAATTATCAAATATGAAATTTCCTATACAAATCTACCCTCCCATGAACCCAAAACTGGAAAAGGTACAAATGACTAGTCTTCATCGTTTGTTCTTTAATTCTTCAGGAATCTCAAAACTTTTCTCATCAGGGTGTGCAGTATATAGATCTGCAATCTTCATACCTACACACATGAGACAAAGCAAATACCACGTGACATATCGAGTTTGAAATGAGATAACATGGATATCAATATATGATAAAAATATAAGCAACATCTCAAAAACTCCCCCAGAATTCAAACTCCCCCATAATATGATAATTCTTTCTCCCCCTTTTTATGATGTCCCCAAATGGACAAATTAGAAAAATAAATCAAATAAGCAAGTGCGGGGTGTCACTAGGATAAAAACACACCATGAATAAACAGAAAGCAACCAAGTCAATGATAGCGTAAATGAAGTGGTGTGATCAAATTCGATAGGAAAATCAATGCATACAAACATGACATATGTGCACGATGAATATTGGATATTCCTAGCGAATGAACTCAAATGCTTCCTTTGGTGAAAAAGAGTGACAATATAAGATATTGACTCAATCAAATCAACAAATTAAAGCTCAAAATGATTTTCACACCAATAACGTCCAAAATGATTTTATGCTTTTTCAGGACTTTCAAGGAAGTGCAAACCCGTTTAGATTCTCCAACCAAACTCCCTCAGATATTGTATTGAATAGAGGCATTCTAAATTCTCAAACTTTGGAGAATTGATGGTGAAACCTAAGTGGCCCATATTTGGCATGAATTGCTTTTTATTGCCTTTAAATTTTTTCGGGCTCTTTTAACCTCTTTGGACCTCGGATATTAAAATTCCTCCATTTTTTAGGTCCTTTTTAACGGTGGCTTTTTCGCAAAGGATAGATGATTACCTTTCGCAGCCCCTCTCCGTTATACAAAAACACACAGTCTCACCAAAACGGTTTTTACATGCATTCCAATCTTGTCAAGTTTTATCGCATATTGTACATTGTATAGACATGATTGAGATGAAAACACGCAAGCCAACATGAGATAGACAAGTGCAATAATCAAATATAGCCGTGCATGTGTGCAATAAAGGATATAGGAGTCAAACATGTAGGAAGATATCACTAATTACATCTCAAAGACTCCAATCAATGTAAAGCACATGGATGAAATGATGTAGCCTCTCAAATCTCTATCAAACAGTCACATGGATAAATGGAATGAAGTTGTGACTTGGCTATCTTACATGCTCATCCATAAAAGAAACAAAATACAAAAATCTTTTTGGATTTTTTTTCAAAAATTGGGAAAAAAAATAAAATCTTTTTGTGCTTTTCTCAAAAATTTTCTTAAAGGAAAATCTTTTTGTATTTTTTTTTTCAAAAGAAATATAAAAAGAAAAAGGAATAAAACAAAGCTGTACAACAAAGTAATGGTACATATAAAACAGACTAGCAATAGGAAGCATATGATATGAACATGAAGAAGCATCCTATTCTAGACATAGACCAACCCCTCAGTTAACTGTGCAAATCCCTAAAGATTTCCTAAGACTCTCAAATCTAAGGGCATCTAAAGGTTTCGTGAAAATATCGACTAACTGACGATCGGTAGGAACAAAACTCAGGGATACGACTTTCTCTTCAACTAACTGACGAATAAAGTGCTCACGTATCCTGATGTGTTTTGTGCGCGAATGCTGAACTGGATTACGGGATATGTGTATCGCGCTCATGTTATCACAGGAAATGGTCATGGTGTCCTGTGATATCCCATAATCCTCCAGCATTTGCTTCATCCACAAGAGTTGTGTGCAACAACTCCCGGCGGCTATGTACTCAGCCTCCGCAGTGGACAAAGAGATGGAATTTTGCTTCTTGCTCAGCCAGGAGACAAGAGCAGAACCAAAATAGAAACACCCACCAGAAGTGCTCCTACATCCATCTACATCCCCAGCCCAATCGGCATCCGAGTAGGCGGACAGACGGTCATCGGTATCAAAGGAATACCAAATCTCGTATGAGAGAGTCCCACTTGCGTATTTAATAATACATTTTAGAGCAAGTAAATGTGACTCTTTTGGGGATGCCTGATAACGCGCACAGACTCCAACACTAAAGGCGATGTCGGGATGACTGGCAGTCACGTAGAGGAGACTACCTATCATACTCCGATATAAGGTTTGCTCTACGTCCTTGCCTGAAGTGTCCTTACTAAGCTTGGTAGTGGTACTCATAGGTGTACGTGCATGCTTAGAGGAGTCTAAACCAAATTTCTTCACTAGGTCTCTAGCATACTTGGATTGGGAGATGAACATCCCATCCTCTAGCTGACGAACCTGGAGACCAAGGAAGAATGTAAGCTCACCAACCATGCTCATCTCAAACTCACTTTTCATCTCCTCCTCAAAGTGGTGAGCATGCTGGGAGCATGTGGATCCAAAGACTATATCGTCCACATAGACCTGGGCAACCAAAATAGCACCGTCATCTCTCCTGACAAACAACGTCATATCTACTCCCCCTCTCTTGAAGCCACGAGCTAAGAGATAGGAAGTAAGCCTCTCGTACCAAGCACGGGGTGCTTGCTTCAAACCATACAAGGCTTTCCTCAGATAGTAGACGTGCTCAGGGTGCTGAGGGTCTTCAAACCCTTTTGGTTGTTCCACATAAACCTCCTCCTGTAGAATGCCATTCAAAAAGGCACTCTTGACATCCATCTGATACACCTTGAAGCGCAGATGACATGCGATGGCGAGCAGAAGACGGACGGACTCAAGCCTCGCAACAGGAGCAAATGTCTCCCCAAAGTCTACACCCTCTATCTGTGTGTAGCCTTGAGCGACCAACCTAGCCTTATTTCGGATTATGGTACCATTTTCATCCATTTTGTTCTTAAAAATCCACCGGGTACCTATCACATTAATCTCACTAGGTCGGGGGACAAGTTCCCAGACATCATTCTTTTTAAACTGAAGCAACTCATCCTGCATAGCAGATATCCAGTGTTCATCCTTGAGTGATTCTTTATGGTTCTTGGGCTCGACTTTGGACGTATAGCAAAGATGGCTAACAACGTTCTCTAGCTGAGCATGAGTCTTGACCCCTAGAGTGGGATCACCAACAATGGCAGAAGGGTCATGACTCTTGCGAACCCAAGCAGGTGTGTCCCCTAACTCAGGAGTAGGGTCCACAGAGTGTGAGAGAGGAACAGGTAAATCACTGTCAGAACAATCCTCATCCTCACACTGAAGGTTAGGATCAATAACCGTCAAAGGTTCATCATCTTGTACGGTAACGTTTATTGATTCCATAACCCTAGAGCTCTTCAGGTTAAAAACCCGGTATGCTCTACTATTCGATGAATATCCTAGAAATATTCCCTCGTCGCTCCGGGAGTCGAACTTTCCTAATTGCTCTCTATCCCGTAGGATGTAGCATTTACTCCCAAAAACACGGAAATATGCCAGGTTGGGCTTCTTGCCGGTCCACAACTCATAAGGTGTCTGTAGTGTGTGTGGACGCAAATAAACCCTATTCACCGTGTGGCATGCAGTAGACACTGCCTCTGCCCAAAATCTCCTAGAAACTTTACGACCTAGAAGCATAGATCTAGCCATCTCTTGGATCGTTCTATTCTTTCTCTCAACAATCCCATTTTGCTGAGGAGTTCTCACAGCAGAAAACTCATGTTTGATCCCAAGGCTATCAAAATAAAGATCTACTTTTGCTTCCTTAAATTCAGTGTCGTTGTCACTACGTATCCTATTAATAGTGACTCCGTGTTGATTTTGCAGGACACGGCACTTGGTCGTTAAAAATTCTACAGCATCGGATTTCTCTCTCAGAAAACCTACAATGGAGTATCTGGAGAAATCATCTACCATCACGAGGATGTACCTCTTACCACCTAGACTCTCAGTACGAGTGGGACCCATAAGATCCATGTGAATCAACTCCAGAACACGAGAGGTGGTAATGGAATGCAACTTCCTATGAGGACTACGAATTTGTTTTCCCAACTGACAGGGTCCACAAACGGTCGAAGTTGACTTTCCAAGAGATGGTAAGCCACGTACTAGGTCCTTTTTAGCTAAACGATTAAGATCTCTAACGTTCACGTGACCTAGACGTTGGTGCCACAGATCCATAGGAGTGATCGTGGCGCTGTTGCAAACAAGTGAGGATGTGGGCTCAGTCCCATAGCAATTATCCTCGGTCCTCACCCCTTGCATCAATAGTTTACCAGTTTGATTGTAGACTTTACACGCGTCCCGGTCAAACTTTACTGCAAGGTCAGTGTCGCACAGCTGGCTAATGCTTAGAAGGTTTGCTTTCAAACCTTTAACGTACAAAACAGTTTCTAGCTTAGGAAAACCAGGTAACTCGATAGTACCTCATCCTATAATGCTAGACTTACTCCCATCTCCAAAGGTGACTCTGCCATCTTGATAATCCTCAAGAGTAGTAAAAAATGAGGAATCACCTGTCATGTGTCTGGAGCACCCACTATCAAAATACCATTGAGAGGTATTATGTGCTTTGAGAGCAACATGAACAACAAAAGTCTTTTTATCTTTCTTAGGTACCCAAGTCGAGGTGACCTTTTGTTTGCCTTTGTTGTTGTTGATTTTAGCTGGAATGTGAGAAGCATTCACTAACGGCAAAGACATCCGTCGGAATTCTTCCATTAAACTCTGAGTCGTGGCAGCTAAGAACTCAACTCGCTCTCTCAGACTAGAAAACTCATCAGTATGACGTGGTGGAGCAGTAGTACGTTCTGTCCGACCCATGCTATAGCAAGTTTCCCTAAGGTGGCCTTTTCTTTTGCAATAAGTACAAAAGAGCACTGTCAAAGGCGGACCTCGGTTTTCTTTTCTAGGTCGAACTCTCCTTCGAGGTTTTTTACGGTGACCATAAGGAGTTGTAGTAAACTCAGGAACTGGTCCAGGTGCAATTTGGGACGTGGAGGCACCATCATATCCAATTCCTTGACGATCACCAAAACCTAAAGCGGGGCCGAGGAGCATCTTTCCCATCTTCCCAGATCTGTCCTCGATTTGTACCTTGACTTCCCGTGCTTTCTCAAGATCATGAGTCAGCTGGGCAACAAGGGCTTCAAGTTTCTTCCGAGTCTCCACGGAGGAATGGAGCTGACTCGTAAGACTAGCCACTTGCTTGATCAAGTCCCCTCTCTCTTTATCTAGAGTACTCTCTCTCTCTCTAAACAAATTCTCATTCTCGACACATGTAGACTCTCTCTCTCTCAGGGCGGTGCAGGTGGAGAACTCTCTTTCTCTTGCTTTCTTTAAATCTTCCTCTAGGCAAGTGATCTTAAGAACTAACGCTTTGTTACGCTTTTTAGTTTTAAAAGACTCAGAATATAACTCAGCGTAGGCGCGTTGTATATCACTCTCGCTCTCACTTGTGTCATCCTCCCCCTCACTCACATCGCTCTCACTGTCGAGGTGTCCCTGTGAAGCATCATCCTCAACGTCGTGAGGAGAACTAGGAGTGCTCACTTGGCTGGCCATGAATGCGGTGAAGTTACACTCATGCGGTGACTCATCTCCAGAATCCACCGTCTCGACCTCACTGTCGTCACTAAGGGTAGCATTAAGAACAACTTTCCTTTTCTCTCTATTCAGACGATCGGCACACTCAAAAGCTCTATGACCCCTACCATCACACTCAAAACATCTCTCACTTTCTTTCAGAGGAGGATTTTTGGAAACTTTTTCATTTTTCTTTTCAAACTTATTTTTCTCAAATTTCTTTTTATCTTTAAAATTGCCATTTTTCTTAAATTTGAGAATCCTCTTGAAATTTTTTGCGAAAAGAGCCAAATCATCTAAGTCAAAATCGCACTCAGAATCTGACGTGTCAGTCTCTCTCTTTCTAGATGACTCTACCTTCTTTCTAGCTGACCCCTCACTCCTTCTCTCTTGGGCTTTAAGAGCAATTCCCTTATCTTTAGATTTAGAATTTTTAGGGAACATATCAATTTCATAAGTTTGCAAATCTCCTACAAGTTCTTCCAATTTTAGCGTATTTAAATTACCCATAGAATTTTGCACAGTGACTTTAGGGATAAAACGCTTAGGCAAAGAACGAAGAATCTTTTTAACAACTCTAGCATTCGGAATATGTTCACCAAGATTAAAACTAGTATTCACAATGTCAGAAAGTCTAGCATAAAATTCATCAAAGCATTCAGAATCATGCATGGTGATTGTTTCAAATTGAGTTGTCAAGTTTTGCAACTTAGACTCTTTCACAGCATTAGTTCCTTCATGGGTGAGTTGTAAAACATCCCATGCCTCTTTTGAGGTGGTACACGTCATTATGCGTTTGAACTCATCAGGTGTGATAGACCCAGAAATAGCACTTAGACCCTTAGAATTAAAAGATGACCATTTAATTTCTTCATCAGACCAAGAAATGTCAGGTTTCAAGTTGGTCACATTATCAACAGTCACGGTGGGAGGAGTCCACCCTCGTTCAACCAAAATCCAGATACGTTCATCAATGGCTTTTAAAGCCGACCTCATACGGGCTTTCCAATAAGCATAATTTGTCCCATCAAAAATAGGCATTTTATAATATGACTTCTCCATTTGAACACGCACTTTTTCAAAAATCAATTTTTTCAGAAATTTGATATCTTAGAAAAATTTTGCGAAAAAAAAAAAAGGAATACGCGATAGATTAGCGTAACCTGCTCTGATACCAATTTGAGAAACGTGTGTGCTCGCGTTCAAATGATCAAACCATATATAAAACCCTTTTAACACAAACAAACCCTAAACATGCAGCAGTATGTGATTGAATAAATAGATAATCTACGCAAGAACATTCAAACACATGCAATTAAGGAAAAATCCCCCTCAGGGGCAAAACCATTTATTTTCACTATAATTTGTAAGAAAACGGCTTACAATCGGATTACAATGAAAATACAAGTTGACTAAGAATTACCCTCGGGTATCGGATTCTGTAGTCGCGGCTGGAATTATCCCTTTCCAGTAGGGCTGCAATGAAGAAGAAGAACGGTCTCCTCCACAAGGGTTGAACAAACCAAAGTTGTGTTCTTGGGTTGCAAAAGGATTCACAAAGGTTTGGCAATGATGTGTGAATCAAAACATGAGTCTTGGGACTCAAAAATATGAAGACTAGATGTATTTGGACTCTCAAATTCGTCTCCTAAAGTCTTGCAAAACAACTCCCCCGAAGTTGGTATTTATAGGAAAAAATATGAAGAGTCCCACGTTCTTAAAACTCTAAAATTCTATCTAGCGTACAAAAAAAACAGCATTCTTTAAGGAATTTTCTCTATCTTCAAAAGGTCATAACTCCTTCACCGTAGCTCGGATTGAGGTGCCGTTTTTTCCAGTATCTTCATTGCGGAGAGATCGTCAACTTTCTAGTTGACCAGACCTCCGAACTATGGATGTGAAATTACGAAAATGCCCTTGAACTCTCCTATTGTGCCTTTTTTTCACTGTTTTGACTTCCCTTGCGTACCACTTGCATTAAGTCCCTAAAATCTTGGAACGTGAAGTCATTGAGGCAGATGTGGGACATATTAGTGGAGATAATGCATGCTTGATTCCCGGAATTCGGATAGAGGCCGTCATGTGAGATCGTGAGGAGACGTGCCAAATGTAGCAGCGTACGACATAAATAAATGAAACATTTCGAACATGTGAAAAATGTCCTTACATTTGATTTGGGTCGGGCAGTGATTTAGGCAATCCAGGCTGGTCAGATACTCTTGTGGTCCATATTGAATGGGTCCCCATAATTGCCCCTAAAAGTTCTGGGCCTTTTGAACTTTGGTCCAATAAGTTTTAATGGATTAAAGGCCTATAAACTTAAACTTTTATTTTTGCATCAGGAGTGGCATTTTTATAGATTTTATAAACTCATAGGGGTGCGCTCATCCTGAGAGAAACACCATGGCATAATTGTAGTTTTGTAAATGAGTGAGGGTACCACTGTCCAAGAAGCAAGATGAAGAAAATCCTAGGATGTTGTGTTCATCATTGGCCTTGGATTTTAAATCGAAGATTCATCTCCTTTATCACCTCAGTTCAAAATTCTCTCTTCATCGCTAAGCATTCCAGAGATCTTCTTCTTCAGTGTTCTCTTATTCTTGAGAGCTTAGTCTATTCTTTTGAGTTTAGATCCCCCTTTCTCAGTTTTCCTCTTCTTCGAATTCTTCTCTAACTATAGTTAGGGTTTTTCTTCTGTTAGTGTGCTCATGGAAAAGCTAGATAACAAATCAATAGCTAAATTTAGGAACACATATAACATTCCTAATTAGGTAGAGATCGATTGTGCCCCCTTTCCCAGAAATGTCCGTGACATCGAAGGAGGGCACTGGATTCACACCCTTATGATAACACAAGGGGGGTTAAATTTCCCCCCAAACCATCTCTTCCTTAGGTTCTTCAAATATTTTGAAATTATTCCTGAACAATGTGCCCCAAATATCTGGAAAACAGTTAATGGGGTACATAGAATAAATACCCTATATAGGACAAAATTAGGCCTTGCCAAAATCTGCTACTACTATGTATGGTCGCGAACCAATGATGGCCTTTTGTATTTGAATACTAGGAAGGTTGATACGGTCCTACTGGTGAACCTCCCAGATTCTCACTAAGATTACTGGGACCATGGTTTCATTACCAGAAATTGGTAAAGTCCTCCTGCTCGCAAGGGCGAAAGGCACTGGAGCCCTATAATTCCAGACTTATGGGAGGATTATATAGGTCGCTTATTCTTTTCTTCAACTTACTGTGTTGTTATGTTTCTGATTCCTGTCTTCTTGATAATGTTCTTATTCCTATATTTTACAGTTCGCATAAAAAAATTAAGAGCCTGATATAACTTAGATCAATGTTCCTGAGCTTCTAAAAGCTTGGAATATCAAGGAAAGGTTATCTGACGGCGAGCATCCAAGGTCGGCAGCCAACTTGATTGAGTATAAAATACAACCACCAGTTTTATTGCACGCCCGATCGATAATGATCCAAAATTGAAAGCTCCTGAAGTTGGTCATTTTGACCCAATTATGATAGAGGAGGAGGAAGAAGAAGCAGAAGAAGGAGGAGGAGAAAAAGTGGAAGAAGAATAAGAGAAAGATATGTTCCCCTAATTAAAAGGAGAAAGCTGAGGCTTGATGATGATGATGATCAGACAACCTTATCTGATTGGCTCAAGTATTTAAAGACGTCTAAGATTGTCTCCCCGGGATGGTAGTTCTAGTCCAACAGGTAGGGGGAAAGAAAAGGAGAAAGATAAGAAGAGATAAAAAAGAGGTTAAAATAAAGAGAGAGAGAGAGAGAGAGAGAGAGAGAGAGAGAGAGAGAGAGAGAGAGAAAAGGAGAGGGAAGAGGCAAAAAATAATTTGGTCTTGAGGGCTTTTGTGGTCCCCTCTCATGCTACTGAGTCCGAGGGGGCTAGCGTGGGTGATATTCCTTCCCTTTCCCTCAATCTGCTAAAGGGGTCAGTGCTTGCTTCTGATCGTGAGCACTCTACGAGGTTAGTATCATCCATTTTTCCCTCAAATCTTCCTAGGGAATTACCCCGGTGAGTCTCCTCTTGGTTTACTATTAATTTTTCTCTTTTTGTATTTTTCCTTCTACGTACTAATTTGTTGTTTTCCTTTTATGTGCATTTTTTTCTGAATTCTGAACACTTCTAAATGATCACGCCGATCATTACAAAAGTAACCAAGAGCTAAAAAAATCTTCTAGAGAGTGAGAGGAAGGCCTTTGCTGATGCTCGACGGGCATGGGAGAAAGAGATAAAGAAGACATCAAGAGCCTTAGCTAACCTAGAGGCAGCCTAGAAGAAGGTGGTCTTGAAGAAAAAAAAAAGGGACGAGGAGAATCAAGGTATATTTGATAAACAATGTTCTAAAACTAGAGGATGAGCTCCCTCGAGAAAAAGTTGACAGCTACTTGGAGGGATTCAACAAGGCATATGATGATGTCGAGCTCCAGCTTGCCTATAGAAGAAAGGTGTCCTTCAAGAAAGGCTGGGAGTAGGCCTTAAAATATGTGGGGACTCCTACTGACTCTAATCTTTTCATCACTTATTCTCCTCAGCCTAATCCATTTGAAGAGAAAGAAGGAGGTGCTAGTCAGCCTACCAGCCAGACTGAGGATGTTCCTACTAAGGTCGAAGTGAATGATGAACAGGAGCACGGGGCCATCGATAAGGGGAAGGATATTATTGAAGTTGAATAAGTGAGAGAGTAGGGCTTCTAGATTAGGAGTTAATTTTTTGTACAACCATTTCAAGCCTTGTAATTTTTTGCTACTCTGACTATACTGGCCATAGCACCCTTTATAAATGAAATGATAGACAAATTTCTTTGTTTGTGGCCATTTGATCTCTCTATGTATACTAATTTTTTCTTGTCATTTTGCCTATATTACTTGTAGTATAATGAGGACTACATCCCCCAGTTCACGATTAGGGCTGATCCTTAGGACAAATATTAATGTGAATGCTCGCAAGGCATTTGTGAAGATCTGCAAGTCTCGGAGGGTGAGGATAGAACAATATAAGAATCAGTCTGAGATAGTCACCAAGCTAAAGGACAATCTTCAAGCCATGGAGGAGATCAGAGATTCGGTCTAGGATGAGGTGAATGCTTTGAGGGCAAGGCTCATGGAAACCACTGATGTAAGTCAAGTGGGTGAAATTCTCCAACCCAAGAATGATGCTCTAAGGAAGAAGATCGTCAGGCTAAAAGTTGTTGTAGCTGGGCTTCAGGAGGACCTCGAGAAGAGTGGGTAGAGGCTTATAATGTTGGTAGGGCAGATACCCCAGCAAAGCTCAAGGAGGAAGATGAAGTCGCCCTTACTCATGGGTGGGTAAGTGCCCTTTGGGAAGTTAAAACACCTAGGGAGTCCAGACTTTGGTACAAATACCAAGTCGAGTGTGCAACCTACCACCATAATCCTTTCGAAGGATGAAAATTGGATCCCGAACGATTCCATGCTTGCCCAGCTCTTGGAGAAAGATCTTGATGATGACGTGTAAGAGCTCGCCCCTAAATGATGGTCAAAGGGTCTTGATGTAATTGTAATTTCACACTTTTGTTAGTAAAGAGCATCATTTATTAACTTTTCCCATATTCTGAGCATGTTCTGACTAAACATGTGTTGATAATTTTTGTTTATATTTGAACTGGAAAGAGCTATTGCTCGTCAATTACTCAATGTCTTTATCGACCAAACAATACTTATTACCCATCTTAGGACCTTTACTATTTAAATGGAATCGTACTTAGGTTTAATCATTTAGAGTTTTTGAAGTGACTAAACAATATTAAGAACCAATGTTAGCCATTTGTTACTGTATGTTTGAAGATTCTCCCAGTCCAATATGCCTTAGCAATATCATTCCATCCACTTTACCTTTTAGGTTATGTCATAACGCTCCCTTAGGATTAAATGAGATGATGGCGAGAATGTACCTGGTCGATGGGCCCGGACAGGTTTTTGGCAACGAACAAAGTTACCGACGAACCCGAGTTGGCTTTGTTACATAAGGATCATCTGTAGATCTTTTGTTATTGTCAGGGAAACTCATGAGGTCTATTGTGTTTGCAACTAAGACCTAAGGGTTGTAGTAATTGAAACACTTTTACTGACTTGTCATAATTACAGCTAACCCTGCTCGGCATGTGAGATTCCTTGATTGAAACTAGTTGAAAAACTTATTGTAATCCCTAGGAGTTCTATTCTGCATGAGGGAGTTATCATTTGGAAAAGGTGCATGATACTGATATATGATCAATAAATACTAAGCAACCAATATATAGTATCAAAGTTAGGGGGCCAACTGGCCTTTATTTATTGAATAATAATTTTTAAGTGACATAAGTTTGAAAACGAAAATTTACTTAAAGTAAATGTGCTAACAAAAGATAAAGGAGACTAAATTTAGAACCTCTTGAGATTGGATACGTTCCAGGCTCTTGGTATCTCCCTCCCCTCCAGCAATTCTAAGTGATATGCTCTTTGAAGGTCATCGCTTATCACCTTAAAAGGTCCTTCGCAGTTTGGTCCCAACTTCCCATCTGATGGTTTTACGACGCTGCCAAGGACTTTCCTTAGGACATAGTCTCCTATTAGAAACTTCCTCGGATTGGCTTTCTTGTTATACTGCTTGGCTAAATGTTGATAACAAGCCATCTTTATAAAGGTCAACTCTCTTCACTTGTCTCGTAAGTCAAGTTCAGTGAGCAATGCATCACCATTAAGGCCTTGGTGGACTAAGGTGGTTCTCATAGTAGGGATTCCTTCTTTTAGTGGAATCATATCTTCCATTCCATAAGTGAGCACAAAGGGTGTTTCCCTAGTTGGTCTCCTGGGAGTGGTAAGGTAAGCCCATTGAACGTGAGGGAGATCATCCACCCATGCACCCTTGGCTCTTTCCAACCTCATTTTTAGTCCATCGAGAATGGTTTTATTGGAAGTATCTACCTGACCGTTACTTTGGGAATATGCAACAGAACTAAAGTGGTGCTTGATACCATGATCATTATAGAAACCCTGAAAGTAGCTACTATCAAATTTTGTGACATTATCGGTGATAATAGTCATTGGTATCCCAAAGCGTGTTATAATGCTCCTCCAGATGAACCTGGTCATATCTGAGTCATGAATGTTCGCCAATGGTTCTGCCTCTACCCAATTGGTGAAGTAATCTATGCCAATAAACAAATACTTACGATTTCGAGATGCGATACGTAGTGGTTGTAACAACCCGAGGTCTTGGAGGCGATGATTTATTTATTTTGGGAGAAAAAAATATTATTTTTAATTGGAGATTAATTAAATTGGCATTTGAGGTCAAAATTTAAAGTCGTTAGAAAGTGTGACGAATGGAAATTCTAAGGGTACCATTGTTTTCGGAAGGGTCGAGAAAGTCGAAATGACTGTACTTGGGGTCTATTTAGGTTCCAAAATAAATTAGGACCGTTTGACTCGAATTAAAGTTACCGGGTCATTTAAAGTGTGTATTATCATTTAAAGATGTGTATCTTGGGAGTTAGGGCTTAAAAAGCCTACGGGAGAAACAATTCTCCAAAGAGAGAAAGAGAAATAGAAAGAGATAAGAAGAAAGAAGAAGAGAAAGAAGGAGAAAAGAGAGAGAAAGAGGATTTTTCGACCAATACGCGATCTCAAGGCGGATTCAGACCCTACGAACCCGAGGCAAGTGATTAAACTTGCTAAATAATTGTTGTGTACCATTTATTGCATGATTTGTGGATTGAATCTTTGGGTTTTAGGTTTAGTTTAACAAAACCTAACTTTTGGGTATAATCTTAGATTTGATATGTAAATCTTTGATTTGAGGATAGAAATTAGTTTATATGTATTCTAGGATGATTATTGATGATATATATGTGATTGAGTTAAATAGAAATGGAGAGAAAATGATTAAAATGAATTTTGGATATTTTAGGCTTACAAAAAGTAGCCATTTTCGAGGTTTCTGAAGGGCCGAATCAATTCGGCCTCTTACCGAATCGATTCGAAAATATGCAGGTGCCCAGGTCTGAGTGACCGAATCGATTCGGACCCCAGCCGAATCGATTCATCCTGAGACAGAATACCAGTTCTGATGACCCGAATCGATTCTCCTTCCTGGCTGAATCGATTCGCTGGGCCGAATCGATTCGGAATTGGCCCGAATCGATTCGGAAATAGGGCTTTTGGTAGGAATGCTTTTCTAGGGAAAATTTCATTCCAATTTGTTCGGGGTTATCAATTGGGAACCTCTACAGGAGATATTTGGAGTATGTTTTGGAGACTTTTAGAGAGTTTCCCTCATAAGAAATTATTGGAGTCATATAGACTTAAATTGAGGAATACCGATTAGAGATTTTGGTATATTCGAAGTGGGGAAGCCCACTTTGATTTGGAGATAATAATGATTTTTCTAATAAAGAATGAGGATAATTTAGAGATACAGGATCTTAGGATCCAATCCCAAATGGTATAACTTCATAGGTTCATAAAATGAATTGAACCGTATTATGGATGGAAAATTACAAATGTAAATTGAGGTGATTTAGGATAAAGAATATCCTTAACTTAAAAGAATTGAGAGACAATTCATAATTAGAAGCGACATGTGAGCTTCAAACGAGAAATAGTATAGCGTATACTAAGTGGGGAAGATGTGTGAGATTTGACGATTAGTATATCTTGAGGGAAATATACTAAACAATGATGTTAATCAAATTGCGCCAATGGGCGTATAATAAATATGTAAATGATGTGACAGATATACCTTATATGATGGTGTATCTTTATATGATGTGTTGATGTATGTATACCTTATATGATGGTGTGTATATATATATATATATATATATATATATATATATATATATATATATAGTGAAGCATACCCCCTCATTGCTATCATTGAGAAGTTGCGTGTGATGTGGGTGAGCATCCTGGCTTAAAGAGCAGGGTGTGGATATTCCCCAGGTCATAGTCGTCTATTGGGATTATTATGCAGTGTGTATATATATATATATATATATATATATATATATATATATGCATTCTTTTGGGGGTGAGAAGTTGGGAGTATGTGACGTTCTCACTTGCCGGTTAGGATCTATGACCACTTCCCGAGACGTTGTGTGCATGAGTTGATCACGAGGTGGGTGTCGTTGAACCCCACCAGGTGGGCCCAGTTTGCTACGTGTATGGGCTGCTGGAAGATGATAGCATGTGAGCCTGCGTCCTCGAGCTATAGCTCAGTTGGATGGTTATTTTTGATTGTGCTTGTACTTGGGTATCGAGGGCATAATGGACCTCAACGACTAACATTGCCAGGATTAGTGTATCGGGGGGGTTCCTTGTTTGGATTTTGCCTCGGCGAGATGTCCCACGCATGAACCGCAGTATAATGTTGTAAATTGGGGATAAGTTAGTCCTTAATGCTCATACTTATATATATACCACATATCCCGACAATCGACAGTGCCAGGAGTAGTGTAACGGGGGGTCCTTGTTTGGATTTTGCCTCGGCGAGACGTCCCACGCATGAAACGTCGTGTACTGTTGAGAATTGCGAATATTAATAAATTAAAATTGGTTAATAATTTGGGTTACATGCATCATGCATTGAGGGCATAATGAACCTCGAGGATCGATACGGTCAGGAGTAGTGTAACGGGGGGGTTCCTTGTTTGGATTTCGCTTCGGCGAGACGTCCCACGCACGAAACGCAGTGCCGTTGTTGATGTAAAAAACTAGATTGCTCTAATTATTCAATCACAGATAAATAAATAAGACAAAGATTTTTAAAGTGGTTCGGCTAGGAATAAAGCCTACGTCCACTGTTATGTTATTGCTGAGTGTTTGCAGAATTCTTGATTACAAGTTCTCTCAAGAAATTCTGGTCCCCTTGAATGGGTTTGATACAAGGTATTTATAGCCTTGAGGCTGTACATGAAAGGTTCGATACATTAAATGATATACATGTGAAAGGGTAATACATTTAATGCAGAGTGTGCGTCAAGAATATAAGCATTCAATGAATATTTGAACTGTTGATTATCTGGCAATTAATGGTACGATCGAGGTGCAGCTCGGACCGCCATAGCTGCTCGCTGATCAGGAGTTCCTCGGAGAACTAGAGTACCTCGGTGCGTTAGAGTACCTCGGTGCATTGGAGTTCCTCGGTGTGCTATAGTTCCTCGGTGTATCCTCGTTGCTCGGAAAGAAGCATGGCTGGTCGGGAAATGAACTTCCTCGCTGCTATCGTGCCACGTAGATTGACACGTGTCTTCGTATTATTCGTCCACATCAGCATATTAATTTTGGTATCAACAGAAGCCCCCAATGTTTCATATTTCGAACTTTGAGGAGTATGGAACATTCTTTCTCGTATATGACAATATTAAATGACTTTCCTGGGTTTCAGGAACATTGTGTTCAAATCTCCTTCTCATTTCGCAGCTTCCGCCTTTCTTTTGAATTTTTTATAAGTGCTTCGGTCTCCGTGCAGTTTTTGTCCTTTTAGCCGCCGGAAGTTCAGTAGTTTCATTTTGGTAATCATTTCTTTCGCTGCTTCCCAATGCAAAGTATTTAAACTTCTTAGGTAACCATACCGTCTTCTACGTTTTCCAATTTTCTGCCTTCAAGCTTTCTATTCTCTCCTTCTCTCTTGTGCGTTCATCTTTTCCTTCGTTAGTTGTCAGCAGACCTCCTTTCTTCCTGTAAGATCTTTTTCCTTTATTCTCTTTTATTCAGTATGGTTTATATTGTGGAGTCTGTTGAGAAATTTCGTTCTGATTTTTCCATTCCTTCATGGGTAACTTTAGAGGTTCTTTCTGAGCCTTTAGATTACTTCCGATTGCCTGAGGGACATTGGTTCCCCAGTCTTTTTATTGCTGAATGTGGTTTTTCCTTTCCACCAAATCCATTGTGTCTTGAGTTTTGTCAATATTTTGACCTTGTCCCTGCAAAAATAGCCCCCAATTCATGGAGAATAATTAATGGGGTACACAAATTAAATCTAACTCATGGGACTCGCATTGGGATCCCTGAGATTATGTATTGCTATAAGTGGGCCACTCTAGATAATATTTATTATTTAAAAACTAGGTTTCTGAATAGGGCTCTTGTAGTTAACCTCCCTGACTCAAATAGAGATTATTTTGAACATGGGTTGGTTATAAAAAATTGGCAATATGCCCCTTTAGCTGGAAATGAAGTATACAACGGTCCCAGATGTCCCCCATATGGCAATGGGATAGGTTTATTTTTCATTTTATTTTACTTATGAAATTATGCTTTCATCATGTTTGACAAAATGTATGACTGATATCTCAATATGTATTTATTTGCAGTTGATAGCAAAAGAAGAACTCCAAAAGAATCAGAGGTTAATCTCAAGCATCTGAAACTTATCTGGGGTTTGCACAAGAATATTGCAGATGAACACATCAGGTCTGCCTCATATCTGCTACAGTATAAGAGTTACACAACCTCTTATACTGCTCGCCCTGTTGAACCAGCTTCAACTCCAGAAGGTTCATCTTCAGATTCTCATCTTCCTTTAAGTCAAAAGATGGGTAAGAAAAGAGCTCCTCCTGCTCTCTTTGATGATGTTACTTCTGTTGCTGGGGCCAAGAAAAGTAGAACTGATGCCTCAGAGGGGACTAAAAAAGTGGATGCTGGGTCTTCTAAAGCTGCCGAGAAGCCCCCAGTGGTTCCGAGCAAGAAAACTGCTCCTGTAGATGTAATTACAATTTCCCCGACCAAGACCTCTTTGGTTGAAGGCTCTGATCGCCCGTTGAAGAGATTGAGGAAATCATCCTCAGTTACTCCGGCTGAAACTGCCTCCTCCTTACCTGCTGGTGGTACTGATGTTCCAAACATCACTCTTCCAAGTTCTGCAATGAGCTCGGTCGTACCCGAGGTCCATGGTATTGATGAGAGAATTCCTAGGGATATGCTGACATCCTTAGCTGCTCGTCACCTTGCTTCAGTAAATTTCTTATACTTCTGATTTTTCTTTCTTTCTCTGAAAGCTTGCATTTCGTATTGACTTTGCTATTTTTCTCATCTTTCAGTTGGTGAACTGTTTTAATAATATTGTGAAGAAGGATGAAGCTATTAAAGCTTCAAGCTCCTCGTCAGGCGTAGAGGATGCTCTCTTGGGTTTGACCCAGTCTTTAAAGGAATCTCGTCAACAGTATGTTGACGAAAAAGCTGTTTGGGAGAAGAAATTAGCTGTGGCTGAAGCTGAGAAGGTGAAAATGTCTGAAACCTCCAAGAATTTGGAGGAGAAAGTTAAAGGTTTAGAGGTTAAACATCAGGAATATGATGGCCAGCTGAAAAAGGCAGAGGAAGAGTTATCTACCCTGCGAGATATCAAGGTCAAAAAAGAGGGATTGGAGGTGAAGCTATCCTCGGAGAAGTTTAGGAGAAAGGTCGCAATCAAGAAACATTTCAGTGCTGGTTGGGAGAAAGGATGGGAGAGAGGGATAGCTGCAATGACATCCCAAGTCCAATATGGGAAGTTGAAATACTTCCACGATGGCTGGGTAGCTGCTCTGCAAGAGTTGAAGGTCCAAGACGATTCTGAGCTATTCCAACAACATCTCCCTGGTCCTCCTCCACCAATTATGGAAGAAGAAGAAGATGAGCCTGCCTCAGATGAATCTTCTATGGCTACGGGTGACCCAGTCTCTGCTTCTCAACCCTCTATCAACGAGGACGTTTCTTCCATGCCTCCTCCTCCCGAGAAGATTCCTGCTGATCAAACCGTTGTTACCACCGAGCAACCGAGCTCCTCGTCCCAGCCTCCCGAGAAAGTCTTGGGGGACAAGGAAAAGGTGTGAAGTTGTTCGGTATCATTTCTATATTTTCTTACTTGTAATCGAACAATGTAACTTTTTGATGATCTAATAAAATACATCTTCGTTTCTCTTCTTTGTTGATACTCTATTTGCTCTTATTTATTAATTCTTGCTTCCTCTTCTTTATTAGTTTTTGGCTAGAATGGAATTGATATCTGCTCCTGATACTGAGTTGATATGACAATGCAATGGATATTATAAAGCTGGTCATACAGACCTAAGTGTATCAGAGATTGTCGACATCCTTGGTCACGATGCCTCAGAACAAGCAGTTGAGGCTTACCGGTATCTGAAGGATTTGCTTGATAGATCTGTGGCCAATAATGTGGCGTATTACGAACTGATCGAGGAACTTCATGGTTCCATAGAGGATCTTCAAAATCAACACAATGTAACAATGGCCTCGTTGCACGAGGATTATGAAAATAGATATCAGCAACTCTCTTCTGAAACAGGCCATAAGAAGATCATTGCTGGATACGATATTAGGGAAAGGACCTTAAAAGGTGAAGTTGAAGCTTGCAGGCAGATTGCCGAGATCCTGTAACAAGAAAATAACAATTTACAGAAGAAGTTGGCTCAATATGAATCTGCAGCATCATCTTCCACTGCTCTAGTGCCCGTTACTGATGAAGGTTTCTCTTTCTTAGAGGTCGAAAATGCCAAATTAAGGCAAGAATTGGATGATTTAAGAAGGTCTGCAGTTTCTGGGACTGCTCGTGGACGAGGAAGAGGTTCTCGGGGGCGAGGAAGAGCTGCTCAAAATGTTGCCGAGGAGCAAAACTCTCCAGTCGCTTCTCGGAGCCGATCAAGGGTTGTTAGTCGCAATGTTGAAGAGGCTCGTACCCAATCTACTTTGGAAACTCAAGCATTCCAGTTAAACGTCAAAGATCGGGCCCTATCAGAAATGTCCAAGAAGAATCTATCCTTGGAAGATCAACTTACAGCGACGAAATCTGCTCTGCATAATAAGGATCTTTTTGCCAAAAGCCTTCATAAACAATTGGATAGATTAACCTTCCAATTCCATAAACAGCCAAGGGAATTCTGGATGGAAGGATACAATGAAGCCCTTGTTCACCTGGATGCTCGTATTGAACATGCCAACAATGAAGGTTACAAGCAAGGATGGTTGAACGCACTGGGTGTGTTAAAATTGGAGCAAGGGCATCTTTTATGGGATTATCATGCTCCATCATTATTAGACCTGCCTGTACCACCTTTCAAATTGGACATGGCATGGATCCCAGCTCGTTCCATTCCTCGTAGCTTGATTTCAAAGTACCTTGGCGATTATAGCCTTCATTCTCAGGTTGAATTGTCTCGTCCTGAGCATCTCTTGGATACACCTTCTGTGATGAATGTCAGAATGCTCAGGGATGTTAATTTCATTAATTCTCCTCTTTGTCTAGAGGATCCTCCTGCTGGCGAGGAGCCTGTTTCAAAAAATAAAGGAAAGAAACCAATAGAATAGGTTTTCAATGTAACAGTTAGTACATTTATGTAACTTGTAATTTATTCTAGATTAATGAAAAGACTTTCATTTTCTGTTTGCCAATTTTGCTATTGTCTTGTGTTTATCAAACACCTTTATATTTGTGCATATGTATCTATGTATTTGTTAAAAAGATAACAATATCGTGCTGTTCATCAACCAACTTAATAATACAAATTTACAAGTATCAAGGTTTACAAGTATCAAGGTTGATCAATCACTTAATAATAAAGTAATGAATATAAATTGTTCAAACTGTTTCCAACCAACCAAGGTGGATAAATAATGTTTGTCGACCAACTGCAGTTGATGGGTTTTTATCCCCGACCAGCTATACTTGGTTCAATTTCGAATATAAATATGCGTCCGACCAACTAAGGTCAATAATTTGTCCTCGTCGACCAACTAAAGTTATTGGGTCTTTATCCCCGACCAACTATACTTGGTGTATTTTGGAATATTTTGTTCTTCAAAGAACTTTTTGTAATTTCGACCAACATAAGTTGTAATGTGAGAATATATTTTTATTTTACCAACCATAGTTGATCATGCTGGTGTACACCTCCTAACCAAAGGAGTGGTAATGGTTCTTTCGAACTTTTTGGCTCCCTAGAGCTTTTGGCTCCTTAGAGCACTTTTTGGCTCCTTAGAGCACTTTTTGGCTCCTTAAAGCACTTTTGGCTCCTTAGAGCACTTTTTAACTCCTTAGAGCACTTTTTGGCTCCTTAAAGCACTTTTGGCTCCTTAGAGCACTTTTTAACTCCTTAGAGCACTTTTGGCTCCTTAGAGCACTTTTTAGCTCCTTAGAGCTTTTGGCTCCTTAGAGCACTTTTTGGCTCCTTAGAGCACTTTTTGGCTCCTTAGAGCACTTTTTGTGCATAGTGTATTACACTAGTATTCCCCGAAAAACTTTCAACAGAAAGAAAATGGTGAAACATCCTCGTTTTATTCATACTGAAGGAAAAGATTTACATTTTACATTACTGATAATACTTGCGTAGGTGTTCAGCATTCCACGCATTCTTAAATTCTTCTCCTTCTAGAGTTGTTATTCTGTAAGTTCCTGGACGAACAACCTCTGTAACTCGGTAAGGTCCATGCCAGTTTGCTTCCAACTTATTGTGCTTCTGAATGACTTTCTTTAGCACGTAATCTCCTTATTTTAAGTCGCATTTCTTCACCCTCTTGTTGTAAAACAGAGTTGTACGTTGTTGGTAAGCAGCATTCCTAATGGTTGCCTCTTCTCTAACCTCCTCGAGCATATCCAAATCCAGTCTTCTCATCAAATCGCTGACTGGAGAGTTGAAATTCAGCACTCTATGAGTTGGGAGACCCAACTCGGCAGGTATCACAGCTTCACTTCCAAATGCTAACATATATGGTGATTCTCCAGTTGCTACTCGGGGAGTTGTTCGGTAAGCCCATAGTACTGATTGGAGCTCATTGATCCAATTTGCTTTAGCTTCACTTAACCTCTTCTTCAGACCATTTAGTAATGTTCTATTTGTCACCTCAGTCTGTCCATTGCTTTGGGGATGGCCTGGTGCTAAATGATACTTCAAAATGTTCGATTGATGACAATAGGCAGCAAATTCTTCATTATCGAATTGTGTTCCATGGTCTGTGATGAATGCATGGGGGAGACCATATCGACAAATGATGTTCTTCCAAATGAACTGATATACCTTCTCGTACGTCATATCAATTAGTGGTTCTGCTTCCACCCACTTAGTAAAATAATCCACTGCCACGACGAGATACTTGAACCTTCCTCGGGTCGTCGGCAATGGTCCAACCAGATCAACTCCCCACATGGCAAATGGCCAAGGTGAAGTTATGGGTGTCAACAATGCTTGTGGAGTTCTTCGGATGGAGGAAAAACGTTAGCACTTGTCACACTTCTTGGCATAGGCTATACAATCAGCCCTCATCGTCGGCCAGTAATATCCCTGTGTCATTACCCTTTGCAAAAGTGTCCGACCTGCTACATGAGCTCCACAAGATCCTTCATGGATTTCTTCAACCAATTCTTTGACTTCTGATGGATGCACACATCTTTGTAAACCTGCCATAATTCCTCGTCTATACAGAACACCATTAGTTAACACATATCGAGCAACTTTATATTTCAATTTCTTGGCAGCTAGTTTGTCCTCCGGTAATTCTCCTTCTTCAATGTATGCCCTGATAGGATCCATCCAAGATGGTCATAAATCAAGGGTTATTATATTCACCATCAGGTCTTCTTCTATGCTCCGACTTTCTAATACTTCAATTGGTATCGTTCTTCGTAGCTCGGTGCGCGTAGCTGACACTAATCGGGCCAATGCGTCTGCTCTAGCATTCTCCATCCTCGGTATTCTCACCAATTGAATAGCATCAAATTCTGCCAATAACTCCATCGCCTTTGCATGGTACTTCACCATTAATTCTCCCTTAACTGCATATACTCCCATCATTTGATTCACAATTAATTGAGAATCACTGAAAACAATTATTTGCCGTGCCTCCATAACTTTCGCCAAATGAAAACCTGCTATCATAGCCTCATACTCAGCTTCATTATTGGAAGCTTTGAATTGGAATCTTAGGGCATACTCCATGTCGACATCATCAGGGGTGTTTAAAACAATCCCTGCTCCACAACCAGCTGTGCAAGATGATCCATCTACATATAATCTCCATGTAGGTAACTCGTCTTCAAATTTCTTATCTGTTAGAGTTCCTCAGTAAAATATCATCTGTTTTCTTTCATCATCCCCGGGTATCCTTCGTTCCTCGTCGGTCATTTGTTCGCACCCTTTTACCAACCGGAGTTGGTCTGGGTTTGAATATGATGATTTTTCTACATCCACAAGTCCTTTTACCAACCTTGGTTGATCTGGATCTGTGTCTGTTGATCCTGTATCGTCCATAGGTAGGTCAGTAAGTACCTTTTGTTCCTTGGGGGTATCAGGGTATGTGAATTCCGCTATAAAATCTGCTACAGCTTGCCCCTTTAATGATGATCTGGGTTCGTACACAATATCATATTCACCGAGTTCTATTGCCCAATACATCAATCTTCCTGACTTTTCTGGCTTGTGAAGGGCTTGTCTTAATGGCATGTCGGTATACACTATGATGGTATGGGCCTGGAAGTATGGCCTCATTCTTCTACTTGCTTCAATTAATGCCAGTGCCAATTTTTCTAACTTTGGGTATCTGATTTCTGCACCTCGGAAGGCCTTACTTGTGTAATAAATTGGCTTCTGGACTCCATTCTCCAATCTGATCAACGCTGAGCTAACTGCATTTTCTGATACTGCCAAATACAAATACAGCTTCTCTCCAGTTATTGGCCTAGACAACAATGGTGGGGCTCCCAAATACTTCTTCAAATCTTGAAAGGCCTTCTCACATTCATCAGTCCACTCAAAACTTTTTCGAAGTGTTTTGAAGAATGGGAGGCACTTATCAGTTGCTCGGGATACAAATCTGTTGAGCGCTGCAACTCATCCGGTAAGACTCTGTACTTCTTTCCTCGTCGTTGGAGATCGCAGCCCTAAAAGAGCTTTGATCTTTTCTGGATTTGCCTCAATACCTCGTTGATTGACGATGTATCCGAGGAACATTCCTTCTCGTACTCCAAAGGTACACTTCGTCGGGTTGAGCTTCATTTGGTATTTATCTAGTTGATCAAAGGTCTGGCCTAAGTCAACTAGATGATCAGTAGCTCTCTTGCTTTTGGTGAGCATGTCGTCGACATAGACTTCCATATTGCAACTGATTTGTTCGGCAAAAACCTTGTTCATCAGCCGCTGATACGTTGCACCTGCATTTTTTAGACCAAAAGGCATAACATTATAACAGTAAGTTCCCCTTGGGGTAATAAAAGAAGTACTTTCCCTGTCTTCAGGCTTCATTTTGATCTGATTGTAGCCAGAATATGCATCCATAAAGCTGAGTAGCTCATGTCCCGAGGTAGCATCCACTAGTTTATCAATTCTGGGTAATGGAAAATGATCTTTTGGGCATGCCTTGTTGAGATCAGTGAAATCAACACACATTCTCCATTTGTTGTTCTTCTTCTTTACCATCACCACATTTGCCAACCAATCTGGATATTTCACATCTTCAATGAATTGGGCTTTCTGAAGTTTCTCGACCTCCTCTTGTATGGCCTGGTTCTTTTCGGGACTAAACACTCTTCTTCTTTGCTTCACAGGCTTGATCTCCTTATTCACATTGAGTTCGTGACATAAGAAGTTTGGATCTATTCCTGGCCTGTCTTCATGACTCCAAGCAAAAGTATTTTTCCTGTTTCTCAAGAAAGTTATCAACTCCTGTTTTATTGAAACATCCAACGATGATCCTATCTGGGTTACTCGTTCAGGATGCTCGTCGTCCAAAATAACATTTTCTGTAGATTCCACCACCTGCCCTTTTACAAGTTGAGATTCATCCCTAGGGTCAAGAGTTTCAATTTCTGTACCTTCCTCCACTTGGTAAGTAGTAGTCTTTTTCCTTGACTCTTCAAGTTCCTCTTGCTCGGCAGACGAATAATAGCATTCCCGAGCTACTTTTTGATCACCTTTCATAATTCCGACTCCAAAATTCGTTGGGAATTTCAAACACTGATGTACTGTAGATGGAACTGCCTCGAACTTCTTCAATCCAACTCTTCGCATGATGATGTTGTAGGCTGACTGCACATTCTTATCCATCACAAAGAAGCGTATTCTTTCTGTTCGACAAGCAGGCCAAGTCCCAATGAGTATATCCAACTTGATCGTCCCAAGTGGAAAAACTTTCTCGCCAGCAAAACCCAGAAGGGGTCTGTGATAAGGTTCCAATTGAGATAATTTTAAATTCAAGCTATCAAAGCATGAATAGTACATGATGTCTGCCGAACTACCATTGTCTACTAACACCCTTGAAATGGCCACATCCTTCATCCTCATTTTGATCACCAAAGGATCATCATGAGGGTAAAGAACACCTGCCAGGTCGTTTTTTGAAAACCCAATCACTAGCTTCTCTTTATTTACCTTCCTCGGACGATCATCCTCGGCCAGATTTATTCGCTGAATATATGAACAAGCTTGAGAGGTAAGCTTTTCTTTCTGCAGTAAGGTCTCCTCCCCCTGCATCTCCTCCTGTAATAACATTACAATCAAATGACCCAAAACGTATGGAGAATACCTCTCGTTCAGGCTGCCTTGGCTTCTTGGGAAGATCAGGGTCATCATCTGGATCATCTTCGTGGTCCCTCCTCTTTTTCTCCTCTGCACGACGAGGAGATCTAGATCTCTCTCTAGTTCTATCATCATTCTTCCTCTCACTCCTGCGATCTACATACTTTGACAATTTTCCTCTTCGGATGAGTGTTTCGATCTCGTTCTGAAGGGCTATACAATTTTTGGTCATATGGCCATGATCTTTATGAAACTCGCAATATTTGGCCTTATTCCTCAGATCGGGATTTGTCTTCAGTTTCTCTGGCCACTTGATTTCCTCGTTATTCTTGATTTCTTCCAAAACATGATTAATACCCATTTTCAATGGGGTATAATTATCGTACTTCTTTAGGACTTCCAACGTTGTCCTATTATTCCTGTAATGCTTGTCACCACCATTTCCTTTCTGATCTTTCTTCTTAGACTTGTCGACCTCCACTTTTACTTCTTTATCCATATTCTTCTTCGCAACCATAGCGTCCTCGGAATTCATAATTTTGGCTGCTTTTGCCATTAACTCGGACATAGTTTTAGGTGGATCTTTGGCCAAGGTGTAGTACAGCTTATTAGGTAGCAAACCACTCATCAAAGCAGTGATTGTTGTCTTTTCTTCGTAATCTACGACTTCCAACTTTTCGTTATTAAAACGAGTTATGTAATCTCTAGTACTTTCACCTGATTTTTGTTTAACACTTAACAAATGTGCTACTCGCTTTACTGGCTTCGCCCCAAAACAAAAATTGCCAATGAACAACTCGGCTAATTGAATAAAAGTTGAAATCTTACCCCGAGGAAGATTGTTATACCATATCTGTGCAGATCCGGTAAGAGTTCCCGAGAAAGCTCTGCACCTCATCTCGTCGGGGACGGCATATATGTCGGCGGCAGCTTGATATTGTTCTATATGAAGTACAGGATCTGTTTTTCCATCGTACTTAGGAGTCACTACAGGTGCTTTGAATTTCGATGGTGTAGGAAAATCCACAATGGACTGCACAAAAGGTGTCCCTTGAACAAAAGTTCTCTGTAAGGGGTTTCTTGCCTTAGCCATTTCTCCTAATCTATCCTCCAACCGCTGAATAGAACCTTTCCATGATTCATTTCCTTCCTTAGACCGCTTAGTCTGAGCAATTGATCGCTCTGATGTAGCTTCCTGAGATTTATCTTGACGAGTAGCTGGTCGTGATTGTGCTGATCCTTCTCTCAAACGTGATGGTGGTCGAACACTTCTCGATGGAGCTCTAGGTGGACTCATGTTTCTCCTTGGTCCTAACCGACTGAAAGGAGACTCCCTGCTTAATCTTTCCAAAGCGCTGGTTCTCTCCGGAGAGAGAGATATAGGTTGATTTGTATCCGTAGCCCGTATCGATGAAGTTCGCCCAGGTTGATAAGAATAATCATTAGACTCCCCATTGTGATATGACGCAGTACGTCTGGATCGTGATTGCCCATGATCACTCCGTTGTCCTGAATAGGTAGGTGCACCGCCTTGAAGAGTTTGAATGAGTTGCCTCATAGATTCTTGCATGGCGGTTTGTCCTTGAGCCAGATT
This sequence comes from Sambucus nigra, assembly GCA_949130495.1. Classification (NCBI taxonomy): domain Eukaryota; kingdom Viridiplantae; phylum Streptophyta; class Magnoliopsida; order Dipsacales; family Adoxaceae; genus Sambucus; species Sambucus nigra. The sequence continues at coordinate 419,747,577 of OX422223.1, forward strand.
TGTCATAATTCCAGCCAGATCTGGAGTTGCAGATGGATTTGGAGGATTTCCAGCATTTCCAGCATTTCGATTACTGGATTCTGGATTATCTGCCATTGATAACAAATGATTTTTACGAAAAACGATAGTAACAGTCGTTTCCCACAGACGGCGCCAATCTGTTGATGTAAAAAACTAGATTGCTCTAATTATTCAATCACAGATAAATAAATAAGACAAAGATTTTTAAAGTGGTTTGGCTAGAAATAAAGCCTACGTCCACTGTTATGTTATTGCTGAGTGTTTGCAGAATTCTTGATTACAAGTTCTCTCAAGAAATTCCGGTCCCCTTGAATGGGTTTGATACAAGGTATTTATAGCCTTGAGGCTGTACATGAAAGGTTCGATACATTAAATGATATACATGTGAAAGGGTAATACATTTAATGCAGCGTGTGCGTCAAGAATATAAGCATTCAATGAATATCTGAACTGTTGATTATCTGGCAATTAATGGTACGATCGAGGTGCAGCTCGGACCGCCATAGCTGCTCGCTGATCAAGAGTTCCTCGGAGAACTAGAGTACCTCGGTGCGTTAGAGTACCTCGGTGCATTGGAGTTCCTCGGTGTGCTATAGTTCCTCGGTGTATCCTCGTTGCTCGGAAAAAAGCATGGTTGGTCGGGAAATGAACTTCCTCCCTGCTATCGTGCCACGTAGATTAACACGTGTCTTCGTATTATTCGTCCACATCAGCATATTAATTTTGGTATCAACAGCCGTGTTGAGAATCAGGAGGAGTTTAGTCCTTAACTCTTGATGATAATAACTCATATATAATTATATATATTGTTTACTTGCCAAATAAGGGCATAACTAGAATATATGAAATTATAGTAATTGAGAATGTTGATGTATTATGATGATGTGATTATCAGCATGATGATGCAACTTTATATGTTCAATAAATGAACATTATAAAGATAACTATAATACCAATGTTAAAGTATATAATTTAATAAAATAGATAAGTGTGGATTGGGAGATAAGTTAGATGATTTCAATTAAATAATTCAATTGGGTTTAAGTTAGAATCCTTTTACCTAAATTGAAATTGGATATCCATTTGGAAATCACGTACATACGTTTAGCGCGCGCATTAGTGGAGGGGTGAGTTGAATGATTATGGAGAGTTCGATTCCATTAAATCATGTAATAATGCATTTATAATTATTATGAATTTTAATACACTTGCTAAAAATGTTTTTCAACTCGGGCTCTGACCCGTTTATATTTTCTCCCTCCATGTATATATATTGTATTACTTTAGATGTTCCTCCGCATGAATGCCATTGATGTTCTTCCATCCAGTGTATTCGTGGAGCTGTGGCAGTAGCGGACTGTTGCGGCACTTTGCTCTAGTCGATTCCTATCTTTGTATATCTAGATTAGGATTCAGTGGTATTTTGAGTTTATATTCAATTGTTGTAGATTAACACTTTTATATTTCATTTCTCAGATTTGTATTGTCTATTACCCGACAGCATATTCGGGTATTTTATTGTAGATTTTGTTGTACATTGTATTGTACCCTTTCATATTGTTGGAGTTTACACTTATCACTCATCATAGTTAGATGTGTATTATTGGTTATAGTTGCAAAGTTGGTTTTATTGTTGTTGTTAAATAAAAGTTTTAAATTTTTGACAATTCGCTTTTAATAGTTTTGGGTAATTAGCCTTATATTATGGTGAATTGTCAGTTGATGTTGAGACTGTGCCATCTGAGATACTGATTTAATATAGTATAGGGCTGGCCACCCGTTATTATTTTGAGCGGGTTGTCACAGTGGTCCCATGATATCTAGTCCCCATTGCGCGAATGGCCATGGGCTTGTCAGGGTTTCAGGTCGCTAGCTGGCTAGTGGACCATAGCAGAGTGCTTCTGACATTTTTCACACTTGCAAATGTAAGTGCCTGTGTCTTTTTACATGTGAGGCCACCAGTAACCCTCCGTGATTTCTCGGAAGGCCAATGATCTCCCTTCTGCGTGACTCCCATAACACCCTCATAAAGCTCACTAATTACTTGCTCGGTGTCATATGGGTGGACACACTGGAGATAAGGTCCTGTGAATAACTTCTTGTAAAGTTTCCTCCTGGGGCGAGGTAAAAATGGGTAACCTTAACCCTTACCTGATGGTCCTGAAGCACCATATACTCTTGAATCACTTGAGTCTATATTGTATAAGTGCTCATATACTTTGGAAATGGTGACAAAATTGTGTCCCTTCCCTAGAATACCAAAGAGCCTCAGACACTTCAATACAATTCATTCCTCTTGTTTGATTGATCAAGGTATATGCACAAACACCCACACACATTAGGAATGCATACATTGTTCATATATTTCATAAATTGTTTGTTTGTGTGTGTTATGTGCGTTAGTTTCCCTTAAAACATTTTTTAATACTTTTTTGGGAATTTCTAATGATTTTAATACAATTTTTTCTTAAATAAAATTGGAATTAAAAAGTTTTGGGGTCATTCTATAATTTTTTATTGTTGGTTTTATTCCTTTAAAATTCTCTTGGGTAGAAACCGAAAGCGCTGGAGACTGTAAGAGTGTCTATGTAATTAGTTTGAGATGCGTGTTTGTGGTCCATTATTTTCCCTACACCTGTCGCACTCCTATTGATTGGTTGTGTGTTTCTTTTAAGAGACAAAACCAGTGTTTATTATCAGCCCTTGGATTAAGCTTATCAAGGTTCTGCATGCATCCTTGTCCCAATCCCTGTGAACCTCTATCCTCTAATAAGAAACAATTTAACTCATAGCTTATCTTAAACCGTTGGATGGAAATCAAAATGGGAATACTAAATCCCAGCCCTTGATTTTGAACCTCCTTCTCGATCCTTCTCAACCCTGTATATAAGGAGGCTAACCCTCAGCCTGTAGAAGACTTTTGCCACTTCGTCTAAACCAAGAGAGAATATAGAGATGAGAGAGAAGAGAGGGAGAGAAACCACAGAGTTAGAAACTCTAACCCTATTCATCCAAACACATCTGCAAACCCTAACCAGTTTATACCAAACACCAATCCTGAGTGTTTGAGAGTTTTTGAGTGTTGGTTTAAAAGTTGTTTCGTGCTGTAACCTCTTCGTTTTAAGATCTTGTGTCCAACTTAAACAGTAGGTTAGATCGGTATTTCTGTTTCATAGAAATCATAGATCTAGTCGTTTTATGTTATATTACACCCAAATCTGCATTCTTAGTTCCTCGCCTTGAAAAATATTTTATTGATTATTTTCTGTAAATGTTTTCGTCTTCAAAATCAAAAAAATCATTTTCTGTTTCTAGTTCTTTTGAAACAAGAATTTTGACCTAGTTGGAATCACAGTTGGCAGTTTTCAATTTCAAAAATATTTTCAAAACCCTGAAATTGATTAAGATCTTGAAACGTCTTCTGAGCAAGATAGCCGTGGATTCTGGGTTTATTTTAAAGGTCAAATAAGGTTTAAGTTTCCTAAGAAGAGAGAAACTAAAAATAACAGCATATAGATCTATTTTGTAATTTGTTAGGACTGTTTGTAAAAATAAGCGTGAGTGTGTGCATGCATGTGTTAGAGCACCATCACAAACACTTACACACTACAACACTGAAAGTGTTGGTAATAAGATCTTGAAACAAGAGTCTACGTAAAGACTGGAACAAAGTGGAAGTTAGTGAACTAGGAGAGCCACATCAACAATCAGACCTGCAGAGAAGTTATAAGGATACTAGTGGGTACATTCCTAAACTTTTATAGGACCGATTTGTGTGCATGTGTGTTATATAGTTTGTAACTGTTATATTTTGTTTTAGTGGATTTTTCTTTTTACTCCATAGAGGGAGTTGTGGATGTTTCCTTAGTTGGGTGAGGTTTTACCACGTTAAAAATCGTTTGTCATTAATCTTTCTACATCTCCTCATCACATTCTTGTTGGTGTGCTGATTTAAAACTGTTTTAGTTTTGTTTTTAAAAACTTGTTAACAAATCTTTAACTGATCTCGTGCATTATATTAAACACATCTTGTGATTAAAACTGATTCGGTTTAAAGAAAATAGTTTCCTCAAAAAACAGTTCGGAGTTACTTAAATAGTTTAATCTTGTATTAAACGGCTTTAGTAACAGTTTTTCAATTGGTATCAGAGCTTTGGAAATCCTTTTAAAAGATCTTATTTTTCTGAAATTGTTTTCTTAAAATCAAAATAATGGACGAGGAAAATGAAAGATTTGGTAACATGACCAGACCCCCAGTCTTTGATGGAAACAACTTTGCTTACTGGAAGGTAAGAATAGTTGCTTTCGTACAAGGAACCTTGGGAGATGATGTCTGGGATATTATTGAAAATTGATACTTATCCTACTAAACCAGCCACTGAAGTAAGTAACGAGAGGATTAAGAAAGCATTAAGTGAATTCACACAAGAAGAGAAGCAAACTTCTTGAAACGATAACAAAGGCAAGAATGCCATCTTTATGTCCATAAATGAACATGAGTTCAAAAGGATCTCATCTTGTGCCACTTCTAAGGAAGCTTGGGATACACTGATCACTACACATGAAGGTGACACTAGAGTTAAGGCTGCTAAAACTGAAATGCTTGTCTAGCAGTATAACTCCCTAATTATGTCAGATTCTGAATCCTTTGATGACTTTTACATGAAATTGACTGACATTGTGACCAAACTGCATGCTAATGGGATAACATATGACACACATGAAATTGTATCTAAAATTATAAGATCATTACCACAAAAATTTGATAACAAAAGATATGCTATTGAGGAAATGTGTGATCAAAATCTCACTCCTGAATTACTGAGTAGTAAACTACAAACTGTGGAAATGGAATTAGAATTTAAGAAACAAATGACCCAGTCCCATAAGAAACAAACTTGTTCCAACTTGAGTTTTTCCTTTAAGTTGATGAAACTTGAGATCACTATTCCCTCTGATGATTCTGATGAGGAATGTGATATAGATAGTTTGGATAATCAAATTGCCTTTATGTCAAAATAATTTAAGAAAATTGTCAAATTTAGAAATAAATTGGCAAATAGACAAGGTAAGCAAAATTATCCAACTCAATCTAACTACAAACCTCATGAGAAAGGTCAAGACAAACATCACAAGGACATGAAACCCAACAAAGGCTTCAAAAACATTGAATGTTTTAGATGTGGAAAACTAGGACATATATCACAAGACTGTAGAGTGAAATTGAGCACTGCTAATAAACATACTAGGGCCAACATTTGCAAAACATGGGATGATTCAAGCGATTCTGAAAATGAGGAACCTGAATCTTCTGATGGTTTTGATCCTTGCATGTCTTTCTTTGCCAAGATAATCTACAATGATGATATGCCTATGTATGAGAATGATGATAATAACTCTACTTCTATTGTTATAAATCATGATGCTACTAGTTTAGATGATTTAATTTCTGATAATATTGTTAGTTCTATCACGGGGTGTGTGAGTCAAAGGGAATGAGATAATGACGCTATCAATGGGTGCGTGAGTTCAAGAATTGAATCCTTAGGGGTAACTTCACACACTACACTTAGTGACTTAGACACTGAAGACCTCCCTGATATTCACACACTTTATGCAAAAAACCTCAAGAAAAGCACTAGACTAGAAAAGATAGTGAAATATCTCACTAAGAAATTATAAGACTTAAGTCTGATGGTTAAACTTAACGCTGAAGAGTATACTACCCAATGTCTAACTCATGAAAATGAAGTCAAAATATTTGATCAAAAATTGAAGAATTTGATTAAATAAAATGAAAAACTGGAGAAAAAATATAAAGGGACATTATTAGAATTGGAACAATCTAAAGAGAAGACAACAACAATTTTCAAAAAAATTGCAAAATTTGAAAATAATTCAAACTGTTTTGATGGTTTTGTTGCTGATTCAAAGACCAATTCTGATGATCGAACTAGAATAGGGTTTTGCCCAAATTTAAAGACACAAATTAAAAACTTGAACGAATCAAGTTTGTGTCAGGAGACAAAAGACCTATAGAAACTTGTCTAGATTTTCATTCTTTGAAAAATGAGTTTGATGAAAAACAATCAAAGTTTGATATTGGGGAATCAAGTTGCTCTAAGTGTGAAAGTCCACCTAAGGCTAAATATATCTGCCCCTCGATTAGGAAGAGTGATTCTGCCTTTCAAACTATACTCCCTAGGAATAACGTTCAACTCCAAAATGTTATGAAGCCTATGTTTAGAGACTTTTCTAAGGAGATGCCATCCTCGGGCAATTTATATTGCTCATTATATGGTCATTATTTTGAAGTATGCTACTGTAGACGTTTAGTCAACCCTCTCTACACTACTCCTGTGTACCAAAACTTTAATTATTGTAGGAGGAGCCATAACAATTATGTTCTTCCTAGACAACCAGACAAAAACTCTAACTATAGAAAGAGAAAGACCAAACCTAAAAGATCATTTTCAAGAAGGATTCCTATACACTTCCTAAGCCAAATGCTCATGTTGATCATAAAACTCAACCCCATGCGCAAAACATTTTTCAACAAAAATCTAATGCTCGCATATTTTATCAAATGAGAGCAAATAAGCGCAAAATGAAAACAAGAGTTGTTTGGGTTAGAAAAGATGAATTATTACCCCAGATAAAGTGTAATATTTTTATTACTGCTTTAAAAGCTGAACACACTCCCTCTGGTTGGTATTTATATTCTGGATGTTCAAAACACATGACTGGGGATGATAACAAACTTTTAAATAAAACCAACTTTGCTGGAGGAAAAGTTATTTTTGGTGATGGTGTATCATCTCAAATCATTGGTAAAGGAACACTCCAAGAAGAAGGATTACCTTTACTTGAAAATTTTCTTCTAGTAAAAGGTCTTAAGGCTAATCTACTTAGTATCTCACAATTTTGTGACTCAAATCACACTGTCACCTTTTCAAAGAATAATTGCAAAATTTTAAATGAAAAAGGTGAGTGCATTATTATAGGAACCAGGACTCCGAACAACTATTATACGGTTCAAAATAGTGCTGAGGTCTGTAACATTTCCAGAATGGATGACAATGAGATATGGCATAATCGTATGGGTCACATAAATTACGAAAAACTTGGTAGATTGTCTTCACAAGAAATAGTTAGAGGTATTCCTAAGATCAAACCTATTTATAATATTTTCTGTGGATCTTGTACAGAAGGAAAATTATTAAGGCCCCTCATAAGAAAGTCAAAGATATCCTTACCTCTATACCCTTGGAGCTCATCCATATGAACCTAATGGGTCCTTCTCGAACTGTTAGTCTCTGTGGACACAGTTACATTCTTGTTATGTTTGATGACTTCACCAGATTTACTTGGGTAGATTTCTTAAAACAAAAGTCTAGCACTTTCCAAACCTTTTTGAAGATTTTACTTTGAATTGAAAATGATAAAGACACTCAAGTAAATAGGATTCGTAGTGATAGAGGTGGAGAATTCATATATACTGGTGTTGTAGAGTATTGTGACTATAATGGTTACAAACATGAATTTAGTGCTCTTAAGACTCCTCAACAGAACGATATTACTGAGAGAAAAAATCGTACCCTTCAAGAGATGGCACGAGTTATGATTCATGCCAAGACTCTACCTAAGTATTTTTGGGTAGAATCTATTTGTATTGCATGTCACATTATCAATAGGGTCTATCTTAGAAAGAACTCTAAACAAACTCCTTACGAACTTTGGCATGGGAAGAAGCCCAACCTTAAGTACCTTAGAACCTTTGGTAGTACGTGTTATGTCTGCAAAGCCAGAGAACACTTATCCAAATTTGAGACTCATGGAGATAAAGCTATCTTTCTAGGATATTCTCCTAACAATAGAGCATACCGTGTATATAATCTTTGCACTAAGACCTTAATGGAATCCATAAATGTTATTGTAAGTGACACTACTATAGAGAGTAAGACTGGAGAACCAACAATTATGAAGAGTCTGAAAATGTTTTAGAAAATGACTCTCCAAAAATAGATGATTCCTTACCAATTGAGACACCTGAAGTACCTAATTGGGTTTCTAAAGACCATCCTATAGATAACATTATTGGTAACCTTAGTGAGCCTGTACTACAAGATATCAATTAAGAAACTATGCTCATTATGCATGTTTTATTTCCCTTGTAGAACCAAAGAATGTAAATGATGCACTGAATGATCCTCGTTGGATTTCAGCAACGTAGGGAGAACTTATTCAATTTGTCATTCATGATATTTGGTATCTTGTACCTAGGCCTGATCACAAAAAGGTTATTGGCACACGTTGGATACTTAAAAATAAATCTGATGAAAGTAAGATAGTTATAAGAAACAAAGCCAGATTAGTTGTTCAAGGATACTCTCAAATCAAAGGAATAGATTTTAACAAGACTTTTGCTCCTGTTACTCGCTTAGAATATGTTCATCTTCTCTTTGCCATATCTTGCTACTTACATTTTACGCTTTATCAAATGGATGTCAAATCTACCTTACTTAATGGAATATTAAGTGAGGAGACCTATGCAGAACAACCAAAAGGGTTCATTGAGCCTAAATATCCCAATCATGTCTTTCGTCTTAAAAAGGCTTTGTATGGCCTAAAATAAGCGCCAAGAGCCTGGTATGAGCGCCTTTCCAATTTTCTCTTAGACAAAGGATTTAAGAGAGGTGGAAATGATTTTTGTCAAACATTTTGACAAACATATCATTATAGCTCAAGTTTATGTTGACGATATCATCTTTGGATCAACTTCCCCCTCAGAAGTTAAATCTTTTTTTGAAATTATGCATAACGAATTTCAAATGTCTCTTATGGGGGAGTTACAATTTTTCTTGGGTCTTCAAGTCAAACAAAATTCAAAAGGATTATTTGTTTCACAATCAAAATACCCTTTAGAGATCGTTAAAAAATTCGGGCTTGAAAGTGCAAAAGATGCCAAAACTCCCATGAGTACTACGGTCAAACTGTCTAAGGAAGAGACTGGAAAATCTGTAGATCCAACTTTATATCGTAGTATGATAGGAACCTTACTATACCTTACTGCCTCGCATCATGATATTATGTACGCTGTTTGCGTGTGTGCCCGTTATCAAAATAATCCCAAAGAGAGCCATTTAACTTGTGTTAAAAGAATCATAAAATATATGAAAGGCACTCTAAATTTAAGACTTTGGTACATCAATGATACTCCTAGTACCATAATAGGATACACTGATGCCGATTGGGCAGGGTGTACTGACGATAGTAAGAGCACATCAGGCGCATGTTATTATATTGGTAATAACTTGGTAGGTTGGAGTAGTAAGAAACAAAACTTCATTTCTTTATCAACAGTTGAATCTGAATACATAGCCGCTGGAAGCTATTGTGCCCAATTACATTGGCTTAAGCAAATGCTAAGTGATTATGGTATTAAAGAGGAACAATTACATCTCTTTTATGATAATCAAAGCGCGATCAATATCTCTAAAAATCCTTTTCAACACTCGCGAACAAAACACAATAAATAAGACATCACTTTATACGCGAATTAGTTGAGACTAAGGAATTAGAAATCAATTATCTTCCTAGTGATTTGCAGCTCGCAGATATTTTTACCAAACCTTTGGATTATGATAGATTTATTTCTTTGCGTAAATCGATAGGAATGGTTTGTGCTGAATAAATTCTATGGCTTGCACAGTTTTTCCCTTTGTCCATTTTAGACAAAATGGGGGAGAAATTTGAGTCTTATGTGAGTTCATTTTTTGTGAATATTTTAAAAAGCTTGATCTTAGTGATTATTTGCAAGATTCTGTACAGTTTTTCTCAACAGTTGTAATAGGGTAATGAATTGTAATTAGTTGAGTTATGTAATTTTCTTTTCTAGGAAATGGGTAGATAGAATTTTTGTATAGGAATAGGTTTTTCCTTTTCTATTTGTTTCCCTACGAAGTTGACTCAAAGGAGATTTTGTCTCATATTTCCAAAGGGGGAGATTGAAGAACCTTATACTCTTGACTCACTTTAGTCTATATTGTATAAGTACTCATCTAGATAGTGACAAAATTGTGTCCCTTCCCTTGAATACCAAAGAGCCTCAGACACTTCAATGCAATTCATTCCTCTTGTTTGATTGATCAAGGTATATACACAAACACCCACACACATTATCAATGCATACATTATTCATATATTGCATAAATTATTTATTTGTGGGTTGCGTGTGTTAATTTCCCTTAAAACATTTTTTGGGAATTTCTAATGATTTTAATACATTTTTCTTAAAAAAAGTTGGAATTAAAAAGTTTTGGGGTCATTCGATTATTTCCAATTGTTGGTTTTATTCCTTTAAGTTCTCTTGGGTAGAAACCGAAAGCGTTGGAGACTGTAAGGGTGTCTATGTAATTAGTTTGAGATGCGCGTTTGTGGTCCATTATTTTCCCTACACGTGTCACACTCCTATTGATTGGTTGTGTGTTTCTTTTAAGAGACAAAACTAGTGTTTGTTATCAGCCCTTGGATTAAGCTTATCAACGCTCTGCATGCATCCTTGTCCCAATCCCTGTGAACCTCTATCCTCCAATCAGAAAAAATTTAACTCACCACTTATCTTAAACCGTTGGATGGAAGTCAATATGGGAAGACTAAATCCCAACCCTTGATTTCGAACCTCCTTCTCGTTCCTTCTCAGCCCTGTATATAAGGAGGATAACCCTCAGCCTGTAAAAGACTTTTTCCACTTCGTCTAAACCAAGTGAGAAGAGAGAGAAGAGAGAGAGAAACCACAGAGTTAGAAACCCTAACTCTATTCTTCCAAACACCTCTTCAAACCCTAACAAGTTTATACCAAACACCAATCCTAAGTGTTTGAGAGTTTTTGAGTGTTGGTTTGAAAGTTGTTTCATGCTGTAACCTCTTCGTTTTAAGATCTTGTGTCCGACTTAAATAGTAGGTTAGATCTGTATTTCTGTTTCATATAAATCATAGATCTAGTCTTTTTATGTTATATTACACCTAGATGTCCATTCTTAGTTTCTCGCCTTGAGAAATCTTTTGTTGATTATTTTCTATAAATGTTTTCATCTTACTAATCAACAAAATCATTTTCTGTTTCTAGTTCTTTTGAAACAATACCTTTGACCTTGTTGGAATCACACTTGGCGGTTTCTAATTTCAAAAACATTTTCAAAACCCTGAAATTGATTAAGATCTTGAAACGTCTTTTGAGCAAGATAGCCATGGATTCTGGGTTTATTTTAAAGGTCAAATAAGGTTTAAGTTTCCTAAGAAGAGAGAAACTGAAAATCATAGCATATAGATCTATTTTATAATTTGTTAGGACTGTTTGTAAAAATAAGCGTGAGTGTGTGCATGCATGTGTTAGAGCACCATCACAAACACTTACACACTACAACAATGAAAGTATTGGTAATAAGATCTTGAAACAAGAGTCCACGTAAAGACCGGAAGAAAGTGGAAGTTTGCAAACTAGGAGAGCCACGTCAACAATCAGACCCGCAGAGAAGTTAGAAGGATACTAGTGGGTACATTCCTAAACTTGTATAGGACTGATTTGTGTGCATGTGTGTTATATAGTTTATAACTGTTATATTTTGTTTTAGTAGATTTTTCTTTTTACTCCGTAGAGGGAGTCGTGGATGTTTCCTCATTTGGTGAGGTTTTACCACGTTGAAAATCGCTTGTCATTAATCTTTATACATCTCCTCATCTCATTCTTGCTGGTGTGCTGATTTAAAATTGTTTTAGTTTTGTTTTTCAAAACTTGTTAGCAAATCTTTAACTGATCTCGTGCATTATTTTAAACACATCCTTTGATTAAAACTGATTTGGTTTCAAGAAAAGAGTTTCCTCAAAAAATAGTTCGAAGTTACTTAAATAGTTTAATCTTGTATTAAACGGCTTTAGTAACAGTTTTTCAGGGCCAACCTCTTGTTGTTAGGTAGTATGTCGCTCTGTAGATAGGTGATGATGGGATCCTTACAATGAGGGGACTTCTCTGTGAGGAGGACTAGCTCAGCTAAGACTGTATGGTCAATACTTGGTTGGGCAAGGAACTCTATCTGAATAGTTCTTCTTAGTTCATAATCAACTTCTGAGCTCAAGGCTGCTAAGGTATCTTCATGACTGTTCTGCCCTCGGGGGAACTGTTGAATGTCCACCTTCTCAAATCATGTCATAAGTCCTCTTACCATTGCGAGGTAGGATTCCATTCTTACATATTTTGTGTTGAGGTCCCCACTTGCTTGATTAAAGACCAGTTTGGAGTCGCCGAACACGTGACGGATCTTTTCCCCTAGCAGTTGGGCCTTGCACAAGCCAGAGATCAGTGTTCGTATTCACCTTCATTATTGGAGGCCTTAAATCCTAGTCTAATTCATTGCTTGATGGCAGCGTCTTCTAGAGTAATGAGGACGATTCTTACTCCTCCCCCCTTAGAATTGGAGGCTCCATCAACGTATAGGATCTAGTCCTTAGACTGTGCTTCCTTAGCCGTTGACAACTCCATTCCCTATTGGTCAATTGACTGGTCCCTTGTGAATTCAGTAATGAAATCTGCCAGTATTTTTCCCTTAATTATTATTCTTAGTTGAATGTGTATATCGAATCTTCCAAGCTCCACCGACCACTTTGAGAGTCGTCCAGAGAGGTCGGCTTTCCGAAGAATAGCTTTGAAGGGGTAGGAAGTGATCACTGTTATTGAGTGAGCTTCAAACTAATTTTTCAGCTTCCTTATGGAAACCACCAATGCATAGGCGAGATTTTTCAAGGGAAGGTAGCGTTGTTCTGCGTCTAGAATTGTCTTACTAGCATAATAAATCAGGTGTTGTCCTCCTTCTTTTTAACACACTAGAGCCAAACTTAAAGCATGGTATGATATTGCAAGGTAAAGATACAACGGGTCTCCATCTTCTAGAATCACTAGCAGGGGTGGTTTGCTAAGGTAGGATTTTATATCCTCCAAAACTCTTGAACAATCATCATTCCATATGAGGTCTTTTTTATTTTTTCGGGAGCTAGAAGAATGGTCGGCAGCATTTCGAAGACTTGGAGATGAAGCGATTAGCACCGCAAGCAAACCAGTGAGCTTCAGAACATCTTATAACGTTTGTGGAGGCTGGAGGCTGGTGATAGTGTCGATCTGATCTGGATTGGACTTGATTCCTATTTCACTAACTAGATGGCCCAGGAACTTTCCTGACTGGACATCGAATGCACACTTGCATTAAGTTTCATTCGGTATTTCCTGAGGATGTCAAAGGTCCTTACTAAGTCCGTGAGGTGGTCTCCCTTGTTCTTGCTATTGACTATCATATAGTCGATATAGACCTCCATTGTGTCTCCCATCCGTCTCTTGAACATCTTGGTGACTAGCCTCTGATAAGTCACCCCTGCATTCTTTAGCCCAAAAGGCATAACCTTGTAGCAGTATAACCCAATGGGGGTTATGAAGGACTTTTTGTCCTGGTTGGGGTCGAACAACAGAATCTCGTGGTAGCCTGAGTAGGCATCCAGAAAAATCATCCTTTTATTTGTTGCCATAACTTCAACCAAATGATCGACTTTAGTCTATGGAAAGCTGTCTTTTGGACATACTCTATTAAGATATGTGAAATCAATACTGACCCTCCAACTATTGTTGCTCTTGCATACCACTACTGGGTTGGATAACCATTTGGGGAGCTGAACTTCCCTAATGGATCTTACATCCAGTAGCTTCCCCACTTCGTTCTCCACCACTTTAGCCTTCTCAGGAGCTGTTCGGCGGGCCTTTTGAGTGATCGACTTAAAGGACGAATCAATGTGCAGGTGATGGCAGGCTACGTTGGGATCAATCCCTAGAAAATTATACAGTTCCCAAGTAAAAACATCTAGATTGATTTTTAGGAAGACTGTACGTTCTTTCTTTTCTTCATCGACAAGTGTGGATCTGATCATAAATTTCCTCTATGACAAGTTGTCATCGGCTCCAACCTCTTCCAGGATTTTAACGACTCTATCATCGGGGTGTACTCTGGTCTCCTCCACCCCTGGTTGGCCATACCATAATTTTCATTTCGAGTGTGTAGCCCCCTTCTGGGCTTCCCCTTGATTATCCTTTAGTTCCTTCTTCTTTTTTTTCCTGGGGCGGATGGCCGCGATGAAGGATTTTCTGGAAATGGTTTGGTTGCCACGAATTTTGTCCACACCTCGTTCGGTGATACACTTCAACTTTTGGTGATATGTGGATGGTACGGCCCTCATGGCATACAGTCAGCCCATCCCTAAGATGGCGTGATATGGGGACTCTTTCTTCACCACTAAGAACACAATGAGCTTCGAGATATTGCCTACTTTGACTGGCAGGACTATCTTTCCCAATGGCATTATGATTTTCCCTGTAAAGCCGACCAACAGAACTGTGGCCTCTTTGAGGTCGACAAGGTATAACTTCATATTGTGGAACAACTTCAGGTACATCACCTATGATGAACTCCCTTGGTCCATGAGTAACTTATGAACGTCCCAATTAGCAATTCTAAGGGTAATCACTAGTGTGTTGTGACGTGGGGTTCTCACTCCAGCCAAATATTCTTCGATAAAAATGACATGCTTAATATAGTCTACGTCTTCTAATCACCAGCGCTTACTATCCTGGGTTTTAACAATGTCAATTTGAAATGCCTCCATGATAGTAGTGATCTTTTTTATCTCCATCCGAACGGTATTCCATTGGATATGCTTAAGGTCTGATGCCCCATGGATCATCGCGAACTCATGTCCCATGTCATCATCATGGACATTATTTGGCTTTTGGTCACAATTGGCTACGACCTTATATAATTTCTTCTTTATGTACTCATTGAGGTTCCCAGATTGGGCTAGCTCCTCCAAGTGTGACATTAGAGCCTTGAAATTTTAAGTCATGTGGCCACCCTTCTTGTGGAATGCGCATCTCAGCGCATTTTTTCTTTTTGTTGGATCGCCACCCTTCTTCTTGGGCCACTTGATGAGTATTTGGTCTTTCATCTTGCTCAAGATCTTATAAATGTATTCCTTTAAGACTGTGTTAATATCCTGGAACGCCTTGGAAGGATCAATCTTATTCCCATTCTTGGAGCCGTCCTTAGTCCCCTTCTTTGGAGTATCACTTTTTTCACCTCCCTTGGTTACCTTTTCTCGACCATTGCCCCCTGTGTTAGAATAAACCACATCTTCCACTTTGAATTATTTCTCAATACAAGCCATGAGATTGTCAATAGTGCTGACTTCCTTCTTGGTCGGGGACTTGTGAAGTAAAGAGGTGGTTGGTAAACCAATTTTGAATGATGCAATGGAAACCTACTCCGAGAAATCTTCAAATTCATTAAAGAATTACCAATACCTTTTGGCATAGTCACAAAGTCTCTCTTGTGTCTTTTTCTTCATCGTGAACAGTGCATCCATCCGCTTAGGGTGGGAGCTACTGGTTATGAAGCGAGTAGTAAAAGCCTACGCTAGAGCCTTGAAGCTTCTGATTGAACGGTGAGGCAACTTATCGAACGATTTCTATGCTACGTTATGTAGGTTAAAAGGGAAAACTCGATGCTTCAGAGCGTCGTTGTGGCTCCATAAGGTCATCGATTTTCTATATTGCCGAACTTGGTCTATGGGATCTGTATTTCCATCATAAATTTGGAACTTGGGAACGGAAAAATTCTTTGGGGGTTCCTCTTCTTCCATCGCCCTTAAAAATGGGATTTTAATTGGGTATTTAGAGCTACCCTAGCCAGCTCCCTGGTGGACCTGGCTCCTCGATATAGGGCTGTCAATGGACCGGGTCTAGACCCGGACCCGATCCAGACCCGACCTGAATTAAAGGATCTGAGCAAATTTTATAGACCCGATTATTCGATTACCCGATTACCCGATTAGTTAATGGACCGGATCTAGATATACATGACTCCGATTCGATAAGGACCCGACCCGAATGTTACTAAATAAATATATATTTATATATAATATTATATATATATATATATATATATATATATATATATATATATATATATATATATATATATATATATTCGGATCGGATATTCGGGTCGGGTCTCTGGGTCCTTAACGGATCCGGGTCTGGATCCATTTTCTGAGACCCGTCGGGTAATCGGGTAAGACCCGATCCGCTAAAAATATACCCGGATCGGATCTGGATATACCCAGACCCGATCCGTTTACACCCCTACCTCGATAGGTTGGATGTTGGTCCATCTCTCTACAAACCAGAATCCTAATATCTTCATTATATCGAACATTACTCATATGGCGCCTCTCTAACTGGACATTCTCTGATTGACCATGCTCTGATCTGCCATGTTAAGTTCTATCCTAGTCACATTTGGAGCTCCTCCCTCGGCTACGAGTATCATTCGCCTGAGCACTAGGAGTCCTATTGTGACGCTTCCTTGTATCTCTATGGAGATCTCTCTCGATCCTTTTAAGTCACCTCTGAAGGCGAGAATTCTCTTAAACCTGGAGGCATGTGGTCTTATCTTATTCTCTAAGCTTGGCTTTGTAAGCATCAACCAACCTGGAGATCTGCGTAGACCTAGGTGGTTCCTGGCTCTCTTCAGAAGGATGCCTTTCTTGATGAATCTCCGACCAAACTCTAGGTGGGACTAGGTCCTCTTGTACATCGCCAACCTGAGGAATCTTGTTGTTGTGGTGAGACATCTTGGGCTTTCTGATAAGAAACTCTTTGCGTATGTATCGTGGTAGTGCAAAATCCACTCTCAAAATTCCCTTGAGTACCTACAAGACTTGTCTAAAAATAACTCGTATTGCGGTAAGTACGGGTATCAATCCAACTTTCAAGGTGAAACAATTAATGTCAAAACTTTCAATTCCAATTTTTTTATGAAAACATTTTAATGTTTATTTTTTTTTATTTTTTAAAAGAATTTCAAGGGAAAAATTAACTAATTAAATGCTAAAATTAGAAAAATGACTAAATAATGAAAAAATGTGCAACTGAGTGTGAAATATGTGAGAAGGTCAAGAGATGGGACTACACTGCATTTTCAATTATTTTAATTTCTCAATTTATTAATTTTGAAATATTTCGAGATAATATTAAATCGATAATCTAACTCTCGTTAAAATTATAAATTTCATTAAATATTTTTCAGAAAACTAATTTAAAAATGTCACACGATGAAAAATTAGGACTTATACTATTTTCAGAAAATTACCCGCTAGGAATAATTTAACGAAAACAATATCAATCCTCAATTTTCAACACCGAATTAATATTCAAATATCAGAAAAATCTATCTCTAGTTTGATTCCTAAATTCAAACATTATTTTGTATAATTAATTTACTAACTCTCGTTACATAAATTAATTGGTGAAAGTTAAAATTAATTTACCTAGAAATATAGAATTAATGAAACCAATTAATTAAATTAATATCATACGCAGTGCATCACACCCCTTGAACGGGGTGTTTAGACAAACATTCTCATGTGTGCATAAACAACAATAAATAATATGTCATAAAGGAAATAAATTGAAAAGAGAGTGTAGAAATACAATACGCAATTTTTTTCACAAATTTGTCTTGAAATGCGTCTTGACATGCATCCAACTTCTTCACAATTTTCAGCACTTGATTACAAAAAGAAGAGTAGAAACTAAACCTAAAAATTATTCTAAAGCTAACCTAATTTTTTTTTATCTTTCTGGAATTTTTTTATGACCCTAAACTATACATAATATACAGTCTCTTTTTTCTATCTCTGCGTCTCTCCTTTTTTTTTTATCTGAGAGAGTCTCCTTTTGAATGAGCTGACCCTTTTCTTTTATAACCCACGAAGTTAGTTTGTTTGAAAGAGATTTTTTTGGATTTGGTTTTTGGCTAAGTCCAAGACTTTTTTTTTATCTTTCTCTGCACATGGCTTTTATTTTGGTTTTGGGATTTGGATGACCGATTTTTGTGGGATTATGGCTTTCATGGGTCTTGGGGTTGAACGAGTTGGAATCGGGTTTAGTGGGTCGAAAGTAGTCAGGCCGCGGAAAGATGAAGGTCGGAGCTCCAGCGGGTAGGTCAGCGTCGGTCGCGGGTTCCGTCCGGGTTAAGGAGGTTGGGCTATGGGGTCTCGGGTTCAGGCTGGTCCAACCCTCGCTGGCAGCTATGGGGACGGAAATGGGAATCACAAATGGGTCGCGAAGGGTAGTGCTGGGAGGTCCGGGTAAGGTTGCTGGGTCACCGGGTTTTTGGCTGTTTCGAGTTGTGGGTCGGAAGGTGAGGATTGGAGGTGATATGGTGTTGGTTTATTTTGTTAATAGTGGATGAGAGAGAGTAGAGAAATAGTGGGTGAGGTTGGTGTTTGTGGGTAATGGAGGAGAGAGAATGTGGTGTGGATGGAGGTTGAAGAAGATGGGTTGGTGGTATGTAGTGTGGTAAGGTGTAGGGTATTTTGGTGTGGGTGAGGGGTTTGGATTGTGTTGTGTGTATATGAGTGTATGGAAGTAGGATATATGAGTGTGTTTAAGTTTGGAGTTATTTAGTGTGTGTTTAATTTGTACCTATAAAATTAACACAACTAAATATATATATATATATATATATATATATATATATATATATATATAACTAAAAAAACTAAGAATATAAAAATAAAATACTATTGTAAAAATAAAATAAAGACTCAAATAAAAAAATGAAATTAAAAAGAAATAAAAGTAAAAATAAAAATCTATTAAACTAAAAACTCAAATCCTAAAAATGTAAAATCTAAAAAAATGTAATCCTAAAAACTAATCCTAATAAAATAAAATAAAAACAAATAACTAATAAAAATAAAAATAAAAATACACTAATAAAAATATCTTAAAAATAAAACGATGCAAAATAAAAATCTAAGAAAATCTAAAAAGGTACAAACTCAACACACAGGCTCGGGGTATGGACTGGGCTTGGTCTGGACTAGGTTAAGGTTACGGAACTGGTTCGGGCCTTTGGAACACATCTCGGCATGCTCAAATAGGACTTCAGACTTCACGGTCGCTTTGAATTTCTTCATTTAATGCTTTTGACCGCTATTGCATCGCAATTGATTGAATTTAGCATCACTTAACACTGCGACTGCGTATTGACCTGAGAAATAAATAAATACGAACATAAGGTCATTTTTATTAAAAACAAGCGACTAAAATGCATCTATTCGACGCTTTTGGGTGCTTATCACACCACCCCCAAACAGAACATTGCTAGTCCTCGAGAAAATATTAGAGAGAAAATAGATATAAGTAACCAAAAGTGTGCCACTTTCGCAGGCACTGGCGATTGCACTTAGTATGTACAACAAGCCGTTAAACCTGTAGGTTGCCCTACAAGATGAGTGGTTTCTCGTGAGGGTTTGCAGTGAATATACCCACAAAATTCGAAAACTTTTTTTTTATTTGCAGTATCTGAGTAGATGATGAAACGCTATACAACCCAACTTTAAAAGGACATCAAGGAACACCATATTCAACTATCAAAATAAGATATGAAATTACTTAATACCAAAAGAGTAATCCTTCCTAAAACTCAGCGTGTGTAGTGTGAAACAATCTTAAGTATCATTAGAGTAATTCCTAGATTGCCTTTGTAGAATCGACGTTTTAACTTCAATTCTCACTTGATATATCTCTCTCAATCAAACTCTCTGAGAATTGGGTAAGTGTATCTATCTAGTGTGTGAGGAGGTGAGTAAATGTAAACAAGTTCAAACATCTGACACACTTTATAAAAAGGGACGGATACGTGAAAAAAATAGATCTCATGAAGGAATGCAAACCACTACGTCGAGAATGTCGAGTTATTCACCATATAATCTTTTCGTTTGCCCGAACACTTTACCAAGGGTGAAAATGGTATTTATGAAAGGTATGAGGGGCTAATGAAGAAGATGAATGATGGGGTGTTTTGAGAAGATGTGACAAACTTTGATTGACTATTGTCTTCATCTTTTGAATTTATGATCGCATATTTCATTTTCCACTTTTCTATATATTTTTTTTTCTTTTCTTATCTTTTTTTTATTGCGATACATTTTTCTTTTCATAACACAAATGAAGACAATTTACATGGAAAATTTCAAACACTCTTTTTCTCAAAAATTATGGTAGTGATGGGAAATGACATATGGATGGTATCTAAGATATCTATGGATAAGGAAAATATGGATAGAAAATGTAGAGTGAAGGGTAAAAATGGTAAGTGTATGGAAAAATCGGTTTAGTGCTTGGGATAAACTACAAGACACATGTTTTTTACAACTCTAAAGTAATGTCATTCTCAGTGATTAAGCCAAAATTGAAAAATTATTGAGACCATACAACGACTAAGTGTGGTACCCAAAGAAAGTTGAGTCAACTAGTGACTCGGAGATACGTAAAAACCCTCAAAAAGGTGAAAATCTCAAATCTCACGGGTTTAAGTCGCCACTAGTGATATTTTAGGCTTTCTTAAGAATATAGTTACTCTTCAACTTTTGATTGTAAACGTGATAGTGTAAAATTGTTGAGTTTAGGAATTCATAGTGCAAGTACGCTTTAAAAGGTATTAATTAATTTAATCATAACAAGCATAATTTTAGGTTGAACACGGGCATTCTGCGACTTCTAAAAGCGGACTGATAGACAAATCATGTCATAAAAATTTAATTTTTTAACTGCACATAAAGTTTAAAATCACTTGTTTTTGAAAAATTTTAAAAGAGGTACAATTTTGATAAATTTCCCACCCCCAAACAAAAGAGAACATCGTCCTCGATGTTTAAAACTGCATATAAAAATGAAAAGCACAAGGGAGGAAAGATAGTACTATAATGAACCACTAGCGAAAATGTAACGCACTCTGTAGCATAGATGAAACCTGAAGAACAGATGTGATACAAAAAGACGTACAAGTCTATAAAGTATGTGAAAATCATTGGGTGGTATGAAACACCACCCCCAAATAGGATAAGACTCATACTCAGAAACAATGAACAACGGGCTGCCTCCCGATAGCGCTAAGTTTAACGTCTTCAGCCAGACTGAACCAATATCATGCTAAAGATAAGATCTATGAAAGCTCAAGGTGGCAGAAACAATTGGGTGATGAGAAACACCCCCAAACAAGACTGAAGCGGCAGTCTTGTTTGATAAAGTCTAGAAGAAGTCAATGCACATGTATAGCAAAGTGCAGCACTCGATGCAAAGCATCGGTAGACCAGGGGTGGGTGGGTTGGATGGTACATGGACGAAGGGTAAGGGTGTGGGTGAACAAGCACCGATCACGGGCCTTACTGAGCGTAAATGTGAGGGAAACAAGGGCCCTATAAGAATGGTGCTCAAGTTGGTGAGGGAGGCGAAAGGGTTTGACAATAAGGATGGGGCGGACCTCATAGAAAGTGCATGACCATGCTATAAATGGACGATGATAATGGTCACGCCGTGACACACCAGGGAGCGGTAGATGGAAAATTTTAACACCACAAGGAAGTGGTGTGCATCGAGTAAAAATCTCGGTGTCACATATGGGGAGAGTAGTACGCATACTCACACGGATGGTGGGGGCGATGAAAAGTGCACAAATAGGATCGTGGAGCACTAGGGTGGAGGGTGGGTGTAGGTGAGGACGTAAATGCTTAGATGTGAACAGGTGAGGAGAAATAACAAGGTCCAAACTAGGCGGTGGGGTGGAAGGGACATTGGGTGTATCGGGTGGGAAAAAGGGTGGGGGAAGATGATCTAACTCACGAGTAGGAGACACACACTCCTTATGAGGCACGGAGTGATCCTCAAGGGCACTCGCGGGAGGAAGTGTGGAAATAAACGAGGTAGTGATCAACTTAGCCACCATTACGTCACCATCCAAGGTGGTGAAAGGGTTTAACGAGGCTGTAAGATCCGAGATAGATGAATCTACATCAATATTCGGCTCAATGGGTGACAAGCATGGTGGGTCAGGATCCATATCCCGAGTTATAGAAACCATCTCGGATTCAATATCAAGAAAATGGTGAGCACTCATAGCCGAAGCTAACCTAGGATAAAGTGGTTCCGTGGGAACACACGCAATGGGCTCAGTAGGTGTAGGCTCGGGCATAAGTAAGGATTCTATGGAAGGGGAAATGCAAATCGCAATGGTGGGTTTCAGAGGGTAGGGTGGTGTGGGATCAGTCTCACAAACAGTGGATATGTCAAAACAATTGTCAACTTGGGGCTCGGACCACGGGGTGGTCTCAACTTCAAGATTCTCAGGAGGATAGGGTTGGTCAAACTCAAAATCAGTGGCACGAGACAATACATCATCGTCCCATGCAGGGTCAATAACGGGTTGACTTGGGGTGGAATCCATCTCGTTCGCACACTCAAAATCATATAATCGTTGTTCAAGCCTTTGAACTGATTCAGTTTGAGATTGAAGAGTGTGCGCGAACTTGTGCAAAAGACTTTCGAGAGAGGATGTGAAAGGTGGTGGTGAAGTGGTGGCGGGTGGCGGTGGTGGTTGAGGTGGACACAACTTGCTATGGATAGGACTATACGAAGAATACACGAATGAAGTGTGTGGAGTGGGGCCAAGTTCATCAGACACGAAAGGAGCGCCTTCATGATGGACAAATGGTTGAGGCTCATGGGGTGCGTAATGAAAGAACTGATCGTGAATGAGTGCACAAGGTGGCGATGATGACTGTTGGAAACCATAAGGATCCATAACATGACGTTGGGATTCATATTGCATGGAAGTATGACCAGGCCTCCATGAATATCTCGGGTACTCAAACCCCTCGACATTAGATATGTCGTGACAATACGTCGAGGGTGGGTCCAAAACAGTGTCATGGGGATACACATGTTCCTAGGTGGATTCAGATGGAGAGAATTTAAATGGACACTCATGAGATGAGTGATCGCTAAGAATGCAGTGTGTGCACGGCGAAGCATGTGATGGGTTGACATTCGTCACCGGAGGTGGTGGAAGATGAGATGTGTGCATGGACGACACAGGAGTATCAGCGGTGTGCATTTGAGAGTTAAAGCCCTGAATTAATGAATCAAGGGTCGATTCGGGCTTATCAGAAAACAAACTTCGAGAGAATGTGAAATGGCCAAAGTATTCCCGTAAAGGACGTTCTTCGGCCATGACAAGAGGAATATTTTTTGATTTTTAAATATTTTTCAAAAGAAAAGAAAATCTTTTTGTGATTTTTGAAAATAAGAAAAGGAAAATCTTTTTGGTATTTTTTAAATTTTTTTAAAAAAAGAAGGAAAATATTTTGGGGGTTTTTAGAAAAAAGGGGAGAAAATGGACTCGTGATGTGGACGAACTAACTAAAATTTACTATCGAAAAAATTGAATTAGACACACACGAGTCAAGAAAAACTCCTAACGAGCATGTAGCCAATTATTATCTTTAAAATTAGTAAAATGGGTACTCAAATTTTAATTAAGTCCGCGGGCGACAAAGTTCACGGAATTTATCTTTGTGATCGCTTGTTGCAAAAATGTGTTCCTACGGGGCTAGCTAGTTGATTGATTTCAAATTTAATGGCAGCTAGGGTAGCACATAATGGATAAGTGAGTGAGTCAGGTGATTAAATCCCTTCTCATTGGAATGACCGGGTCCAGGTCTTAGGTAAATTAATTCATCAAACCATTCAAATTAAGTGCGATGTAGAAATTAAAAGAAAATAGGAGCAATTAATCACAAAAAAATGAACTCGCTGGCAGGAGAGTCGCGAGGGATAAAAAAAATTGTACCTCCCACGATTTTTACACACGTGGGATGAAGATCGAGTTGAGTCGACCGGGGGGAGATCTTGCCTATCTCACTCATCACCGGGAGTCCTACCGACCCAAAGTAGAGAGGCTTCAAAAATTCTCGCCTTGGACGCCCTCTCTCTACCTTGTCCGGTTTCCCTTTTCATTTTTTTATATGAATAATTATTACAAATAAATCGGTGTCAAAAGGCACCAAAATAAATACAAAGCTTCAATAAGCCTATACAACCAGTCTAAGGAGGAGGGAGAAGAAATAATAATTACAAGTAAAAAAATAAAATTACAAGTCTTCAATTGCTTCCAGGCAAAGAAATCGGCAACAGCGCCATTTGATAAGAAGCTCTTTGCGTATGTATCGTTGTAGTGCAAAAGTCACTCTCAAAATTCCCTTGAGTACCTACAAAACTTGTCTAAAAATAACTCGTATTGCGGTACGTACGGGTATCAATCCAACTTTCAAGGTGAAACAATTAATGTGAAAACTTGCAATTCCAATTTTTTTATGAAAATATTTTTTTCTTTATTTTTTTTATTTTTTAAAACAATTTCAAGGGAAAAATTAACTAATTAAATGCTAAAATTATAAAAATGACCAAATAATGAAAAAATGTGCAACCGTGTGTTAGATATGTGAGAAGGTCAAGAGATGGGACTACACTGCATTTTCAATTATTTTAATTTCTCAATTTATTAATTTTGAAATATTTCGAGATAATATTAAATCAATAATCTAACTCTCGTTAAAATTATAAATTTTGTAAAATCTTTTTCAGAAAATTAATTTAAAAATGTCACACGATGAAAAATTAGGACTTATACTATTTTTAGAAAATTACCCGCTAGGATCAATTTAACGAAAACAATATCAATCCTCAATTTTCAACACCGAATTAATATTCGAATATCGAAAAAACCTATCTCTAGTTCGATTCCTAAATTCACACATTAATTTGTTCAATTAATTTACTAACTCTCGTTACATAAATTAATTGGTGACAATTAAAATTAATTTACCTAGAAATATAGAATTAATGAAACCAATTAATTAAATTAATATCATATGCAGTGCATCCCACCCCTTGAACGGGGTGTTTAGCCAAACATTCTCATGTGTGCATAAACAACAATAAATAATATGTCAAAAAGGAAATAAATTGAAAATAGAGTGTAGAAATACAATACGCAATTTTTTCCACAAATTTGTCTTGAAATGTCCCTTGACATGCATCCAACTTCTTCACACTTTTCAGCACTTGATTACAAAAAGAAGAGTAGAAACTAAACCTAAAAATTATTCTAAAGCTAAACTAATTTTTTTTTATCTTTCTGTAATTTTTTTATGACCCTAAACTATACATAATATACAGTCTCTTTTTTCCCTCTCTACGTCTCTCCTTTTTTTTTTATCTGAGAGAGTCTCCTTTTGAATAAGCTGACCCTTTTCTTTTATAACCCACGAAGTTAGTTTGTTTGAAAGAGATTTTTTTGGATTTGGTTTTTGGCTAAGTCCAAGACTTTTTTTTTATCTTTCTATGCACATGGCTTTTATTTTGGTTTTGAGATTCGGATGACCGATTTTTGTGGGATTATGGCTTTCATGGGTCTTGGGGTTGAACGAGTTAGAATCGGGTTTAGTGGGTCGTAAGTATTCAGGCCGCCGGAAGATGAAGGCCGGAGCTTCAGCGGGTAGGTCAGCGTCGATCGTGGGTTCCGTCCGGGTTGCGGAGGTCGGGCTATGGGGTCTCGGGTTCAGGCTGGTCCAACCCTCGCTGACAGCTATGGGGATGGAAATGGGAATCACAAATGGGTCGCGAAGGGTAGTGCTGGGAGGTCCGGGTAAGGTTGCTGGGTCACCGGGTTTTTGGCTGTTTCGAGTTGTGGGCCGAAAGGTGAGGATTAAAGGTGATATGGTGTTGGTTTATTTTGTTGATGGTGGACGAGAGAGAGTAGAGAAATGGTGGGTGAGGTTGGTGTTTGTGGCTAATGGAGGAGAGAGAATATAGTGTGAATGGAGGTTGAAGAAGATGGCTTGGTGGTATGTAGTGTGGTAAGGTGTAGGGTATTTTGGTGTGGGTGAGGGGTTTGGATTGTGTTGTGTGTATATGAGTGTATGGAAGTAGGATATATGGGTGTGTTTTAAGTTTGGAGTAATTTAGTGTGTGTTTAATTTGTACCCCTAAAATTAACACAACTAATATATATATATATATAACTAACAAAACTAAGAATATAAAAATAAAATACTACTCTAAAAATAAAATAAAGACTCAAATAAAAAAATGAAATTAAAAATAAATAAAAGTAAAAATAAAAATCTATTAAACTAAAAACTCAAATCCTAAAAATGTAAAATCTAAAAAAATGAAATCCTAAAAACTAATCCTAATAAAATAAAATAAAAACTAATAACTAATAAAATTAAAAATACACTAATAAAAATAAAATATAAAAATATGCAAATAAATTCTAAAAATCCTAAATAATTCTAAAATAAATCTTAAAAATAAAACCATGCAAAATAAAAATCTAAGAAAATCTAAAAAGGTACAAACTCAACACACAGGCTCGGGGTATGGACCAGGCTCGGTCTGGGCTAGGTTAAGGTTACGAAACTTGTTCGGGCCTTTGGAACACATCTCGGCATGCTCAAATAGGACATCAGACTTCGCGGTCGCTTTGAATTTGTTCATTTAATGCTTTTGACCGCTATTGCATCGCAATTGACTGGATTTAGCATCATTTAACACTGCGACTGCGTATTGTCCTGAGAAATAAATAAATACGAACATAAGATCATTTTTATTAAAAACAAACGACTAAAATGCATCTATTCGGGGTATAAAATAGACGCTTTTGGGTGCTTATCACACTACCCCCAAATAGAACATTGCTAGTCCTCGAGAAAAAATTAAAGAGAAAATAGATATAAGTAACCAAAAGTGTGCCACTTTCGCAGGCACTGGCGATTGCACTTTGTATGTACAACATGCCGTTAAACCTGTAGGTTGCCCTACAAGACGAGTGGTGTCTCGTGAGGGTTTGCAGTGAATATACCCACAAAATTCGGAAACATTTTTTTTATTTGCAGTATCTGAGTAGATGATGAAATGCTATACGACCCAATTTTAAAAGGACATCAAGGAACACCATATTCAACTATCGAAATAAAATATGAAATTACTTAATACCAAAAGCATAATCCTTCCTAAAACTCTGCGCGTGAAGTGTGAAACAATCTTAAGTATCATTAGAGTAATTTCTAGATTGCCTTTGTATAATCGACGTTTTGACTTCAATTCTCACTGGATATATCTCTCTCAATCAAACTCTCTGAGAATTGGGTAAGTGTATCTCTCTAGTGTGTGAGGAGGTGAGTAAATGTAAACAAGTTCAAACATCTCACACACTTTATAAAAGGGGACGGATACGTGAAAAAAATAGATCTCATGAAGGAATGCAAGCCACTACGTCGAGAATGTCGAGTTATTCACCATATAATCATTTCGTTTGCCCGAACACTTTACCAAGGGTGAAAAATGGTATTTATGAAAGGTATGAGGGGATAATGAAGAAGATGAATGATGGGGTGTTTTGAGAATATGTGACACACTTCGATTGACTATTGTCTTCATCTTTTGAATTTATGATCGCATATTTCATTTTCCACTTTTCTATATATTTTTTTTATTTGCTTCTTTTTTTTCAATTTTTTTTTCTTTTCTTATCTTTTTTTTATTGCGATACATTTTTCTTTTCATAACACAAATGAAGACAATTTACATGGAAAATTTCAAACACTCTTTTTCTAAAAATTATGGTAGTGATGGGAAATGACATATGGATGGTATCTGGGATATATATGGATAAGGAAAATATGGATAGAAAATGTAGAGTGAAGGGTAAAAATGGTAAGTGTATGGAAAAATCGATTTAGTGCTTGGGATAAACTACAAGACACATGTTTCTTACAACTCTAAAGTAATGTCATTCTCAGTGATTAAGCCAAAATTGAAAAATTATTGAGACCATGCAACGACTAAGTGTGGTACCCAAAGAAAGTTGAGTCAAAGAGTGACTCGGAGATACGTAAAAACCCTCAAAAAGGTGAAAATCTCAAATCTCACGGGTTTAAGTCGCCACTAGTGATCTTTTAGGCTTTCTTAAGAATATAGTTACTCTTCAACTTTTGATTGTAAACGTGATTGTGTAAAATTGCCGAGTTTAGGAATTCATAGTGCAAGTACGCTTTAAAAGGTATTAATTAATTTAATCGTAACAAGCATAATTTTAGGTTGAACACGGGTATTCTGCGACTTCTAAAAGCGGACTGATAGACAAATCATGTCATAAAAATTTAATTTTTTTAACTGCACATAAAGTTTAAAATCACTTGTTTCTGAAAATTTTTAAAAGAGGTACAATTTTGATAAATTTCCCGCTCCTAAATAAAAGAGAACATCGTCCTCGATGTTTAAAACCGAATATAAAAATGAAAAGCACAAGGGAGGAAAGATAGTACCATGATGAACCACTAGTGAAAATGTACCACACTCTGTAGCATTGATGAAACCTGAAGAACAGATGTGATACAAAAAGACGTACAAGTCTATAAAGTATGTGAAAATCATTAGGTGGTGTGAAACACCACCCCCAAACAGGATAAGACTCATACTCAGAAACAATGAACAATGGGCTGCCTCCCGGTAGCGCTAAGTTTAACGTCTTCAGCCAGACCGAACCAATCTCACCCTAAAGATAAGATCTATGAAAGCTCAGGGTGGCAGAAAAAATAGCGTGATGAGAATCACCCCCAAACAAGACTTAAGCGTCAGTCTTGTTGGATAAAGTCTAGAAGAAGTCAATTCACTTGTATATCAAAGTGCAGCACTCGACGCAAAGCATCGGTGGACCAGGGGTGGGTGGGAAGGAGGGTACATGGACGAAGGGTGAGGGTGAACAAGCAACGATCATGGGCCTTAGTGAGCGTAAATGTGAGGGCAACAAAGTCCCTATAAGAGTGGTGCTCAAGCTGGTGAGGGAAGCGAAAGGGTTTCACAATAAGGATGTGGTGGACCTCATAGAAAGTCCATGACCATGCTATAAATGGACGATGATAATGGTCACGCCGTGACACACCAGGGAGCGGTAGATGGAAAATTTCAACACCACAAGGAAGTGGTGTGCATCGAGTAACAAGCTCGGTGTCACGTATGGGGAGAGTAGCACACATACTCACACGGATGGTGGGGTCGATGAAAAGTGCACAAATAGGATCGTGGAGCACTAGGGTGGAGGGTGGGTGTAGGTGAGGACGTAAATGCTTAGCTGATAGCAGGTGAGGAGAAATAACAAGGTCCAAACTAGGCGGTGGGGTGGAAGGGACATTGGGTGGATCGGGTGGGACAAAGGGTGGGGGAAGATGATCTAACTCTCGGGTAGGAGACACACACTCCTCATGAGGCACGGAGTGATCCTCAAGGGCACTCGCGGGAGGATGTGTGGAAATAAACGAGGGAGTGATCAACTTAGCCATCATTACGTCACCATCCAAGGTGGTGAAAGGGTTTAACGAGGCTGTAAGATCCGAGATAGATGAATCTACATCAATATTTGGCTCAATGGGGGCCCATCATGGTGGGTCAGGATCCATATCCCGAGCGATAGAAACCATCTCGGATTCAATATCAAGAAAATGGTGAGCACTCGTAGCCGAAGCTAACCTAGGATGAAGTGGTTCCGTGGGAACACACGCAATGGGCTCAGTAGGTGTAGGCTCGGGCATAAGTAAGGATTCTATGGAAAGGGAAAGGCAAATCGCAATGGTGGGTTTGAGTGGGTAGGGTGGTGTGGGATCAGTCTCATAAACAGTGGATATGTCAACACAATTGTCAACTTGGGGCTCGGACCACGGGTGGTCTCAACTTCAAGATTCTCAGGAGGATAGGGTTGGTCACACTCAAAATCAGTGGCACAAGACGATACATTATCATCCCACGTGGGGTCAATAATGGATTGACGTGGGGTGGAATCCATCTCATTTGCACACTCAAAATCATATAATCGTTGTTCAAGCCTTTGAAGTGATTCAGTTTGAGATTGAAGAGTGTGCGCGAACTTATGCAAACGACTTTCGAGAGAGAAATGGTAAGGTGGTGGTTGAAAAAAATGCGTTTACAAGATTAATAACAGAAAGTTACAAGTTTAGTAAACTCCGAAATAAACTCGTTGAACGAAACTCTTTTCAAAATGAACACAAGATGTGTTAAAACAATTTTTCAGAATATGTTTTATGGATTCGTTAGATTCATAACCTTGAGCTTGTTAAAATAAAAACGTTCAATTAAGTCTCAATTACGATATTGTTCACCAAAGAAATTAAGAAGATTAGAGCAAATTAACACGCGATTTTTAACGTGGTAAAACCCTAAAATAGTGAAACATCCACGGCTCCCTCTACGGAGCAAAAAGAAAAGTCCACTAAAATCACAACCAAGTTACAACCTAAAGGAACAACTAAGAACCAAAATACAAGAACAGAAAATGTACCTACCCGAATTACTCCACTCTTAAAGGCATTCTTTCTTGATTTGTTCTTCTCCACATAGCTTCCTTATTGTCCTTGAATCCCGGATTTCTGCAACCCCAACAAACAAAATACCTCACCAAGAACCACAACTCCTATGTGTTCTTGTTCGTGTGAAAGTGATAGTGTTTGTGAACTAACTAAACATGCAAAATGCTTCTCACGCCTCTCAATCAATCACAAGCAATTCCTATAAATTACATTCAACTTCTATATGATATGCAATTTGATTTCAAATCCAACTTGAGTAATAAACTTTACTAATTTTCAGATTTGACACACCACAATTTTTTTCTTCAAAAAATATTGTCCCAACAAATTATTTATATTCAAACTTATTTCACTCAAACGTGAAATAATAATATGAGACAACCTTTATTTCCAAATCTGAAAATATACAAGTATAATTTCTAAACATATATTTGATATCACAATCTTGGATTAAAAAATTACAACAACAATATCCAAGAACATACACACAACAATCCTAGAAATAGTGTGCTAAAAATGATCCCTAAGAGATATAGGGAAATAAGAGTACACGAATCTGAATTAGTTCCAAAAAAAAACTTCGACGAGTTTTTCCGACGACAAATGGAACTCCGGCAGCGTCCCTCTCACTCTGTATAAGTTTGGCGTCGGTGCTAACTTCTCTCTGACTGACTCTCGATTTTCGATCTTGGTTTCTGTCCGGAGGTACAGCTCCGGTGGCGGATCTGACGATAGTGGTCTCGTCTCTCTCTCTCTCTCTCCTCGTTCTCAGTTTTCGCAGATCTGGTGTTTTTCATTTCTGATTTTCGACCTCGAATTTAAATGTCTCCGGCGTTCTCGATTTTGAAACCTTCGGCAGTAACTATTTGTTTCAAACAGCAGTGATCTTCTATTTCTCTGGCGCCGAGATGACGGCTCTGATTTTCTGGTGAATCCGGCGATGCGATTTCTCTCGGTTACTCTTCTCTCTTTTCGAATCCGACAGTGCCGATGGTTTATCTATCGGCGAGAACTCTCTCTCACTCTTGTTTTTCCGGCGATGGTTCTTTCTCTCAAGAATGGAGAAGGTGCTCTCTCTCTCATTTTTTTCTCTTAAGGAATGGAGAAGAAGAAGTTGTAATGTTATTCTCTCTCTCTCTCTCTCTCTATGATAGCTGCCGCCTCTTTTTCTAAAAGCCACCAAAGAAAAATAAACCCTAAAAGATATTATATATGGCTCTAAAAGGGTTTGTTACAAATAACGGATCTAGATCTAATCTCCAAGATCTAAGGGTGTAGAAAAAAGATGGATAACTAAATCTGATTGGCTAAGAGGTGTTCACTAGGATTGAGCCACTAAAAAATCTAGTCCAAAGATAACCACTCAATCTAGGGTCACGAATGAGTCTAAATAACAAGACACTAAACAAACACAAATAGCCTTATAAAAAATAACACACATGTGTTTTTTAAAGTCTTGTAAAAATTAAATTTGTCGACTAAAAAAATATTAACTCACTAAAAATTGAACCAATCAAATTTTTATCATAAAAAATATTCTTATGTTACCTCAAATATATTTTTAAAATCATATTTCAATTAAATGAAAAAATCATTTTAAATGATTAAAAAAATATTCAAATGAATTTTTTTTTCAAAAAAAAATATTTGAAGCAACACCACCACATAAAAAATATGCACACATAATAAACATGTATATGCAGTGTATGTGTCCTAATTGTGGTTCAAAAGTCGTACTTACCTTTTTGTGTTGCTTTGGAGAGATTGGACTGGGATGCTTTTGATGAAGCTTGATGCCTTTTTGAGATAAAGCAACTCGGAAAAATCTAATCCTATTTTGTGTCGATATCCAAACTAGTTGGAACTCCTAAATGGCACAGACTCAAGTAAGTCAACCACATAGTGTGTTCTCAATCTCCCCCTTTGGATATTGGAGAAACAATTCCCTTGAGTATCCTAAACTCGTGGGTGAAAAATTGAAATTCCTAGATTTCCTATACAAAAGTCTCTATCTACCCATTCCCATCCGAGAACCGAAAATAAAGTAAGAAAATAAATTACTCAACTACAATACAGACCAATACCCTAATATATAGGACAAGCTATACGATCGGGTCTGAAAAATGCCTGAAAAAGATAAACACTCAATGGCATATTAGTTGAGTTAGTACAAGATAAGATATACATCGTAGCACAGGTACTCAAGTTCTTCTCCACCAATTTTGCTCAAATATACAACGAGGTAAAAAGATAAATCAGGAGAATATGATATAATGCAACAACACAAAGAATAACATATGCAAGGGAAGATACAAGGGTCTCCTACATTAAACAGATATTAGGAGGCGTCTCTTGTCATTTGAGAAACGACCATGCCCTAAATCCTCAGAAACCTATTATTAGCATGCAACTATCGATGATATGTATGATGTGTTGAAATAAGTAAGAACTATCGTACCAGTAGCATTACAAAGATATGCAAATCGAATATCATCAACGGATATGAAATTCTTCCTAAGGTATACCTGATCAATCATATCACTACAAGAAAAAACATCATTTATGTCAGTTTAAAAATGAACGTTATGTCAGAAAAATGTAAATTGACATAAATAATATACATTTATGTCAATTTTACTTTGAAAGTAAATTTTTATTTCAATTTAAATAAAATTGACATAAAAAATAAATCATTTATCTCATATTTATATATAGATGACACAAATACATATTAGTTATTTTCCCTTTTAGAGTAAAAACTGAGATAAATGGAAAAAAAAAAAGCGGGGCTTTTTTTTTTCATTCCCCGCTCCAAAAATTTGGAGCCTCAAATTCCTCAAAACATCCGCGTCCCTCTCTCTCTCTCTCTCTCTCTCTCTCTCTCTCTCTCTCGCGCGCGCGCGTGCGTACTACCGCGTCCCTCTCTCTCTCTCTCTCTCTGGCTCGCTCGCGCAGCTCTCTCACATCTCATCACCTCCGGCGCCAATCAATCAGGTACAAAAAGCCCTAATATGGATTTGCAAGGGTTTGTGGATATGTGTTGTATATATGCGATTTGTTCTTGATACGTTTGCGTGCGATTTCTTGATTTGTGTGTGATCTGTTATCTCCTCTTCCACGTCAGCTGACAATCAGCACAAGCAAAATTTAGAAGGTTCAACCATTCATATTCATATTCCAAGTGTAATATTGTCCATTCAGTAACATTTATTTTCAGCAATCTTGATCTCCAATAGTTAATTAAACACCTAAATTAACTCCTCCATTTAATCGACAACTTTGTGAAACCTCCTCCATTTAATCGACAGCTTTGTGTATCAATTAAAAGGTTCCAGGTGCAGAATTAATAATGGCATATGTAAAAAAAAAATTGAAATCTATTTATTCCGCTGGAAATCAACAGCATTGTGATGCAACTGTGAAGCAACGGGTTCTGCATTTCTTACACTTTGTTAACAAACCTCCGTTGGTGCATCTGATCAAGTAAGTATACCACTTCTTAGTATATATATTTTAATGTGCTAATTTTTCATATTTTTAATTTGTTGAGTATTTGAGACGATATAAGATTATGGCCTATATACAAATTTCCCAGTAGATGTTCGATGAAATGAGTCAAAGAAAATGAATGGGATGTTTTTTTGTAGACACACATTTTTCCCCTTGATTCATTGCCCAAGATGGATTATGCTCATTTTTACCGATTCCCTTTTGTTTCAAATTGTGAAGGAAAAAAAAGATTAGCAAATACTTTTTTGTGTGTTATTGTAAATGTATGTTGAGAGTCATTATGAATTCTTTGCGATTATGGCCTATATAAATATTGCTAAATTTTACCTCTGAAATAATCAATAAATTAAATATGATTAGATGTAAATCCGGACTATCGATTAAACGATAGTCTTGAAACGTAGAAGAAATTGGTACCAAGTTATTCGGCTCGTGTATTGTTGAAGTTGTATGTGTCATAAACATCTTGGTTATGTTGAACTTGGTTTGAGCAGTTCTAGTATTATATTCAAGTTGGTGCTATGTGGAAATTATTGATGTTGAACTCGTTAAACATCTCAGTTATGTTGAACTTTGTTTATGCATTTCCATTTGAATATTAGTATGTCATTGTTATACTTTATGACTTGGTTTGTTGGTATAAACATTATATAGCAGCATAATTGGGACATGATATGAGTTGTAAAATGGATTGATAGATTATATAGCAACATAGTTGTATGATTTTTTTCCAGTTTTTACCGGATGAATTCTGTCGTTTTGTATAGTGCATTGAAACATATCAATTTGAATTGGATAGTGCATTGATTTATGACTTGTACCAGTTTGAATTCATTTGATATGGGGATGATTTCTTTTCCTTCGATTTTTACTTGGACGAATTTTATCAGTGTGAATTCAGTTTAAACAAGGATGATATTGAAGTATGAATTATATTTTAAAATATCATTTTAATTTCATCTACTTATACATGTACTGTTATAGGTGAGTATATTAGTTTAAATGCATTATATTAGTATAAACTGATAATTTAGAGATAATTGCTTGGTACATTCAATTAATTATTATATGTATGCAATATTTCCCTACTATAGGTGACTATATCAGTTTATTAGGACTGCTAATATATTCAATACTATATTGTCTTATATTTGATAAACTATATAGCAACATAGTTAGATGATTTTTTTCCAGTTTTTACATGGATGAATTGTATCAATCCGCATAGTGCATTGAAACATATCAATTTGAATTGGACAGTGGACTGAATTATGACTTGTATCAGTTTGAATTCATTCGATATGGGGATGATTTTTTTCCTTCGGTTTTTACTTCGATGAATTTTATCAATTTTAATTCAGTTTAAACTCGGATGAAAGTATGAATTTTGTTTTACTATATCATTTTAATTTCATCTACTTATACCTATACTGCTATAGGTGAGTATATCAGTTTAAATGCATGATATTAGTATGAATTGATAATTTAGAGATAATTGCTTGGTACATTCAGTGCTCTATAGTATGTAAACAATTTTGCCCTGCAATAGGTGAGACTATATCAGTTTATTAGCACTGTTAATATATTCAATGCTATATTGTGCTATATTTAGTATCATCAGTGGTACGTTGTGCTATATTTAGTATATTCAGTGCTATATTCATTCTTATGAAGTATGTATAAAATTTCCTTCCTACGAAGTATGCAAGGTAGAGAACCACTGGAAAATTGCAACCTGAATAACATTGTTTAAGCCAAATTTGAACACTGAGTTGTTGATAACTAAAAAATAAAAAATTATTTAGCAATTGAATGCTAACAACCAAAGCATTACCTCGTCCTATTAGTATTACTATGTGTAGGGTTTTTTTGTTCTACCTTAAATGGTTTCATTTGTCGTGATTCGTATTTAGGCTTCTAATTTAACATCATTTTGAATACATGCCAGAGAACTCATTAAGGTATTTTTTTAAATTATATATTATCCATTCTTGATTGTTTTCAGATTCATGCTATGTTCCCCCATCTCCTATTTTATTGTGTTTGTATATGCGATTTGGTACATTGATTTTGAACATACTTCTCTAAATATGAGACGTACTAAGAAGCAATGTGAT
The DNA here is from genome assembly GCA_949130495.1 of Sambucus nigra. NCBI lineage: Eukaryota > Viridiplantae > Streptophyta > Magnoliopsida > Dipsacales > Adoxaceae > Sambucus > Sambucus nigra. The sequence goes on from OX422223.1 coordinate 419,783,609, forward strand.
ATTCCTAAATTGAAAAGGAAGGAGTGTATTGTTTTGTTTACCAGCACTTCCAAATTCTGAAAGCTAGTATAATAGGTATATAATCGCTAATGGTTGTTGCTGTCATGTATAATATGTATAACAATTGTTGTTATACATATTATATATAACATTATAGTATAATATGTATAATAATTTTGTGAATTGAAGTTCTTCAATGTTTAAAATTGGTTTTGGTTGTATAGTGTTTCGGTGGTGTGTTAGTGTTCTTGAGTTGGTTAGTTATGGTTGATTGAGTCTTATTACTATTAGGTGTTGGTGTATTTGGTATTTTTTGTGATAGTTTTAGAGGGATATTATACTTTCTACGATATTTTCTAATGGTGTGAATATATTATGTTGTATAATATTGCATTATTTTTAACAATTACATATCTTTTATTGCTTATATCTCACTAGTGGTGGTTTACATACTCAGGCCAGAATGGACAGGTCTTGGATGAGCAAGGACAGATTATCAAAAGAATACATAATAGGTGTTGATAATTTTCTTAGGGTTGCTCAAAACGCCTCCTTGGATGAGAACTTCATACGATGCCCTTGTAATCAATGTGAAAATAGATTAAAAATGGGTGTTAAAGAAATCAGACAACATTTGTATAGTTCGGGTATCGATCCGAATTATACTGTATGGAAATGGCACGGAGAGGAGGATTATCGTGAAACACTGCCGGATGTTAATATGGGTGATCCTATCTGTGACGATCTTAATATGGATACCATGGAGGATGTTGAAGAGTTGATTGACATGGTGGAGGCTATAAAAGAAGACTTCACAGGAAATGCAGAAATTTTTCAGAAGTTGCTTTTAGATGCGGAGAAGCCATTGTATGAAAGATGTAAAAATTATACAAAGTTATCCGCTATCGTCAAGCTATTCAATCTTAAAGCGAAGAGTGGGATGTCCGATAAATGCTTTTCAAATATGCTGTTAATCATTGCCGACATGCTTCCGGATAACAATGTATTGCCTTCATCCAGTAATGAGGCAAAACGTTGCTTATCGGTATTCGGAATGGACTTTCAAAAGATACACGCATGCCCTAATGACTGTATACTCTATAGAAAAGAGTATAAAGAAGTTGTTGAATGCCCCACTTGTGGAACATCCAGGTTCAAACAGAAGAAGAATTTGAAAGAACAAAAAAAGGATGAGGGGAAACAAGGTGTTCCTGCAAAAGTGTTATGGTACTTTTCACCCATTTCGAGATTCAAAAGGTGGTTTCAATCTAAAGAGACCGCTAAGTCTCTGACATGGCATGCAGATGATAGAATTTTTGATGGTTTGTTGCGTCACCCAGCAGACTCACCAACTTGGAAATTAGTTGATGAAAAGTGGCCCGATTTTGCAGCAGAACCAAGAAATCTTTGATTAGCACTATCAACGGACGGAATTAATCCTCATAGTTCCCTTAGTAGTAGGTACAGTTGTTGGCCGGTCATGTTGAACACATATAACTTTGAACCGGAATTGTGTATGAAAAGAAAGTTTACAATGTTGACTATGTTGATATCGGGTCCAAAACAACCGGGGAATAATATAGATGTTTATTTGGCTCCGTTAATAGAAGATCTGAATACATTGTGGCATGAAGGAGTTAAAGCCTATGACGCCTTTCGACAAGAATCTTTTACTTTGAGGGCAATACTGTTGTGGACAATTAATAATTTTCCAGCGTATGGATATTTATCTGGAAGTGTTGTTCAAGGCTATAATGCTTGTCCAATATGTAGTGAAAAAACGTATTCCATCAGATTACAACACTGTGGCAAGTGCGTTTATATGGGACATAGGAGATACCTTCCACAAAACCATCCATTTCGAAGCCAGAAAAAGGCTTTTAACAGTGAGCAAGAGTTCCAAGCCTCCCCTGAACCTTTAAGCGGTGAACAAATATTGATAAAAGTTGGGAGACTTAAGGTTGCATGGGGAAAGAAGGCAAAAAAGGTGAGGGCGGTTAATTTGAAGAAATCATTAAAGCGTAAGAGACCGAGGAGGGTAGGTAATGGGGTTGAAAAAGGCGGTCCTAGTAACAATAGGGTTGAAAATTTTTGGAAGAAGAAATCGATATTTTTTGAACTTCCTTATTGGAAGGATTTGCCTATTCGACGTAACTTAGATGTCATGCACATTGAAAAGAATGTCTGTGATAGTATCATTGGAACCTTGCTTAATATTCCAGGAAAAACGAAAGACGGGGTGAAGTGTCGACTCGACCTTAAAAAAATGGGCTTAATAAGTGAGTTAGCACCGCAGGTTAATGAAAAAAGGACATACCTACCGCCAGCATGTTATACGTTATCGAGAGAGGAAAAAAAAATGTTCTGCCAAACTTTGCATGACCTTAAGGTCCCGAATGGGTACTCTTCTAATTTTAGAAGCCATGTCTTTATGGAAGATTTGAAATTGTATGGCTTGAAGTCTCATGATTGCCATATTCTAATGCAACAACTTCTTCCAATTGCAATACGATCGGTATTGCCAAAACATGTGAGATATGCGATCATGAGAGTATGTTTTTTCTTCAATGCCCTTTGTGCCAAAGTAGTGGACTTGCAAAAACTAAAAGAAATTCAGAATGAAATTGTGATCACATTGTGTTTGCTGGAAAAATACTTTCCACCATCCTTCTTTGACATTGTGGTGCATTTAATGGTGCATCTTGTGAGGGAGGTCGAACTTTGCGGTCCTGTTTTCTTTCGATGGATGTACCCAATTGAAAGGTTAGGTCAATTTACTTTACTATCATGTATTAATATAAGTAAATAAGTGTATCGATTTAGTTTTCTTTTTAATGTGTTAGGTACATGAAAGTATTAAAAGGTTATGTGAGAAATCGTAATCGCCCAGCAGGTTGTATTGCTCAATGTTACATAGCAGAAGAAGCTATTGAGTTTTGTTCCGAGTTCTTATCGGAATTAGATTCAATTGGAATTCCGGCGAGGAAGGATGATGATAAACCGATAGGAGGTTCAGATGTCGTTGAAGTTGATCGCATGTCCTTGGAGCAGGCACATCTTCATGTGTTACATAACACGAATGATGTTCAACCTTATATAGAGTATGACTTTCCTAACTTCCCATTAATATTTAACTTAGTTCCTCACATACTTATCTCATATATTAATAACTAATGTTGAATTACTCATTAATACCTTGTTAGGGAGCATGAACAGTGCTTGAAAGAAACCCATCCTCGAAAAGGGAAAAATTAGAAGTGGCTTGAAGAAGAGCACAACCGCACGTTTATCCATTGGTTAAGTAAAAGGGTATGATTTAGGGACATGTTGACGTAACCACCACTTTAATTTTCATAAGACTTTACCCATTTTTTAGTTTTCTTTTAAACAATGCCACTGTTTTTTTATTTATTAGTTGCAAATCTTAGTGAAAAACAATTTCGAAGTCTAATACCAACCACTGGAAAATAGTGGTAGAGTGTAAAGTAAAACTAAATAGTTGGTGAGGTCTAATATTAAAAACTAAAGTGGGAATAAAGATGAAATATCCCCTTACTTTAATATGTTTGAATTTTGTTTTGTAAGTAACTAAATTTTTTATATTAATAGGTTGCTCTCGAAGAAGAACTCCCAAACAACAATATCTCAGATGACTTAAAATGGATTGCTCGTGGACCTCGTCGAGACGTCATCAAAGTTCACGGATATGTCATTAACGGTGTTCGTTACCTAACAAAGGATCGCGATGATGCACGAGTAACCCAAAACAGTGGAGTGAGCCTAGTTGTTAAGACGTTGCAGATAGCTAGTGCAAAGGACAACAATCCTGTTCGTACCGATATGATTTTCTACGGTGTCATAAGGGAGATATGGATACTTGACTATTTTTCAATTCAGATTCCTTTATTCAAGTGTGATTGGGTTGACAACAAAAACGAAATTAACATAGACGAGCTTGGTTTTACATCCGTCGATCTTGATAGAGTTGGTCATAAATCCGATTCTTTCATCTTAGCTTCTCAAGCGAAACAAGTTTTCTATGTTCCGGACCAAATGAATCCTAAATATTCAATTGTATTGTCAACTCCTCAAAGGGATTACTATGATAAAGATGATGAAGATGATCTCAATGAAGGATGTCTCGGGGATGATATTTGCACTACAGTTTTGCCAACTATTGAATCCTTCGACGTGGTTGAGGAATCTTCCGAAACTTATATGCGTGAAGATTGTGAGGGGACATGGATAGACAATACGCCAACATAATTGTGTTAGACGATGTTATGATGCTTAATGTTTGAATTGTTCTTTAGTATTAGTTATAGGTTCTTAAAATGTAAGCTTGTTTGGTGAAGTTGTCCAACTTTTTAGTTTTTTGTGTGGAACCTACTACAGTTGATTGTTGGAAATTGAATGTATGGAATATGGGCTATGTGACATTTGCTTAAGACTATGGATTATTATTTTCGGCTTAATATTTTGGCAATTGTGCTCTTGTACATTTTAATTAACATAGAAGTAAATGTTGAATTTTAATTTGTGGTACATTTCAATAATTGTATTGTTTGAGTAGTTACGACTTGTATTGCTGAAATCTATATTATTTCTCTTTTTTGTGTTTCAACAGTTCGATTGCTTTAACTTGAAATGGAAGACATTGATCTCGAACTCGTGGAGAAACCTTCACAATATAGTAGTAAAGGCAGAGGTGCGGCGAAGCTAAAGCGATTGACTAAAATAAAGAGCAGTGAGGAACGGATAAGAATTTTATATAATGATCTTGGTCAACCAATAAGTACTAGCAAAAAAGAATTATCAAGTTATGGGGGTTTGATGGTGAAGTGCTTTGTGCCGATAACTTATCCAAGTTGGCCTAAAGTGCCAATCAAATTGAAGAATGATTTGTGGGAGGCAATACAGGTATATATATATATATATATATATAGCTGTTATATATAGAAAATATTGTTTGATGCATTTTTGTTGTATCCATGGCTGAATTCAGATCACTCTTAAATTCTGTTCGTATTTGTTCCAATTTGTGATCCATTACATCTTATGTTTGGTGTATTTATGCAAATCCTGACTCTATCGCTTGCCATCAAGTTTCCGTCGTTTGTGCAATCTTAACTTACTGCTCTGATACCAATTCTTGTCGATTACAATTGGGTTTAATTTAATCTCCTTTTATGCAACACTAGTTTGCTAACATACTAAATTACCTAGCCAGCTGGCCAATCAAAGCTAAGTAATCAACTCATAGCAGACTTCCAAACTATTACAGCTAAATTAACAGTAGAAGATTTGTGTGGTACTTTTTGTCAAGCAATCCGAGTGTGTCGAAATCCAAAACCTAACATATTTACACTGATTTTAAGACATCTTTACACTGATTTTAAGACATGTATTCAACATCTTTCTTTTTCAGATCAAATTTGATATTGATCCGAACAGCAAGAGGATGGTGTTATCCTCTATGGGTTGCAGTTGGAGAGCGTTCAAAACAAACCTCACGAGACTTTGGATTAGACCATTGAGACACCAACGCGAGCTTCTCAAACATCCTCCTCCAAAATACGAGAAATTCATTAGTCCAGATGTGTGGACTGAATTTGTTTGCAGCAGGCTAACCAAAGGATTTGAGGTATAATTGAAAAAATAGTAGAAGATTTGTGTGGTACTTTTTGTTATTCTTTTCTAATTTTTTGCTTTGATTTATAAGATTGCAAGTGAGGCACAAAGGCAAAAGCGATTCAAGGTCACATACAATCATCGTATGAGCAAGAAGGGTTACGTCGGTCTTGCTGAAGATTTGGTATGTTTTAGTTTGAATATTTTCATTAGATTTGTGATGGTTTGAACTTGAACATTGAATTATTCTTTAATAATATGATTTTTTGTTTTACAATTGATACCAGAAAAAGAAGATGGGTTCGGAATATGAAGATGACAGGGCTTTCTTATGGTTGAAAGGCCGTGAAAAGAAAAATGGTGAATATGGAGATGATTCATTAAAAGAGGTGGCGGATAAAATGGTTAGTTTTTATAAATTACGACACGAGTTCCTTTATTTGGTGTTTTTTAGTGTATGATTTGTAATTTTGATAATATTTAGATGACATTCTGAATGATTGAATCTACTTCATTGTAGGCTGAATTGAAAAGACAAGTTAAAGATGGTAGTTTAATCACTGAAGGAAGTAATGATGTTCTTACTATGACATTGGGTACTCCCGAACACTCGGGCCGTGTTCGGGGGTTGGGATTCGGAGCTGTTCCCACAAGGTACTTCAATCTTCCAAAGCGTGGTTCCAAGAGACATATTACCGAGTTAGAATCTGAATTAAGAGAAGCGAAGAAAAGATTAAAAGATATGGAAGCCCAGTTGAAGTTAAGAAATGTGCCGGTTGTCGCAGCCCCAACAGCCATACCCCGAGCTGAGAAAGTTGCTTCATATATGCGTGAAAGTGAAAATATATATCGTTCAAGTTCGGGTGGAAAAATTGCAACACAATCACTTTCTTCAAAGGTATAATGAGACAGATAATTATACAAACGCATACCATTAAGGTTTTGTGATTTTTGTTGTAATTGCAATTTGTTTTTGTGTTTCTTTGGCATAGTTCCCAGATAGTGGTGTAACACATAGTGAAACGTTACTACCTCAATCAGTAGCTGCTATGAAAAGTAAGAAACCTTCTTCGATAACTAGTGATAAAAGTACGAAACAAGTGTCTTCTTCAAAGGTAATGGGATCACATTTCTCGATGGTGATAACTTTGTAGTTTTACTTTTTTGGATTAGTAGGGTATTGAATTTTGTGTAGTTTTACTTGGTTGAGGCCAATAAATTGCTCAATTTTAACACATTGCTAAATTTTTATGTGATTATTTTTCGTAATTTAGGTTAGAGAATGTAGGTTGGCTATTGGCAATAAAACTAACATCGTTGCCGAGGGGATCGTATTCGATAGGAATGGACCGAACGAGAAAATTCATAATATAGCATTGGGAGAAAACAATGTTCGGGTTTCCATTTCTAAAGTTACTTCTTCTAGTGCCATCCTCCCGATACCTGTTCCAAGTGAAATGTATTTTGTGAAAGAGGCTATTGGGTCATATGTTGCTTGGCCCAAAGAGTTAGTGTTGGGATTTGAGGTAAACCATTGGTTCTTATGTTTATCTATAAGTTTGTGTTTGTTCTATGAATGACATTACTTTCTGACATTTCACATGATTCAATGCAGAATGAAATGGAAGTTAGGAAAAAAGCAGGCCATGAGAAAGAGAAGGATATCTTCGGTGAAAGCAGATGTGATATAGTAAACAAGAATGTTGATTGCGATTTGATAACTGCCTTCACCCATAATTTAAATATAATGAAGACGAATCAAATAACGATTCCACTGGAGAAAGAGATGTTTGGAGAAGATAAGGGTCAATGCTATGTTTTTAAGAACGATTTGTTAGACTTTTGTGCATTGAAGCCTTTAGATGTAACGTGCATTGTTGCATACATGAGGTATAATTTGATTTAATCGTGTTATTTAAAATGCGTAGTGACTAATTTAGTTACTTACTTTTACAGGTTCTTGTATGATAAGTTTCAGTGCTCCCGAGAAGAGTTTCAATTCTTCAATCCCGAGTCTTTCAATGGTACAAAAAATTTTTGTTTAACTCGACTTATTGGAAAAAGGCTGGGGAATGCAAAAAAAAGTCAAATTTGTTTCATTCCTTACAATCTCGAAGATATGTAAGCAGTTAAATTAATTTTTTCCACACGAATAAACAAATCTTTATTATATTATGGACTATATAATTATGACAAAATTCGTTTTACAGGTTCCATTGGGTATTGATCGTCATTGATTTGTCCACAAGAACTATTTATTGGTTGGATTCATTGAATACGGTACCCATTGACAAAGATAAGATGTATATCACTACGTGAGTATAATATAATTTTTAATTTTGTTTGACATGCATGATGAGTGCATTATTATTGAACATTACCTAATACACATCTTTGAATTCTCTTTACATGTAGTGGGATTAACACATTGAACATCGATGGGAAAAGGCATAACGCATCGTGGAGTTGTATTAAGGTAAATTTATCATATAGTAGGTGTTATATAACATGTATCAACGTTATATATATATACCTTCAAAAGGCTCTGCGTATCTAATGATAAGGGTGCTCAAGGGGGCACTCCTTTTTTATATATTTTTGCATTGGATATAGTAGCATCTGCCCCTTCTCCAGTGGGAGTCACCCTCTAAAAGTCTTCTTATATATATATATATATATATATATATATATATATATATATATATATCAATACCGATTATATGATTATACCTGATATATATGATATATATCTCCCTTTGTTGCACCAGGAATCTTCGGCTCTTAACCTATAATGATAGGTAGGAGCAATGTTTTTCCTGTGCATCTACTTATAGAAAAGTTGAAGCGCGTTGCGTTAAATGTGCGTACATTGCGCTTTGTAGAGCATTCTAGAGTTGAGCTGAGCTTGAGAAGAATCGGTAGTTGTTAGACTAGCTCTGGCTTGAAAGCGTGAACCTAGCTCGTGTAGCCTATGCTAAGCATATTAGTAAAAATATGAAATTAAACAACTTGACCAACCTGTAGCACGTATAATCCGAATATATTGATTCTTATTTCCCAAATAGTTTTAGATGTACCGAAGAAAAGATTTACATATTCAATCCCCACAGAGTTTCGGATCAGACCCTCAGACCTCCAGTGACATAAAAGCTTTGGTTCTTTTGAGAAAAAAATTTCATTAAAAAGCACCACAAATAATCACACATTCCTATTACAACGATAAAATAAAGTTTACAACATGTAGAGGTGTCAAATTTGAGAAACTAATTTGTGACATCAATCCTAATGATTAACAAATGAAAGATAAAGTACAATCAAGTATAACTAAAAATACTTGGTTCCTGAGTTACAATGTCAACCCAGTTTTAGCTTATATTCCCCATATCAATACATCAACATATGAGAATGTCATAACAAATAAAAATTTAGCCATAAAGGAACATCCACACTTATCTTCAACACCACAAAGCAATCACATCAATCTTCATCCCAACTGAGATTATATGTTGTTGAGACTCCATAACATGACACATGACAAATTGAAGGTTGATTACATCCAATTTTGGGCATGATGAAGACAGGGGCTACTGGTCTGACTGGAATGGAAATGAAGGGACCTGCAGCTGCTAAAGAGGACCTGGCAATGAAGGGACTTGCAATGAAGGTACCACTGCTCACCATGAAGGTTGCCTCATCTCAGATAGCGAGGGTTTAGGCCCAAACATCATATCGGGGTGCATAGGCTTCATTCAGGCAGCCTTTTTTCCCCGTGATTGAACCGCAGAAAATGAGACCCGAGGGGATATGAGGATGTGGCATAAAGTAGTAGGCAGGGCTGCTTATCAGCATTACTGATAATTTCAATCAAATATTGTAGCGATAAGTTCATTGGCATACAAAAAACAAAAATTTCATTAGAAAAAATGTATTAATATCATAAAGAGGTAAGGCAGAGGTTGAGTCATACCGTAGAGGGATATTTATAGAGGAACAACAATTAGCGAATTGTCGTCAGATTTGGTTGGGGTGACTTTCGTTGCGCCTGTTTAAATAACCCAAAGACGACCCTGTTAGAAAAAGTTTTCAAACTAAAGCATAAAAAATCAGTATAAACCTCAATAATAGAGGAACGTGTATAATTATTACAAAAGAAAAAATAACCACAAAGTCAAGTGTGACGATTCATGTTTAAAATATGATTCGAACACAACTATGGATCCAATACTCCACTGTAGAACAGTTGTACAACATTGGATGTCATGTTAAGACTGCGAATTTCAGTTCCAACAAAAACCAGTGTCAGTTTTCATCAATCTTCGCATCTACCAAGACAAAAGCAATAGGAAAACCACCATCGTTACCGTTGCTGCTGTTGTAGCCAAAAAAACCCTTGAAAGGGAAAAAACAGAGAAGATGGGAAAAAAGGCAGATAAAAAGAGAAGAAGAAAGACAGAAAAAAGAAAAGGAAAAAAGGCCTTAAAAGGCAGAGCCCGAGAAGAAAAAGGGCAGCTGGAGAAGAAAATAGGCAGAAAAAGGGAAAAAAGGTAGAAGAAAAGATAAGTCTGAGAAGAAACAAAGCAAGTTGGAGTTTTTTGTTAGAAGAGAAGGAAAAAAAATAAAAAATGAAGAAGAAGAGTAGTTTTCTCGAGAATACACAGAAAAAAGGAGAAAAAAATACCTGAAGCGCGCCTAGCACCTGATTGTGTGCTATCACCCTCTTTGTTGCTGCTGCTACCGCAGGTGTTGTGGCAGTTTCCACTGCAGGTAGTGTGGCAGTTGCTGCAGGTGGTCCTCGAAATCAACACTAAATGAAGTATGCAATAGTCCAATTACCATTATTAAAATCAAGTGAGGGCGACTCTCAGATCAAAACAATAGCAAATAAATGTCACATATCATCTCAGATCTGTTCTATAATTCACTAAATAAAAATAGAAATACAACATATGAACTAAAAGGGAAATGAGTCAAACTTTCGACTCTCAATACAACCATACACTTTAAGCATTTTTTTTTTAAATTGAGTCATAACTACTGCCTCCAGAATGTGTAAGATCTCAAAACCAACATGGAGGTGTACACATAGGAAAATCAGATTAAGCTCTCAAAACCAACCAACTTATGTGTAACTACTGGAATCTAGAAGTAGAATGTAACATGAAGTCAACATTAAAAAATCAGATATGAAACTTTGGCACCCTGTGATACTAACATGTCCATCCCAAAAACCATGGCTTTCAAAAATCAGATCTTTGGCACCCTCTAGTCACTATATTTAGCAGCAGACTGTGATATCAAGATTGGAAACAATTCAAGAATAAATAAATCCACATCAAAACTAATGCCAGAAACCAAGTAAATAATAAAACATTGATTCGAAGGGGAGATAGCCCTTTTGAGGCAACACCGGACACACATCGCCAGCGCAAAAAATCCTCATCAACACATATGTCATTTTTTCCCTTTGTTTGCTTCTTCACTAAGCCCTCACAACACAAAATTTAGCCACTTTATACCTGTCAAACAACACATGAGTGATACAAAAACCAAACAATCCAAAAAAAGGGGGAAAATGCTAATAAAGTAGAGAGATAAAGAGAGAGTAAACCAAACAGTCCGAAAAAAGGAAAAAATGGGATTGTCTTTGTTTTTCCCCAAGTGGGATCATAGTTACGGTATGTCGCCACATATAAAACCACATTTTACATATCACTTGTTCGAGTAGGCTAAATTGATGAGGTAAGGATCATCTACAGTGTAACCTGAAAAATATTCATGTCAAATACCGTGGGGCAACTTCACTGAATTGAACAATAAAATGAATCAAATATGCATTTTTCGGTTGAATGAAAGGCCAGGAAAAGAACATATTTGCACGACTAAGGTACCTAATAACAAAAGTTAACATATTCTGCCAATAGGCATCTATTAAATAATCAATAATATCTATTACACTTGAGATTATTAACACCTCCTTTTTTATTCATCTAAGTGACGGGAGTTTAATTCAAATAAAAGGAATGAGTTAATTTAGTCAAATAAAAATGACGGGAGCTCATTGTTGCTTCGGCCCGGACATTCACCGGACATTCACACTCGGGATCTGATTAGCTTCGGCCCGGGTGATAGAAATCAGTGGAAATTGGTTCAGTTTATGATTTGATGGGATGAAGAAAATAATGATAAAAAGTGGGGGTTGGTTTGGTTTATGATCTGTGGTTGTATCGAACCAACGACACACTTTGTGTGTTCATAAACAGGCATGAAATATCAACTAAGATAGCAAACAAAAAAAGGAAAGTAAATAAGAGAGAAAAAAAAGGAAAACTCAAATTTGAAAACCTTAAAACTCATCTTCAACTGTTTAACTTAATCCCCAGAAACCCGTCTAAGTTTACAACTGTTTAACTTAATCCCCAGAAAATCCCATTAACTGGCACCCTAATGACCCTAATGAATTTATGTATATGACAGCCTAATGAATATGGCAGCCTTGGTGCCTAATCTATATGGAAGCCAAATGAATAGTTGAATCCACATGCTATTACTTATATATAGACACTGATTGAATTAAAGGAAGCTATTTACCATGGTCTTGATAGTTAATCCGTGGAATGTGCAATACTAAAGTAATCGAGATATGCAAACTATGACAAAATGTTCATAGAATAATTATTTTATTAGAAAACATCCTTGACTGTGTATTGTATTGAAAATGAAGCTATAATGAGGAAGATCAGTTCTGTCCTAATCAGTTTTGTCCGAATGAGGAAGCAGTTCTGCTCGAATTTAACTCTAAATATTTTAGGGGAGAAATAATGTCCTTTGGCCCAATTATTTCCAGCATCGGACTGACCAAAAAATGAAGTTATCGGGCCTGAATATCTGGCCGTAGTATGTATATGCTAGCAGCAATATGTATGTATATATATATATATATATATATATATATATATATATATATATGCTATATATATATATATATATATATATAGCATATATGCAGCAGTATGTATATATATATATATATATATATATATATACATACTGCTGCATATATGCTATATATATATATATATATATAGCATATATGCAGCAGTATGTATATATATATATATATATATATATATACATACTGCTGCATATATGCTATATATATATATATATATATATAGCATATATATATATATATATATATATATATATATATATATATATATATATATGCTTATGCTAGCAGTAGCAGTATGTATATATATATATATGCTATATATATATATATATTTGATAAACATCAAATATAAAGAGAGGAACTATTAGTTGATATTTGATAAACATCAAATATAAACATCAACTAATAGTTGTTATGAACTATTAGTTTTGTTGTTGGAGTATTTTATATTTTTTGAATAGGGTGGATAGTCCTATAAAGAGAGGAAATTCTGCCCAAAATTATTATAGTTTTTACACTTGTTTGTGTTGTATAAAAAATATTTTAGACTTGTACTCTTTATTATTTGTTCACTAGTAATGTTTTGTGTTGACTAGTGCCCAATGCAAGGAAATGGTACTCTTTATTGCGGATATTTTGTGTTGAAGTTCATGAAGTACTTCATGGAGGATCCTTCCATACCTTTTGAAATAAAGGTATGTTACCAAAGTTCTCTTTTTGTCCTATTATATAAAATATTGTTTAGTTATTAACTATTATATACCGTAATAATAAATTTAATTCTATCTTCAATTTTTTAGATGAGAAGATTGTCCAGTAAAGTGACCTACACGTTGAATGAGCTAAATGAAGTTCAAATGGAGTTCATTGAGTTCATTACGGATTATATATATTAGGTATTTTCGAGTAATTGTATTTTGTTACGTTGTAATGACAATGTGTTGAGATGACTGTGTTTTGATGAAAACTATGTTGATTATATTTGATTGCAGGGTTACTCATTCTGGGTTGGATAGCGTCGAGAACAAATTTGATCGAGTATTACGTTCGACAACGTCCTATTTTGGATTGTGATTCTTATGATGTAATTCGAAATGCTAGTTTTTGGATATTGTGATGTATCATCACTATTTTTAGGATATTATCACATAGATAAGTAGACATTAGTTAGTTTTTGGATAGGTAGTTTTTGGATAGTTAGTTTTTGGATATTAACATCAATTTGATTCTAAATATCTTGATGTATATAAGTTAGTGATATTTATGACCTTGGTTATTATCTATTTTCAATGGTTGATTTAACATCAAATAATAGTTGTCTATTGATGGATTAATGATTTTTTTTTAAAATTTTTATATTAACATTTATGTCAGTTTTGAAAAAACTCTCATAAAATTTTTAAAACTGACATAAATGTGATTTTATTTATGTCAGTTTTTTATGAAAAAGTGATTAAAAACATGTTGAATGTCGTAGTTTTTATGTGTGTTCTTAAAAATTGAGATAAATGTGAACTTATTTATGTCAGTTTTATGAACATTTATGCCAGGGCTTTATATGTCAGTTTTGAAATTTTTTAAAACTGACATAAATGGTCATTTATGTCAGTTTTTGACTGACATAAATGACCATTTTTCTTGTAGTGTATGACAAGCCGTTTGAACAACTTTGGACCAAAAATACTTATGTAGAAATTTCACATGTAGCTTAACCTTAGCCATCTCTTGTAAGGTTCTATCTTTCCTATCAGTGATGTCGTTCTGCTGAGTTGTCTTAGGCACACAAAATTCATTTTTATAGCCATTGCCTTTACAACATTTTGTAACACCAAAATTTTTAACTTTCTTATGAGAAGGGTTACTTATTTTTCCTTCCTGACGAAGACCACAGACGGGTTTAAAATAATTTTTCATTCTAGGCAATCCTCTAACCATTTCTTGGGAACTTTTCTTACGAAGATTATCAAAATTTTTATGTCCCAATCTATTACAGGATTCAGACTTCGGAAGGACTGTGTAACAGTTATCGTCATTTTTGTTTCCTATTAAAATACACTTTCCCTTTTTATCAAAAATTTTGCAATCAGTTTTAGAAAAGGAAACGGTATGATTGGAATCACAAAATTGAGATATACTAAGCCAGTTAGCCTTGAGACCTTTAACTAGGAGGACATCATTTATCATGGGGAGACCTTCCTCACACAATGTTCCCTTACCTATGATCTTAGATGAAACGCCATCACCAAACACAACACTACCTCCAAGGAAGTTTGTTTTATTTGTTAATTTAATTTCATCTCCGGTCATATTTTTAGAACATCCAGAGTCAAGATACCATCCAGACGAAGTTCTTGGTGCCCTAATATTAGATATGACAATGGTGCACTTGACCTGGGGTAGCAAGTCATCTTTTTTAATCCAAATAGGCCTAGTTTTAAGAATTTGATTGGCCTTTGATTTAGAAAAGTTTTGATTGGTCTTTCTAAATGATTTCTTCTTAGTTTTAGGTCCTCCCTTCTTTTTATAGTTAGAGCTGTGAGTGGCCTGTCTAGGGAGAACATAAGTATTCCTAATCTTTCTAGAATAGTTGAAGTTTGAATAAGTAGGTGTATACAATCTCTTTTGAAAACATTCGGCAATAGAGTGGCTGTAGACATCACGGTATGAACAATACTGACGTGTGGAGGACTTGACTTTATTACTAAAGTCTTTGAAGATAGGTTTATCTCTAATAGGAATGGTCGTTCAAGTGTTATTGGCTTTGGGTTTCTGATAATGATTTCTAACAGGTGGACAGACGTACTTAGCTTGACCGTTAGATTTGGGCTTTTAAGAATCATCACTTTGTTTTGCCTTAAAGATATCTTTAAAACAATTTTCTTTTCGAGTGTTTTGAGGATTCTATCCTTGTTTTACAAAAACAACATTTTCAGAAGAAACATTTTCTCTAGTATAAACTTTTTCTCCAAATCCATAACCAAATTTATCATCAGAATCAAACTTACTTCCTACGACAATTTCTTCGTAGGACTTAGCTTGAATTTCAAAGTTTAAGCATTTTTTAAACACATTTGAAAATTTTTGCTTAGATTCTTCAAGTTCTACCAAGGTAGACTTGTATTTTTGTTCCAAAATATTATTTTTCTCAGAAAGATCTTCTATTTTTGTGGAAAATTCTTCAATTTCAATCTCGTGGGCAACACATTGTGCTGTAAATTCTTCAGCATTCTTCCTAATAGTTTTGTTAAGTCAATCAATACGCTCATTCAGTTGTTTAACCATTTTATCAAGACGGGTACTTTTCTTAAGCATTTTTGTGTATAGCTTATGAAAGTTTGGAAGATCGTCATCGGAATCACTAAGTGTATTATGTGAAGTGTCTCCTATTTCACTCATTTCATATGTGGAACTCACACACACTTCAGGTTTAACGACACTGCTTTCAGGTTGACACACCCTTAAGTTATCACTAGCAGTGTCATTTTCGTCATCAAAAGTCACAATATTTTCAACAACAGATGCAATAGTAGGAGAAGTAGAATCATGAGTAGACTCAACTTCATCATCATCACGATATATGATCCTAGCATAAAGTGACGTACATGACTCATAATTATAGGTTGACTCAATTTCATCTTCATCAGAATCACTAGAGTCGCCCCATGTCTTACACACATTAGCCCTAATGTTGTTAGTATGTCTATTTGGACATTTATTAGCTAAATTAGAGCAAATGCATATATGTTTAAACTCACGCTCGTTAATGGACATAAAGATAGCATTCTTGACCTTATTATTATCAAGAGACATCTTTATCTCTTCCTTAGTAAATTCGCTAAGAATTCTCTTAACCCTTGTGTGATCAGTATCAAATAAAGACTTAGTTGGACGTTCATAACCATTTTGAATCATAAGGTTACCTAACTTCTCAAATCTTTCATCCATATTAAGAAATGGATTTTGAAAACAATTTCTGGAGTTTCAGGATCAAATTATCTTTTGATAAACCCGCTCTGATACCACTTGAAAAAATTGCGTTTACAAGATTAATAACAAAAAGTTACAAGTTTAGTAAACTCCGAAATAAACTCGTTGAACAAAACTCTTTTCAAAATGAACACAAGATGTGTTAAAACAATTTTTCTGAATATGTTTTATGGATTCATTAGATTCATAATCTTGAGCTTGTTAAAATAAAAACGTTCAATTAAGTCTCAAGTACGATATTGTTCACCAAAGTAATTAAGAAGATTCAAGCAAATTAACACGCGATTTTTAATGTGGTAAAACCCTAAAATAGGGAAACATCCACGGCTCCCTCTACGGAGCAAAAAGAAAAGTCCACTAAAATCACAACCAAGTTACAACCTAAAGCATGCAACTAAGAACCAAAACACAAGAACAAAAAACGTACCTACCCGAGTTACTCCACTCTTAAAGGCATTCTTTCTTGATTTGTTCTTCTCCACGCATCTTCCTTGTTGTCCTTGAATCCCGAATTTCAGATATCCCAACAAACAAAATACCTCACCAAGAACCAAAACTCCGATGTGTTCGTGTTCGTGTGATAGTGTTTATGAACTAACTAATCATGCAAAATGCTTCTCACGCCTCTCAATCAATTACAAACAATTCCTACATATTACATTGAACTTCTATATGATATGCAATTTGATTTCAAATCCAACTTGAGTAATAAACTTTACTAATTTTCAAATTTGACACACCACAATTTTTTTCTTCAAAAAATATTTTCCCAACAAATTATTTATATTCAAACTTATTTCACTCAAGCGTGAAATACCAATATGAGACAACCTTTATTTCCAAATCTGAAAATATACAACAAGTATAATTTCTCAACATGTATTTGATATCACAATCTTGGATTGAAAAATTACAACAACAATATCCAAGAACATACACACAACAATCCTAGAAATAGTGTGCTAAAAATGATCCCTAAGAGATATAGGGAAATAAGAGTACACCAATCTGAATTAGTTCCAAAAAAAACTCCGGCGAGTTTTTTCGACGACAAATGGAACTCCGGCAGCATCCCTCTCACTCTGTATAAGTTTGTCATCGGCACTAACTTCTCTCTGACTGACTCTCAGTTTCCGATCTTGGTTTATGTCCGGAGGTATAGCTCTGACGGCGGATCTGACGACAGTGGTCTCGTCTCTCTCTCTCTCTCTCTCCTCATTCTCAGTTTTTGCAGATCCAATTTTTTTCGTTTCCGATTTTCGACCTCGAATTTAAATGGCTCCGGCGTTCTCAATTTTGAAACCTTTGGTAGTAATGATTTGTTTCAAACAGCAGTGATCTTCTATTTCTCCCGCGCCGAGATGGCGGCTCTGATTTTCTGGTGACTCCGGCGATGTGATTTCTCTCGGTTCCTCTTCTCTCGTTTCGAATCCGACAACGCCGATGGTTTATCTGTCAGCGAGAACTCTCTTTCACTCTCATTTTTCCGGTGATGGTTCTTTCTCTCAAGAATGGAGAAGGTGTTCTCTCTCTCAGTTTTTTTCTCTTAAGGAATGGAGAAGAAGAAGTTGTAATGTTATTCTCTCTCTCTCTCTATGATAGCTGCCGCCTCTTTTTCTAAAAGCCACTAAAGAAAAATAAACCCTAAAACATAGAGCTTGATTACAGCGACCGGCATTACCTACTTAAAAATCCTACTCAATGATGTGGCAGTTGCCACATCATGAAGGGGCACACTTTTTTTCCCATAAAATAATTTTTTGTGCTGAAAAAAAAAGCGAATAATCTCTTAAACTTTTGAAAAAAAATATTTTTTTTTAAAATATTTTTTTATCACACTCCTTTATTTTATCACTACAGCGCAGTCTAATAAAAAAACATGTTAAAATTATATGTGTTAAAATACAACAAGATAAAACACGATCAACAAGATAAAACACGAAATACAAAAATTGTTATTAGAATAATTTTTTTAAAGCGGACCTTTAAACAGTTTTAAGAAATACATAAATTGCTTTAAATGTTTTAAAATAAAAAAAATTAAGTTAAAAAATAAAAGGTATCAGTGGCGCGAACCTTTAAAAATAAAAGAATATTAAAATGGGGTGCCGCTGGTGCGTACCTTTAAAATAAGAGAATATTGGAGTGTGTTATTATTTAAATCAATGGAAAAAAAATTGTCGGATTATTTTTTAGTTGAATTTTTTGTGTGGATTATTTAAACATTTCAGGTAAAACATAAAACAAATCAACTCAAAATAATGTTAGTTTCTCAACTTAAAAATTAGAAGTTTAATCTTAGTTAATGTTGTAGGGACTACATATTTGTTGGGAGCACGACTACAGCAACCCACTTTTGGGACATAAATTCCAAACTTAATGATGTGGCTTTGCCACATCATTAATACATCATCAATATATTTTTTAATTCCATAATACCCATTTTCTTATTAGGTGTATTCTAACAGCAAAAAAAAAATACTTATTTATTTATTTTGTCACTCTATAAATTCATCTTTTTCTCCCAAAATATAATTTTCAAGTTAAAAAAAAAATAGTCCAGTTAAAAAACATAAATACAAGCTATATATAAAATACATCATTATGTTAATTTTTTGAATCATATACAAAATAGCCCCTCAATTTTTTTTTAATACACGTTTAGCCCAAGCGTTTTTATTTTGTTTCAAAAAGTTACTCATCACATAAAAACATTCAATGTGTGCCGCTGGCGCGGACCTTTAAAAATAAAAGAATATTGGTTAAATGAGTGTTTGAGGGACTTTTGGAACAAAATAAAAATGCTAGGACTAAATGTGTATTAAAAAATGTTTGAGGGTCTTTTCGGTAATTGATCATTTATTTACTTAACACAATCCAATTAAAAAATTACATAATGCGATTATAATATTTTATTTTTTAACTTACACGATGACGAACCAAATGAAACGCGACGTGGCATGGAGTCGTATTTTTTCATGCCGCTGGCGCAGACCATTTTTTCTAAATAGTAGAAAGATTATTTTTAAAATAGTAAAAAATGATTCGCGCTAGCGGTATGAAAAAAAATCGACTCCATGTCACGTCTCGTTTTATTTGGGTCGAGATCGTGTTAATTAAAAAATAAAAAATTGATAATCGAACTGTGTAATTTTTTAATTGGTTTGCGTTAAGTAAAAAAATTAACACAGTGATGTATTTTAACACATAATTATTGGACTATTTTTTTTTAACTTGAAAGTTATATTTTTAAAAAATAAATAAATTTATACACATAAAACAAATAAATAAAAGATGTTTTGAAATAAATGAGTATTGTGTAATTAAAGAAAGAGTAAATTAGGTCTTAATGATGTGGAGGATGATGTGGCACCTCCACATCATTAAGTCATGCTTTTATGTCTCAATCCCATGTCCCTCTATCATTTTTCAAAACATATTATATATGGCACTAAAATGGTTTGTTACAAATAACGGATCTAGATCTAATCTCCAAGATCTAAGGGTGTAGAAAAAGGATGGATAGCTAAATTTGATTGGCTAAGAGGTGTTCACTAGGATTGAGCCACTAAAAAATCTAGTCCATAGATAACCACTCAATCTAGGATCACGAATGAGTCTAAATAACAAGACACTAAACTAACACAAATAGCCTTATAAAAAATAACACACGTGTTTTTTAAAGTCTTGAAAAAATTAAATTTTTCGACTCAAAAAATATTAACCCACTAAAAATTGAACCAATCAAATTTTTATCATAAAAAATATTCTTATGTTACCTCAAATATATTTTTAAAATCATATTTGAATTAAATGAAAAAATCATTTTAAATGATTAAAAAAAATATTCAAATGAATTTTTTTTCAACAAAAAATATTTGAAGCAACACCACCACATAAAAAATATGCACATTAAACATGTATATGAAGTGTATGTATCCTAATTGTGGTTCAAAAGTCGTACTTACCTCTTTGTGTCGCTTTGGAGAGATTGGACTGCGATGCTTTTGATGAAGCTTGATGCATTTTTGAGATAGAGCAACTCGGAAAAATCTAATCCTATTTTGTCTCGATATCGAAACTAGTTGGAACTCCTATATGGCACAGACTCAACTAGGTCAACCATATAGTGTGTTCTCAGTGGTGAAGTGGTGGCGGGTGGCGGCGGTGGTTGAGGTGGACACAACTCGCTAGGATAGGACTATACGGAGAATACTCGAATGAAGTGTGTGGAGTGGGGACAAGTTCACCATACACGAAAGGACCGCCTTCGTAATGGACAAATGGTTGAAGCTCATGGGGTGCGTAATGAGAGAACTGATCGGGAATGAGTGCACAAGGTGGCGATGATGTGTCACGACCCCGACCCAAAATAGTATTAGGGAACGAGTGTCTTGACATGCCACCAAGGCAACAAATATTCCGATTTAATTGTTTCCTTAAATAAATGAAACGGATGTATTAACACATGGTTATGAATCGTAAAATACTGAAAGTAAAGGAATTACGTCATCAGAGCTTTCTGAAGGAAACTTCATATATATTAAAAGTAACAACGAGTTAAAACTTAAGTGAAAATTTAAACCTTATTACAAGAGAGACATACATGCTCTAAATAAACGTTTTACAAAAAGAGCTCTAAAAGCTAAATCTTCAAAATAGTCCATTTTCGTTCCCCAGCGCGGTAACCTCAGGGATAGCAAGTAGCGTGGGCATGAATTTTCACAAGTATATAATATATGTACACACAATCATATAAATATACCACTTTATCATATTAATATAGGTTCTTCTCGTCACCCATTATTATACTATTTATCCTTAATTTCACATTTATAAAATCTCGTATAATATTTCATTCCTAACCTTAACTCGAAGGGTTTTCTCACTTATTACCTAACACTCGTGGGCTATATCCTCACAAATCTGAATTTCAGTAAGTGTCTTTATTAGGTCCCAACGTAACTCTCTTACGCACCTCACCCTTTAAATTCATAAATCTACCAACCTAAAGTAATTATCCCATAAATACCATTCTCGTTGAAGATTAAAGGTCCCAACATTTATTCATATACCCTACTGGTCCTCAATGTCTCCCAAATCAATTTATCAAGAATGCCCAAGAATTATAACACGACAATTAGAATTTAACGCATTTAAAGAGGGAATTAGGAGTCTGCCAGGAGGGGTCGATCGATCGAAGCTTGGGGCTCGATCGATCGAACCTTCGATCGATCGAAGCTCTAGGCTCGATCGATCGATCAAGCAGGTCTGGGCAAAATTCTGCAGAATGCAGTTACGGGTTTCATCACCAAGATTACACCAAATCGATATTTCCAAGTTCCAATCGTCCCATAATTCTACTACTAGCATCATAACAATATACTAGATGATTCTAACGTAAGGCATGTTCATATACATCATTTAAACATGGATTTTCCACCTAAAATTGTCTCCAATTATCAAAAACCCTAGAATTTTCTTAAACTGTTTTCTAATCAATGTTTCACCAGAATTTCTTTCTTATGATCATCAAAATTTCGTGATTTAATTTCCTCTGCATGGCAAGGGTTTCAGAATTTCATATAAATCATTTCTACATGCATTTTCCTAACACAAATTGGGTGTTCTTCCATATTTATCATCTCTAATCAATCCTAAACCAATATGAAGATTGCATTAACAAAAATACGCAAGTGAAACACTTGCCTGGGATTTTTGGTATGCAGATTTCCGAATGATTTTAGTATGGTTGCGTTCCTTGTCTCGCGATCTACGCGGTGGTGGTGGTGGGGGTGAAATCCGGTGGCTTTTTGGCCTTGGATTGCCTTGGAGCTCTCTCCTCTCTTCTCCAATGGCCGTCACTTGATTTGTGAATGTTCTAACCCTAAGAGGCTGACCTAATGGATGATATAGGTTGGCTGAAATTCGTGGGTTTAATTACCCAATTATGTAAAATGACTAAAATACCCTCCCGGGGTACTAATTAAGCCTAAAATTGCCCCGAGACCCAAACTACACCCCCGGGTACACTTTTCTGACTATCTCGACCCTACCGGACGCGTTGGCGCACTCAAAACGACCATACGGACAACTTATAAAATATTCACTTTTTATTTAACCAAATTAGTCCCGACGTGACACAAGCACGTTCCGACTTAAATTTCCGAAATCGTCATTTAATTCACTCATGACAACATTATAAAAGTAAATCTCATATATTACTATACTCATCCAGTAATATGCAACAAATAACAAATTTCCAATAATTACTAACTCTCGTCACGCTAGTAAATATTCAAAGCAACATTCCGAATTAAAATTAAATTAATTTATCTCCATTAAATTTAATAAATCCCATAATTTTAAAATCTATAAAAATACAGGGTATTACATTCGTGAGCCTAAACGTTTCCTAAAAAATATTTATTTATACAACATCAGCTAAAAGCCGAATGAGGTTCAATCTCCAGACATTCCAGGGTTTTCAGAAAATAGATACCTATTCAAGTCAAAAGAGAAGGCATATACATATATGGAGAGGAACTTGCAGTAAATAGATATAATTTTGAAATGAAATTATATATATCACAATTGGATAGCTCAGAATAAGAATAATGCAACAAATCAAATGTTATATCTTTTTCTTTCAATCATATCATTTTAATGGCCAAGTACACTCTAATACCGTATTCTTCTACCGTATTATACCCCGGTAGTTGAGGGTCAATCGAACTAGTTCGTCACAACGCCTTATTTAGGGCACACCAGCGATAACCCAGCTGGGAAGGTCAGTCAATAAAGAGGTCCCTTAGGCCGAATCATAATTTCAATATTCAATATCCTTTTCAATAATCATTTTAATCGGTATGTTTATATGGACAAATATAAACATGTCACAATTGAATCAGTCATCGGTATCACATGAATTTTGAGAATAAAAACAGTTCACAAAATATGTATAGTTTGCATAATATCATATAATCAAAATACACAAGGAATGTCAGAGTACTCACCCAAAATGGAGGTCAAATTTACTGGTATTGAGTCTTCGATCACACGTTAATCTGATAAAGATTTAAGTACACGTTCTAAGGTCCAGTTTATACTATACTTTAATAATAACTTCCTCTTTTAAAGGATTAATGAATCCCCATTTGTTAACTTTTAAAACTCCTTGATCGTAATTGAAGAATTCAATTCACAGTCTTTCCTCATCAGTCGGTTCCCAGTAGAGATGGAGGGTCACAGGGGCACCACTTAAATACCATCTCATCTAGACAGAACATTTCCGGATTCATTCCCAGTAGAGATGGAGGGTCACAGGGGCACCACTTAAATACCATCTCATCTAGACAGAACTTCATCGGGCCTGACTTTGGAATTACTTAAATCGGATTCCATAATAACGAGCAATTTCTTTAAAAAGAATCATTTTTAAAAGCGTATAATTTCAAACAAGTTTATAAAATCAACTTGGATTTGTTCTAAATTTTAAGTTTTGATTAGTGAATTCTTTATTGTATTTTACCAGCATAACTACTAAGTAAAGCTATAAAACAATAAATTAAAACTATAAAGATGCATTATAACATTAAGATTACCTTAAGATGAATATCCCTACGAACTTCTTCTTAAAATTTCTCACACTTTCTCTCACTATTTCTTTCTATAATTCTTAAGGAATTGGTGTGAGTTTCAAATGATCCCCAAAGGCCCTATTTATAGTTTTCCAAAGATATCTCGGGGTTGACACATGTCCATGCTGACCAAGCTTTTACAATGGGAGTCAGCGTTGATGTGTCGCGTAACGGAGGCGTCTGGCAGTCTTATTTCACCAGACTGCGACACGTGATTTAGTTTCTCCTCTAACGACGACACGTGTTTTGGCTTCTCCTCTAACGACGACACGTGTACGGTGGAGGTGTCAAAACCGAGCACGAGGTGTCGACGCTAGGTATTAAGGGTCATTTCGGACCTGAAGGGCATTTTGGTAATTTCATACCATATATTTTCCATATTTCTTTTAGGTCCCTAAAAATATTTTATTTACGAAAAGGCCCCTTTTTATTTTTCATTTTGGTCCCTGAAACTTTCTTTATTAAAACCAAGTCCCTAAAGTTTCATAAAATTACATTTTCTACCCCAAAACTTATCACTTAGCTTAGGATGTGCCATAAAATCTCAATCTGACCCATTTTACCATTGATTCTTCAAATTTAAAAACGGGATTTGTCATATTAAGAACTCGAAATATCATATATGTAATAATATATCATTATTAGATAGTAAGTATGACGAAATTGAAAGAAGACAATTATATATTGGCATAAGAAAATAGGGTCATTACATCCTACCCTCCTTATAGAAAGTTTGGTCCCCAAACTTTACTTATATTAATTTCCAAAAAGGTGTGGATATCGCTCTTTTATTTCATCTTCCCGCTCCCATGTTGCTTCTTCAACAGAATGATTCCGCCATAATACTTTGACTAGTGGAATAACCTTGGTTCGTAATATTTGATCTTTATGGTCTAAGATTTCCACTGGATGCTCAATGTATGTCAAATCTTCTCTAACTTGAAGAGGCTCGTGACTTAAGATATGTGCTAGATCAAGGATGTATTTCTTCATCATTGAAACATGAAACACATTATGCACACTAGAGAGTTCAGGGGGTAAGGCTATTCGATACGCAACAACACCTATCCTTTCAAGGATTTCAAAAGATCCTATGTATCTTGGACTCAACTTTCCTTTCTTCCCAAATCGGATTACTCCCTTTGTCGGTGATACTCATAAGAAAACATAGTCTCCTCTTTGGAATTCTAACGGTCGATGCCGATTGTCAGCATAACTCTTTTGACGGCTTTGAGCGATTTGAAGTCGGTCTTGTATCAATTTCACTTTCTCTGTTGTGACCTGAATCAATTCTGGTCCCAATAATTTTCTTTCTCCAACTTCTACCCAACATGCAGGAGAACGACACCTTCTACCATAGAGTGCCTCATACGGAGCCATTTGAATACTTGCTTGATAGCTATTATTATATGCAAATTCCACTAGCGGTAAATGATCGTCCCAATTCCCCTTCAAATCAAGTACACATGCCCTAAGCATATCCTCTAAGGTTTGGATGGTTCTTTCAGATTGTCCGTCTTTTTTAGGATGAAAAGCAGTGATGAAATTCAGTTTTGTTCCCATGGCTACTTGTAGGCTTTTCCAAAAGCGAGACACGAATCTAGGGTCACGATCAGAAACAATTGAAATTGGGGTTCCATGAAGCTTAATAATTTCTCGTATATACAATTTAGCTAACTTTTCTAAGGAATGGGTAATCTTAATGGCAAGAAAATGAGCAGATTTAGTTAACCTATCAATAATTACCCAAATGGAATCATTACCATTGGAACTCCTTGGTAGCCCTATCACAAAATCCATGGTAATATGTTCCCATTTCCACTAAGGGATTGGTAAAGGTTGTAATAATCCTGATGGTTTCTGTTGTTCAGCTTTTACTTGTTGACAAATCAAGCACTGAGATACAAACTCTGCTATCTCCCTTTTTATGTTATTCCACCAAAACACTTCTCGGAGATCTCTGTACATCTTGGTATTTCTAGGATGAACTGTGAATCTCGAGTAATGACCTTCCTCCAAAATCTGCCTCTTTAGTTGGGCATCACCAGGTATACAGACTCTATTTCCAAACCTTAATATATCATCTCGTATCACAAATTCAATTCTCTTCCCTTCAATAACCTCTTCTTTAATCCTCCTCAATTGTGGGTCATTTACTTGTGCAACTTTAATTCTTTCCATCAATGTGGGTTGTATTTGTAAGTTTGCAATTATTCCTCCTTCGCCATAAATACGTACATCTATTTCCATACTTCTCAAATCTTTCAATAGAGCTTCCTGGCTGGTAATAAGACATGCTAAATTTGGTGTAGACTTTCTACTCAACGCGTCGGCAACTACATTAGCTTTCCCCGGGTGATAGTGAATATTTACATCATAATCCTTCATCAATTCTAACCACTTCCTTTGTCTCATGTTTAATTCCTTCTGAGTAAAGATATATTTCAAACTCTTATGATCGGTATAAATCTCACAAGTCTCACCATACAAATAATGTCTCCAAATCTTAAGAGCAAAAATTACCGCTGCTAATTCTAAGTCATGGGTTGGATAATTTTCCTCATGGGGTTTTAACTGTCTCGAGGCATAAGCTACTACTTTTCCATTTTGCATTAGCACACATCCCAAACCATTTTTAGAAGCATCACTATAAATCACAAATCCTCATGTACCGGAAGGAATAGTCAAAATTGGGGCAGTTACTAGTCGATTCTTAAGTTCTCGAAAACTATTCTCAACTTCCTCAGACCATTCATATTTCACCGTCTTTTGTGTTAACCTAGACAGAGGTTTGGCAATACTAGAAAATCCTTCAATAAATCTTCGATAATAACCTGTTAATCCTAGGAAACTACGAATCTCCGTTACATTAGTTGGTCTTGGCCAATCTAGTATAGCCTCTATCTTTTGAGGATCAACCGACACTCCCTCCTTGGATATGACATATCCTTGAAAAGAAACACTAGGCAACCAAAATTCACACTTCTTTAATTTTGCATATAATTTCTCCTTCCGAAGGATTTGTAATACTATCTCTAAATGCTTCTCGTGTTCTTCAATACTCTTGGAATAAATAAGGATGTCATCAATGAAAACAACCACACATTGATCCAAATATTTCCTAAAGACTCTATTCATCATATCCATAAAAATGGTTGGTGCATTAGTAAGTCCAAATGGCATCACAAGAAATTCATAGTGACCATATCTAGTACGAAAAGCTGATTTTGAAATATCATCTTCCTTAATCTTCAATTGGTGATATCCTGACCTAAGGTCAATCTTAGAAAATACTTGTGCACCTTGTAGTTGGTCAAACAAATCATTTATGCGAGGTAAGGGGTATTTATTCTTAATGGTTACCTTGTTCAGTTTACGATAATATATACATAACCTCATCGTCCCATCCTTCTTTTTAACAAATAACACCGGAGCCCCCCAAGGGGATATACTTGGTCTAATAAAACCCTTGTCTAACAGATCTTGTAATTGAACTTTTAATTCCCTTAATTCTAAAGATGCCATGCGATAAGGTGATTTTGAGATTGGTATGGATCCAGGAAGAAGTTCAATTGTAAACTTTATTTCTCTACTAGGAGGTAGACTGGGTAAATCATCTGAAAAAACATCTGGAAGATGTTTTGCTATAGGGATCTCTTCTAAACTAGGATCCTTCATTTGCAAATCAATAACACTTGCAAGAAATCCTTGACATCCTTTCTTAAGAAAACTATAGGCTTGCATTTAAGAGACAATACACATGGGAGATAGGACGCCAGTTCCTTCAAAACTGAATTTTGGTTGGTTAGGAATTTGGAAAGTAACGCTCTTATCAAAACAATCTACATTAGCATGATATGATGCTAACCAATCCATCCCCAAAATGACTTCGAAATCTCTTATGTCTAAAATTATCAAATCGACATATAGTTTATGACTACTAACATCTATAGGGCAAGATTTATATACTAATGTACCCGTCAATAAATCACCAAAAGGAGTAGAAATGTGTATGTTATGATTGAAGGGTTCAAGAATATTAGGAAAGCGATTAACTAAACGTAAAGACACAAATGAATGGGTAGAACCAGGATCAATTAAAACTTGAAAAGGCTGTGCACATATAGAAAGTATACCTTACACTACTGCATTAGAAGCCCTTGCATCAGAAAGATTAGAAATTCTACCTTGTCTGCCCTGATCCTTATTGTCATTAGAAGTCTTTGTTATCGTTTTCCCTTTGTTAGGATAATCTCGCGTTTTATGTCCCTTTTAGCCACACCCAAAGCAACTCCCCGTCTCCAGGTAACACGGTCGCCCTCTATGAATATTACCACAACGTTGGCATTTATCAAAATTAGAGGGTTTGTTTACTAAAGGTTGTCCTATATTAGGTATAGTCCTAAAGGGTTTGTTATTGGGGTTCCTTCCTCTTTGTTCTCCAAACTTCCTCTTCCCCTCTCTAACCTGATTATATTCTTCACTATCCTTCTCAGCTATTGTTGCCCTAGCCACCACGTCATTATATGATGCCAACTTTAGGATGGAAATTCGGCTACGAATATTCAACCTTAACCCACGTTCAAACTTCTTGGCTCTTAAAAGATCGGTTATCACAACATGAGGTGCAAAACGAGATAACTCAGTAAACTTTGCCTCATATTGACTAACCATCATATTTCCTTGAACCAGACCCATGAAGTCAGCTGCTTTTTGGTCTTGCACTGTTTCGGGAAAGTATTTCTCGTAGAAGGTCACTAAGAAGTCATTCCAACCTATGGGATTATTCCTTTCCCCATGCATTCTCTTAGTCATTCTCCACCAATGTTCGACTTCACCTTCTAACATGAATGTTCCAAATAAAACCCGTTGTTCATCTGTACACTTAAAAACATCGAACATCTTTTCCATTTGCATCACCCAATTTTCTGCTTCAGTGGGGTTAGGAGTCCCTTTAAAAGACGGAGGATTCAACTTCTTGAATTGTTCAATAGTACAACTACTTAGTTCCAGATTCCTTGGTGCTCCATTATTCACCTGATGCTCCACAATTCTTGCTAGACTTTCAATTGCCTTGTATGCACCTTCCAGCCCTTCCATACTCGAACCACTAGTCCTTGGAGTTGATCTTGCCTTGGTCATTTTCTACAGTCATGGCCAAACGTAAGATGTATTATACTAGCCCAAGATTGCATTTTAGAAGAACAATGATATATAAATAATTATATATAGACTATAAGAAATATGGAGGGTTATCACATAAGTCGGATATTTAATCCTATAACCTATGTATGGAGACTTAAAATCGATAACGTTCAAAACTTATGTTCAGTAGTCTATGGGTTCATAACCTATGCTCTGATACCACCTCTGTCACGACCCCGGCCCAAAATAGTATTAGGGAACGAGTGTCTTGACATGCCACCAAGGCAACAAATATTCCGATTTAATTATTTCCTTAAATAAATGCAACGGATGTATTATCACATGGTTATGAATCGTAAAATACTGAAAGTAAAGGAATTACGTCATCAGAGCTTTCTAAAGGAAACTTCATATATATTAAAAGTAACAACGAGTTAAAACTTAAGTGAAAATTTAAACCTTATTACAAGAGAGACATACATGCTCTAAATAAACGTTTTACAAAAAGAGCTCTAAAAGCTAAATCTTCAAAATAGTCCATTTTCGTTCCGTTCGTGAGCCTAAACGTTTCCTGAAAAATGTTTATTTATACGACATCAGCTAAAAGCCGAATGAGGTTCAATCTCCAAACATTCCAGGGTTTTCAGAAAATAGATACCTATTCAAGTCAAAAGAGAAGGCATATACATATATGGAGAGGAACTTGCAGTAAATAGATATAATTTAGAAATGAAATTATATATATCACAATTGGATAGCTCAGAATAAGAATAATGCAACAAATCAAATGTGATATCTTTTTCTTTCAATCATATCATTTTAATGGCCAAGTACACTCTAATACCGTATTCTTCTACCGTATTATACCCCGGTAGTTGAGGGTCAATCGAACTAGTTCATCACAATGCCTTATTTAGGGCACACCAGCGATAACCCAGCTGGGAAGGTCAGTCAGTAAAGAGGTCCCTTAGGCCGAATCATAATTTCAATATTCAATATCCTTTTCAATAATCATTTTAATCGGTATGTTTATATGGACAAATATAAACATGTCACAATTGAATCAGTCATCGGTATCACATGAATTTTGAGAATAAAAACAGTTCACAAAATATGTATAGTTTGCATAATATCATATAATCAAAATACACAAGGAATGTCAGAGTACTCACCCAAAATGGAGGTCAAATTTACTGGTATTGAGTCTTCGATCACATGTTAATCTGATAAAGATTTAAGTACACGTTCTAAGGTCCAGTTTATACTATACTTTAATAATAACTTCCTCTTTTAAAGGATTAATGAATCCCCATTTGTTAACTTTTAAAACTCCTTGATCGTAATTGAAGAATTCAATTCACAGTCTTTCCTCATCAGTCGGTTCCCAGTAGAGATGGAGGGTCACAGGGGCACCACTTAAATACCATCTCATCTAGACAGAACATTTCCGGATTCATTCCCAGTAGAGATGGAGGGTCACAGGGGCACAACTTAAATACCATCTCATCTAGACAGAACTTCACCGGTCCTGACTTTGGAATTACTTAAATCGGATTCCATAATAACGAGCAATTTCTTTAAAAAGAATCATTTTTAAAAGCGTATAATTTCAAACAAGTTTATAAAATCAACTTGGATTTGTTCTAAATTTTAAGTTTTGATTAGCGAATTCTTTATTGTATTTTACCAGCATAACTACTAAGTAAAGTTATAAAACAATAAATTAAAACTATAAAGATGCATTATAACATTAAGATTACCTTAAGATGAATATCCCTAAGAACTTCTTCTTAAAATTTCTCACACTTTCTCTCACTATTCCTTTCTATAATTCTCAAGGAATTGGTGTGAGTTTCAAATGATCCCCCAAAGGCCCTATTTGTAGGTTTCCAAAGATATCTCGGGGTTGACACATGTCCATGCTGACCAAGCTTTTACAATGGGAGTCAGCGTTGACGTGTCGCGTAACGGAGGCGTCTTGCAGTCTTATTTCACTGGACTGCGACACGTGTTTTAGCTTCTCCTCTAACGACGAGACCTGTTTTGGCTTCTGCTCTAACGATGACACGTGTATGGTGGAGGTGTCAAAACCGAGCACGAGGTGTCGAGGATAGGTATTAAGGGTATAAGGGTCATTTCGGACCTGAAGGGCATTTTGGTAATTTCATACCATATATTTTCCATATTTCTTTTAGGTCCCCAAAAATATTTTATTTACGAAAAGGCCCCTTTTTATTTTTCATTTTGGTCCCTGAAACTTTCTTTATTAAAACCAAGTCCCTAAAGTTTCATAAAATTATATTTTCTACCCCAAAACTTATCACTTAGCTTAGGATGTGCCATAAAATCTCAATCTGACCCATTTTACCATTGATTCTTCAAATTTAAAAACGGGATTTGTCATATTAAGAACTCGGAATATCATATATGTAATAATATATCATTATTAGATAGTAAGTATGACGAAATTGAAAGAAGACAATTATATATTGGTATAAGAAAATAGGGTCATTACCTGATGACTGTTGGAAACCATAAGGATCCACAACATGACGTTGGGATTTATATTGCATGGAAGGATGATCAGGTCTCTATGAATAGCTCGGGTACTCATACCCCTCGACATTAGATATGTCGTGACAATACGTCGAGGGTGGGTCCAAAACTGTGTCATAGGGATACACATGTTCAAAGGTGGATTCAGATGGAGAGAATTTAAATGGACACTCATGGGACAAGTGATCGCTTGGAATGCAGTGTGTGCACGGCGAAGCATTTGATGGGTTGACATTCGTCACCGGAGGTGGTGGAAGATGAGATGTGTGCATGGACGACACAGGAGTATCAACGGTGTGCGTTTGAGAGTTAAAGCCCTGATTTAATGAATCAAGGGTTGATTCGGGCTTATCAGCAAACAAACTTCGAGAGAATGTGAAATGGCCAAAGTATTTCCGTAAATGACGCTCTTCCGCCATGACAAGAGGAATATTTTTCAGTTTTTAAATATTTTTGAAAAGAAAAGTGTAACACCGTGCCCGCCTGGGGAGAGCGAACGGAGCGCTACTGTCGATAAACTAAATCAATTCCACAAATAATAAGGTATAGAGCATCTAAATCCCAAAACAACAAAAGAGAACTACAAATCTCAATCTCTTCAAATTAATACCAAGTCTCTCGAATTACATACAACAACTATCTAACTCGAAAAATACAAATCTCCAATGCTCTATACATCAAAATAATACAAATCTTCTCATTTCTTGTATTAAAATTTTTCCCAAATAATCCACGCTAAAATCATCCCAATTGGTCCATAGCACTCAAATCCGTGCTCACCTGTCAACTAAGAAAAAGATGGGGAAGTACACAATATGACAGGAAAGATGCTCAACAATAATATGTTAGCGGTGAATAAAGCGAAACAATGCGAATACGAATATTCAAATCAAATGCGAATCTCAATAGCATTTTATCAATAAATTTCGCAACAACACATTAACCGGGTCACCAGGCCACACCCCATCCGCATATGCTTTATCAAGTCATAGCCCTTGGAAGCAGGAATTTTGGCGGGTGCCCAACATCCGTGCCATATTAAAATCTCATGACAGCGTGCTCAACAACAACATGAATAATACCACATGAATAAAAATAATTCCAACAAAAATTTTCGGATTCCAATGAATTTATCAATTCGAATATGAGTCAATAATCACAAGAAAACAACGGGAAAAACACTCGCGAGATTAAGGAGCATATTGTGTAAAACCCCATACCTTAAACCACCAAAAAGAACCAACATTAATCATCACATAATTTCAGCCTCAAAATCTAAACACACCATCACGTTCCTCTCGCGAAAATAATCAAATCTCGTTCTAGCCCAAACTCGAGAAAACACCAAATGAGCCTTCTAATCTAATGTTGAAATTTTGAATAAGTTTGGGGCTATGGTTTGTAGATGAAAGGGAGTAATTTTGGGGAGGTCTTCTGATTGAAAAGTTTGAGAAAAAGTGAATTGAAAAGCCAAGCCACGAATTAGTTGATATATAAAGGATTAAGAGTTTGATTAAGAAAAGCGTTCTAATCATATACAAACACTAAAATATTTATTACGAATGATCGGACTGTTGGAATCGAAAGAAATTTTACAGAGAATTAGATGAAGATGAAAGGAAGCTGTCCAAAAAATTTGAGCTCGATCGGACCGTTAAATATTTTTAAATAATTTTTTTTTTGCTAGAGAGTTTTATTTTTTGAGGACTCTTAGAGAGTTTTATATTTTGAGGACTCTTCTATGTAATAAAAATTTAATTAAAACTCCATTTTAATTTCAATTTCGAAATTGTTTGAAATTCTCACATTTAAAAATAATAACCAACATATTTGAGCAATAAAAATAATTTTATCTCAAAATTTATTTTTCCTCTTAATTTAAAAAATACCCCCAAAATTACGCGGGTTGTTACACTTCTGTAACATCCCGCCCGCCCGGGGAGAGCGAACGGAGTGCTACTTTCGATAAACTAAATCAATTTCACAAATAATAAGGTATAGAGCATCTAAATCTCAAAACAACAAAAGAGAACTACAAATCTCAATCTCTTCAAATTAATACCAAGTCTCTCGAATTACATACAACAACTATCTAACTCGAAAAATACAAATCTCCAATGCTCTATACATCAAAATAATACAAGTCTTCTCATTTCTTATATTAAATTTTTTTCCAAATAATCCACGCTAAAATCATCCTAATTGGTCCATAACACTCAAATCTGTGCTCACCTACCAACTAAGAAAAAGATGGGGAAGTACACAATACGACAGGAAAGATGCTCAACAATAATATGTTAGCGATGAATAAAGCGCAACAATGCGAATACGAATATTCAAATCAAATGCGAATCCCAATAGCATTTTATAAATAAATTTCGCAACAACACATTAACCGGGTCACCAGGCCTCACCCCATCCGCATATGCTTTATCAAGTGATAGCCTTTGGAAGCAGGAATTTTGGCTGGTGCCCAACGTCCGTGCCATATTAAAATCTTATGACAACGTGCTCAACGACAACATGAATAATAGCACATGAATAAAAATAATTCCAACAAAAATTTTCAGATTCCAATGAATTTATCAATTCGAATATGAGTCAATAATCACAAGAAAACAACGGGAATAACACTCGCGAGATTAAGGAGCATATTGTGTAAAACCCCATACCTTAAACCACTAAAAAGAACCAACATTAATGATCAAATAATTTCAGCCTCAAAATCTAAACACACCATCACGTTCCTGTCGCGAAAATAATCAAATCTCGTTCTAGCCCAAACTCGACAAAACACCAAATAAGCCTTCTAATCTAATATTGAAATCTTGAATAAGTTTGGGGCTATGGTTTGTAGATGAAAGGGAGTAATTTTGGAGAGGTATTCTGATTGAAAAGTTTGAGAAAAAGTGAATTGAAAAGCCAAGCCACGAATTAGTTGATATATAAAGGATTAAGAGTTTGATTAAGAAAAGAGTTCTAATGAGATACAAATACTAAAACATTTATTACGAATGATCAGACCGTTGGAATTGAAAGAAATTTTACAGAGAATTAAATGAAGATGAAAGGAAGCTGTTCAAAAAATTTGAGCTCGATCGGACCGTTAAATATTTTTAAATAATTTTTTTTTGCTAGAAAGTTTTATGTTTTGAGGACTCTTACAGAGTTTTATATTTTGAGGACTCTTCTATGCAATAAAAATTCAATTAAAACTCCATTTTAATTTCGATTTTGAAATCGTTTAAAATTCTAGCATTTAAAAATAATAACCAACATATTTGAGCAATAAAAATAATTTTATCTCAAAATTTATTTTTTCTCTTAATTCCGAAAATACCCCAAAAATTACGCGAGTTGTTACAAAAAGAAAATCTTTTTGTTATTTTTGAAAATAAGAAAAGAAAATTCTTTTTGGTATTTTTTTAAAAAAATTTAAAAAATAAGGAAAATATTTTTAGGGTTTTTCAAAAAAAAGGGAGAAAATGGACTCGTGATGTGGACGAAGTAACTGAAATTTACTACCGAAAGAATTGAATTAGACACACACGAGTCAAGAAAAACTCCTAACGAGCACGTAGCCAATTATTATCTTTAAAATTAGTGAAATGGGCAGTCAAATTTTAATTAAGTTCGCGGGCGACGAAGTTCACGGAATTTATCTTTGTGATCGCCCGTTGCAAAAGTGTGTTCCTACGGGGCTAGTTAGTTGATTGATTTTAAATTTAATAACAGCTAGGGTAACACATAATGGATAAGTGAGTGAGTCGGGTGATTTAATCCCTTCTCGTTGTAATGACCGGGTCCAGGTCTTAGGTAAATTAATTCATAAAACCATTCAAATTAAGTGTGATGCAGAAATTAAAAGCACATAGGAGCAATTAATCACACAAAAAAAGGAACTCGCTGGCAGGAGAGTCGCGAGGGATAAAAAAATTCTACCTCCCACGGTTTTTACACACGTGGGTGAAGATCGAGTTGAGTCGACCGGGGGGAGATCTCGCCTATCTCAGTCGTCCCCGGGATTCCTACCGACCCAAAGTAGAGAGGCTTCAAAAAGTCTCGCCTTGGACGCCCTCTCTCTATCATGTTCGATTTCCTTTTCATTTTTTTATATGAATAATTATTACAAATAAATCGGTGTCAAAAATCACCAAAATAAATACAAAGCTTCAATAAGCATATACAACGAGTCTAAGGAGGAGGGAGAAGAAATAATAATTACAAGTAAAAAAAATAAAATTACAGGGCTTCAATTGCTTCCAGGTCAAGAAAACGGCAACGGCGCCATTTGATAAGAAGCGCTTTGCGTATGTATCGTTGTAGTGCAAAAAACTCTCTCAAAATTCCCTTGAATACCAACAAAACTTGTCTTAAAGTAACTCGTATTGCGGTAATTACGGGTATCAATCCAACTTTCAAGGTGAAACAATTAATGTGAAAACTTGCAATTCCAATTTTTTTATGAAAATAATTTCTTTCTTTATTTTTTTATTTTTTAAAATAATTTCAAAGGAAAAATTAACTAATTAAATGCTAAAATTATAAAACTGACTAAATAATGAAAAAATGTGCAACCGAGTGTGAAATATGTGAGAAGGTCAAGAGATGGGACTACACTGCGTATTCAATTATTTTAATTTCTCAATTTATTAATTTTGAAATATTTTGAGATAATATTAAATCGATAATCTAACTCTCGTTAAAATTATAAAATCTTTTTCAGAAAATTAATTTAAAAATGTCACACGGTGAAAAATTAGGACTTATACTAT
Source organism: Sambucus nigra (assembly GCA_949130495.1). Taxonomy (NCBI): domain Eukaryota; kingdom Viridiplantae; phylum Streptophyta; class Magnoliopsida; order Dipsacales; family Adoxaceae; genus Sambucus; species Sambucus nigra. The sequence goes on from OX422223.1 coordinate 419,820,295, forward strand.
TTTCAGAAAACTACCCGCTAGGATCAATTTAACGAAAACAATATCAATCCTCAATTTTCAACACCGAATTAATATTCAAATATCGAAAAAACCTATCTCTAGTTCGATTCTTAAATTCTAACATTAATTTTTTCAATTAATTTACTAACTCTCGTTACATAAATTAATTGGTGACAGTTAAAATTAATTTACCTAGAAATATAGAATTAATGAAACCAATTAATTAAATTAATATCATACGCAGTGCATTCCACCCCTTGAACGGGGTGTTTAGCCAAACAGTCTCATGTGTGAATAAACAACAATAAATAATATGTCAAAAAGGAAATAAATTGAAAAGATAGTGTAGAAATACAATACGCAATTTTTTTCACAAATTTGTCGTGAAATGCGCCTTGACATGCATCCAACTTCTTCATAATTTTCAGCACTTGATTACAAAAAGAAGAGTAGAAACTAAACCTAAAAATTATTCTAAAGCTAAACTAATTTTTTTTTTATCTTTCTGGAATTTTTTTATGACCCTAAACTATACATAATATACAGTCTCTTTTTTCTCTCTCTGCGTCTCTCCTTTTTTTTATCTGATAGAGTCTCCTTTTGAATGAGCTGAACCTTTTCTTTTATAACCCACGAAGTTAGTTTGTTTGAAAGAGATTTTTTTGGATTTGGTTTTTGGCTAAGTCCAAGACTTTTTTTTTATCTTTCTATGCACATGGCTTTTATTTTGGTTTTGGGATTTGGATGACCGATTTTTGTTGGATTATGGCTTTCATGGGTCTTGGGGTTGAACGAGTTGCAATCGAGTTTAGTGGGTCGGAAGTAGTCAGGTCACCGGAAGATGAAGGCCGGAGCTCCGGCAGGTAGGTCAGCGCTGATCGCGGGTTCCGTCCAGGTTGCGGAGGTCGGGCTATGGGGTCTCGGGTTCAGGCTGGTCCAACCCTCACTGGCAGCTATGATGCCAAAAATGGGACAAATGGGTCGCGAAGGGTAGTGCTGGGAGGTCCGGGTAAGGTTTTGGTTGTTTCGAGTTATGGGCCAGAAGGTGAGGATTGGAGGTGATATGGTGTTGGTTTATTTTGTTAATGGTGGATGAGACAGAGTAGAGAAATGCTGGGTGAGGTTGGTGTTTGTGGGTAATGGAGGAGAGAGAATGTGGTGTGGATGGAGGTTGAAGAAGATGGCTTGGTGGTATGTAGTGTGGTAAGGTGTAGGGTATTTTGGTGTGGGTGAGGGGTTTGGATTGTGTTGTGTGTATATGAGTGTATGGAAGTAGGATATATGGGTGTGTTTTTTAAGTTTGGAGTTATTTAGTGTGTGTTTAATTTGTACCCCTAAAATTAACACAACTAAAATATATATATATATATATATATATATATATATATATATATATATAACTAACAAAACTAAGAATATAAAAATAAAATACTACTCTAAAAATAAAATAAAGACTCAAATAAAAAAATGAAATTAAAAAGAAATAAAAGTAAAAATAAAAATCTATTAAACTAAAAACTCAAATCCTAAAAATGTAAAATCTAAAAAAATGAAATCCTAAAAACTAATCCTAATAAAATAAAATAAAAACTAATAAAAATCAAATTACACTAATAAAAATAAAATATAAAAATAACCCCTTCCTCTGTAGCCTGTTTGGTGACACGTCTTGTATACCTCTTCTGTCGCTTGCCATTTGAAATAAAACAAGGTTCGTCTTAGCAATATTTCATAAAGAATACAATGATTCCTAAACATATGGCTCTATACAACAACTCATAACATAACGAATGCAACACAGATCCTAAAGACGCTCAAACTTGGATGTTCCGATACCAACTGTAACTACCCCCATTTTCCATGTAAAGGTTGGTCATACAAAATATGCAAGAGATGGGACTTGTCTATCAATACCTATTATTCTCATCTTCAAATCACAATAAAAAAATTATACTTTTACAACCACATATATAATAAAACCAATTTAAGTGATAATTGATAAGATATTAAGTCCAACATCAACATCAATATAAAATAAAACTAGACATAAAAATGTCTGTCTCAAATGGCTGAATAATAATAAACTCTGGGCTTATTCCCATACAATATCTGAAATAATAAATTGACTGAAATGGAAATAACAACCTATGCTAGAGTCAAAATAAGTGAAGTAGTGGATGTATAAATACGACCGCAAGTTTGATATCCTATCAACCATGATGTCCCTGTCTATGTAAACCTGGGGGAAACAATTTTTAATTTTGGTTAGTTCCCTTGAGTTTCCACAATTAACTTATGAAAATTAAGATGTAATAATACAATTAATTCAATGTATGTACCACCCATCGACACTCGCATGTGTTTACCTCACCCCTCATCTATGTCTAATACTATAAGTATATCAACTCAAGTCCCCAATCGTGAAAGATTAATACTATAACCACAATAAATACACGATGCATCTAGTATAGTTCCCATACCAAGGATAACTTTCCACATACATAATCCCATTTCCCAGAGTAGCACAATGAAACTACACTCAAAAGTAACATAACCATTTATTATGCATTTACATAATATTGGCTTCACAATTGGTTGTTTACATCATTAGACTAATTATTTTTAGACTAATTAATTAATCTTAATTAATTTATATAATTATATAAGTCCTTACATATATATGGCACATAAAGGCATCTACCTTTAGTCTCAAGTTCGTAATCTATCGGTTAATTCGTAAGAACCCCTCATCCAAACGTACATCACAAAGCGCACACAATTATGGCAGTCCGTATGCAGTACACCATTGCACGGTCCATACCCCGACGGTGATAATGGATCCCAACCTCTACACCTACCTCATCGTAAGTGGCGTTGCTATGTAGGATCCTAAATAATGAACTGCACAACGCCTAGACCACTTGCACCGATAGGTGCTCAGGTCCCGAGATGTATGCAACCCTAATCGATAAGCCGTCCAAGAATTTGGTATGTTCATATAAATAAAAAAAATACATATCTTAGCACATAATATGTATATATAATTATCCCTGTAATTACTCCCAATTAGTTTTACAAATCTTCAAATAATATCCTTTACTAAATTGAATTTTTAGTTTATTTCTCCTCCAAACCATGAGTACATTTATCTCTTTCTAAATATACACCAAATCATAGCGTACATATATATTCATTTCCTCATTTAACCACTAAGTAAATCACATATCCAATAATCTCTCAATAATATAGTTAATTATCCCCTATATGATCCCAAGTCTAACTCGAAACACATTTACCTAATTAATGTCCAGAATTCTCCCCACCGAGTCACTCTACCTAATGAGGTAAGAATAAAAAGTCAGGCTTGTTAACACAATCTTCAAATTAGTGTTCAAACTTAAGGAAAATGGGGAAGTCGATCGATTTTCAACAATTTGGTAGAAATTTCAGCCCTATGCACTGTTCACAAAATAATCATAAAATATTCACTGAAACTCTAAAAATTACGAAACCAAGATCGACACATTTTTAACTCAATTTAATTAGTATGTTTTATTTTCACACAAGATAAATTCATAGATATACTATTCTAAAAATAACTTCAAAGTATCAGATTCGATTCAAATTTTTTTACCCCTGCGTGTTGTTCCAAAAATAATCATCAAATATTTATCACAACTCTAAAAATTATAAAACCAATTCCCACGCGTTTTAACTTAATTTAATTGGAACTCTTTTCTTTCCAAACCGCTATATTCCCAGGTATACCATATAAAAAACAACCTATAAGTGAGTGATTGTTTTTGGAAAATTTCTACACAATATAGACCTCCATTAACGGCCCTTTAATTAACTATCCACCATTATTGAACCCATATTCGTATATAATCATTCTCAAATTCAAGGCCCTATACGTGGATAATAATGATCATAAATTAAAGGTCCTACAACATGGATTCTAATGTCATATTCCAGATTTACTCAATTCCAAATTTGTAGGTTTAACATCAATTTGTCAAATCATTAAACATAAAATTCAGATTTGTTCCTCTACATGCATAAAGTTTAATTCCATCCTACCATCATCAAATCATATATTTTAACCCAGAAATGACATGAGAAAATACACCAATGAATCAAGAAGTATATTGGAAGTTAATTTTAGCAAGATAATTCTTGCCTCATGTTGGATATTGAGTGCCTCCCCCTTTGGATCCTTAATCTTCTTCCATCTCCTGGTCTTGCTAACTTCTCTCTATGGATGTGAGGCTACTAGGTTAAGTTTTTGTGAATGAAATGGGTGTTCTTAACACCTTATTAACTTATAATGGGTGCTAATCCCGAGTTACCCCATAACCTCTTTATTTGGGCCCCCAAAGTAACCCGAACCGATAATTAGATAAGCCCAATGACACCCCAAATGGTATACCTACACCCCGACCCAATTTTTTATGTCTAAAATACCTAAACGAGTCCCCAAATCATCTCGAAACGGGCCCAAACGGTTACCACCCAACTTACACATTTTTTTCAATTTGATTACACACCACATATCAATTATTTAATTAACATGCAAATTTATTTTTCTACAAGTAACACAATATGCACAATTGAACCCAATAAATATGCAATTCTAAATAAGCAATTTGCTCTAACATTAAATTCTTCCTATTTTAATTTAAATTCCACCAATTTAATTTATTCTCGATTTTATTTAATTAAACTCCGACACAATAATTCATTTCGAAAATAGGGGTATTACGTATCCGAAATCCCAACCCTATTTGATTAATCATTTTTTGAGTGTCATTCTTTAGCACCCGTCCTCGAAACTTTGATCTTACCCTAGTTATTCGATGAATTTTTGTGAACCAATCGGGATTCAAACCTTGAGAGATGAATTATGGGTCTAATTTGGGTAATATAGTGCCCTTGGTGCAATTAATTAGAAAAATAATGGACCTAAAAGTAAATTTTGGAAATGTCAGCCTCATTCGAACAATGTCTAAAGTCGTTTGAACGAGATTGGAATCTCATTCGAAAGGTCTTTTAACGACCATCTAATGAGATCCCTCTACTTAGGATTGACCACACTCGTTAGGACCTCGTTTCAAATACTTTCGAACGAGATGCCTTTCTCGTTTGATCAAATGAAAAGTTGATTCGAATGAAATATGGATTCTCATTCGAATAAGGTCCATTCTCTTTCGAATGAGACTTTCAAAATTCAATTTTTGTAGTTCGAAAATTGGTTTCAAAATATGGACCATTGGAAGAAGACACGTGTCAACTTCTCAGAGCAATAGATCAATTAGTAAATAGGGTTTGGGGGCATTTTAAGGATTTTACCCATAAGGCTTTGGGGTATTTAAGGAGTGTTAGGGACAATTGCCGGCATTTTAAAATCAGATTTATCTCTCTCTATATAGCTCTAAAAATATCCACCTCCTCCCACCACCTCCTACCACCCTAGAACCACCATACTTTAACCATATTCCACAATATTTAAGCATATAAAATCCACCTACACAATTTATTAGTAAAGATGTAAATTCATGTAGATGTTGTTGGGGGTCATTGAAGAAGAAAAATAAAAGATTAAAGGAGTTTGAAGGGGTCTTTCTTGGAGCTTTCTTAGAGACGAGCTTAGTCGAACAAATCAACCTCTTTAAGGCCACCTTAGGGAGAAGAAGATTTCCATCTTCTTCTACATTTCATCCACCATTATTGGCTTAAGAACTCTATTTTTGAATATTGTTGAATTGTAGCTAGAGTTTGTTAGAGTAGAATGCATATAAGATTTAAGAAGGTAATTTCTTAAAATTTTGTGTATATGGTTATAAATGATTTTAAGAGTATCGAAAAAATTATATATTTCAAGAAATCCTGATATCTAAACATTTTATGGAATAAAATGTTTGAAATAATTTCCTCTTGCTGAAAATATTTTATGAACAATTGATTAAGGGCTTTCTTGTGAAAAAATAGGATTTTTTTGTAAATAGACATTTACTCAAGTTTGAAGAAACAAAAAATGTCATTTAGCTTGAAAAGTATGTTTATGCAAATGTTTTGAAATTTCTAGAATAAAATGTGTTAAACTCATTTTGTTGGATTTTGGACTTAAAATCCTTCTTCCCACATATGTATAAACTTATAGTATTTTGATGATAGTCATATAAAGAAGTTTGATTTAGGTTTAATGAGTTTTAACTTGAAAAAAATGAAGTTTCAACCCTTAAACTGTGTGAAAAGTATTAAAATGTGATGTGTATGGCCTTATAAAGTAGTCTCCAAATATTCAATGACTTCTTAGAGAGAGAAAGTAATGAAATAAAGAGATTCCTAACTTGAGAAGTATGTTACTCCAAGATGTTAAATAAGTGTTAATGGGTTAAAAATATTTGAAAAGTTGGAGTGCATAACTTAATAATGCTTTGGAAAAATGATAATTGTAAAAATGGAGGAGAAACACAAGTTTGGAGATAAATGGGTAAAATAGTAATTTTACATAAAGTGGAACATATTTATGAAATAAAATGTTGGAAATGGTGTTACGCAAATAGCCCTAAATGAAAGTGATTTTAGAATAAAATCAACATGTAAGGGTATAAAGGACTATAAATGATGATTTTAATGTGTAACACAAGGTGGGGTGAAACCCTGAGTTTTGGCTTCGGCCAATAAAAAGTGTAATAATGTGGATATTTAAAAAATATTAAAACACATTAATATGGGCTCGAATGACACCGGGAATAATTAAGAAAGGCTTGGAGCTCTAGGGTGAAAGACGTAAAATGACTGGTCAGAGCATATGGTAGCATAACCGGCGGTGTGGAGTTCTTTAAAGTATACAGATATTTAGAAGATTGAGAAAAGTGGAATATGTCAAGAAATGGGCTAGATGGTAAATGTAAGAAAAGACAACCTAACTTGAATGGAATTGATAAATGTTTTATTTGAAAGATATTTTGGACAAGTAATGTAAGAAATTAATTAATGTCTATGAAATAAAAGGAATGGTAAAGTAAAGTGATTAAAGGGTAATTAATCAACCTAAAGAGGTTCATGTAACAACCCGTCCTTTTGGAGACGATTAAATTCCATAATTAAATATAAATTGGCAATTTGGGGAATTTCCCTAAATAGTAATTTTTGGGATTTTCGAGGATTAAATGATTTTTGAAGGATGTTGTGATTATTTTTAGGACTATATAGGTCGAAATATTTTAATTATATGTCGCCGTTGAGTAAAGCGACACGATGTAAGATTTTTAATTGGAAAACCCGCATTTATTTATTTTGGGTTGGAATAGTGATTTGCGGTCAAATACCTCGAATGAGAATTTTGACTGCGTCGTGATTCTCTAAATGGCCGAGATAGTCGGAAAAGAGTGTTCGATTATCGAAAATGAGTTTCGGGTAATTTTAGAGGTAAAAGTAACTCGTAATTGGGTAAACGAGTCGTTTTTGGGTTTTAAGAGGTATAACCCTTTTTCTTGCTATATAAGGAGGGAGAGAGGGAGAAAAATAGAAAGAGAAGAGAGAAAAGAGAGAAGAGAGAGAGGAGGAGAGAAAAAGAGGAGAAAAGGGGGAGATTCCGGCCAACCTCTGCGGGATTCGGCTCGAGGTCGTTGGATTATATCCATGAGGCAAGTGTTTACTTGCTTTATTTAATTTTTGCATAAATCTCATATCGTAGTTTGGTATAAACAAACCCTAAAGATTTTGGGTTGGGTATTCGTGGATAAAACGGGTTTTCGGGAGTTAAAACGAATAAACCCCTAAAATTGAATAATTGGAGAAACTTAGGTTTTAACCTAAATTATTGGGTGATTAAAGGTTCTAGGATGTTTAGAACCCGTATTATAAGTGTATTTGTTGTTGGGTGGAGTTGTAGGCCATTGGGTGAGGAGATGGAAGCTTGGGGGAAGCTTCCATGGCTGAAACAGCTTCTCGGAGAAGAAGCTGCCCGCCATGATCGATAGATCGATCATGGGGGTTCGATCGATCGAAGCCATGGGTCGATCGATCGACCCTTGCTGAAAGGTGGGAATTTTTCTAGGATGTCTTTGATGGGATAGATTCCAATTCATCTTTCTTCGAGGTTAATTATGTGATAACATAAGGGACCTTTTAGGACTATATGGTCTTCTAATTAAGGGAAATTGGAAGGCTTAAGAGAGGGTTTAAATGCATGACCCTTGAATTACATTTTTAAGGAAAATAGAATAATTGTAGAATTTGATGGTTTAGGGTTCCTAAATTATGTTGGGAACTTTTAAGTGATTATATGGACAAGATGTAGTCCTTGGGTTCATGGAAATGAACTCCATGACCCACTAAATTTATGGTTCGGGAAAAATAAATCCCTAAGTTATTGCTTTGGGCTTTTAGGCCTATATGATTTATGAGTATAGGAAAGTATAATTGTATTTTTTATGGTTGGGGGAATCCTATGAGTGGATTAGAATAAATTTGGGGAGTATAGTTATATATTCGCTAAATGAGAAATAGTATAATTGGAGATATCCAATAAATCCTTAGATGGGATTTAGGTATGTATTACTTATTAAAGTAAGGAAATACCTTAGGTTTAGTATCATGCTTATATGAACGCATGATTATGATTCCTCGAGGGAATCTTTGTGATTATTGGTCATCGTTAGATGGTTTGGCAATTATGGCCATTTATATATATTCTAGGAGGAATATATGGTATATGTATATACGATGTGATTAAAGTGTATATATATGATAATGAGGTAAATGATTTTGAAAATATAAATATGAATATTTTCAAAATGGAAAAGAAAAGATTTTCATAAATGATAATTTATGGTTACACACCTCCCTAAATCGCTATCATAAGGGAAGTTGCGTGCGTTTGGTGATGCCCCCTGGCTAATAAATGCAAGGTAGATATAGTCCTATAGGCCATATGAGCGTTTGTTATATTTTACTGCGCTAGTTAGGAGATTATGGGTGTGGTCTTAACTTTCTCGCAGGCATATGTCCGCTTCCCGATGTTGGTAAGTTCCCAGGTTGTCTTGTTTGATAGGCCCTGGAAGATGATAGCCATTTGGGGAGCGTCCAGTGGGGAAACCCGGAGGGGCGGTCTTAGTTTTATTAAAGCAATTTATGATAATAAATTGGCTTTAATTTACATTTCCTAGATATGAGAAGGGAAATGGGATAAAGGTTTTGGCTTCGGTAATACTCCCGGATGGAAGAAGGGGTGTAGAAGCATATGGTATGATCAAAGCATTTTTATGATAATGAAAATGGCTTTGAATACATTTCCTGAGTATAAAAAGGGAAATGGGATGTTATAAAATGAAAAAGCATTTTTATGATAATAAAACTGGCTTTTAAAAGTATATGATTTGTTAAATCAATTCATGATAATGAATTGGCTTTTATATTTACATTTCCTAGATATAAGAAAGGAAATGGGTTTTGAGAAAAATGAAAAGTATTGATAAATACTTTGTATATGAATCCTCAGTCCGGGAGATAGATCCGGATGTATATGGTAAAATGAATATGTATATATGGATGAATCGAGTACCAAGGGTGTAATGGATCCCGACGATCGACCTTGTCGCATAGTAGTGTATCGGGGGGTTCCTCGTTTGGATTTCGCTTTGCGAGACACCCCACGCACGAATATGGCATTGTGTTGAGACTGGGGAGAAGTTCAATCCTTAGTGCTCTAATATTAGTAATTCTTATGGTATTTATATATTTATACATATTCTGTACTGAGGGACTGGCGGATCTCGATGATCGACCTTGCCGCATAGTAATGTATCGGGGGGGTTCCTTGTTTGGATTTCGCTTTGCGAGACACCCCACGCACGAACATGGCTTAGTGTTGAGACTGGAGAGAAGTTTAGCCCTTAGTACATTACTTGGACTATCTAGGATTAATAGTGGCTGGGCGATAGACTAGTTTAGCAGGGTAGCTTGATTAGGATGTTTAGAGGGATGTGTTAGGAGTGCACTGTTAGTGGAGAGGGGAGGGGTATCTCATGGTAGTGCGATACCAAATTTAAATATGAGATAAAACCCTTTTCTAAAAATAAGGCATTTATGCACTTGCTAAATATTTTCAAAACTCGGGCTCTGACCCGTTTATCTACTTTTCCTTTCTTGCTATATTATATATATATATATATATATATATATATATATATATATATATATATATATAGGTGTCCAGACACAGGGACGCCTGGATGACACTTCCTTCGAGTCAGACGTCAGCTGTAGCAGTTGTGGATGTGTGCAGGTTTTGATAGCCGCTTCCATCATTGTACTCTAGATAGGAGGTACTGTATAAACATTCGAGCCAATGGCTCAATTGCATTTAGTTACTCTTTCAACACAACATTCGATATGGTTGTATAATTTGAACCGAGTGTTCAGTTATTTTATTTCATTTCATTTTCCTTTCAGTTTCATTTATGCTTACACTGTGTGTATGTTTTGTTTATAATTGTTTAAAAAGAGTAGTTAAGTAAAAATTTTAACAACTCGCCTAATAGGATATTAGTAATTAAATGGATTTTTGACAGTGATGCTAAGAATGATCCATATGTGACTCCTGTTTTAATTTGATATAGGAGTGATCGCCCTGTATCCCATTAGGCGGGTTGTTACAGTTCAACCCATAATTATACCAAGGGTGTGTATGAATGGTTTTCAATAAAAGAAGAATATTTTCAAACATGGTGCGTGCGTGTGTTGAAAGGTGATTTTCAGTGAAAATACTAAGGAGATTTTGGTGTAAGTAAATGAGAAATATCGAGAAAGTAAGTGTCCTTTCTTAAAAAATTGTAGTTATTTAAAGTATTTAACAGGGTGCGTTAAATCTGGGAATAAATGCCAAGTCAAATAAAAAGAGAATTCTTTTATAAGATTAAGGTGAATTAATCGGAGATAATAACGTTTTTGGTATTAAATGGTTTCACGCATTAATGTATAGGTATGCATATAAATACAAAGTAATTGCATGTGCACTTAGGTAAACGTGTTAAAGTCTTTTTTCTGTCATTCGATTCTATATTGCATTATTATATTTTCCAACTGAGCATTAGGCTCATTCCCTCCTCTTTGTTACAGCGGGTTATATGTCGTTCCCTATTTTAAGGGTGTTACTCATGTAAGATTTCTTTATTTTATGTTAGTAGGTTTGTATGCTTAAATGGGGGAGTTCTCTCGACACATGGGTTTCATCCTTGAGGATGTGCGCATATTTAGATTTTGGAAACATTGATGGGGGAAGGATGGTGCCTTGGAGGTTTTGTTCCCCAAGAGGTTACGTATAGGAGGAGAGAAGGACGGGGTGGTGCATGAACATTGTATAGTGGAAGGAAATTGGATGGTTTGGGAAAAAAGTTTAGAAGGAGTCTTTGGGATTTGGAGGTTAACGAGGCTGATGCTTTCTTTAATTGGTTCAAAACTACGTTGATCTTGTGTGAGGGGAGGATACCATGAAATGGGTTAGAGCTAAACATGGTTTTACAATTAAAAGGTACTATACAATTCTAAGAAAGGACTGTAGTGAGCATTTTAATGGAGAAAACTGTGGAGAATGAAGGCACCTAATAAAATTACTTTCTTAATTTGAATTGCAATTATGGAAGAAATATTTTTGTCAAAGGGACTTAAGAGCATGAGTATAGACTGCCTACTAGGTGCTGGTTTTGTAAGGAGGTGGAAGAGATGACTAACCACCTTCTTTTACAGTGTTCGATGGAGAGAGAACTATGGGACTCCTTATTAGATCTAGGTTGGGTTCAATGGGTGTTATCGAAAATGGTGCAAGATTTAGTACCAGCATGGCAGGTTCCTAAGGGGTGCAATGGGGAGAGGAACGTTTGGTGATTGGTCCCCCATTATATCTTTTGGACATTATGGATATAGAATAATATGAGGTGATTTAAAGGGAAATAATTAAGCCCTTTTAGACTACGCAACTTTGTTTTTTATTACTTAGTTGGCACAAGAGGGAGACAACATCATCTCTTTCTTTTTTATGGATTTTGTGGAGACGCTTCATCGTATAGAGTAGTCTTTTTTATATGGCCTTTGATGATTATTTTGTTGATTTTTTTGGGGTTTCTGGGTATACTTCCTATATATGGCCTTCTTTACCCTAAATCGAGTCTTTTAATTAATCATTTACATATGGAAAAAAATAATATCTATGAAAACTAAAAATTATATATAATGAATTGAAAAAATGGAGTCTCTTATAATTGTGGGCCCTATGCGAGGGATTCATCTGGGGTCAAACTTAGGCGCGTCGGGTCTAAGAACTACTATGGTTTTCGAATCCTGAATAGGGCCAATGCACACTCGACATTGAAAAATCAAGTTGAATTTTTTATGTTTATAATGTATCACGGTCAAATAAGAGAATATTATATTTTGTGCTCAACACCCTTACTAAGAATTCATTTTTATTTCATGATCAATTATTTTTTAAATAATATTGTTCATTGTTTGCTCTTTTATTTTGTATGTAGTGTTAGGCCCTTTCACGAATTAATAATAGAAAAATAAGAATTGATAAATAAGCAAATGAAACTAAACTAACCAAAATAAAAATAAAAAGTATCTTCAAATAAATAGTAATGAGATTAAAGTGTTATAGAACCTCGAATGTGTTATTAAATCTCAGTTTTAAAACATTGGTTTGTTGTAGTATCCAAAAAATTATATTTAAGGATCTAATGCTTTTAAATTGGGTTTTTCTCATAGGCTACTTGAAATAAACAATACATCATCAACTGCTGAAAAAGTTAGAGGATTTGAGAGAGGAATTCCATACTTAAACCTAGTTTTCATCTGAAATTATAATTAATAAAAATTATATCCATATAGAAACCTTATTCTCGTCATATATATATATATATATATATATATATATATATATATATATATATGTGTGTGTGTGTGTGTGTGTGTGTGTGTGTGTGTGTGTGTGTGTGCGCATGTGCAAACGAAAATGCTCATTTGCGGACTTCTCGCATCAAAGAGATTACATACCCAACGTATTTCCTTCTATTCTCTCCAATAACTCCTAAATTTTCATCCAGATTATTGGCATTTCTCCTAAACTAACAATCCCACATCCAATATGTATAGAGATAAATATGGAGAATGGAGAAACACAAATGTAAATTATGAGATTGGAGAGCTCTCCTCCCCCTATATGTTTGTCCATATGCATATATATAAAGATGTATAACCCATGATGAGCTAGCATGTGCTTGCGGCACTATTAGGACATTAATACAATGCATGTGTGTCTACGAAACACCTAATTTAGATTTTTTGCTAGTTTTCCTTAATTTTAAATCAACTTGTTTAATACCATATAAAATCTAAATATTGATTACAATTTTGAAAATTTGATATGCAATATCTAGTTATAGAACATATTAGTTAAAGTCAAATACCATTTGTGATGCACCGTTCAGGGTGTCAATGTACATAATAAAATCTTGCTATAATGAAAAGATTAAGAGTAGAAAATGTAAAATGCCTTTGACAAATTTTGAGAAACATCAATAATGAAGGATTTTGTTTCTACAACGTGTCTTATCAAGAGACAATGAGAGAAAATAAAAAAGTAGGTGACCTTTTATTTTGCTCGAAAAACCTAACTTCTTAAGCCCCATTTACATATATCTATACAATAAGGAGCTGAAAAACTGTTACTTAGGCCGTTTAATACAAGATTAAACTATTGAAGTAACTCCAAACTATTTTTTGAAGAAACTCTTTTCTTTAAAACACAATAGACTAATCACAAGATGTGTTTAATAAAACATGCACGAGATTTATTCAAGATTAGTTAACGAGTTTTGAAAAAAACAAAACTAAAAGGTTTAAATCAGAACACCAACAAGAATGAGATGAGGAGATGTATAAAGATTAAGGACAAGGCGTTTTTAATGTGGTAAAACCTCGCCCAACAGAGGAAACATCCACGGTGACTTCTAACTCACAAACCAAAAATCCACTAAAACAAAATATACAAGTTACAAACTATATAATACACATTCACACAAAATAGACCTATACAAGTTTAGAATATGTACCCACTGGTTTGATTCAAACTTCTCTGCATATCTAATGTTAATGTTGCTTTCTCAGTTTGCTAATTTCTCCACTTTGTTCCATTCTTTACGTCGACTCTTGTAGATTTAAGATCTTATAGCCAACACTTCTATGTTGTAGTGTGACAAGTGTTTGTGAAAGTGATCTAACACATGCATGCACACACTCACACTTATTTATACATTCAAGTCCTAAAAAATTAGAGATCAGATCTAAATGAACTATTTTTGGTTTCTCTCTTCTTTAGAACCAAAAGACTTTATTTGACCTTTCAAATAATCTCGAAATCCAAGGTTACCTTGCTCAAAAGACTACCAAGGTCATATCCAATTTCTGAGGGTTTGAAAATATTTTTGAAATTAAAAACCACCAATTCCGATTCCAACTAGGTCAAATGTCTTGTTTCATAAGAACTTGAAACAAAAAAAAGATTTGTTGATTCTGGAGTTTTGGAAAACATTCACAGAAAGAATAATCAACAAATACGATTTCTCAAGATGAGAAATTAAAATATGCATATCTATGTGTAATATGACATGCAATAGCCAGATCTACAGTTTCTATAAAAAAGAAATAGAGATCTAACATGAAATGTCTAAGTTGGAAACAAGATCTCGATCTCAGAGGATAAAACCTCAAACAACCTTCAAACCCCCATCAATTAAAAACTCAAACACACAAGAATAGTGTTTGGTATAAACTGTTTAAGAAAAATGTGTTTAGGGTTTGAAATGGGTTAGGGTTTCTCTATGGTTTCTCTCTTCTCTCTGTACTTGGACGAACTGCCAAAAGTTCCCAAATGCTGAGGGTAAGCCTCATTTTATAGTAGGCTAGGAAGGATCGAGAAGGTTGATGCAAATCTAAAGGTTGAGATTTAGTCTTGGCCTTTTGACTTTGATCCAACGGTTAAAGACCAACGGTGATATAAACGCATGATGATAGGTCTAGAGAGGTTCACAGGGATTGGGATAAAACACATGCAGGTCGTTGATTGTATTGATCCAAAGACTGAGATCATGTACAAGATATGAGTCTACCAACAAACACAGATCAGGCCGATATAATGCTGACATGTATAAGGCCCAGATGAACTCACACATGCATATTTTCAAAATAATTACACACGCACCCTGAAACCTCAAGCGCATTCGGATTCTACCCAATTAAACATTCAGGTATGAAAAGGTAATAACAATAATTACAAAATGACCCCAAAAGTTTTAAAAACCAAATTTTAATTTCCAAAAAATCATATAAAAATTATTAAAAATTCCCAAAAAATTATTAAAACCAATTTAAATGGGATTTAACACACACAACTCACACACAATCAATTAATGCAATATATAAACAATGTATGCAACCCCAGTGTGTGTGAATGAGCATTATACCTTCAATTGAATCAAGTGTGGATTAAGAAGAAGATTATGAGGCTCTTTGGTATCTAGGGAATGGGACTCTAATTTTGTCACAATTTCTGAACTAGATGAGTACTTATACAATGTAGACTCAAGTCAGTCAAGAGTATAAGGTGCTTTAGGAGAAATGGTGTTTTCATTATTCATAAGCTGAGAAGATACTTCGTGGTTCAGATTAACGCCACCTATGCATGAAATGAAGAGTTAGGATTAGTTCCTACCAAAGATGCATGAATCTTAAACCCTAACCCACGATCTCAATTTGGAGCTTCCCTATTCTCACTCATCCATCTCCCTGTCTCTCTTCCTCCCTCTTCTCACACACACTCACACTCACAATCCCTCCTCTCTCTCTCTCTCTCTCTCTCTCTACTCCATCCATATAGCTTCCTGATACACTAACTCCATAGTAGATAACTCTCATGCTATCTCCCATACGGTGAGATCTTATCATATGATTTTTAGTTTAGATTTGTTTTCTTTTTCTGTATTGCAGACACCACCATTGATAAGCATTTTTTTTCTTTCATCTTGGTTTTTGTTTTCTGGGCTTTTGAATATCAGAAATTAGTTTATTTTCTCCACTTTCTAAATGTTTTTACAGATCTAATTCGGTACATATATTTTTTGATCTCATCCATGGTTTCAGGTATACTCTTTGCTCTCCCTCCCTATATTTTCTATGTCTTTTTTTTTGCATCTAATTTTGTTAGTGTTGTAGTGTTAAATATTTTGGTTTAAATTTATATCGGGAGAATTTATGAGTTTTTAGGATTCTCATATTAGCTTTGAGCATTTTTTGGCAGATCTAGCGACTGATATAATTTTATATTTTATGGATATATCAATATTTTGGGTCATTTGTCGAGTATGTTTTTTTGTAAGGGCTTTGGGTCTTGATCTTCATAGTGTAAATATATGAGGTTTATTGGAAGGTTAACAATTTTAGGGCATTTTTTAGGGATATTGGTTCCTTTTGATTGATGGGCCTGTATGGTTAAATAATCATTATAATTTTGTGCCAATCACGGTGAGCTTACAAAATATTTGGTGGCAATCACTGTGGGCATTATAGATTGTGATCAAAATGCCATATAGACCTTACTATTATTTTCTTTATAGGTATCTTTTAATTTTATTAATTTTTGTTTGTAATTTAGTTGTTAGTATGTTTGACTAGAATGTGTTTTCCCTATTTTAAATAGTTTTAGACATTATACCCTAGTTTTTGTGTTATGTTGCTGAGGTTGAAACAATTATTATTGTTATGTTATAAGCAACCCAAAGGGCGTTATTTATATTTCTTCTATCCTTAGTTAGCTACCATTTACTTTTTATTACATTTAATTATGTTCTTCAAATTACCAAGTTTATTGAATTTACAGTTCATAAAGTTAATGTGGGGCTAATAGAATGCTGGTAGAAGGCTAAAGTAGGAGTCCACATTTTTTTTTTGCCTTCATTATTGTCAACTGTGTATCATAAGTATCTTTATAAGGGTATTTGAGGCTCGAGTTAGATCAGTTTTTATTGAATGTCTGGCATTTACATTGAATTAATAATGTAATTTGAATTAGTGATATATATTGTTTTGAATGTATAGAATTTTCCTATTTTTCTTTCTTAAGTTTTTAAACAGATAACTGTAGTAAACCTTTAGGTGTTTGATGAAATGGTTATATGGTTTTAGATTGAAGTAGCCTTCTCGTTCATTAATTGTTTAGATTTTCTTGGTTTTGTTCATTTAGGAATATTAAATGAGTGTATCTGGTTTGGTTTGTGAAATTTTATTTTTAAAAATTAGAAGCACTTGAATGTTGAAAGTTTTATAATATATTACTTTTTTTTCATCTTCTTTCTATAGATATATAAAATCTTTTAGCAATATATAACTAACAAATCATGCTACTGCTCCTCCAGAAAGACATCGATGAAGAACATACTCTAATCATCCCAAAGTAGGATATAACTAGCAAATCATACCAAGATTCGAAAAGAAGTACCCAAAAGAAACCCCCAGTGCAAATGTTGAGAGTGGTGAACTTTGGAATTTAATGGGCCCTGCTATCTGATGGTCAGAAAAAATGGCATGAATGGTAAAGATACCACAATTTTTTATTTGATTTTGGCAGGAAGTATGCATAGGCATTACTAAATCCCGATAATAAATAAGACAAAGTGGTTGTACCGAGTCATAAACTTTACAGCAGTAGCAACCAATAACAAAATCTAAAAACTTATGCGAAGAGAACTTTATCAGATGAAAATTCGGCAGGTAGAATACTCTGTGTCTGATGAAGAGGCATAACTTCCTGAATTAGTCTAGAGCTGCTATGACTACATAAACAACCTCTTGGGTGTTGTTGTCTCCTCCAAGGTCTTTTGTCCGACATTTTCCTTCTGATATTACTCCTTTAATAGAAATTTCCAATCAATCAACGAACGATGGGAATTGGAGATGTCTCATCATCATGGCTGACGAGAGGAGAATGGACATTGGGCGGTTTGTATAAGGTCTATGTTTACTTTTAATTTCCAATGCCAACGTTTTACTCTGTTTTGTACATACGATTTATGAGACCAATTTATCGGCTTTGTTTTTTATTGTTGTATTTTATATTTTGTATATGTTAAATGAAACCACATAGAACTTTTGCAACTACTTAATTTGAATATTTAGCATTCATTAGTGATTGTGCTGGTTTTGCCGGGTCATGTTTTTTTTCTACTACTCTAATTTGGGCTTTTGGTTGATATTTTTAAATACTATTTTACTATGAACTGCTGAGATTGAAGGTTGTACTAACAAAATTCAGATTTTAAGTTGGTGGTCATCAACCTCTATTAATGTTTTTTTGCTATCTATTTTTTTGTTTATGGTTATGTACTGAGTTCTACACTATATTTACATCTGTGTTTTACATAAAGACTAAATGCACATGAATTTAGGATGTTCCTTGAATTTCTCCATTATCATGGATCATGGTACATAGTTAATCCGACTCTAATTCTTAAGTTTTTATGTGTTTCTTTTACTCTATTATTTTACTATTCACATCTCCATTTAAATATTTTTATACAGACACCAAAGAGAGAAAGTTCATACGAAGCACTTGTGTACGATTCAAAGTGTTTGCAGTGAATTCATTGAGACTAATATTTGTGTTCCAACTATTTACAGTATTTGTCAACTATAACCATGCGTTAATCTTTGTTATTTATTTATATAAAATAAACTTCCAAGTACATGACTTCTCAAAGAAGCCAAAAGGATCCTAAATTCAGGTTAGAATATCCAAAATGGTACACTTGAACAGATGCATGAGACCTCAATATGTATTTATTTGTTTCATAATTTCCACACGTACTTATTGTGATGAAGCAATTGCAGTTGAATTTTACTTTTACAGATCCTTAAAAGGGCCTTTTTATTAGAAACCCGTGATGTTCATTTTTCTCTTTCGACTGATTTGTTGATTGGGTACTTTACCATAGCTGTCGCTGACTGGTTTGATGTGTTTTGATGATGATTACAGACCATGAGATGGGAATGATATCATGTTAGAAGTTCATGAGACCAAAACACGTATCGAACTATTTTTAGCTATTTATCATTGCTGAATTGTTGTATTGCTTTGTAATTTTATTGTAGTCCTGTAGGTGAGGTTTTATACTCTTCGGGACACCGTTGATATGAGTATATAGACAGGGCTTCCCTAATGATTTTTGGGGCCTCAGTTGGATAATTTCTCGCTGGGGAACCTTATAATGGATGCCAACTTCAACACTATAGTAACTTTTACCAAATGGAGTCGTGTTAATAGCAGGTACTCCCCTCTCCAGAGCAACCTGGACATGTTCTTCATGAGATTCCCTAAGAGAAAATGACGTCGCTATAATATTTATTTTCCAAAGGTAGGTCCCCCAACTTGCAACCTAAGCACATCCATTATAATAGGGACAATAGTACAGAATACAGAGAGAAAAAAATCAACACAAATAATTTCTTCATTGTTTTTGTCATGTATCTAATGGCTCAAATCCACTCACCAAGTATTGAAACAGTTTGTTGTCCTATTTCTTCATTGTTTTTCTCATGTAACTAATTATTGGTCTAATTGCCTATAGGAAGCGTAGGTTTTATTTTGGTTATGTAACTAATTATGTGTGTGTTTGTTATATACATATTAAAAGCATATCTTCCTTCTCCTTTTATTGTCCGTGGACCTTAATGGTGTATATGTTGAACTAACATTTTTTTTATTGATTGTGTAAGTTTACTAATCTGATAGATTAGTTAAATTACTACAATTGTGTATGGTTTTTAGCGGTTGCTAGTTGGTTCATGTGCAACCATTGGGTTGAAATTAATATTAGTATAATTGATATTTTTGTTCTTACACGGGACAAATTGTTTTATAAATAAAGGAAATTTTGCCCAATTTTTTCAAATTATCAGATTTAGCATTAATAATAGTATAGTTGGTATTTTTGTTCTTAAATAGGGTGGAATGTTTCATAAACAAAGAAAATTTTGCCTAATTTTTTTACACTAATAGGTTCGTACAATAGGTTATTTTCAAAAATTGTTTATCAATTGAAAACTAAATACGATGTATGGCCCTATCAATGATGTACACTTTCAAAAATTAGCATCGTGCCTTCAGGCACGGGTATACCCTAGTATATATATACAAACACAAAAAAATAGAATGGGTAGCTTCCCAAGCTTGAGGCTTTGGGAATTTGCCTAGGTTGTTCGAAGGTTAGGCAGATGAAAATGATCCAAAAACACAACACAAAACGATAAAATTGATGCAATATTTTGTGTCCATGGTGAATTTTTTTGACAAGTAATCGTATCGTTTCCGTGCCAAAACTATGAGCCATGTTATCGTGTTTGTCATGTTAATCAAAATTTTATTTCTAGTATAATGTCCATTTATGTTTAATTGAGGAAAATTTCGTAAATAATTTTATTCGTGTCAGGTCTATTCTGTTGTGTCATGTTCTATTTCGAAAGTGTTTGTCTCGGTTAAAAAAACATGTAATCGTGTTGTGTTGTGTCCTATAAAAAAATTAACACCGCATTAGGCCGAAAAATGACCCAAAGTACAAATTGTCACCACTAACTCAAATATTGTTATGACGACCAAAGTCACATATGATACAATAATTTTTAACCCAATATATAGCGTGAAAATTATTTTCTTAGAGTAAAATGAACGGAATTACGAAAATGAAATCACTCCATATAAAATTAGTCTTACCTGTCTTTTTCACCTTGGAGAAACATCTAAGAACTTAAACTACCAATTATCAAAGAATGAAGATGGGTTATAACCATGGCAAGACCTAAGACTTAAAAGGCCCTCGTTTCCCACAAAATTCCCTTTGTACTTACATCGAAATCAAATACTATAGTTAATATGCATAATTTCATTAAAAAAAATCAAATGGTGCAACCATATAAATTATACAATTAATACTTAAATTTAGTAAATATATAATTTGCATAAAAATTTCAATCAATAACCCCCTCCCACCCCCCCCCCCCCCCCCCCAACCAAAGATATATAACTTTATACCAAAATACAAGCTAAATCCCATCAAATTACCATGCCTCAAATCGAATTATAATTATATATCACATTGAAATATATAGGTTTCATATTTATAAGAAGATTTTCTAGTACACATAATTATAATTAATTTAGACTATATTTAAGTTTTCTAGCCAATGCCTGCATATGTGTTGTATAAGGCTAAGTATCCAAATTTGTATGTGTAACATATATGAGTTTTGCATGCTTATGGATCGCATCTCCCTAAATTGAGATGATAAATATAGTAGCCACGTGAAAACAACTTCTCTCAATGTCATATATATAGTATACACGCTCAAAAACTTGTATGTTCAACTATTTGTACATGACCTGGAATTAATAAATGACCATTGATCGAAATAAGATTATAGTTCAATTACATATGCATAGTAAAATGAGATTACAAAATAAAATATCTAAATATATTAGTTAATCTTATCAACAACTCTTTAAAAATTTTAAAAAAAATATTTGTAGAGTCTCCTTTGTTTTACACATGAAAACCAACCTGTTTAATCATCACAAAAGTCTGTACGGCCATAAAATAATTAAAAACAAAAATCTCGAATGTCAATGATAACAATAAATAAACAATCTATCTTGTGTAAACCAGTGATTTATTCATACGTTCCACGTGGATAAAATCTGACACTGAAACGTTATTCTACAAAAAATAAAAGGCAAAAAATAGTGAAGATATCAGTAATAATATCTAATAATTTCAATTCAAGAAGAAACAAATTCTTGATATTTGAAAATTATAGTAATATTCTCAAATTGGGGGTCCCGAGAATACGCGATTTATTCCTACGAGTTACATTGGTTGCGTGCGAGGTGTTCGGGCCTCTTATGAAGTCGTTAGGTGGCTGTTTTGCATTTTCTCCCTTTAGCACTATATTTTTTTAGCCTAGGTCTAACTAGCTGCAAATTATCATCATATTCTCAAAACCGTGACTATGCGGCCAATTCCTATGAGTTAATTGGACCCGTGCAAGATGTTCGTGCCTCTAATGGGGACGTTTAGTGGTTGATTTATGTTTCACCCTTTAATGGCATGTTTTTAATCCTAAGTCTAACTATTTTGAATTTTTTGTCATATTCTCAAATTTTAAGTCCCGTGGGTACACGGTAAGTTGCTACGAGTTATGTTAGTCCCGTGCAAGGCGTTCTCAGCTCTTAATAGATCGTTTGATGGTTGTTTTATGTTTTCATCCTTTACGACAAGTTTTTATACCTAAGTCTAAATATTTGTAAATTATAGTAATATTCTCAAACTGGGAGTCCTGTGATTACGCGGTCAGTTACTACAACTTACATTGATCACATACGTGGTGTTCATATCTCTTACGAGGCCGTTTGGTGGTCGTTTTGCATTTTGCCCCTTAACGACATATTTTAAACCAAACTCTAACTATTTGCACATTTTTATCATATTCTCAAATCGGGACTCTCGTGACTACACATTCAATGCTACTAGTTAAATTGATCTGGTGCATGATGTTCGTGCCTCTTATGAGACTATTTGTGGATTTTTTTTCATTCGACCCCTTTAACGACATGTTTTTAAACCCAAACCAAGATATTTGTATATTTTCATCATTTCTAGGTCTATGACTAAAAATATGCAACAACACAGCAATGATACACAAATTTCAATCCTTCCCATCAATTAAATACAATAGTATTTTAAAATGTAAGTTTCAGTATTACTTGACCAAAACTCAAAAGAAAATATGACATGAATAATTATGAAAGTTAAACATTTTTTACATATTGTTTTTGATTCTCACAGATGTTTTGGCCTATTAACACATTTTTGGGAGAATTTTCGAAGCGGAATTTCATTGTAACAATAGTTTTTGGTGGATTTATGGCATGAATTTTTACCAACTAATAGCATAATCATATACGGATTAATGGAAGATAAAACAAGTATGATGCGATGGTGTCTCCATTATATATGTAGACATATACCTGCATGTGTAATCATATTATCTGAGGATTGGGATGTCCACTACACCAAAAACAGGAAACTGGCACGGTTTAAAACCGTGCCAGACGCAATCTGGCATGGTTCAAAACCGTGCCAGAATCAGGCGTGCCAGATTTTCTGGCGCGGTTTAAAACCGTGCCAGATTTTCCAATCTGGCACGCTTTTGGCACGCTTTTAAACTGTGCCAGTTTGTTAATCTGGCACGCTTTTGGCACGCTTTTAAACAGTGTCAGATGTTAAATCTGGCACGCTTTTGGCACACGCCAAAACCGTGCCAAATTATCAATTTTCTGGAACGCTTTTGGCATGGTTATAAAGCGTGCCAGATTGTTTTATAAGCGTTCTCATTTTTATGCATTGGCACGGTTTTGGCACGGTTTAAAACCGTGCCAGATTTTTCAGTTGATTAAAAAAAATAATAATAGGAACCAAATCTGGAAAATTTGCAAATTCCAAATTCGGTAGGAAAAATATTTATTATTTGCAAAAACAAAATCAAGAAAATTCACAAATTATGAATATCGCAGGTTGTTGATGAACTAATGTGCATACAAACTTCAAAAAATTACAAGAGATAATACCAATATAAACCAACACATGACCATAAAAGTCGACAATAACTTCAAAAAATTACAAGAGTTAATAGTTCTCATATCAAAAAAAAATTGAGCAGAGTTTCCTCTATTTTTTGAGCATTCCAAAACCTGCTAACATAAAATCTGCCCATATAAAGCCCGCACGGCCATAAAAGTCAACAATAAAACTACTATAGCCAGCACGACCATAAAAATAAACCATAAAACTACGGAAGCCTGCTCGGCCATAACACAAAAAATAGAATCCTAAATATTAACGACACTAAATACACAATCCCCCTGTTGTAAAGCATTGACTTCCTCGTGCGTTCCAAGTGGATAAAAGCTAACGATTGAATGTCATCCTACAAAAAAAATAAGACACAAAAAAGATACAATATTAGTAACCAAGTCATTTTTAAAAAATATTCAAGCAAAAAAATTGCATATACAAGAAGAAAAATTGCATATACGACTACGCGGTCAGTTCCTACAAGTTACATTGATCCCGTGCGAGGTGTTTGTGCCTCTTACGGGGTCGTTTGGGGGCAGGTTCGGGTTTTCACCCCTTAACGACCCGTTTTAAAGTCTAAGTGTGATTTTTGCAAATTATCGTCATACTCTCAAACCCAAAGTCTCGGGACTACCCGGTCAGTTCCTACGAGTTACATTGGTCCCGTGCGAGGTGTTCGTGCCTCCTACGAGATCGTTTGGGGGTTGGTTTAGGTTTTCACCCCTTAACGGCCTGTTTTCAAGTCTAAGTGTGATTTTTGCAAATTATCGTCATACTCTCAAACCGGGAGTCCCGGGAGTACGCGGTCAGTTCCTATAAGTTACATTAGTCCCGTGCGAGGTGTTCGTGCCTCCTACCGGGTCGTTTGGGGGCTGGTTCGGATTTTCACCCCTTAACGGCCTGTTTTCAACTCTAAGTGTAATTTTTGCAAATTCGGATCATACTCTCAAACCGAGAGTCCCGGGACTACGCGGTCAGTTGCTACAAGTTACATTGGTCCCGTGTGAGGTGTTCGTCCCTCTTACGGGGTCGTTTGGGGGCTGGTTCGGGTTTTCACCCCTTAACGGCCTGTTTTCATGTCTAAGTGTGATTTTTGCAAATTCGGGTCATACTCTCATACCGGGAGTCCCGGGACTACGCAGTCAGTTGCTCCAAGTTACATTGGTCCCGTGCGAGGTGTTCGTGCCTCCTACGGGGTCGTTTGGGGGCTGGTTTTGGTTTTCACCCCTTAACGGCCTGTTTTCAAGTCTAAGTGTGATTTTTGCAAATTATCGTCATACTCTCAAACCGGAAGTCCCGGGACTACGCGATCAGTTCCTACGAGTTACATTGGTCCTGTGTGAGGTGTTCGTGCCTCCTACGGGGTCGTTTGGGGGCTGGTTCGGATTTTCACCCCTTAACGGCTTGTTTTCAAGTCTAACTGTGATTTTTGCAAATTATCGTCATACTCTCAAACCGGGATTCCCGAGACTACGCTGTCAGTTCCTACAAGTTACATTGGTCCCGTACGAGGTGTTCGTGCCTCCTACGGGGTCGTTTGGGGGCTGGTTTTTGATTTCACCCCTTAACGGCCTGTTTTCAAGTCTAAGTGTGATTTTTGCAAATTATCGTCATACTCTCAAATCGGAAGTCCCGGGACTACGCGATCAGTTCCTACGAGTTACATTGGTCCCGTGTGAGGTGTTCGTGCCTCCTACGGGGTCGTTTGGGGGCTGGTTCGGGTTTTCACCCCTTAACGGCTTGTTTTCAAGTCTAAGTGTGATTTTTGCAAATTATCGTCATACTCTCAAACCGGGATTCCCGAGACTACGCGGTCAGTCCCTATAAGTTACATTGGTCCCGTGCGAGGTGTTCGTGCCTCCTACGGGGTCGTTTGGGGGCTGGTTTTGGTTTTCACTCCTTAACGGCCTGTTTTCAAGTCTAAGTGTGATTTTTGCAAATTATCGTCATACTCTCAAACCGGAAGTCCCGGGACTACGCGGTCAGTTCCTACGAGTTACATTGGTCCCCTGCGAGGTGTTCGTGACTCCTACGGGGTCGTTTGGGGGCTGGTTTAGGTTTTCACCCCTTAACGGCCTGTTTTCAAGTCTAAGTGTGATTTTTGCAAATTATCGTCATACTCTCAAACCGGGAGTCCCGGGACTACGCGGTCAGTCCCTACAAGTTACATTGGTCCCGTGCGAGGTGTTCGTGCCTCCTACGGGATCGTTTGGGGACTGGTTGGGGTTTTCATCCCTTAACGGCCTGTTTTCAAGTCTAAGTGTGATTTTTGCAAATTATCGTGATACTCTCAAACCGGGAGTCCCGGGACTACGCGGTCAGTCCCTACGAGTTACATTGGTCCCGTGCGAGGTGTTCGTGCCTCTTACGGGGTCGTTTGGGGGCTGGTTCGGATTTTCACCCCTTAACGGCTTGTTTTCAAGTCTAAGTGTGATTTTTGCAAATTATCGTCATACTCTCAAACCGGGATTCCCGGGACTACGCGGTCAGTTCCTACAAGTTACATTGGTCCCGTGCGAGGTGTTCGTGCCTCCTACGGGGTCGTTTGGGGACTGGTTGGGGTTTTCATCCCTTAACGGCATGTTTTCAAGTCTAAGTGTGATTTTTGCAAATTATCGTGATACTCTCAAACCGGGAGTCCCGGGACTACGCGGTCAGTCCCTACGAGTTACATTGGTCCCGTGCGAGGTGTCCGTGCCTCTTATGGGGTCGTTTGGGGGCTGGTTCGGGTTTTCACCCCTTAACGGCCCATTTTTAAGTCTAAGTGTGATTTTTGCAAATTATCGGCATACCCTCAAACCGAGAGTCTCGGGACTACGCGGTCAGTTGCTACAAGTTACATTGGTCCCGTGTGAGGTGTTCGTGCCTCCTACGGGGTCGTTTGGGGCTGGTTCGGGTTTTCACCCCTTAACGGCCTATTTTCAACTCTAAGTGTGATTTTTGCAAATTCGGTTCATACTCTCAAACCGGGAGTCCCGAGAATACGCGGTCAGTTCCTACGAGTTACATTGGTCCCCTGCGAGGTGTTCGTGACTCCTACGGGGTCGTTTGGGGGCTGGTTTAGGTTTTCACCCCTTAACGGCCTGTTTTCAAGTCTAAGTGTGATTTTTGCAAATTATCGTCATACTCTCAAACCGGGAGTCCCGGGACTACGCGGTCAGTCCCTACAAGTTACATTGGTCCCGTGCGAGGTGTTCGTGCCTCCTACGGGATCGTTTGGGGACTGGTTGGGGTTTTCATCCCTTAACGGCCTGTTTTCAAGTCTAAGTGTGATTTTTGCAAATTATCGTCATACTCTCAAACCGGGAGTCCCGGGACTACGCGGTCAGTCCCTACGAGTTACATTGGTCCCGTGCGAGGTGTTCGTGCCTCTTACGGGGTCGTTTGGGGGCTGGTTCGGATTTTCACCCCTTAACGGCTTGTTTTCAAGTCTAAATGTGATTTTTGCAAATTATCGTCATACTCTCAAACCGGGAGTCCCGGGACTACGCGGTCAGTCCCTACAAGTTACATTGGTCACGTGCGAGGTGTTCGTGCCTCCTACGGGATCGTTTGGGGACTGGTTGGGGTTTTCGTCCCTTAACGGCATGTTTTCAAGTCTAAGTGTGATTTTTGCAAATTATCGTGATACTCTCAAACCGGGAGTCCCGGGACTACGCGGTCAGTCCCTACGAGTTACATTGGTCCCGTGCGAGGTGTCCGTGCCTCTTATGGGGTCGTTTGGGGGCTGGTTCGGGTTTTCACCCCTTAACGGCCCATTTTTAAGTCTAAGTGTGATTTTTGCAAATTATCGTCATACCCTCAAACCGAGAGTCTCGGGACTACGCGGTCAGTTGCTACAAGTTACATTGGTCCCGTGTGAGGTGTTCGTGCCTCCTACGGGGTCGTTTGGGGCTGGTTCGGGTTTTCACCCCTTAACGGCCTGTTTTCAACTCTAAGTGTGATTTTTGCAAATTCGGGTCATACTCTCAAACCGGGAGTCCCGAGAATACGCGGTCAGTTCCTACGAGTTACATTGGTCCCCTGCGAGGTGTTCGTGACTCCTACGGGGTCGTTTGGGGGCTGGTTTAGGTTTTCACCCCTTAACGGCCTGTTTTCAAGTCTAAGTGTGATTTTTGCAAATTATCGTCATACTCTCAAACCGGGAGTCCCGGGACTACGCGGTCAGTCCCTACAAGTTACATTGGTCCCGTGCGAGGTGTTCGTGCCTCCTACGGGATCGTTTGGGGACTGGTTGGGGTTTTCATCCCTTAACGGCCTGTTTTCAAGTCTAAGTGTGATTTTTGCAAATTATCGTGATACTCTCAAACCGGGAGTCCCGGGACTACGCGGTCAGTCCCTACGAGTTACATTGGTCCCGTGCGAGGTGTTCGTGCCTCTTACGGGGTCGTTTGGGGGCTGGTTCGGATTTTCACCCCTTAACGGCTTGTTTTCAAGTCTAAGTGTGATTTTTGCAAATTATCGTCATACTCTCAAACCGGGATTCCCGGGACTACGCGGTCAGTTCCTACAAGTTACATTGGTCCCGTGCGAGGTGTTCGTGCCTCCTACGGGGTCGTTTGGGGGTTGGTTTTGGATTTCACCCCTTAACGGCCTGTTTTCAAGTCTAAGTGTAATTTTTGCAAATTATCGTCATACTCTCAAACCGGAAGTCCCGGGACTACGCGATCAGTTCCTACGAGTTACATTGGTCCCGTGTGAGGTGTTCGTGCCTCCTACGGGGTCGTTTGGGGGCTGGTTTAGGTTTTCACCCCTTAACGGCCTGTTTTCAAGTCTAAGTGTGATTTTTGCAAATTATCGTCATACTCTCAAACCGGGAGTCCCGGGACTACGCGGTCAGTCCCTACAAGTTACATTGGTCCCGTGCGAGGTGTTCGTGCCTCCTACGGGATCGTTTGGGGACTGGTTGGGGTTTTCATCCCTTAACGGCCTGTTTTCAAGCCTAAGTGTGATTTTTGCAAATTATCGTGATACTCTCAAACCGGGAGTCCCGGGACTACGCGGTCAGTCCCTACGAGTTACATTGGTCCCGTGCGAGGTGTTCGTGCCTCTTACGGGGTCGTTTGGGGGCTGGTTCGGATTTTCACCCCTTAACGGCTTGTTTTCAAGTCTAAGTGTGATTTTTGCAAATTATCGTCATACTCTCAAACCGGGATTCCCGGGACTACGCGGTCAGTCCCTACGAGTTACATTGGTCCCGTGCGAGGTGTCCGTGCCTCTTATGGGGTCGTTTGGGGGCTGGTTCGGGTTTTCACCCCTTAACGGCCCATTTTTAAGTCTAAGTGTGATTTTTGCAAATTATCGTCATACCCTCAAACCGAGAGTCTCGGGACTACGCGGTCAGTTGCTACAAGTTACATTGGTCCCGTGTGAGGTGTTCGTGCCTCCTACGGGGTCGTTTGGGGCTGGTTCGGGTTTTCACCCCTTAACGGCCTGTTTTCAACTCTAAGTGTGATTTTTGCAAATTCGGGTCATACTCTCAAACCGGGAGTCCCGAGAATACGCGGTCAGTTCCTACGAGTTACATTGGTCCCCTGCGAGGTGTTCGTGACTCCTACGGGGTCGTTTGGGGGCTGGTTTAGGTTTTCACCCCTTAACGGCCTGTTTTCAAGTCTAAGTGTGATTTTTGCAAATTATCGTCATACTCTCAAACCGGGAGTCCCGGGACTACGCGGTCAGTCCCTACAAGTTACATTGGTCCCGTGCGAGGTGTTCGTGCCTCCTACGGGATCGTTTGGGGACTGGTTGGGGTTTTCATCCCTTAACGGCATGTTTTCAAGTCTAAGTGTGATTTTTGCAAATTATCGTGATACTCTCAAACCGGGAGTCCCGGGACTACGCGGTCAGTCCCTACGAGTTACATTGGTCCCGTGCGAGGTGTCCGTGCCTCTTATGGGGTCGTTTGGGGGCTGGTTCGGGTTTTCACCCCTTAACGGCCCATTTTTAAGTCTAAGTGTGATTTTTGCAAATTATCGTCATACCCTCAAACCGAGAGTCTCGGGACTACGCGGTCAGTTGCTACAAGTTACATTGGTCCCGTGTGAGGTGTTCGTGCCTCCTACGGGGTCGTTTGGGGCTGGTTCGGGTTTTCACCCCTTAACGGCCTGTTTTCAACTCTAAGTGTGATTTTTGCAAATTCGGGTCATACTCTCAAACCGGGAGTCCCGAGAATACGCGGTCAGTTCCTACGAGTTACATTGGTCCCCTGCGAGGTGTTCGTGACTCCTACGGGGTCGTTTGGGGGCTGGTTTAGGTTTTCACCCCTTAACGGCCTGTTTTCAAGTCTAAGTGTGATTTTTGCAAATTATCGTCATACTCTCAAACCGGGAGTCCCGGGACTATGCGGTCAGTCCCTACAAGTTACATTGGTCCCGTGCGAGGTGTTCGTGCCTCCTACGAGATCGTTTGGGGACTGGTTGGGGTTTTCATCCCTTAACGGCCTGTTTTCAAGTCTAAGTGTGATTTTTGCAAATTATCGTGATACTCTCAAACCGGGAGTCCCGGGACTACGCGGTCAGTCCCTACGAGTTACATTGGTCCCGTGCGAGGTGTTCGTGCCTCTTACGGGGTCGTTTGGGGGCTGGTTCGGATTTTCACCCCTTAACGGCTTGTTTTCAAGTCTAAGTGTGATTTTTGCAAATTATCGTCATACTCTCAAACCGGGATTCCCGGGACTACGCGGTCAGTTTCTACAAGTTACATTGGTCCCGTGCGAGGTGTTCGTGCCTCCTACGGGGTCGTTTGGGGGTTGGTTTTGGATTTCACCCCTTAACGGCCTGTTTTCAAGTCTAAGTGTAATTTTTGCAAATTATCGTCATACTCTCAAACCGGAAGTCCCGGGACTACGCGATCAGTTCCTACGAGTTACATTGGTCCCGTGTGAGGTGTTCGTGCCTCCTACGGGGTCGTTTGGGGGCTGGTTTAGGTTTTCACCCCTTAACGGCCTGTTTTCAAGTCTAAGTGTGATTTTTGCAAATTATCATCATACTCTCAAACCGGAAGTCCCGGGACTACGCGATCAGTTCCTACGAGTTACATTGGTCCCCTGCGAGGTGTTCGTGCCTCCTACGGGGTCGTTTGGGGGCTGGTTTAGGTTTTCACCCCTTAACGGCCTGTTTTCAAGTCTAAGTGTGATTTTTGCAAATTATCGTCATACTCTCAAACCGGGAGTCCCGGGACTACGCGGTCAGTCCCTACAAGTTACATTGGTCCCGTGCGAGGTGTTCGTGCCTCCTACGGGATCGTTTGGGGACTGGTTGGGGTTTTCATCCCTTAACGGCCTGTTTTCAAGTCTAAGTGTGATTTTTGCAAATTATCGTGATACTCTCAAACCGGGAGTCCCGGGACTACGCGGTCAGTCCCTACGAGTTACATTGGTCCCGTGCGAGGTGTTCGTGCCTCTTACGGGGTCGTTTGGGGGCTGGTTCGGATTTTCACCCCTTAACGGCTTGTTTTCAAGTCTAAGTGTGATTTTTGCAAATTATCGTCATACTCTCAAACCGGGATTTCCGGGACTACGCGGTCAGTTCCTACAAGTTACATTGGTCCCGTGCGAGGTGTTCGTACCTCCTACGGGGTCGTTTGGGGGTTGGTTTTGGATTTCACCCCTTAACGGCCTGTTTTCAAGTCTAAGTGTAATTTTTGCAAATTATCGTCATACTCTCAAACCGGAAGTCTCGGGACTACGCGATCAGTTCCTACGAGTTACATTGGTCCCGTGTGAGGTGTTCGTGCCTCCTACGGGGTCGTTTGGGGGCTGGTTCGGGTTTTCACCCCTTAACGGCTTGTTTTCAAGTCTAAGTGTGATTTTTGCAAATTATCGTCATACTCTCAAACCGGGATTCCCGATACTACGCGGTCAGTTCCTACAAGTTACATTGGTCCCGTGCGAGGTGTTCGTGCCTCCTACGGGGTCGTTTGGGGGCTGGTTTTGGTTTTCACCCCTTAACGACCTGTTTTCAAGTCTAAGTGTGATTTTTGCAAATTATCGTCATACTCTCAAACCGAAAGTCCTGGGACTACGCGGTCAGTTCCTACGAGTTACATTGCTCCCGTGCGAGGTGTTCGTGCCTCCTACGGGGTCGTTTGGGGGCTGGTTTAGGTTTTCACCCCTTAACGGCCTGTTTTCAAGTCTAAGTGTGATTTTTGCAAATTATCGTCATACTCTCAAACCGGGAGTCCCGGGACTACGCGGTCAGTCCCTACAAGTTACATTGGTCACGTGCGAGGTGTTCGTGCCTCCTACGGGATCGTTTGGGGACTGGTTGGGGTTTTCATCCCTTAACGGCATGTTTTCAAGTCTAAGTGTGATTTTTGCAAATTATCGTGATACTCTCAAATCGGGAGTCCCGGGACTACGCGGTCAGTCCCTACGAGTTACATTGGTCCCGTGCGAGGTGTCCGTGCCTCTTATGGGGTCGTTTGGGGGCTGGTTCGGGTTTTCACCCCTTAACGGCCCATTTTTAAGTCTAAGTGTGATTTTTGCAAATTATCGTCATACCCTCAAACCGAGAGTCTCGGGATTACGCGGTCAGTTGCTACAAGTTACATTGGTCCCGTGTGAGGTGTTCGTGCCTCCTACGGGGTCGTTTGGGGCTGGTTCGGGTTTTCACCCCTTAACGGCCTATTTTCAACTCTAAGTGTGATTTTTGCAAATTCGGGTCATACTCTCAAACCGGGAGTCCCGAGAATACGCGGTCAGTTCCTACGAGTTACATTGGTCCCGTGCGAGGTGTTCGTGCCTCCTACGGGATCATTTGGGGGCTGGTTCGGGTTTTCACCCCTTAACGGCCTGTTTTCAAGTTTAAGTGTGATTTTTGCAAATTCGGGTCATATGCTCAAATCGGGAGTCCCGGGACTACGCGGTCAGTTCCTACAAGTTACATTGGTCCCGTGCGAGGTGTTCGAGCCTCCTGCGGGGTCGTTTGAGGGCTGGTTTGGGTTTTCACCCCTTAACGGCCTGTTTTCAAGTCTAAGTGTGATTTTTGGTATTATCGTCATACTCTCAAACAAGGAGACCCGAGACTACGCGGTCAGTTCCTACGAGTTACACTGGTCCCGTGTGAGGTGTTCGTGCCTCTTACGGGGTCGTTTGGGGGCTGGTTCGGGTTTTCACCCCTTAACGGCCCATTTTTAAGTCTAAGTGTGATTTTTGCAAATTATCGTCATACTCTCAAACCGGGAGTCCCGGGACTACGCGGTCAGTTCCTACAAGTTACATTAGTACCGTACGAGGTGTTCGTGCCTCCTACGGGGTCGTTTGGGGGCTGGTTTGGGTTTTCACCCCTTAACGGCTTGTTTTCAACTCTAAGTGTGATTTTTGCAAATTCGGGTCATACTCTCAAATCGAGAGTCCCAGGACTACCCGGTCAGTTGCTACAAGTTACATTGGTCCCGTGCGAGGTGTTCGTGCCTCCTACGGGGTCGTTTGGGGGCATGTTTGGGTTTTCACCCTCTAACGGCTTGTTTTTAAGTTTAAGTGTGAATTTTGCAAATAATTGTCATATTCTCAAACCGGGAGACCCGAGACTACGCGCTCAGTTCCTATAAGTTACATTGGTGCCGTGCGAGGTGTTCGTGCCTCCTACGAGGTCATTTGGGAGCTGGTTTGGGTTTTCACCCCTTAACGACCTGTTTTCAAGTCTAAGTGTGATTTTTGCAAATTATCGTCATACTCTCAAACCGGGAGTCCCGGGACTACGCGGTCAGTCCCTACAAGTTACATTGGTCCCGTGCGAGGTGTTCGTGCCTCCTACGGAATCGTTTGGGGGCTGGTTGGGGTTTTCATCCCTTAACGGCCTGTTTTCAAGTCTAAGTGTGATTTTTGCAAATTATCGTGATACTCTCAAACCGGGAGTCCCGGGACTTCGCAATCAGTCCCTACAAGTTACATTGGTCCCGTGAGGTGTTCGTGCCTCCTACGGGGTCGTTTGGGGGCTGGTTTAGGTTTTCACCCCTTAACGGCCTGTTTTCAAGTCTAAGTGTGATTTTTGCAAATTATCGTCATACTCTCAAACCGGGAGTCCCGGGACTACGCGGTCAGTCCCTACAAGTTACATTGGTCCCGTGCGAGGTGTTCGTGCCTCCTACGGGATCGTTTGGGAACTGGTTGGGGTTTTCATCCCTTAACGGCATGTTTTCAAGTCTAAGTGTGATTTTTGCAAATTATCGTGATACTCTCAAACCGGGAGTCCCGGGACTACGCGGTCAGTCCCTACGAGTTACATTGGTCCCGTGCGAGGTGTTCGTGCCTCTTACGGGGTCGTTTGGGGGCTGGTTCGGGTTTTCATCCCTTAACGGCCCATTTTTAAGTCTAAGTGTGATTTTTGCAAATTATCGTCATACCCTCAAACCGAGAGTCTCGGGACTACGCGGTCAGTTTCTACAAGTTACATTGGTCCCGTGTGAGGTGTTCGTGCCTCCTACGGGGTCATTTGGGGGCTGGTTCGGGTTTTCACCCCTTAACGGCCTGTTTTCAAGTTTAAGTGTGATTTTTGCAAATTCGGGTCATATGCTCAAACCGGGAGTCCCGGGACTACGCGGTCAGTTCCTACAAGTTACATTGGTCCCGTGCGAGTTGTTCGTGCCTCCTGCGGGGTCGTTTGGGGGCTGGTTTGGGTTTTCACCCCTTAACGGCCTGTTTTCAAGTCTAAGTGTGATTTTTGCAAATTATCGTCATACTCTCAAACAAGGAGACCCGAGACTACGCGGTCAGTTCCTACGAGTTACATTGGTCCCGTGCGAGGTGTTCGTGCCTCTTACGGGGTCGTTTGGGGGCTGGTTCGGGTTTTCACCCCTTAACGGCCCATTTTTAAGTCTAAGTGTGATTTTTGCAAATTATCGTCATACTCTCAAACCGGGAGTCCCGGGACTACGCGGTCAGTTCCTACAAGTTACATTAGTACCGTGCGAGGTGTTCGTGCCTCCTACGGGGTCGTTTGGGGGCTGGTTCGGGTTTTCACCCCTTAACGGCCTGTTTTCAACTCTAAGTGTGATTTTTGCAAATTCGGGTCATACTCTCAAATCGAGAGTCCCAGGACTACCCGGTCAGTTCCTACAAGTTACATTGGTCCCGTGCGAGGTGTTCGTGCCTCCTACGGGGTCGTTTGGGGGCATGTTTGGGTTTTCACCCTCTAACGGCTTGTTTTTAAGTTTATGTGTATTTTGCAAATTATTGTCATATTCTCAAACCGGGAGACCCGAGACTACGCGCTCAGTTCCTATAAGTTACATTGGTGCCGTGCGAGGTGTTCGTGCCTCCTACGAGGTCGTTTGGGAGCTGGTTTGGGTTTTCACCCCTTAACGACCTGTTTTCAAGTCTATGTGTGATTTTTGCAAATTATCATCATACTCTCAAACCGGGAGTCCCGGGACTACGCGGTCAGTCCCTACAAGTTACATTG
The DNA here is from genome assembly GCA_949130495.1 of Sambucus nigra. Lineage (NCBI taxonomy): Eukaryota > Viridiplantae > Streptophyta > Magnoliopsida > Dipsacales > Adoxaceae > Sambucus > Sambucus nigra. The sequence goes on from OX422223.1 coordinate 419,855,438, forward strand.
GTCCCGTGCGAGGTGTTCGTGCCTCCTACGGAATCGTTTGGGGGCTGGTTGGGGTTTTCATCCCTTAACGGCCTGTTTTCAAGTCTAAGTGTGATTTTTGCAAATTATCGTGATACTCTCAAACCGGGAGTCCCGGGACTACGCAATCAGTCCCTACAAGTTACATTAGTCTCGTGCGAGGTGTTCGTGCCTCCTACGGGGTCGTTTGGGGGCTGGTTTGGGTTTTCACCCCTTAACGGCCTGTTTTCAAGTCTAAGTGTGATTTTTGCAAATTATCGTCATACTCTCAAACAAGGAGACTCGAGACTACGCGATCAGTTCCAACGAGTTACATTGGTCCCGTGCGAGGTGTTCGTGCCTCTTACGGGGTCGTTTGGGGGCTGGTTCGGGTTTTCACCCCTTAACGGCCCATTTTTAAGTCTAAGTGTGATTTTTGCAAATTATCGTCATACTCTCAAACCGGGAGTCCCGGGACTACGCGGTCAGTTCCTACAAGTTACATTAGTCCCGTGCGAGGTGTTCGTGCCTCCTACGGGGTCGTTTGGGGGTTGGTTTGGGTTTTCACCCCTTAACGGCCTGTTTTCAACTCTAAGTGTGATTTTTGCAAATTCGGGTCATACTCTCAAATCGAGAGTCTCGGGACTACGCGGTCAGTTGCTACAAGTTACATTGGTCCCGTGCGAGGTGTTCGTGCCTCCTATGGGGTCGTTTGGGGGCATGTTTGGGTTTTCACCCTCTAACGGCTTGTTTTTAAGTTTAAGTGTGAATTTTGCAAATTATTGTCATATTCTCAAACCGGGAGACCCGAGACTACGCGCTCAGTTCCTACAAGTTACATTGGTGCCGTACGAGGTGTTCGTGCCTCCTACGAGGTCGTTTGGGGGTTGGTTTGGGTTTTCACCCTTTAACGACTTGTTTTTAAGTCTAAGAGTTGATTTTTATTCTCAAACGGGGAGACCCGGGACTATGCGGTCAGTTCCTACAAGTTACATTGGTCCCGTGCGAGGTGTTCTTACCTCCTACGGGATCGTTTGGGGGTTGGTTTGGGTTTTCACCCTCAAACGGCTTGTTTTTAAGTTTAGGTGTGATTTTTGCAAATTATCGTCATATTCTCAAACCGGGAGACCCAAGACTACGCGGTCAGTTCCTACAAGTTACATTGGTCCCGTCCGAGGTGTTCCTGCCTCCTATGGGGTCGTTTGGGGGCTGATTTGGGTTTTCACCCTTTAACGGCTTTTTTTTAAGTCTAAGCATGATTTTTGCAAATTATCGACATATTCTCAAATCGGAAGACCCGAGACTACGCGATCAGTTCCTACAAGTTACATTGGTCCCGTACGAGGTGTTCGTGCCTCCTACGGGGTCGTTTGGGGGCTGGTTTGGGTTTTCACCCTCTAACTGCTTGTTTTTAAGTTTAAGTGTTGATTTTTATTCTCAAACCGGAAGACCTATGACTATGCGATCAGTTTCTACAAGTTACATTGATCCCGTGCGAGATGCTTTTGAGCCTAATCTAGATATTTTCAAGTTTGCATTAGAATTATTAGCATTTTCATTTGTCTAAAAAAGGAAATGATTTTTTTTATTAAACATGTATGTTCTCTAATCTTTCTAGCTCTTTTAATCAGATAACTATAACCACAAAATGAATCAACCGAACATAAAAATTAAGAAATTTACAAACCTGTAGAATCGGTGTGTCGATTTCAATAAAGCTTAGAGACTCTAACGGCATGTCAACAACTTCAAATTCTTCCTCTTTGTAGCTCAGGTCGCAACATACATACATCCCCCTGTAAGTAAGGCGAAACAAATTATTCATATTGATAAGGCTACTTGTAACACAAATCATTCCATATGAAATTCTTAAACTCACGAGTAATAACCTGGCTTAAACTCTGGAAATTCTTAAATCATTTTGATCATAGCTACATGTAATATACACAATCAATAACGATAAATGGCTACACAATCAATGGCTATGATAAAAATGAATGTGTATATTAAATGAAACAAATAGATTTTGATGTTGCTATCACCTCTAGGCCTATTTGTGGCTTGAGTTTAACATCGTTAGGCTCGCTGCTGGGCATGTGATCCATGTGCCACGAATCAATGGGGCCTTCCTTGATAGATTTTGGATTCCCGGGGTGAGAGGATATTAGTTCGAGTGGAATAATGTCCCGCTCTCCGCGAGGGCTGCCTTTCTCGGTGCTGGTCTTCGCTATATCCAATTGAGGTAGCGCAAGTTGAGTAACATCTATTGAAAAGGAAAAATTTTATCAGGGAAACTTGGTTAGCCATAGACATGTGATAAAAGAGAACACTATTTATGTTCCCGTTCTTATCAACCACGTGGAAAAAAGAAGATAGGTGATAAAAGATGCCGGGATGACTAAATGCTGCTTCAAAACTATCAGGAAATAGATTCACATTATGTATTCATATAATTATGCATTTAGTCATCCCGATAAATCCAAAAAGGCATTATGTATTCATACCTAGTACTCATTTTTAACAATATGTATTGATATAATTATTATCATGATTTAAAAAATGTAGACATATGTTGATACCTCCATTGAGGAATTTATGTTCTTTATCATTTTTGTTGTTGTCTCGATATCAAAGGCTGGCATCCTCACCTTTCCCATCGCATAAGTGTTGTGAATTGAGTTTTGAAGATTTTGCCCCCCCCCCCCCTCCCCCCGAGGCTGTTGTGTATTGCTACAATATATACTGAGAAGATGAAGGTTCCTGTAATAATAAACCTTAATTATGATTCCTCCTTCACAAAAAATTATAACTGAGTGCAGTAAGATGTCCTCAATATGTGATAAACTCATTCTCAATATTGTAGATGTCATTATATGCTTAAATTTGATAAGAATAAATATAATTAAACACGAATAACCCATAAAGGATTCACACAACCACATTTGTTTTTCTTTAATGTTCTTCCTTTCAAATTGTATATCAAGAAAACAACAGTCCACGTGAGAGCATGTGCTCACAATCTGCTAGTCTTATTTTCAATAATGCACAGATCATGATACTCATAAATTGAACAAAATTGACATCTCATCCAATTAGAATAAAGAAACAAATCTAGTTCACACACACACATGGCTCTTTCCCCAATTCCCAGCACACACACCAAGGTAGAGCTCCTTGAATTTCATATAACGCAAGGGGTGATACAAAGAGAGAAAACTAAACATGAAGAAGCTCTTATTTTCATAAATATTACAATTCACAATACAAATACTGTTTTTATATGAAAAAACAAATTTCTAAATTAACTAAAATGGGCACAAATCACAACAAGACCAATTTTATCTACACCAAAATTACCACAATTTTCAATGATGACCACAACACCTAAGCTAAAACAAAAATAGGTAGCCATTTGCTCTCCGTGAGGGAGCAAGAACAAATTGGTGACGAGGTAGGAGCATTGATCAGTTATAAAATTATTATCAAGTGTCCCCCTCAATGATTAATTGCAAATAGTATTGTTATAAAATAGGTACGTACCCCTTGGATTCTCTTGCCGGTAACAGGACATTTAGGTCCGCTAGCCCTCTTGTTGGTGCCCTGATACACACTTTCCACCTAATAATATTCCATTCCAAATCATCAAATGTATGCTAAGCAAAAGTTAACTGATGACTACATATATAAATAAATTAAAAAAAATACCTTCCTCCGTCGGAACGAACGAACCCGATTTCGGTGGCGTAGCTGTGGCATAGCTGTGCTGGTTTTAATGACCCTGTGCTGGTTTGATTTGGTGGCGTAGCTGTGGCATTTAATTCAATCAACGATTCAGCCTGGGCCACGTGGTGACCGTGACCCTTCCTCCGTCGGAACGAACCCGATTTCGGTGACCCATTCTGTCTGCGCCACGGTGATGGAGGCGTAACTTATGCTCTGTGTTGCCACTGTTTTGCTCAGCGTTGCCATCGCCTTGTTCGAAGTAAAGGCACAAATCGAGCCACGTTGAGGTTTAACTCAGTTAACTATCTCCCTCATCTACAAAAGGCCCTCAAACCATTTACACGGTTTCAAACTGTAAAATACCCAACAACCAAATCAAAACCTATCAGTAATTCCTGCGACCTCCGAGGAGCCATAACCCGAGGAACAATCTTGACATCCGAATAATTAGATTTCTGAAAGGCCATCTCCGACTAATTTACACTCCGGCCAACCTTGTGAACAACTTCCAATCTCTGAATAGTTGCCTCTAAGGAGGCTTGACCTCCGAACAATCTCCGATCGTCGAACAGCTACCGATAAGCACTCCGATCCGTGGTTTTATGGATGGAGGCGTGGAGGATGATGGATCGGGGCGTGGAGGATGACGGATCGGGGAGAGAGAGAGATACACTTAGGTTAGATTGAGGTTGAGGAGAGAGAGAGAGTTAGGTGAGAATGAGTTTGGTGGCGCCTAAAAATTGGGGGGTTTATTTTTTTAATTAAGCGTACCCATATTTAGCACGGTTTAAAACTGTGCTATATTTTGGCACTGTTTTAAACCGTGCCAGTTTATGCTAAAACCGTGCCAAATTCTGGCACGGTTTAAAACCGTGCCAGAATCTCCTTGCCACAGCGTGCCAGATTAGCATTTTTGGTGTAGTGGTCGTTGACTGAGATGACCCTGGTTGGGACTGATATGACCTATTGACGTTCGAGCACATGGGTGGATGATTTATACTTGAGAATCGTGTCACCCCTAGTGCCACATGATGATAATGGTGTTTAGTTGAAATGATAAATTTGTATAGAAAAGTATATGTCAAAGTGAATATGAAGAAACATTATACATAAAACACATAATGAAAAGTTAACTACATCGTATTTTCTTTTGATTATATGCATTTTCAATACCCTTTATTTCTTTAAGAAAATATACTGAATCCCTCGTATCGAGCCAACCACATATATCACTTTATGAATGGATGAAGATGGCCATGTGGATAAAAGCGTACTCATAATCGCACGCAGGAGAACATTATGTTAGGACAAAAACCTCTCATCTTTAGAATGGTGTATAAACATTATTTCTTATGCATATGATATCGTATAATTATATTTTGAGTCATTTATGTTCCGTACATTCTATCCATAAAGGACGTGACTATCGCTCTTCCTCCTCCATCATCTCTACTAATTTCTCTCAACATGTTGGATTATGTTTTAGAAATATCTTTTCTATTGCTTCATCCCAATACGATGGTAGCGTCTAGACTATTTTTTCAAACAAATATTGTTCTCATGTTTGTTTGCCACATTCTTTTAAGTAAATTCAATTCTAAGGAATCCTTACATGGTTATTAGAGTGCCCTATTTAAAAGGTGTATTTTCAAATTCTTCTAGTGACTTCTTAATATTACTATTAAAATGTATAGAAGGCCACATTGTTACACATCACAATATCAAAACATATTTATAAGGTAACCGATAGTATTGAAAAATAAAAGGCAAAACATGAATAAAAAACAAAGATTTCATAATAAATCCAGTTCAATAATCAATTTTACTTCCAACACGTTCTCACTAGAATAAAACCAAGATAAAAAAAAGTTAAACCATTTCAAACATCATCCCGTGATTCCTCGATATCATCATTTCTTTCTTCCTCCATACCAATGTCATCATCAAGAACGGTTGTGCCAATTTATGGAGCCACCTATCCCTTTCTATATACCATCATCGCTCTTATCTTTTAGTGATATATAATGGGTAGGTTTTGGTTAAGTCCATAGAACCTAATTGATACCTATATCTAACATTTATTTCCATTGAGGGAGGGCCTATGATGTTGAACATGTTATAAGAGCCAACCTAATTTCACTACCATATTTTTGTGTAGTCATATGTGAATAAGGGTGAGAATAATCAAGAATCGTTGGTCAATGAAATCTTTATGTAGAGGGCATGGTGTTAATGGTCAAGTATTGAACAACACCCATATTCATAATGTAATAGAGAGTATTAGGCATCTAAGTACGTTTAATGAACACACATTATAATTCCTGCCAACACTTTTTGTTAAGGACTGAGGACCATGGTGTTACACATAAAAAATTATCTGTTTAAAGTAATGTACTAAAAAGCGCTAGGTAGTAGTGGGTAGTGGGAAGCCCTCTATGAAGGTTTTTCACCGTAATGTAATACACCAGGTCAATGGCCTTTGTGATCTAACTATTTATTTATTTTCATATGAATTGATATTAAAAACACCTAAACTTAAAATCACACAAAAAACTAAAACCTATGGTGTGAAACAAATTTTGTAGAAATTTTTGGATATGAAAACAAAACAAAGCATTTAAAAAAATATTTTTCTAGTTGAGTGATAGGATCCGCGACCTATGACAAATGAGAGGTCGAACATAATAAAATTGATCGAGTCGAACTCGGACAAACTAGAAAATGTACCTGTTATTATATAGTGAATCCAAATAACCCACATTTCCAAAGGGAACAAAAAAATGAATATTTCTCTTTTCTGCATCACATTAAACTCTTATACAAACCAAAAAATTGGGGAATGCAAATTTTTTTATAAGTAAAATGAATCATTGAAACAAAAACGGGCAAGAGAGCAAAAACCAATATATAGTAAGTATAACCCTACAAAAGAGAACATATCAAGACTAACCCACTAATAAGAACCCCAAAGTGTTAAAATAACACCACGTATAGAAACATTTTAAATGTTAGTTATTTATAAAATTGGCCTTATGAGTGTATTTGTTTATCTTATAGGTCAATATGGAGTTATGGGTCACAAACGATCTATTTCAAGGAAATTACGAAAAAATATTAGTCAACAACATCAATTCAAAATTTTACCTTGACTTGAGAAATCTGAAAACATCCAAAACCACCTCCCATACCATTATGAGCGACAATCCAAATTTTGCCACATTGTGTTGATAGTATTAGGATTATTATTTCTAGTATATGTTATGTTTATATTTTTTGGTATCATTTTATCTTTATTTATTTTTATTTTTATTACTTTTAGTTTGTATGTTTTATAATTTTTTGTGTTTCTAACATTATCCATGTGTGTGTCGTAGCATATATGTGTTTATATTAGTATGTCTTTTTCTCTTTTTGTGTGTCCTATGTTATGTAAATATTAATATGTGTCTCATTTTAGTATATATTTGCATATTTGTTTATGTTTCTTTTTATTACATTTAGTTTGTACATTTTATTATTTTTTGTGTTTATAATATTATTCTTGTGTGTGTCGTAGCGTATACGTGTTTATATTAGTATGTGTCTTTTTCTCTTTTTGTGTGTCCTATGTTATGTAAATATTAATATGCGTCTCCTTTTTGTATTTTAGTATATATTTGTATGTTTTTTAGTTGAGGCTTTTCTATATTTTTAAGTGTGTTTGCCTTTTTAATATTATCGTACTATTTTATATTTTTTCCTTTTTCTCTTTTTATGTATATATTGTTTGAATGATTACAATGTAACTTATTTCAAGGAATGGTAAAGGATCCCCACTTAATAAAAAGGAGATGTGAATGCAGTTTTATATCTGTCTTTTTCATGGATTTGTATTTACCAAAATCCACTCTTCACGTTAAATTTGAAAAAAATCAGTTGTTTGATTTAATCGGTTCATGAGGTCACATTTGTTCGGGATTGGATAGCTTATCCATTCTAAAACTTGATTAAGTGGTTTGTAACTGATGACTAGTCTAGGTGCTCCGCAATCTAATTCAACATTTTTTCTGACACAGAATGTGGGGTATGACCAAGGACATTTACTTTTTCTAATAAATTATTAATTTCATATTTTCATAGTTCCATATCTTCTTTATTCATTTGGATTGGTATTGCTTTCGTAAGGACAAGTTTTTCACTAAAATCTTTGGTGTTTGGTATGGTTACTATATGTTTCTTTCCATGTAAAAAGGCATTTGGTAGATCGGAACATATTTCATTTGTGATTTTTAATTTGAAATTTTATATTTTACTTTGGAGGACCTTATCGGTAAGTTGGTCTTCAATCCTCTTGTATCTTACTTCTTCATTTAAAAATTTTAATTGTTTTCTTTTGTACTGAAGACAGTTTATTGATATTGAAAAATCTTTGAGTGTTTTTAAATATCTGACTTCTAGTTTTGAAAGAAATTCAAATTTTACTTGTTGACCTAAGGCTTGCGAAGTTATTCCAGTATCACTAGTTGTGAGTGGATGTAGAAAGCAAAGAAAAGGGATTCATAAGATTACCTTGTAGGTCATATTTGTTACTAAAACAAAAGGAGTTTTGTAACAGACATTATTTTAACAAATATGTGCTTTCGATAATTTGTATTTGATTTGGATTTTACTTCCATTAGCCGAGTTTAATCGTTGAGATATTTTATGATAATACCTTGTTGGAATTAATCCTTCTTGTAGACAATTTAAATATGCACCTGAATCAATTAATGCTATGACTTCTTATTGTTTGGATACCGAAATTACTGTTAAGGTGATCTAACAAGTTGGGATGCGAAAACACAATGGGAGTAAGAATTGACTCGGGTCGAATTTGGCTTTAAAGAAAAACTAGAAATATGGAACTTGGCTCTTATACCAAAAGGGGAATCAACGCATATAATAAAAATACTTAAGACTGATATTACAATAACTGAAAGGAAGTTTAGTGAAAACTGAAATTACAATAACTGAAAGTAAACTTACAAAGATTAATGATTAATACAGTCGGTTGAACCGGATTAACTTGAAAGCGTAATGTTTAATACAAGATAAAACTGGGAATAATGAGAGAAGAATGAATATATATATATATATAAAGAGAGAGAGAGAGAGAGAGAGAGTTTGCAGAAGTGAGGTATGAAATTGGGCTTCACCTTGAATGAATGCGTGAATACCCAATTTATAGCTGAAGACTCCTTGCTTTTACTTTGGGTGAACTGCATTTAACCTTGGGTAACTGACTTTAACTTCGGGTGAGTTGCTAATCTTTGGTAAGTGACTTTAACTTTGGGTGAAATGTTTAATGTCTTTTACTTAGAGGTGATTGATTGACTGACTGACTGCAGCTTTAAATATTCACAACTCATTTTTATCACATATAAAACTGAATCAATTTTGACAAATCATTGTGACCGGTGATTGATTTAATACGAACTGATTCCGAGGAATAAATAATATCAATGTAAAATTTTAAAGTCTTCGCAGGATGGTGGGGAGTGAAATGCCAAGAGGGTGAAAAATATTTTTTTACTAAATAAGTGGGATTTTTAATATGGCTGTGATTTGGTTCAATAGAAAACCCAGTTTAGTCCCCTATCCGAGCATTCCATTTCATACCCAAGCCGAGACCTACCCCTTCCTTTTCCAACCCATGTTCCCATTTTTGTTTATCACTCTCTCTCTCTCTCTCTCTCTCTCTCTCTCTATATATATATATATATATATATATATATATATATATAAGTGTGTGTGTGTGTGTGTGTGTGTGTGCGGTTTGGCTCAAGTACGATATAAGTTACAAATATAAGTTGTTGTTCTAATAAGTTACCTAAAACACACATGCGTGGTTAGTTGACCAAGTACCCACTTGGATTGACCATCCTTATTTCTCTTTCCCACGTCATTTGTGGTCACTTGAAAAGACCCCCAAATCTCAGAAGCTCCTGTGTAGATCCAATCTCGCCGAAAATGGAAATTGGTCTTGAACATGTAATGAAATTCATTTATATCTTCTGTAATCCCATGTTTGGTCATTCATTTATAGCTTTTGATTTCACAACTTTTTGGTTCGTTATAGCCCTAGAATTGGGAAAATAGTGTTAAATCCCATTTGTACAAATGTGGTGTTTGATTGTGTTAAACCCCACATTTACGCTATCATTTACCTATAACTTTACACAAATAAAACTACATCTTAAGATATTTACCCATAACTAGTAACATAAACTAGGGATTTTACTTATGCCTATACAGAAATAACATTGTCAATTTTGTATTTTTATTAATCATGCTCTGTATATATATTGTAGTTGTGGCTTTAACTTGATTTTTTATTTTAGGAAATGGAAACAAGAAATTTTTCGATTAATTCATGACATACATGTTACTGCGGAGATTGCACTCTTATACGGACTTCGAGGACATCTGCAAATCCCGAGTGACGTTTTTTGTAATGTCCAAATTATAAAGTTCATTCATGCCATTTTTTTTGTTGGATTGATCCGATAAAGTCATCGGATACCGAATACAATGAGTTAGCATTACAAATCAAGAATTCGAGTTGATGTGTGCAACTACAAAGGATACAATTGCTGATTTGAAAGAGAAATACGAAGCGCAAGACAAGACATATGATAACATGAGTTTTCGAATCCATTGCATGGTGTTTGCGCTTGTGGCACTTATTGTAATTTTTTTAGTATGTAATTGAATTAGTTGAAAGTTGTTGGGAAAATTGATTCTAATAATGCGGATTGGTATTGTGAATGGAATTAGTTTAACTTTTGTAATGAAATTGGTATTTTGAATGAAATTGATATTTTGGATCATAAAATTTTGAATGAATATAGCCTAATTAAGAATGTGGTAAAAGGATTGGAGTTGAATAATATTCAATAACATTTTAATAGTTATGAAATTCAATATTTCAATAGTGAATCAAAATTCATAATAGTTTCAAAATTCCCACATATTAACAATGTAGAAAAATCCATACCAACTGTCAAAACTAATGGATTTTTCTAAAACAAAATTCATATGAACACTTATTAAAACCAACTGTAAAAACTAATGCATTTTTCTAAAACGAAATTGATATGAATAGTTGTTAGAACAAACTGTTAACACTAATTTCATAACCAAGATACATAAAACCAATTGTTAAAACTAATTTCATAACCAAGATACATAAAGCCAATTGCTAAAACTAGATTCATACCAAGATTCATACAACCAACTGTTAAAACTAAATTCATATCAGGATTCATACAATCAACTATTAAAATCCACTCTTGGTACCAAATTCATAACCAATATTCATACAACCATGTCCGTTAAACGTAAACAAAAATCAAAACAATGATAAAGCTTCGTTCTTTCACTATCATCATCCGAACTCACTGATTGATCTGAACTTGTCGCTTAATCTGAACTCACTGCTTAATCTGAACTCGCTGCTTAATTCGCATTCGAACTACCATCATCTAAACTCGCTGCTTGATTCTCGTCATCTCTTATTAGTGGAGACCTACAATAAAAAAATCAATGTCATTTATATGAACATTTTCAAAAAAATGTTAAAGCTATTTAGTTAAAGTTTCTTACCAGTTAATTGTCATTGGACAAATTCTTTTATCGTGCGATTGCCCAACCATGCCACACCCATAACAACGTCGACCTTTTGAAATTTTTTCTCTTCCCAATTCTCTCTATTTTCCTCCTTTAATACTTTTACCACATCCTTTTGCCCTCACTTGACTCAGTTCATTGTATACACGTTCGTAGTGACAACTCATGTTCACCAAAACAGTTTTTGCCTTTGGACCAATACTTCATGAACTAGTTTCACTTTTTATTTCTCCATCAAGTCTTTGTGATTGACTAGTAACTCCTCATGAAGTTGATGTACTAGCCATCTCCCAAACTGAATCATTGTAAAACCCAGGAATTTGTAAACACAAACGTATCAATAACCAAGTGCCTAAAATATTCATTTCAAACCCTTATGATGACCTCAAATTCAGAAGTCTCCTTAAGAAGAATGAAACTACCCTTGATGCCCTACTCCTTGACTAAATTAACCTAGACACCTTGAAGTTTCAATAATAATAAATTAGCCCCTGAATATTTTAAACAAACATAACTTGACTTATACTTAACCCCTAAACCTAAAATTTATATCAAATTAATCCTCTAAACTTCAACCGACACAAAATTATAATTTTAGCCCTTGAAACTTTTTGAAAATAAGAAAATTCCCCTAAACTTTCTTTAAAATATACTTTTAAGGCTATATACCTTAATATCTTACCAAACAAGGACAAAACACCAAAGTTTGAGTATTTTCACATAACCCCCTGGATACACATGCAACATATCAGCACTAAAAGACAAGAATAAAACTTGTTATAATTATTCAAACATGTGATATTTTTAAACTCACTTTGAAATCCTTTCAATTTTTGCCTGAAATCCACCTCCACCAACAACCAATCGAATTCTCTAATCAAGTACAATAAATACCCTACGTTTTCATCAGTTAAAACACACACTGTAAACATATTTAAAGCTTGGGAAATTCAGTCCAAACAGGTACACTATTATTTTATGCATTATATTCAAACGATCTGCCCCGTGCGTGATTCCGACCTACGGTACGGATGAATGATCCTCTTTACTCCGAGAGGTCACCGGACGCTTTCGAGCCCCAGTTGACCAAGGTCAACTTTCCAAATTGAGATAAACTATTTGGAATGTCTAAGTAAATCTCCTAAACTTTCCAACGGTCTACCCCGTAAGCGATTCTGACTTACCATCCGGACGAACGATCCGTTTGCATCCGACGAGCTCCCGTCCAAAGGATCGACATGCGCTTCCGAGCCACATTTGACACAAAGTCAACTCCCGGACACGGGAGTGGTTCAAAGGAATCTCTCAGGCCTCTGAAATACCTTTCTATCAGTATGCCCTGTGAATGATTCGGATCAATGGTTTGCACTCTATAGTCATTTGTACAGAAAAGTCCTCACGAGGCTGCCAATTGGCAGGTCCTGAACCCTGCCTATCGGCACAGTGTCAAGGGTGACCTGCCGATAGGTACCCCCTGGGTTACACCGGTCGGCACCCCATTACCCTATAAATAAGGTCCATGACCTCATTCCCAAGGGATAGCAAAAACCCATCAGCATCAGTGATCTCAGCAACATTCTCTCGAAGTCAGCGAAGCTCCATATGAGAAATCCTATTCAAGCCTAAATCCCCATCCTTTTCACACCTAATTTGGAAAATATCCTTCTCTCTCATAAACATTCAAATGAGTTCATCCAAGATCCAAGTTCAAGCTCCAAGAAAGTTCCAATTCTTTCTCCCTCTCTTTTAATTTCTTGTTTTATATAAGTTACCTTAGATTCTTAATCTAGTTTCATTCTAGTTCATACATATTAACATCTACACTTTTATTAGTATATTTCACATACTTTATTTTCATAAAAAAACAAATAAAAGAGGGCTACACCGGTAAATTTCGAATGGAATTATCCACCGCACTTTTTTTAAAAACTAGAAACACATTTTCTACACACACACGCTTAATAAATTTTCGTTCGAATCTTGGGATAAACCCCGCCTCCATTCTATATTCGAACTACATGGACTTTGAAGCCTTTATAGGCTACGTAGGCGTTTCGGATTAAAGTCCGAGGCATGAGTCCAATTTTCTAATTTTCCAATTTCTCTTAATTTCATCATTTCTCAAATCCCTCATTTTTATCACACATATATATAACATATTTGTTCGTCTCATCCCACATATATTATCGTTTCCCAATAACATTCAATATCGCGATGAACGCTCATATTCTATCTTCTACATTTGTTATTACTTTGAGAATATTCCTATGGATGACCTCACCCTATCTTTTCCATGGTATGGGTCGAATGATTCCAATCTCCATTATATAAACGCATGCATACACTTCACGGGGATAAAAAGGAAAATATTAACATTTGCCCATGAGAGACCTAAAGGGATAAATGGGTGCCTAACACTTTCCCATTCTGTAACCTAGCCCAATACCTTACGGCACTACATGCTCGCCTTCCCCATCAGACTCGTATCCCGGATGGATGCCATCAAATACCTACTCGAGAAGCCTTCCCTATCCAACCGAATGGTCCGTTGGTTGATGCTTCTATCTGAGTTTGATATCACCTATGTCACACAGAAAGCCATGAAAGGAAGAACCATCTCTGACTACCTTGCTGACTACCCTATGGAAGAGGCCGATGTTTGGATTTTTGAATTCCCAGACGAGAATATCCTTTACGCCTCCCATGAAGATCTTCGATGGAAAATATTCTTTTATGGCACTACCAACAAAAAAGGGGTATGGCATTGGGATTCTCTTAATTTCCCCTTATGACTCACACACTCCTATTGCCATCAAATTTGATTTCCCCTGCACTAACAACATAACAAAATACGAGGCGTGCATGATAGTCCTCAAAGTTTCCCTCAAGAAAGGAAATCGATACCTCGATGTGTACGAGGATTCAGCCCTCACCATCGGTCAAGTAATCAGGAAATGGAAAGTCAAGGATGATAAAATCTTACCCTTCCATGCCTACCTTTAAGAACTCGCTTCCCAATTCCTAGAAATCACCTTTCACTACCTTCCCCGAGCAAAGAACAACCTAGCTGACGCTCTTGCCACCTTCGCCTCCACGATTGACATGCTCGAAGGAATAACCATGGCTTCATTCCTTGTCCAAAAATAAGATAAACCAACCCACTGCTTCCACATCGAGCTTTGCACAGAAGAAGAATCTGAAATAGATGACTACTGGTACTATGATATTTGGCGCCTCCTCAAACACGGTAAGTACCCTCCAGGAGCCGATAAGAAATACCGAGTATCTCTTCGCAGACTGGTCACCCAGTACATTATCTGTGATAAAGCACTATTTAAGATAAACTTCGATGAAACCCATTTGCACTGCATCGCAGGGGCTGACATTGAAGAGATGATGCTAAAAATCCACAACAGGGAATGCGGGACCCACATGAATTGCCATATGCTCACCAAAAAGATCATTCGACAGGGATACTACTAGACTACCATAATTCATAACTGCACAGCCTATGTGTGAAGATGTCTTAAATGCTAAGAATTCTCCAACTTACAACATCTGCCTCCATAAGAACTATACAGCATGACTTCTCCCTGGCCATTTTCCATATGGGGCATCGACATCATAGGGAAAGTTACACCGAAGGCATCCAACGGGAATGAGTTCATCCTATTCTCTATTAACTACTTTACCAAATGGGTCGAAATCGAGTCATACGCAGTTTTGAATGCTAAGAAAGTGTACAAATTCATCAAGAAAAACATCATCTGCCAAAATATGATCCCACAGGAGCTTGTATCAGACAATGGGTTACATTTTGAGGCATAGGTTACGGAAGTGGTCGACGAGTATGGAATTTAGAGACATAAATCCTCTCCATACCAACGTCAAACCAATGGAGCAGTTGAAGTAGCCAATAAGAATCTCAAAGCCATCATCAGTAGGATGACTGAAAGTTGTCGTGATTGGGCCGAAAGGATTCCTTACGCCCTCTGGGGCTACCACACTTCAGTTAGAACCTCTACTGGGGATAACCCCTACTCTCTAGTCTATGGCATCGAAGCAGTCCTACCCGTGGAGATGGAAATACCCTCGTTGCGCATCATACTTGAAATCAAGGTTAGAGAAGAAGATTGGTACTAAAGCCGTCTTGACAAGCTGACCCTCTTAGACGAAAAAAGATTGAAAACTCTATATCACATACAAGGGTATCATCACTATATAGCGCGATCATTCAATAAGAGAGTCAAGGACCGCAGTGTCCGAGAGGGGGACTTATCCCTCAATGAAATAGTAGAGCCTCCCAGAGGGAAATTTAAGCCCAATTGGAGTGGCCCCTACATTGTGAAGAAGATCTTATCGGGCGGCGCCTCTTTGCTCACCGACCTCGACGGGGAAGAAATGGCGCGTTCAATCAACCTGGACAATCTCAAGAAATTCTACCCCTAGTCTGAAATCTCAGCGCGCTACGACTCTTCTCATCTCCCTTCTACTCCCTAAAAAAAACTCTTCATTTCCACTTACCCAGAACTACGTGGGAATGTTCCTCTAAAAACATTTTCAAAAATTAATTTCAAAATTTTTCAAAACCCTCAGAGGTACGTAGGCAGCTCATTCGCTCCACATAAGCCTGGCCCCCTTCTTTTTAAAAAATGCTATTCTTTTCTTATCCCCGAGAACGACAGTTCATTTTAACATATACATCAACAAAAGGATTATGTATGCCTTAGCGATTGGTATAAACAATTCAAAATGCAAAAAGTAATCAAAAGGCACAACTAGATGATTAAAAACTTATTTATATCATTACCAGAACTTTTCGCACGATTACATCGGCATAAGGAGTCAAATGACTTTCCTGGACAAAAAACCTAGATAATAACAAGCCCCACTACCAATGAACATCACTTCAATTATTCCCCAAAAACATAAAAACAACACCTATTACAAAAAGCTTCACAAAACCCTACCCACAGCTGCCTGAGGAACCAACACCATCATCATCTGCATCCTGGACTCCCCAAGCCTCCCCTACATGGATGGAGTATCACAGACACTCCAGGAAGCGATAAGCCCGAACCAACTTAGGGTAGACCACAACGCCTCCCTCCATGGTGTTAGTTATGGCAAACCACCTTTGACCCATCTCCACAGCCATCATTATGGCCACTACCTTCTTCCATAACTACTTCATGTATTCCATAGAGACATGCCACACTCTCCAAGTAGACTGAGAAGGAAGGGTCGACGGACGACGATTCTCCCATAGAGAACCAAGCCGTATGCCCGTACGCTATGTCAGTACCTCCACAGGAAATAAGTTTGGTGTCTGCAGTGGAAAAATTTTCTCCCAACCATTCACCGGCTCACATAGAAGAATCCAATCATCCACCACCGGCTCAAATGTGTGAAATGAGTTCTCACTGCCCAGTGCAAGGGGAACCCTAGCTCTCCACTCCAACCCTTTCCAATTGTCGGCATCAAGCCATGCCATGTGAGTAACGCTACTTGAAAACTCAGCCATCTCTTGACTTTGGAACATCAGAACGATTTGCAGAAGGTAATTACAGAAGAAGGCAAGTAAAAAAGATGTGAAAATAAGGAGAACCCGCCCCTTTTTATAGGAGGCTAAGGGGCATGCCTATCGGCATCTCCCTGCCACCACCGATCGACACTGTCCCTCCAGTTGCTTGAGGTTCCCTAAAAGACCATGCCACTTCCGTTTGTCACCCCTCCATCTATGTCATTCGGTACCCCCTTCAAAATTTCTTACAAAAAGTCCAAAAAAAAAAGAAAATCCCCAAAAAATTCCTAAAATCACCAGATTAATATTGGAACCTTTTCACCAAGAAAAAAATTATTTCTACATCCCCAACGAAATTCTAGAGAACAATCCTCCCCAGCAATATCTCCAAAGGACACCTCAAAATTTCAAAAATTCCGCATCTCAAAATCCTCATGTCATTCTCTCTTCCCTAGCGGAACTTAAAACCAAATGCTTCACTAAATCCCCAGAGAAATATCACACATCCCCAGTGGAGTCCCCAAATTTCCCAAAGGAAAAATAAGCCCTCAAAATTGGCTTTGACCCACAGAATTGGTCACCCCTAAATAAGCCCAAAGAATTGGATTTGACCCACATAATTAGTCGCTTCTATCTTAATCCCTCAGAATTGGCTTTGACCCGCAGAATTGGTCACCCCTATCATAAGCCCTCGAAATTGGATTCGAGCCACATAATTGGTCGCTTCTACTTAAGCCCTCAGAATTAGATTCGACCCGCATAATTGGTCACCCCTAAATAAGCTCACGGAATTGGCTTCGACCCGCAGAATTGTACAATTTTACCTAAGCCCTCAGAATTGGCTTCGACCCTCGAAATTGGCCGCTTCTACTTAAGTCAATATAATTGGCTTCGACTCGCAGAATTGGTCGCTTCTATCTTAAGCCCTCAAAATTGGCTTTGACCCGCAGAATTGTTCGTCTCTATCATAAGCTCGTGGAATTGTCTTTGACCATTAGAATTGGTCGCTTCTACTTAAGCCCGCAGAATTAGCTTCGATTCGCAGAATTGGTCGCTCCTCCCCATAATTGGTCGTCTCTATCGTAAGCCCGCAGAATTGGCTTCGACCCTTAGAATTAGTTGCTTCTATTTAATCATGCAGAATAGGTCGCCTCTATCTTAAGCTCGCAAAATTGGCTTCGACCCTCAGAATTAGTCGTTTCTACTTAAGCCTTCAAAATTGGCGTCGAGCCGCAGAATTGGTCACTACAATTTAGATCCTCATAACCAACTCGCAAAATTATTTGCCTCCTTACTCCTCACCTCCTCCAGGTCCTCATAATTGACCAGCCCCAACATCACCTTAGGTCCTCAACATCGACCTCGACCCTCTGAATCGGTCATCCTCGTCCCTTAGGTTCACAAGAATAGACATCTATCATGGGTTGTTTATTCGATGGCTATCACTTCTTCCAAGCTCACCCGTCGAGGGTCTCTATAGACACCACATTCTAGGACCTCCTAGGTCTCCCCTTAGGTCGCTAACACTCCCCATCTCACCGTAAACCCTAGGTCACACTCTGAGTACTGATCTAGAGCCCACTAGGCACCCCCGGGCCCCGTTTGACTCCATTCAACTCTATCGTCAGAGTGAAAGCTCTTTGAATCTTTGAAAGGCTCTGAATAACTTTTCCAACAGTCCTACCCATGCACAAATCGGCATAACGGTTTAGACAAACGGACCATTTTACTACAGAAGATCGATTCGGAGGTCGTCAGGCACTACCGGGTTTCGATTTAACCCTAATTAACTTCACCGTCAGAGTGAAAGCTCTTTGAATCTTCAAAGGGAACTGAAACCCCATTCCAACAGTCCATCCCATGCACTAAACAGCAAAACAATTCAGACGAATGATCAGTTTTCCCCCGAAAATCGATCTGGAGGCCACCGGACGATCTCTGACTTCATTTGCCAAAGTCAACTCTTCAGCTCGAATGGGATTGAATGAATATTCAAATGGTACTGAAAACCCTTTCTAACTGTCCGCCTAATTCTGACCTACGGTACGGACGAATGATTCGTTTTACTCGAAGAGCTCCCTGGGAGCTTTCGAGCCCCGGTTAACCAGGTTTAACCTCCCGAACTGAGCAAAACTCTATGGAATGTCTAAGTACATCTCCTAACCTTTTCAACGTTCTTCCCAATGCGTAATTTTGACTAACCATGCAGACGAACGATCCATTTGCATACGATGATCTCCCGTCCAAAGGACCGACGTGTGCTTACGAGCCACATTTGACCCAAAGTCCTCTCCTGAACCCGGGAGAAGTCCAAAGGACTCTTGAAGGTATCTGAAATACCTTTCTAACAGTATGACCCGTGCACAATTCGGATCAACGATTTGTGTTCTAAGACCATTTTCCTAGGAAAATTTACACAGGACTGCCAATTGGCAAGTCCTAAACCCTAACTATCAGAATTATGTCTAGGGTCACATGCCGATAGGCACCCCTTGGGGTAGGACGATCGGCACCCCCTAACCCTATAAATAGGGTCCATGACCTCACTCCAAGAGACACAACAGATCCATCAGCATCAGTGATCTCAACAACATTCCCTCGAAATTAGCGAGATTCCTCATGTGAAGTTCCATCCAAGCTTACATCCCCATCATTTACATACCCAATTTGGCAAATATCTTTCCCTCTCATCAACATTCATCAACACTCAAGGGAGATCATCCAAGATCAAAGATCAAGCTTCAAAGAAGTCCAATTCCTTATTTTTGCATAATAAAAACTAGATTCATAATCTAGTTTTTACATTAGTTCATACACATTAATATCTACACTTTTATTAGTATATTGCACATACTTTATTTTCTACAAAAATCCCAAAAATAAATAAAGTAGGGTTACACCCGTAAATTCCGAACGGAATTATCCATCACACCTTTTTCTAAAATCAAAACAACACGTTTTCTACACACACGCATATAATAAAATTCCATTCGGATCTATGGGATAAACCCCACCCCTATGCTACATCCGAACTACGGGACTTTGATGCCTTTATAGGCTACGTAGGTGTCCTAGATTAAAATTTAAGACTCGAGTCCAATTTTCCAATTCTCCCTATTTCCCAAATTCCTTAGTTTTCTAAAATATCCCATTTTCATATATATATATATATATATATATATATCATACTTGTTTGCGTTTCATCCAACACATATTTTCGTTTCCTAATAACGACCAATATCATGATGAACGCACAAATCATACTTTCTACATATGTTATTTTGGGAACATTCCTATGGATGACCTCACTCTACCTTGTCCATGGTATGAATTGAATAAATCCGATCTCCACTATATAAACATGCTCACACACTTCACGGAGATATAAAAAGGAAGATAATAACACTAGCCCATGAGAGGTCGAAAGGGCAGGATGGGTGCCTAACACCTTCCCATTCTATAACTTAGCCCCCGAACCTTCGAACTATTGGTTTTGTGTGCATGAGTTTGTCCTTGATACCGCTCTCTCGAAGTGGCAACATTTCTTTTGCTTATTTTGTATAAAATAGGCTGGCGACTCTATCTCTTCACATTTACCCCCACACCGATGATAGCCGAAGTAACCCTCCCAAGAGGGGTGCAAGACCGCGGCACAGCCTTCTCGAGGGGGAGATGTATCTATCTCTATATCACTCCTCTCTCCTCCCCCAACGCACCGATTGGGATAGCCACGTCGTACATTTTGATGCTTAGGCCATTTAAGCGAGACTCAAGGTCGTGTGAAGCAGTATAAGCGAGATATGAGATGGCTCAAGTGATGTTACATGCAAAAAATCTCCCTAAGTATTTTTGGGTTCAAGCCATTCAAACTGCCTGCCATATCATTAATCGTGTATACCTTAGGAAAAAATCCAAACAAACTTCATATGAACTTTGGTTCCACAAAAATCCAAATCTAAAATATTTTAAAACCTTCGGTAATGTCTGTTATATTTGTAAGGACAGGGAGCATCTTTCAAAATTTGGCACCCAAGGAGAATAAGGAATTTTTCTTAGATATTCTCAAAACAGTAGGGCTTTTCGTATCTTTAATTATTAAACAAAAGTCATTATGGAACCTTTTAATGTAATTTTAAATGATACCGGTGCTGAGAGTAGTGTCAGTCAACCAATCGTCCTGGATGATGAAGAAACCAATTTTATCCCTGATTCTCTAGAGATAACTGATTCACTGCCACTTAAAACTCCTATACCAACTTGGGTCTCTAAAGACCATCCCATTGACGAAATTATTGGTAATCCTTCTGAGCCAGTTAGAACTAAATCCTAACTTCAAAAGGTAGCACATTTTGCATGTTTCGTTTCTCTTTTAGAATCGAAAAAAGTAAATGATGCCCTTTGTGACTCCTTATGGATTAATCATATGCAAGAAGAGCTTGTCCAGTTTTAGAGTCATGATGTTTGGTATCTCATTCCTAGGCCAGAAAATAAGAAGGTTATCGACACTCGATGGATTTTCAAAAACAAAACTGATGAAAATGGGGAGGTCATTAGAAATAAGGCGAGGTTAGTAGCACAAGGATACTCTCAGATACAAGGAATTGACTTCGATGAGACTTTTCCCCTATCCTTATCTTGAGTTAGTTCGTCTTCTTTTACCTATATCATGCCATTTACAATTCAAACCTTTTCAAATGGATGTCAAGTCCGCATTTTTAAATGGAATTTTAACTGAGGAAGTATACGTAGAACAACCTAAAGGTTTTATCGATCCCTCTTATCCAAATCACATATTTAGACTTAATAAAACCTTATACGGTTTGAAACAAGCTCTTAGAGCTTAGTATCTACATTTTTAGTCTCTCATGAATTTATTCGAGGTGGAAACAATCCAACCTTATTCGTTAGGAAATCACATAAATATGTCATGATTGCCCAAGTTTACGTAGATGATATCATTTTCGGCTCAACCTGTCCTAATCAAGTCAAAGATTTTTCTGAGATAATGCATTCTGAATTTCAGATGTCGTTAATTGGTGAATTACAATGTTTCTTAAGACTACAAGTCAAACAATTTAATGATGGTCTTTTTATAAATCAATCAAAATATGCCTCTGATCTAATTAAGAAGTGTGGCTTAGAACACTATAAACCTGCACATACTCCCATGAGCACAATTACCAAATTATCCAAAGAAGAAAAAGGGAAAACTATTGACCCAACTCTTTATAGAAATATGATAGGGAGCCTCTTATACCTTACTACTTCCCGACATGATATTATCTACGTCGTTTGTGTATGTGCAAGATATCAATATACACCCAAAGAATCACACATGTTAAGTGTCAAACGTATTATCAAATACGTTAGGGGTACACAAAATTATGGTATTTGGTACACTAAATACACCAATAGTGCTATTGTAGGATACACAAATGCCGATTCGGCAGGGTGTTCGGACAATAGTAAAAGGAATTCTGGTGCCTGCTATTATGTAAGAAATAATTTAGTAGGATGGAGTAGTAAGAAACAAAATTGTATCTCTCTCTCATGAGCTGAATCCGAATATATTTTACCCGATAGTTATTTTTCACAACCCTTATGGATCAAGCAGATGCTTAGTTACAAAGGCATCTTTCAAGAAAAATTGACAATGTATTGCGATAACCATAGTTCCATAAACATATCTAAAAATACAGTCCAACACTCTCGATCATTCGTGATCTTATAGTGTCTAAAGAATTAGACATTGAGTATCTTAATATAGAAAAATAGTTAGTTGATCTGTTTACTAAACCTCTTGATAATATTAGATTTGACTATCTACGTAATGCCATAAGTATAATAGTTCTTACTTAATGTAGGAGCCCTTGCATCTGAATGTGTCATTGCTTGGGTTGTTTTCATAGTACATATTCTCATGCTTTATATATTTTTATCATATTGTATATTTGAGTAAAATTTGGGGAGAGGAGCTTGAGTACCAAGCTTATATTTCATGTACCTGGTTTAGACTTTATATCTTATTTTGTACTAACTCAACTAATATGCCATTGAGTGTTTATTTGTTTCAGGAATTTTTCAAACCCGTTTTTTATAGCTTGTCCTATTTATTAGGGTATTGGTTTGTATTGTAGTTGAGTGATATATTTTCTTTCTCTTATTTTTGGTTCTAGGATGGGAAAGGGTGGTTAGATACTTTGTATAGGAACTCTAGGATTTTTTTCTTTTTACCCACGAGTACAGGTTACTCAATGGAATTTTGTCTCTAATATCCAAAGGGGTAGATTGAAAACACACTATATGACTGACTTACTTGAGTCTACATCATATACGAGTTCTAGCTAGTTTGGACATTGAGACAAAGTAGGTTAGATTTTCAAGAGTTTCTCTCTCTCTCTCTCTCTCTCTCTCTCTCTCTCAAAGTATCCAAGCATCAAAGAATAAAACTAGTCCAAGAACCTCATGATCCACCAAAAAGGGAAGTTATTTATAACTCATGACCACTTTAGGACACTTACACTGCATATTATTGATGTTATGTGTGCACAAGGGTCATATTATTTTTTAGGAATTTTTTAAACATTTTTAAATCACTTAAAACAATTTTTTGGAATTAAAAATAATTTTCTTAAATTAATTAAATTGTGATTTTAAATGTTTGGGGTTTAAATGTAAATACTGTTTTTCCTAAAAAATTACTTAGGGGAGAAACCGAAAGCGCTAGAGAATTCTGGGGGTCCAATTCATATTTTCTTAAACACAAAAACACGCGTTTCTTATGCAATCTTAGCCATACACATGTTGTCTTTATATCTGTTGGATTTGTGTCTCTTTTAAGACTCAGTTATGAGAAGAGATCGTAGCCTTTGGTTCCATCTAATCAACGATCTGCATGCGTTCCAAGCTAATCCATGTGAGCCTCATTAAGGACTAATCATCAATCGTTTAACCACCGCTTTTGTTCAACCATTATATAAAAAGTCAATTGGGTAGCCTTAATCTCAGCCCTTGATTTGAGTCGGTGTTCTCTATCCTTCCACGACCAGTATAAAAGAAGGCTCTTGGTCTTTATTTGGGAACCTTTGTTCATTCGTCTAGTTTGAGAGAAAAACTAGAGAAGAGAGAAAAGAGAGAAGAAAAAGAGAAAAGAGGGGAAACCCTGTTCGTCCAAAGACCAAATCCAAAGTGTTTTCTCCAAAATACCATACATCCAAACCTTCCAGTTCCATATACCAGAAAATCCTAACTTGAGCGTTAGATCTAGGGTTTCTTTGAGTAAGGGTGTTGGGTTATTTTCTTTTTGAAGACCTCTTCAAACCAGTTGTTCCTCTTAGAACCTATCTCTAAGAAAAACTGGAGTTTATTTGTAAAAATCTTGAGGTTTTCCAAAGAGAAAATCACACGACCATTTCTAGGTTTTTATATCTCTTGGATCTTTAAATTTGTTCATTATTTCCTAAAATATCCTTCTCTATTTTCAATGGTTTTTGAAAAATAGACTTTTGATTTTTCAAAGAGATCTTAAAGATGTTTATGTCTCTCTAATTGTATTTCACATTTTGTGAAATAAATTTGTACATTAATAAAAGTTGAGACATATAGGACGTTGGTTGCTTTTAATAGCAAGATTGTTTTTCTGATTCGATTTGAAAAAGAAGTCTAAGTTTTACAAATAGTTCTTGAATGTCATATAGAAGTTCTATTATTCGTAGGATTCTGTCTATATAACTATTTTGAGAGGTGTGAGTTGCATTTCTACATTTAGTTCACTTCACGACCACCTACACTCTCACATGAACACTTAGTATAAGTTGTTCTTTTTGAGAAATTGGGTGTTGTAAGAGCTACTACAATCAGTGGACAAGGACAAAGCAAGGAAACTGCTATGGGAGATCAAAATCAATTCAAAAGCCTTTGAGAGTGGAGTAACTCGTGTAGGTATATTTTCTTGACTTAGATTTAGGATCTTGATTTGCATGCTTAGTGTTGTAACTTGTATTGTGATTGTTTTTAGTGGATTTTTCGTTTTGATCAGTAAAGGGGATCGTGGATATTTCCCTTACTTTAGGGTTTTACGACGTTAAAAATCATGTGTTCTTTTTCTTGAATGTTCTTAAGTTCTTGTGCGAATGGTTTCTCAATTAAGACTTAGTGATAGGTTTTAATTTTAAAAACCTAAGGTAATCAAACTAACAAATCTAGAATACATATTCAGAACCTGGTCAACAAATCTTGTGTTATATTTCAAAAAGAGTTTTGTTCAAGGAGTTTATCGGAGTTTGCTCAATCTATAACTTTTTGTTATTAACTTAGTAAATAAGTTTTTCATTTTCATCATATTGAAATGCGTGTGATGCAAACCAAATAGTTTAACTCAAACTGCGGGAACCTTTATGACAGTTCAATAACTTATATGATAGCTCGATTGAGGATTGTGATCGGTACATCTCATGATTGTACTGAATAAGGCCACCCGTGAGATTTGAGTCAAAGGTAAATCTGGACTAGATTAAGGCAATCTTAAACCTTTTTTAAAGTGTGCATAGATTTTTAATCTCGATAATTATGAGGATTGGATTGCTTATGTGATTGTTTCTTTGATTAATATGGGTGCGGATCAATTTTAAATTGAATCAATTGTTCCCCGCATACTAGGTGATAGTTATGTGAGTAGGTTTAAGATCTTAATTAGAAGTAATTTGCGCATGGGGATACCTTAGATTTTCATACCACTTTAATAGACTTATTCGATTTTTTTTCCACTAGTAAACCTGATCAATGGATTATTTTATAATTTTATAGAGTATAAAAATAATTAAGCCGTATAATCAAGGGATTGATTATATGTTGGTTAAATTCAATTAATGGCAAATTTATTTGGCCAAGCGAGTATCGAAAGGTTAATGCGAGGAATCATATTATGTACCAATATCAACTTTACAAATAATACCTCATTATATCCGTGTAATTTCTGAGATAAATATATTGGAGCATAGTCATAATTCTTTAGTTGAATTAATTATGATTAAATAAATGAAATAAATATGAGAATTGTAATTTGGGATTTATTAGTATTTATTTGGAAATCGATTTTATTATTTGCCTTAGCCCCTAGTATAGTCCATTTACCCAAGTAGTTGGGACCAGATTCTTAAGGAACCCAATTTAGCCGAAGCCTAGCTCTTAAACCAGTATATATTGGTTTAAGTTAGGATTATAAGTTTTATTATTCATTATTAGGATTTGATAAGGGTGAAAGAAAATAGTAGTCATGTATTTATGAAGGATCCTAGGGAGAGAGAGGACCATATCTCACTCAAAAGCAAGAGTTTTCATTTTGAAAGGAGCGAGCACGCCTATCTAGAGTTGGTAGGATCATATTCTATAAGATCCAAGAATTACATATGGCTTAAGCAAGATTTTAGAGTACCAAAAGAAGGCAACCCCAAACTTACGTCAAATACTTTTCTCCCCATCGAATTGTAACAGGATCCGCAAAGGTGTTATATCAGAAACCCTATATTCATCTAATCTAGTTTTTTTATTTATTGTTCCAATTACATAATCATTTGAAGGTTCTAGGGCTAAAAATTTTTATTATGCAAGCTTCGATCCCTAACAATATAATGACAGTTGTGTTTTTGCCATTTGGAAATTAGATTATAGAGGTGAACTGCAGTTTGAATTTGCAATTTAAGTTTGTTATATATGTCCAAAGTGTATATTTACACATAAGCAAACAATCACACAGACTCATGCATACAAATAGAGAGAGATTAGGGAGGTTTAAATGGGAAGGTAGGGTTGGGTGCTTATAATGGTGTGGAGTCGATGGTTAATGTAGGAAATGAGAGTTAGGTATTAAAAATTCACAATAGAGAAGATATTTTCTACTTCTTTTTAAATAGCTAACTTTTCCTCATCACAGGCACATGGGATGCTTACTTTTATCTCTATCTAAACATCTAAATTCACATTGAAATCAATGGTACTTCATAATTCGAATTAAAATCTTCAAGATGTAATTTGAAAATGAGGGTGTGAATGGCACCCAACAATTTACTCCATAATACTATTAAGTTAAAATGATTTCCTACTTCCACAATAATCCATTTCAGACTTCATGATACCACCAAAGTTCACCCAATTATTTAAAATTCAAACTTTTCATTTTTTATTTCCCATTTCTTCATCTTTTTCTCTCTCTAAAACCTTCAAACCCTTTTGGTCATTAAACAACATACCATCCCTATATCCACCAAATAACATCATAATATTCATCGTCTCACCACCACCATAACAACCAATCAAATAATATGTATGTGTGTATGCGTTCGCATGTACATATATTTTCTCTCTCTCTTATGAACTTTCTCTCGCAAAAAAACCTAGTTTAAGAAATTATATATTTTCAATCAATAATTACCCATAGAAACATTGTTTTCTAAGATTTAACCCACAAACAACTTAAAATAAAATACATAACATGTAATCCAAAACATAATTAAAATTTTGAAAAAAAATCAA
The DNA here is from genome assembly GCA_949130495.1 of Sambucus nigra. Classification (NCBI taxonomy): domain Eukaryota; kingdom Viridiplantae; phylum Streptophyta; class Magnoliopsida; order Dipsacales; family Adoxaceae; genus Sambucus; species Sambucus nigra. The sequence goes on from OX422223.1 coordinate 419,882,859, forward strand.
AAATTTGGAAATCTGTAAATTCGTTACCCCGATCTCGAATTTGTCCTCCAAATTCAGGACTTGGGTTTTGAAATTTGGCCTCAAATTAGGGGCATGAACCATGAAACTTGTCCCTAGATTAGGGGCTTAGACCTCGAATTAGTGAAGTTCTCAAAACTGTCAAAATTTTATCCATTTGGAACTTGGACCCCAAATTTGTGTCCCAAATCCAGGGCTTGGACCTTGAAATTTTTCTCCAAACTTCGAGCTTGGAACTTGAGTATGTAGAACTATATCATTTTTCGTTTTCATCCAAATTCGGGGCTTGAACCCAAAATTTTATTATCATTTTTAGTATTGGGTGAGCAAAGTTGCAAGTTTGGGAAATTATATTTTTTTAAAAATAAGTGTTATTTGAAGCCTACGTGACTACATAGTTTATTTTAAGATATTTATGGGTTGAATATGAAGTCAAAATATTTATTCCGACCATTTTTCCATTACAAAATAAAATTTGTCATAACTAAGGTTTTTTATGTGTGCCCGAGGAAGAGAAAGAGGGGATGTGTGTGTGTGTGTGTGTGTGTGTGTGTGTGAGAGAGAGAGAGAGAGAGAGAGAGAGAGAGAGAGAGAGGGGAGATGCATTGGTGGTTAGTTGATACGGTGTTGTGGGGGTGCTTGATATGGTGTGGTGTGGAGAAGATGCTGAGAGAAAATTAGAGTTTTAGTGGTACGAAGTGAGAAGAATAAACTGGGACCCAATGAAAATTTAACACAATTTTTTTCTCCCATGGAGTTGCCCTTAGCAATAGCATATTACCCTATATTATGGAGAATATTGGGTGCCTTTAGCATCCACCTTTAATTAAACCTTAACTTCAAGATTTATTTTGCAATGTACCTTAAATTAAAAAAAATAAGGGAAAAATGAAAACCCCAAGGTTTTGGATGAATTTTGTATCCACGTTGATACTTTCAAAAGATCCAAATTCGACCCGAGGTATATTTAGTGATGCAATTTTAGCCTTATGTCAATCTATCATTTGAAAAACTAATGGAAATTTGATTAGGTTGATTTGTGAGTGACGTGGCAAATCGAACCCCCTATTTTAACCTTTTCTCTATCTCTCTGTACACTTATCCCTCTTCTTCTCTTACTATAGCATTTCCCCATGGCTTCTCATCTTCTCCAACTACCCTTCTCACCTCCACATCTATCTTCTTCTTTCTGCTTATACTTCACCACAAATACATACAAATCCCAAAATTCATATCTCTCTCTCTATATATATATATATAGGGCGTCTCAGTTGCAGACCTGAGATGATGCGAACCCCCATGCAGACATTTTTTAAAAGAGTAAAAAATTTCAATTTTTTATAAAATTTCAAAGATAAACTCCATAGTTAGGATACCATCTAAAAAATAAACGAAAAATATAATTTAATAGTGAGTTAGATGATCATCAAAAGTTTAAATGGTAAAAATGCACATTTTCATCATTTTTTAAAATAGTAAAAAATTGAATTTTTCTATGATACTTTTTTTAAATGATCAACATAGTGGGGATATCATTTACAAAAAAAATTATCAAAAATTTTAATTTTTTACTATTTTAAAAATTAATTTGTATGGGAGTATGTATATAAGAGGTACTTAAAATAGACTCTCTCTCTCTCTCTATATATATATATAGTGAGGCTCTCCAATGCACCTTTCGTATACTCACTAAAAAGTATTGGGTTAAACATTTTGGGTCGAGTTTGTCAGAATGACCCGACCCAACCCAATACTCTTTAGTAAGGATAAGTAAGGTGTGATGTTTGGTGTGTTAAATGAGGCATCTGGTAGAGTATATATATGCACACAACATTAATAAGCACCCAATATCCACACTATAACACCCTATCCTCACCCACCCTTTAACAAATGTGCATTGTCCATGTATAGGGGTGTATTTATATATTTGTGAGAGTTTTATGCATATATAAAATAGATATATATATATATATGTGTGTGTGTGTGTGTGTGTGTGTGTGTGTGTGTGTGTGTGTTGTGAGTGTATATATATGTTGGGGGGAGAGAGAGAGAGTTTATTGAGGATAACTATCACCATAGTGGTTTATCTATGAAGAAAAGAATATGGATGATTGTGGCAACCAAACGGAGAGAGAGAGAGAGAGAGAGAGAGATGGCATGAGTTGGCTTTATCCAATTGACTTTCGGTCAGTTGTTCAAATGGGAGAATGACAGATGGTTAAAATTGCATCACTTAATGTACATTGAAATTGAACATCAAACTTTTAAAAGTATGTGGGTGGATATCAAATTTGACTCAAACCTTGAGGTTAAATTTGCAATTTTCTGAAATTCATAATTCCAAATCCAATAAACCATTGAAATTCAGGACCCCTAACTAAATTTTAACCATATCATTTTTCGTTTTCATCCAAATTCGGGGCTTGAACCCAAAATTTTATTATCATTTTTAGTATTGGGTGAGCAAAGTTGCAAGTTTGGGGAATTATATTTTTTTAAAAATAAGTGTTATTTGAAGCCTACGTGACTACATAGTTTATTTTAAGATATTTATGGGTTGAATATGAAGTCAAAATATTTATTCAGACCATTTTTCCATTACAAAATAAAATTTGTCATAACTAAGGTTTTTTATGTGTGCCCGAGGAAGAGAAAGAGGGGATGTGTGTGTGTGTGTGTATGTGTGTGTGGTTTTGGATGAATTTTGTATCCACGTTGATACTTTCAAAAGATCCAAATTCGACCCGAGGTATATTTAGTGATGCAATTTTAGCCTTATGTCAATCTCTCATTTGAAAAACTAATGGAAATTTGATTAGGTTGATTTGTGAGTGACGTGGCAAATCGAACCCCCTATTTTAACCTTTTCTCTATCTCTCTGTACACTTATCCCTCTTCTTCTCTTACTATAGCATTTCCCCATGGCTTCTCATCTTCTCCAACTACCCTTCTCACCTCCACATCTATCTTCTTCTTTCTGCTTATACTTCACCACAAATACATACAAATCCCAAAATTCATATATATATATATATATATATATATATATATATATATATATATATATATATATATATATAGGGCGTCTCAGTTGCAGACCTGAGATGATGCGAACCCCCATGCAGACATTTTTTAAAAGAGTAAAAAATTTCAATTTTTTATAAAATTTCGAAGATAAACTCCATAGTTAGGATACCATCTAAAAAATAAACGAAAAATATAATTTAATAGTGAGTTAGATGATCATCAAAAGTTTAAATGGTAAAAATGCACATTTTCATCATTTTTGAAAATAGTAAAAACTTGAATTTTTTTATGATAATTTTTTTTAAATGATCAACATAGTGGGGATATCATTTACAAAAAAAATTATCAAAAAATTTAATTTTTTACTATTTTAAAAATTAATTTGTATGGGAGTATGTATATAAGAGGTACATAAAATAGACTCTCTCTCTCTCTATATATATATATATATATAGTGAGGCTCTCCAATGCACCTTTCGTATACTCACTAAAAAGTATTGGGTTAAACATTTTGGGTCGAGTTTGTCAGAATGACCCGACCCAACCCAATACTCTTTAGTAAGGATAAGTAAGGTGTGATGTTTGGTGTGTTAAATGAGGCATCTGGTAGAGTATATATATGCACACAACATTAATAAGCACCCAATATCCACACTATAACACCCTATCCTCACCCACCCTTTAACAAATGTGCATTGTCCATGTATAGGGGTGTATTTATATATTTGTGAGAGTTTTATGCATATATAAAATAGATATATATATATATATATATATATGTGTGTGTGTGTGTGTGTGTGTGTTGTGAGTGTTTATATATGTTGGGGGGAGAGAGAGAGAGTTTATTGAGGATAACTATCACCATAGTGGTTTATCTATGAAGAAAAGAATATGGATGATTGTGGCAACCAAACGGAGAGAGAGAGAGAGAGAGAGAGAGAGAGAGAGAGAGAGAGAGAGAGATGGCATGAGTTGGCTTTATCCAATTGACTTTCGGTCAGTTGTTCAAATGGGAGAATGACAGATGGTAGAGAGAGAGAGAGATGGCATGAGTTGGCTTTATCCAATTGACTTTCGGTCAGTTGTTCAAATGGGAGAATGACAGATGGTTAAAATTGCATCACTTAATGTACATTGAAATTGAACATCAAACTTTTAAAAGTATGTGTGTGGATATCAAATTTGACTCAAACCTTGAGGTTAAATTTGCAATTTTCTGAAATTCATAATTCCAAATTCAATAAACCATTGAAATTCAGGAGCCCTAACTAAATTTTAACCATTGGAGTCTGTAGAAAATTAAGTAATAAAGAGATTGAATATTGATATTTTGTATGTGTTAGTACAAGAATATAATTATGTATACAAGGAAGAAAAGGGTACAATGACCCTCCATACCTAAGGTCATATCCTACAACAGCTACTCTGATAACAACTATTATACAATAGCTATGATAACAACAGTAAAATAAATGTTACCTCCTGTTATTACGAAATGTGGTAATTACAGCCCTATAACTAGGTAAGGTGGTAATTACAACCCATACTTAGCTATCCAATACTCCCCCTCAAACTAGATGAAGGATGTTGATTGATCCAAGTTACACTAAAAAAACTCACTCATTAGCAATGTCTATAACTCAGCAGGGGCGAACAATGTGTATAACTCTGCTTGGATGAAAAGGGAAAGGGGTTTGCATCACTGGCAGCAGGGGTGAGAGAGAAGTTGCTCTACTTTCGCTTCGGCAGTAGGGGCGAGAGACAAGTTGCTCTGCTTTAGCTTCCGCAATAGGCTGCTCTACTATAACAGTTCCTAAGAACTGAATTTGCCACTATATAGCAGGTTATCAGTTCCTAAGAATTACAGGGCCGAGGTATCATCCAAGCATCCAACATTGTATAACTGAATTTTCCACTATATAGCCAACATTGTTCTACAACCAGAGTATCATCCAATCTCAACATCCGGAGTAATATTGTTCTGCAACCGCTAAAATAAAATTTTCATTGCTGCTAAGGCTTAGTTTACTGTCAAAGCAGCTAAAGGCTTAGTTTACTGTTAAATACTTCAATAAACTAAGGGGCCATCTTTTGAGAAGACATAAATGATTAAATACTTTAGCAAAGGCTTAGTTTACTATTAAATACTCCAACCTCAACATATTTTGCTAATTTCAAAACAATACAGGTAACTTTTAATATACAGAATTCACTATAACTCATAACACAATATGACACCTTAAAACACGACAAGACTAACACGAATAATAAATTTTATACTCTATTAAATATTTACATGCATGCGATATTAGAAATGATTCATCTTCCTCCTCGTTTGTAGAGTTTGGTGTGCGCGTTAATTAAACTATTTGCTTTAGAGGTGGAACCATTCTCCATCCTTGACCCCCCCAGTTGTACAATTTCTCGAGGTTGTACTTCATACTGTTGTGCCCCTCCTCCTTAAGGTACTCATAATGGATCTGTTTACTCGATGCATCATAATTGGATACCCCTTCAGACAATAACTCTTTTAACTCATCAATCATTGGTTGTAAAAACACATCAATTTTATCACCAGGCCCTTTTCGACCATCAATAAGAGTCGACAAAATTAGGTTAGGTTGCTTGATGCACCCCCATGGGGGTCGTTCAATGGCGCTAGCATAATAGGCCAAGTACTATAACTAATGCTCATGTTACTTAATGGATTAAATCCATCGGTTGCTAAACTGAGTCTAATGTTACGACTATCACTTGAAAAAGATGGGTTTCTCTCGTCAAATGTTTTCCAAGCAAGCGAGTCTAAAGGATGCCTCATCACGCTATCATCAACTCGTTCCTCCGCATGCCATTTCATTAGCGGAGCGGTATGTGATGACCAAAACAATCTCTGCAATCTCGACTTCAAAGGGAAATATCTTACCTTTATTATGGACACTTCTGCACTTGGATTACTCAGTTCAACATGATCAACGTCATTGGCACTATCCTCTTTATATCTTGAAGTCTCACAAATGTCACACTTATCGAGATTCTCCGTCTGATTTTGAAATAACATACAACCATTAGGACAGGCATCCCAAGTTTCATAATTGAATCCCAAATCCGTAGTTATCTTGTTGGCTTGATAGAAAGATTAAAGAGTCTTTGCATTAGGGAATGATTTCCCCAATAATGTCAACAACATTGTAAAAGAACGATTTGTCCACCCATTACGTTGCTTCAGGTGCAAGAGCTCAACTACGGATGAGAGTTCTGTAATACCCTTAGGACAATTCTCGTACAAATCATTATGTGACTTTTTAAAAAGTTTAAAATATGTTGGCACATTTTCATTAGACCCTACAACATCTTCAGTTATGGGCTCTGAATTGCCCATATTATCCTCCATGCGTGGAATCCCCCTTACCTCATGAAGTATCGAAGTTATGTCAGCCCCTGAATTTGATTCAAATAATAAATCTTCAACCATACCATATCTTGGATTTTCATTTTTAATATTTAAACCCCCATAGAACTCCTCATAGAAAATCCAATTTGTATAACTCCTTTTAAAACCATACATTTCTTTATGATCTTTCACGATTTGTAGGTTATTATAGAATCGATTTACACATTTTGTACACGGACATGTGATATGTGGCTTTTCCATGTTCCTATTCGTATAAGAAAGTGATATAATTGTTTCAACCACATTAATATATGTCGTTGAGTTTCTATCACACAAGTCAATCCAGCTCTTGTCCATAGTAACTTTAAACGTTTGATCCAATGAGACCCTTCATCAAACGTAAGAAGGTTGATATTTTATGAGTCTTACTTTTAGTAAAGATATATATATATGTGTGTGTGTGTGTGTGTGTGTGTGGAGCCAAGAGCCTTTATATACAACATGTGTACTGTTTATATACAACAGATGTGTCACAATGTAATCTTAAATGATTTTGTCATTTAAGATCCCATCGGAGCATATTTATACATCTAATAACTTACTTCTACATCTAACAAGCAAATAAAATATTGTAAAATGATAATGATTACAAATATATTTATAAGACATCTAAAATATAACTTTGAATACAATTTTTATAACACATGATTGTGTTTAAGGATACAATAAGAATTTATTCCTTTGCTTAAAGATTTCAAAATAAATACACTTTATAAGGTTGTGTGGCTTAGCTGAAACTATTTCGTATTAGGAAAGGTGTTCCAAAATGTCAGTCAAGAATAAAGCAAGAACTCGTGTAAATAATTACAAAAGAATGAATAGCAAGAATCACAAAAACTCGATATATAATTGTGGTTATTATTATGTGAGTGACAAAAACCTCTAACAGTAATAAATCACAAATAATAGCTTGGAACCTCGACATATCAAATTATTTTTTCCTATTTTATATAAGAAAAAAATTTAAGAAGTGATATATGTATATATATACACAAGTAGTCTTACACCAAATCTCATAAAAAAGTAGGTATATATATTTATATAGGCATCAAAACCAATCACAAACAGATCATCACACATGAAAATAAAGGAGGTCTGTTATTTTGAGTCCATATTGCTTTGTCCATTCATTTTATTGGTGGTGTAAGTTCTTCTAAAATTAAATTATGAAAAGTAACAACAATCACACAAATTATATATAAAAGTGACAATATGCAGACCAAAAATGAGATAGCCCTTACCACGACCTCCCGTCGGCGTAGTAAAGCACAAGAAACCCGAGATGAGATGATCTCGTGTTAGGTAAGAGAAAACTGCGATGAGATGATCCGTGAGAAACAAGCTCCGACCAAGCTTGTGAAGAAGAGAGGCGCTGCTTGGAACCTAGGTTTAGGTTTGTTAGGGAATGATTTTGGGGAAAGGAAACGAGCGCCAAATGATATTTTCCAAGCGGAGGGAACACATTAATGAAAATTATAACCGTCCCATAAAAGTATAAAGAACCAACTTTTTAAGAACGGCTAACAAACCATTCTATAATATTATTAGTGTGTATTATTTGGGACGGGTGATGTCGATCGTCTTATATGATATATTATTTGGGACGGGTGATTCTAGTCGCCCTAATAAATATTTATTAGGGGCGGGTATTGTAACCGTCCCTAATATGCCAGTCCCAATAGAACGTTTTTTTGTAGTACTAGGAAAGAAGTCGTTGAAAATGTGATGAGGCTAAGGCCTTTGTGAAGATGTCATCTTATTAATCCTTATTATGAGTATAAGCAGTTTGAATCAATTTGTATTGAACTTGCTCATGAGCATAGTGACAATCAGCTTCAATGTGCTTTGTGCGTTCATGAAACACTGGAGTGGAGGCAATGTGCATTGCTTCCTGATTGTCATAAAATAGATACATGGGTTGACATTCCTGGAATCATAAATCTGAGAGGAGACCTTTTAACCATATAAGTTCACAAGAAGTGGAAACCATCACCCTATACTCGGCCTCTGCATTTGAGAGAGCAATGACATTTTGTTTCTTGATTTTCCAAGTGACAAGGTTTCCTCTAACAAAAGTACAGAATCATGTGGTAGAGTTTTTGTCTAGATGATTTCCTGCCCAATCAGCATCGATAAAAACCATAATCTGGGTGTGGCCATTTTTCTTCATGGAATTCCTCGACCAATGGAACCCTTGAGATACATAAGAATCCTATTGACAAATTGAAAGTGTTTTAAAGTTAGGGCATGCATGAACTGGCTCACAAGGTTGATTGCATATGTAATGTAAGGTCTTGTAATAGATAGACAAATAATCTTCCAGTCGATCCATTAAGAGTGTCCATTTCATTAATATTATCACCTGTGATGATAATATCATCTACATAGATGAGAAACAATAATCTTCCAGTCGATCCATTACGAACAAAGAGAGATGAATCAACATTGCTTCTTTTGAAGCCATGTGCTTCTAATACTGAGCTTAACTTTACATAAAAGGCACAACGGGATTGTTTCAATCCATAAATTGACTTGTACAGTGTACACACAATGTTAGACTTATTTTCTTGTGGGTGAACAGTAGGTAGTTGCATGTATACTTCTTTTTCCAAGTTCCCATGTAAGAAAGCATTTTTTACATCCATTTAATACAAGAACCACTCTTGATTAACATCAACGGACAGTAGACTCTTGATTAATAGCAACAAATAATAGAATCCTCACATTGTTCATCTTGCCAATTGGAGCGAATGTCTCCTGGTAATCAACTCCAAATGTTTGAGTAAAAAACCTTTGAACCACCAATCTTGCCTAATGTCTTTCAATCGACCCATCTGAGTGAAACTTAATCTTATAAATCCATATATTGCCTATCACATTTTTTCCTTGGGGAAGTTTGACTATACTCTCAGTTTTATTCTCATCCATTGCTTATAGTTATTCTTGCATTGCTTTTCTCTACACAAGTTAGAGATTAGCCTCTTGAAAATTTCTTCGTTGACTCTCATTTGATATCTTACCAAGGAAAACCACATGAAAGGATAATAATTTATTGTAGTTTATGAATTTATTGAATGGATACCCAGTAGTGTTTAAGTCACATACTCTTTCAACCTCAATGGTTGAGGTCGATCACGAATTGGATTTCTTCTGGGTGGAACTAAAATTAAAATAAATTATGAAAATTCAGTTGAGGTAGAGGCATCGTTGGAGCCCACTTGTGCTTCTGAAGCTTCCAGTTCTTTAGCTATCAAGTTATCATCTGCATTGACAGATACATATGTGTTGATAGACACTAAAGGAATACAATCACTACTTGCAACTGGATTTGGTAAGGGAAATAAAAGGAAATTCTCCCTCGAAACATCTCCAACTCTGATGGCTTACAAAATTATGGTTTGGTTTCATCAAACCTGACATCTCTTAAGACAAGTAGGTTTTTATTGTTGGGATTGTAAGATTTTTAGCCCTTTTGAGTAGAAGAATACCCCATGAACACACATTTGACATCCTTAGGATCCAGCTTGTCTCAGTGAAGTGCTTATATATGAACAAAACATGTAGATCCAAAAATCCATAGATGTGAGAAGTCGATTTCTCTACCCTTCATGACATCATAAGGTAATTTAAAATCCAAGACACTGCCAGGTAGCCTGTCTATAAGATAGGTGGCAGTAAGTCCCCCTTGAGACCAAAATATTTTGGAAACATTGTGACACCCCGCCTAATTAATTACCGGGTGACCAGTCCTTAATTAATTAATTTCAGAATATCAAGTTGGTAGATAATGCATCATTGTCGAAAACACAAATTTTAATTTAATAAAAACTAACCACCTGATATTTAAAAAGGTTGGTGTAAAAATTTTATCTTGATATTAATCATCATCATTAAAGGGGAATATTTAATCATCACCATACATCATAATAGCATAAGGAAAGAATTAAGTCAATTTAAATAAAGAACTGGAGCAAACACTTCCAGTCAAAATCCCATACAATAATCCAATAACATGAAATCAAAGTCTAATGATAGAATAAAATAACTCTAAATCTCTGAATACAAAATAGGAGGGACGACAAGTCCGATTGAAGTAAATAACCAATAGATGAGGAGAAATAGACTCAGAATATTCTACTAGCAATGTCATGTAGCTACCACATCAGCTACATCTCGGCAAATGAATGGAATCTCCTAAGTATGGTGTCGCTATGGCCGAACACCTAAAATAATAGAACAAGAAAAGAGATTTGCAAAAAAACAGGTCAGAGCCCGAGTAGAAAATAGTTAAAATATATCAAGTGCCTAAATTGGTTAATTATCACAAATATTATTCATGTTAACTTAGCGTACTCACTTGGGATGCTCACCTCTCATCTAATGTTCACACCTAGCGAGTCTAACTACCCATACTAGTCTCGATACTCTGCCTGACTATATGTCGTATAACCACTATACCGGATACAATATCTAAATAACCCGAAGCCAATATACTTATATTATTTAGGAATAGATTTAAAGATGCTTTAACTCATTCTCATAGCATTCTTAATTCTCAACTGGTGTATATACTTTAATAAAGTAGTGACATGAAACACAGAATAGGAACTCAGTATACATATATAAAATCTCACTATGTATCCATACAAATACAAATATATATATATATACTGCACCATTGGTTAAGAAACCCCTGTTGTTAGGCATACTCGGCTATCTAGTCCCATTGCAACGCTCACGCATAAAGGACAACAGGTTTGTAAGGACATTTTTCTCATGTCCAACATGTTACATTTGTGTATGTCCTACGCTGCTACATTTGGCACGTCACTTCACGATATCACATGACGACCTCAATCCGAATTCCGGGAATTAATCATTCAACAACTCCATCATGTGTCCCACATCTACCTCAACGACTTCACGTTCCACGATTTTAGTCACTTTATGCAAGTGGTACGTAAGCGGAGTCAAAACAGTGAAAGAAGGCAAGATATGAAAGTTCAAGGGCATTTTTGTAATTTTACAGTCACCATATGGAGGTTCGGTAAGAGATCGCCGCAACGAAGACACTGGAAGAAACGGCACCTTAATCCGAGCTACGGTGAAGAAGTTATGGCCCTTGGGAAATGGAGAAATCCCTTAGAAGAATGTTGATTTTTTAAGCTCCAAATGAGCGAAGTTTTGTGAACCGAAGGCCAAACCGGTTCGGGGCGTGAACTGATTCACGGTACACCCGAATCGGTTCGAGGTACCTGACACTGGCAGAATCCCAGAATTTTGAAACTCTTTATTGGTTTCCCTATAAAAGCCAACTTCGGGGGTGTTATTTCATAAGACTTGGAGAGACGATTTTGAGAGTTCTAATTACTCTAGTCTTCATATTTTTGAGTCCCAAAACTCATGTTTTGATTCACACATCCTTGCCAAACCTTTGTGAATCCTTTTTTAACCCAAGAACACAACCTTGTGGAGGAGCCGCCTTTCTTCTTCATTGCTAATTACCTAGAGTTCTAGCGGGAGATTTCAGCCGAGACATCAAAACCGACACATGCGGGTATTTCGTACGTCACCCTATTTCATTGTAATCCGTGTAAGCCATTTTCTTACAAATTATAGTGAAATAAAAGGTTTTGCCCCTTTGGGGGATTTTTCCTGAAATTGTTTGTTTTATCCTGCATGCTTTATTTTATTGGATAAATCATCTAGATGCATGTTTTAGGGTTTAACTAAAATTTGGGATTAATTAAAATTGGATTTTATTTGAGATGTCGCAATATTTCCGTTGTATCGACTCTTCAAATTGGTATCAGAGCGGGTTACGCTAATTTATCGTGTGATCCAGATTTTTTGAAGGGTTTACTTTCTGATACAATTTGTGTACTCACGTTTACAAATTGGTATCAGAGCTTGTTGCACTAAGTTATTGTGTTTTGATCCTGCTTTTTCACAAAAATGGCTTTTGGTGGTTTTGATGATCTTCGGTGTCAAATTGTTGAAAAAATTAATTGGAAAATTCAAACGAACTCTTGTTTTAAATCTTCTGTTGAAAACGAACCGAAGAGGTGTTCTTGTTGTGAGGGTGTTGGTCACACGTTAGATGAGTGTACCACAAATATAAAGAAGAAATTGAATAAACTTGTTTCTTGTGTTTCTACCCTTAGTGATTGTGATTCAAAAGAAGAAGTTTTTTATGCTTCTAGGCGAGAGCTTCCCACCCATGTGATTAGTGATGATAGTGAGGGTGATGGGAGTGAGGATGAAAGTGTAGATGAGCGTAACTTGCAAACTGCTTTCAATGAAATTTATGCTGAATCTTTGAAAATGAAGAAAGAAAATTTGAAATTGAAAGCTCAATTGAAAGAGTGTGCCTTAAAAAATAATGATTTTTTAGTTGACGAACTTAGGGCACATGAGAAAATTTTGAGAGAGAAGCTTGAGTATGTCGAGGGTGAGAGAGATAGTCTTCGTGGTGTGATGGAAGCTATGAAAAAGGAGTTTCTTGAGTTTGAGGATTCTAGACGTTTGCTTGAATCTAGGATAGGTGAACTTGAGGTGAAATTGAAAGATTCAAGTAAGGTAAAATTTAACTTGGAATCTCGTTCAGAAAAACTTGATAAGATTTTAAGCATTGTCGAGATTAAAAATGGTGGGATTGGTTTTGAAAAATATGTTGCACCCATTCCCACACGTGTGAGAAAGCTACCTAGGATTGTGAAGAAAGTGGCACCTAAGTTTGTTAAGAGAGAGCCTCCTAGGATCATTAGGAGAGACCCACCTAGGCAAATTCAGAGAGAGCAACCGAGAAATTTGAGGAGAGGGCCACCTTTAGGTAACACACACCACCCGATTTACTCTTGTACACATTACGGTAGGTGAGGTCATCTTAGGCACTTTTGTTACAAGCTTTTAAATGGACCTAGGAAGGTTAATGAAAGAATAAATTCGATTCCCAAAACCCCCACACTCCGTTACACATCAATTTGGGTTAGAAAATTGGATTTAGAGGCTTATGGTTTATTTGTCCACGATTCCCGTTTGCTTGCACGTGATTCACCCCATGTGAAATCTTTTGGTTGATTGTGTTTGCATGTTTGTCATACACTAGTTGTGGTTTCATGATATATTTTTTCTAGTGTGATGACTTGTACTTTTTGTATAAATTTTTTCTTTTGAAAAATACAAAAAGATTTTATTTTGATAATTTTTTTTGAAAATCCAAAAAGATTTTTGTATTTCGTTTGCACCGTTTATGGATGGACACTTAGGATAACCGAGTCACAACATCATTCCATTTTTTTTCATGTGACTATTTGATAGTGTTTTGAGATAATAGGTCAATTCATCGATGTGCTTTATAATGTTTGGAGTCATTAAGATGTAATTAAGTGTTCCTTCCTACATGTTTGACTCATGATTTCCTTTATTGCACACATGCACGGATTTGCTTGATTATTGTGCTTGTCTTATCACATGTTGGTTGGGTGTTTTCATTTCAATCCTGTCTTTAAAACGAACCAAGCGCGATAAATTTTTATAAGGAAATTGTGCATATTAGAACCATTTTTTGAGTTTGTGTGCTTTATTTGAAAATGGTGAAGGGCTACGAAAGATTATTTTTTATCCTTTGCGATTAAGCCACTGTTTAAATTGGACCTAAAAAATTGAGGAATTTTATTATCCGGGGTCCAAAGAGGTTTAAAAGAGCCCGAAAAATTTAAAGGCAATAAAAAGAAATTCATGCCAATTATAGGCCAATTAGATTTTTGCACTAATTCTCCAATGTTTGAGAATTTAGTTTAACACCTCTAAGAGAAAATATATACGAGGGAGTTTGGATGGATAATTAAAATAGGTTTGCACGTCCTTGAAAGTCTTGAAAATGCGTTAAATAGTTTTGGATGTTATTGGTGTGGAAATCTCTTTGACTTTGATTTGTTGATTTGCATAAGACGATGTCATCTAAATTCAATAATATTTACACCAAGGGATGTTTTTTATGTTCATTCATTAGGAGTAGACATATGCATCGTGCACATATGATTGATTGAGTTGATTTACCTATCGGATGTGTTCACACCCATACATTCCATTTCCATGACTTGGTTGTTTTTATTTAAATCCATGGTGCGATTTTTAGTATCTTATTTTTGAATGAAAAATTTGAAAAATCAAAAATAGTTTGTGAAGATTTTTTGAGTGTCTCTTTGCAAGAGCGCGTTTTCCATCTGATTGATGCCTTTTGTTTTTAATACAATGACACCCCGTCTTTGCTTGTTTGATTTTTTTCTTCTCATTTGTCTATTTGGGGACATCATAAAAAGGGGGAGAAAGAATTATCATTTTATGGGGGAGTTTGAATTTTGGGGGAGTTTTTGAGATTTGACTTATGCTTTTCTCATACATTGGTATGTGTGTTTATCTCATTTCAAACTTGATACATCACTTGGTATTTGCTTTATCTCATGTGTGTAGGTACTACATTGATGATCACTGAATTGCACGCCCTAATGATAAAAGCTTTGAGATTTTTGAAGATTTTAAGAACAAACGAGGAAGACTTATTCATTTGTATCTTTTCAGTTTTGGGTTCATGGGAGGGTAGATTTGTATAGGAAATTTTGTTATTTGATAATTCGGATGTTTTATGTATGTACCGGCATAGACATAGGGGGAGATTTGTAAGGACATTTTTCTCATGTCAACATGTTACATTTGTGTATGTCTTATGCCGCTACATTTGGCACGTCACTTCACGATATCACATGACGACCTCAATCTGAATTTTGGGAATCAAGCATTCAACATCTCCATCATGTGTCCCACATCTGCCTCAACGACTTCACGCTCCACGATTTTAGTCACTTTATGCAAGTGATACGTAAGCGAAGTCAAAACAGTAAAAGAAGGCAAGATAGGAACGTTCAAGGGAATTTTCATAATTTTACAATCACCGTCCGGAGGTCCGGTCAACTGGAAAGTTTAATAGCTCGCCGCAACGAAGACACTGGAAGAAACGTCACCTCAATCCGAGCTACGGTGAAGAAGTTATGGCCCTTGGAAAATGGAGAAATCCCTTAGAAGAATGCCGATTTTTTAAGCCCCAACCAGCGAAGTTTTGTGAGCCGAAGGCCAAACCGGCTCGAGGGGAGCGAAATCCATCATTTCGTTAGAAGGTCGTTGGAATTCTCGTTGGAAGTCTCATTCGAATGACCTGGGCAGACTTCGAACGAGAAGTCAGGTCAGATCCATGTTCTTCGCCAAGTTCAATTTTTCCAACTTTCAATCCTCAATACCAATACAAAACTCATCCCAACTCTAATTTAATGTTTCTAAACTATTTCTAATCACCATAGGACTTCATTAACGAGAATTATAGTACACATTCTTACATGTATCCAAAGGGAATTCATCAATTTCTTAAATCTCTAAAATTCTCATAAAAAGAACCCAGCAGATTTTTATTATTCTAAATCCTTAATTTAACTCATTTTTGAACATAAAACCTTCAGATTTATCAAAATACAAAGGGGAAATTCCTCTACATGCATACCCATCTCCAATTTCTAAGATTCTCCATAAATTAGTCTAATTAAATCTAGTTTTCTTTGCAACAAGTTTATATCATCGAATCTAAATCAACAAGAACAATATTTGCTAAAAGAGGAGCAAGATAAACACTTGCCTTGGAATGGACTTCTGATTCTTGGGTTTAATTTGGTATGTGGTTGATCCTCTCTCTCTCTCTCTCTTTCACGTAGGTTAAAAAATGACAGTAACCTCTAACCCACATAGATTTTAATTTAAAACCTAATTTTCGTCCATTTAATTACTCAAAAATCCCAAAAGACTAAAATACTCCTTCGAGGTGTCATTTTTGGCTTAAATGCCCCGGACTCCAAATATAACACCCGAGTAGTGTTTTCTGACTATATCGACCCTTTCTGACACACTTGCGCACTCAAAATTGCCATCCGAGTTATATAAAAATAATTTACCTTTTTAACCCCTAAATAGATATTAGTGACGCGACTCATACGCGCGTCCCAACTAATTATATCTTAACTGCCTTGTATCTCATCCCCGACCATCTATTACGTTACTCACTATGTAATGTTCAACATAGTTATTACTCAACATGATTTCAACATAATTAATTTCGATAACTATTAACTCTCGTCACGCTAGTAATTATTACCATTAAGTCGGATTAATTATAAATTATATTTTCTCTCTTTAATTAATTAATCCAAATTTCCAAAATTTCATAATAACATAATTGTGCGTAAAAATACGGGGTATTACAAACATTCATTTGAAACATAAGGGCTCTAGTTTTTTCAAGTAGATCCCTTTCTTTTGCTCAGTTATCCCATTTTATTAGGGTGTACCTACACAACTTGGTTGATGTATTATGCCATGTTGCTCCGGTATTATGAAATGATATTATTGGACATGTATTCAGTAATTTGAGATGAGAACTGATTTATGACAATATTATGGAAATCGTTGAAAATAGACTCTACTTCACTTTTGAATTTCAACATATACAACCACGTGATTCTAGAGAAATTATCAACAAAAATAAAAAAAAATACTTGTAACCATCAAAGGATTCTAGTGGTGTTGGACCCCAAACACTAGGGTTTATAATTTCAAAAGGTTTACTAGCTGTTGACATGCAATGAAAAGGAAGTCTGGTAAATTTTTACAAGTGACAAGTTTCACAGTTGAGATAAGTTTTACATAAACTGGGTAACAAAATGGACAAGACAGGTTCAGATGGATGTGCTAAACATTGGTGCCATAAATGATGGTCTTGAGGTAGACTGTAACTAAATTGAAACCATTTTGGAACATCAAAATCCTTTGGCAGATAATACAATCCATTTAGGTAGAAACCCTCATCAATCATCTTCTTGGTGACTAGATCATGAAAGGCAACCTTGTGAGGAGAGAAGATTGCAAGAAAGTTTAGACAGTTTGTAATTCTTCCAACAGATAACAGTTGAAAGGGAAAAGATGGAACATATAAAGTTGTGGACTCAAACACATTTTTAGATAATATTTATCTTTCATCTAACTAGAACTGGAACACCTCTACCGTTAGCAACAGATACTATGATAGTTTGGATAATGTCAAAAAATCATATAATTTTGTGATCTGATTTGTCATGTGATCATTGGAACCTCAATCTATAATCCAAAAATTATGCATGAGACTGACATTAAGAGAAATTACAAAAAGCATTCAAAATACCTAGAATTTATTCATGAGATACACCTTCGGTTTCTGCTAAGAACCCAACAAATTTATCAAGAAGTACAGTCGAATTGTCATTATTCCCACAAGCATCAATCATCCCTTTATTTTCAGTACCTCATTTCTTCTCTTGTTGGAAATAGGTTGCAAACTCATTAATTAAGGCGGATGGATTTGAAGTGAAGTTCAATAACTCATCTGTAGAAATAGCAGTTGCATGGTTTACTTTGTGATTATGATTTTGATGACCCTTCTGGGAACCCTTGTAATATTTTGAAAACTTATGGTCTTTTTCACACTTTGGTTTTAACTCGGGATGTAGAATCCAACATCGATCTTTCACATGCCCAACAGAGTTAAAATATGTGCATTCCATGTCTAGTCTCTTTCCCTTATACACCATTTCTTCAAAGTGCTTGTGGTTGGTCACAAAAGCTCTAGCTTTATAGGCACTAGCCCTTGTCTCCATATTCATGACCTTTCTATGAAATTATTCCCGCTGAATAGTGGAACATACATTAACAAATAATGGAAGCTCAGTGCTCATTAAGATATGACTACGAAGGTCCTCATATTTAGAACCTAAGCTTGCCAATAGTTGAAATATCTTATCCTCTTCAACTATTTTTAACTACAGGGCTGCATCAGTAATGAGTGGTCGATACATATCAAGCTCGTTCCACCTGCTCTCTATGCTACCAAGGTGTTGAACAAAGGGTTTTCCTTTTTGTTGGAGACTAGTAATGTCCCTCTTAAGATGAAAGACTTTAATCGAGTTGTTTTGATTGCCATACATTTATTGAACTGCATCATATGAAGATGACAAGATGACTCAGAGTGTAAGGAAAAAATTTCAAATAGTGTCAATTTGTATGTATTGGCATTATTCCGGACAAAAACCACTTTGAGTCATAGGATATTCATTATGTGTCGTGATTCCCTTAAGCCTATGACGTTGTGTTGAAGACGAAATGGCCAAGCTTCAAAGATAGATTATACCGTATTTTTTGTGCATGTTTCACGTCTTCACATGGATTTTTGAGATTCTCTCAGGTATGAATACATAATGGTTTTTGGTTCTCAAAATTTTTAAAGGATGTTATTTTATTTAAAAATGATTTTAAAATATTTTTTCTGAGTTAAATTGTGTTTACAGTCGTAAGAACTTATCCTTGCTTTTATCATGGTTTAAACGATTATTTATTTCGTTCAAACGACATTGTCCTATCGTTCAAACAACATAGCACTCTCGTTCAAATTAGATTTTTATATGGTTCAAACAATTGGTTGATTTCGTTCGAACAACGCGCCACCTCAAAAATTGTGTTTTATTATTTAAGGCGTCACTGAACAGAAAGAAATACATTTTCTGCAAATGGTTTCCAAAGTTTTCCCAATAAAATCATCCTACCTTGCTTCAAGATCCGAATTTACATATACCATATGTCATAGAGAACTTGTGTTTGCACCATAATTTTTTTTCTTCCTTATTTAATAAACTGGTTTCGTGCGGTGGACTCCGTACTTGCTGATTAACGGTTAATGTGGCTTTATCGGTGGATACCGACGTATGTGTGAACTCATGTGTTGTGGACCTTGCGTAGGTGCACTCCTATGTTGCACTGTGAAGGACCGGTATAAGAGAAGAAGGGGCGTCAAGGCTTGTGTGGATCGAGTCGTGAGTAAGACTGTATTCTTCCTTTGTAATTTTTGTATCGTAGTGATTGTCTGGCATGGGCCATCTGAGGTTTTTTCCCTTAATAGTTTCCTTATACATCAGCGTGTTTTGTGAACTTTCTTCACTTTATCTACTTAATCTCACTATATGCATGTTTAGGGTTAAGGTGATAAAATTGGGATAATTAAAATTTAGTTCACATAAATGGTGCACAATAAAATTGAGAAAAGTTTGAAAAAATTGTCTTTGCCTAAAGCACGTACACATAAGGGACCCCTACAAATTGGTATCAGAGATAGAACACTAGGTTGTCATGTGAGTGATCCCGTGTGTCTCTAGGTATGAATTTCGGAATGTTTGATGGCTTTAGAACACCTATGTTCGATGGGTTGAACTATGATAATGTGACACCCCGCCTAATTAAATATCGGGTGATTAGTCTTACATTAAATTAAAATTAAAGTGAACAGTTGGTTCATTCTTAGCATCACTGTCGCAAAATAAAATTTCCTAATTGAACACCCTAAATAATTAAGCTAAGTGTCAAAATAATTTAAAGTCTTATTCCCATTTTTAGATTATAACTTGAAAACCTTTTTAAATAATCATCAGTCTAAGAATCACATAAGTGCTACGGATATCAATCAATACGAAAGAATTAATCCATCTAGATTAAATAAACCAAATCAACTAACCATACATGAAACCATCCTGACAAGAGTTAACTCCGAAGGAGTACTAAATACTGAAAATTCAAATAAACATAGATCTCTGATATATTCAAACTGAATAGGGAAACGGGTGACACATGCCGTAACTATGAAGAACTAAAACTATAATTTGAATCAATGAAGAGGTTGTCTAAAACAAAGGCCTGCAACTCCCACATAAGCTGCAGCACGTCCAATCCAAAGATCCTATGCATGATGCCCCTGTGGCTGGGCACCTGAAATACATATACATATAGATACAAGAGAGAGAGAAAGACAAGAAACGGGTATGAGCCCGAGCGTAAAACAGTTTTAAAAATATTTTAGCAAGTATTTAAAATGCTTACCGGATAATGCAACAACCATGTTAGTATGCGACACTCTCTTGAGAATTCTCACCTCTCATCTAGTGTGCCCGCCTACTGTACTATTAAATCTGATAAGTCTCTCTAACTTATTCCCATGAAGTTTTATCTCGGAAAGTACTAAGGCCATGATATTTAGTTTTAGAAAATTTATCTCTTCCATTTTCTTACGTTACTTAGAACCATTTAGTTACCGTTACAAAATTCATGAACACTTGTCATAAAGCTGGAGCATTTATTAACTACTTATACACTCAGTACAAAGTTTCCATACATATCAGTATATATATATATATTAGTCACTCATATAATATATATATATATATATATATATATACTATCGTCACCCCATATAAAATCTATGGTGTTGGCATACTCTGTTATCAAGTCCCCATATCACTCAAACTAAGGGAAATACTAGTTCGGAATAACTCTCGAACTGTATTAACACACTACACAAATAAATGGAGGCGAAGCATAGTTCCAGGTCCTAAGAGGTCAGCACATACTCTCCCGTCTCTTAGAACACCTGACTATCATTCTCAGATATCCTGTCTCGAGGATAATATCTTCTCGGGTACGAGTCAATATCCCCCATAAAGGTCCAATCGAGATAAGACTGTCCCGGCGCAGAAACCTCCGTGATAGCAAGTAGCCCGGGTATGATTTTCACACAGATACATAATATAATCACAGTCACACAGTCATATATAGAAATATTCACATTTTCTAAATTAGGTGCGCCCACAACCCATAATTATAATTATCCGTTCTTAGCACAAATTACTGTGACACCCCGCCTAATTAAATACCGGGAGATCACTCCTTTATTAAATTAAATCAAGGTAAACAGTTGGTTCATTCTCAGCATCACTGTCGATAAAAATAAATTTTCCAATTTAACACCCTAAATAATTAAGCTAAGTGTCAAAACCATTTTCATACATAACTTTCCAAATTTTATTTAAAGAAAAAGATTTATTTATTTACAAACAACATTTCTACAATTAAGAATCACACCACAATAAACCTGGAACACAATCCAATTAATTTAAAACATTCGTAAATCGAATGTCAACATGCGAAATGTAAAGTAACACAATACAAACTGAATAAATCCCATA
This sequence comes from Sambucus nigra, assembly GCA_949130495.1. NCBI lineage: Eukaryota > Viridiplantae > Streptophyta > Magnoliopsida > Dipsacales > Adoxaceae > Sambucus > Sambucus nigra. The sequence continues at coordinate 419,904,495 of OX422223.1, forward strand.
GTAACAATACTAGAAATAACTGAAGTACAAATGTCCCAATAACAATGAAATAATGGAAAGGGCGACACATGCCCAATAAATGAGAATGCTAGAAGTGGAGTCAATAAAGGAAGCCGTCTACGCTAGTGACCTGCAACTCCCACGTAAGCTGCAGCACGTTCCTTTCAAGGGATCCTAAGCAAGACGCCCCTGTGGCTGGGCACCTGAAATATATACATATATATACAAGAGAGAGAGAGAAAAAGAAACGGGTTAGAGCCCGAAAGTGTGTTTGATTTAAAATACATTTAGCAAGTATTTAAATTGATACAGGCCAATGCAACAACATATTAGGGCGACACTCTCTTAGGAAAACCTCACCTCTCTTCTAATGTGCACACCTATCGCACTAACCTTCCCAACGGTTTGTCTTATCATTTATCACACTAATCTTCCCAATGATTTATCTTATCTTAGATTACTCGTAAGATTTACAATTCAACGATTCCATTTTCGAAAGGATGTTCCAATTAGTAACCAAAGTTCTCCATTTTAACTTTATAAAATCAATAGAGTTTTCCAGGGACATATTATACTTTCTCAAAACAAGTAGTTATAATTTGAGTCAACAACCATGTCCTACTTATCAAATCACAGTAGGCAGTTTCAAATTTTCAAATCTCATATATATATTAACTACTTGTATAATATATATAAATAACAGCACCCCACATAAAACTATGGTGCGTGCATACTCTACTATCCAAAGCCCCATATCACTCATATTAAGGGGAATACATTCGGAATCACTCTCGAATTGTATTAACAGACATACACAAACAATATTGAGGCGAAGTATAGATTCCAAGTCTCTAAGAGGGTGGCACATGCCTGCGTCTCTTAGGACCGTCTGAACTATCACATCGATAGCCTGTACCAAGGATATCTATCTTCTAGGGTACAAGTCAATATCCCCCATAAAGGTCCCATCGAGATAAGACTGTCCCAGCGCGGAAACCTCAGGGATAGCAAGTAGCGTGGGCATGATTTTCACATGTATATAATATATGTACACACAATCATATAAATACATCACTTTATCATATTAATATAGGTTCCTCTCGTCACCCATTATCACAACATTTATCCTTAATTTCACATTATTAGTATTACGTATAAGGTTTCATCTCTAACCTTAACTCGAAGGATTTTCTCACTTATTACGTGACACTCGTGGACTTTATCCTTCCAAGTAGAAAATTCAGTAGGTATACCTCTATTCACTATCGTAACTATTCGCCGTAATCTCTCACTTGGAATACGTAGTTTCATCGTTTATTATATAATTATCCCAAAAGTAAAATTCTCGTCTCATAATAAAGTTCCCAACACTTATTCATATGTCTTACTGGTCTTTCCTATCTCCCAAAACATTTTATAAAGAACATCCAAGAATTATTTCACGATAAATTTAATTTAACTAATTAAACAAGGGAAATGGGAGTCTGCCAGGAGTGGTCGATCGATCGAGGTCTGGGGCTCAATCGATCGAACCTTCGATCGATCGAAGCTCTAGGCTCGATCGATCGATCAAGCAGGTATTTCGATTCCTGCAAAATTGCAGTTACGGGTTCTACCTTCATCCAAAACCATGTTTTTCCATTCTAAACGTCCCAAAAATCCTACTACTAACATTATATCAATATACCAGATGTTTTCAACGTAAAGCATGTGTATATCTAACATTAAACATGGATAATTAACCCAAAATCTCATCTAATCATCAAGAACCCTAGAGTTTTTTTTAATCATGGTTCTAATCTGTTTTTACCAGAATTTCCTTCTAATATATCATCAAAATTTCGTGGGTTATATTCCTCTACATGGCAAGGATTCCAGAATTTTCATATAAATCAATACTACATGCATTTTCCTAACACAAATTGGGTTTTCTTCCATATTTTTCATCTCTAATCATTCCTAAACTAATATGAAGATTGCACTAACGAAAATACGCAAGATAAATACTTGCCTGGGGTTTTCGACGTTCTGATTCGCAGATGATTTTGGTGTGGTTGCATAGCCCGTTGCGCGATCTACGCGGTGGTGGTGGTTGTGGTGCAAACGGATGACTTTTGGGGCCTTGGATTGCCTTGGAGCTTTCTCCTTTCCTCTCCTATGGACGTCACTTGTATTTTTGTTTTCTAACCCTAGCTGACTAACCTAAATGGCTGATAAAGGTTGCTGAATTTCGTGGGTTTAATTACCCAAAAAGGTGAAATGACTAAATTGCCCTCCCGGGGTACCAATTAGGCCTAAAAACGCCCCGAGACCCAAACTAAACCCCCGGGTACACTTTTCTGACTATCTAGACCCTTCCGGACGCGTTGGCGCACTCAAAACGACCATACAAACAACTTATAAAATATTCACTTTTTATTTAACAAAATTAGTCACGACGTGACACGGGCACGTCCCGACTTAAATTTCCGAAATTGTCATTTAATTCACTCATGACATTCAATATAACCAATATAATATATTACTTTGCTCATTAGTAATATTCAACCAATTTCCCATAATTACTAACTCTCGTCACGTTAATAATTATAACATAATTAATTTCTGATTTTTTATTAAATAGTTCACTCACATTAAATTTAATAAATCCCCAAATTAATCTAGTATAAAAATACGGGGTATTACATACTTCCCCCCTAATAACGGAATTTCATCGCGAAATTCGGAAAATAAGGCATACCTGGTAAAAACAACTCTGGATATCTTTCGCGCATATCTGCCTCGCGTTCCCAAGTGGATTCCTCCACATTATGATGCTCCCACTGGACCCGCACAAGTGGGACTATCTTCGACCTCAATATCCTCTCACTATAGTCTAGGATAGCCACCGGTTTCTCCTCGTAAGAGCTATCAAGCTGCAAGTCGATCTCATCTATCGCAATGTGAGTATGGGCCATATCATCCCGAAGATATCGTCTCAACGACGAGATGTGGAATACATCGTGGATGCGATGTAAATGTTCTGGCAGTCCCGGCCTGTATGCAACCGGCCCAATCCTCTCGATGATGGGAAATGGTCCCACATACCTCGGAGCCAACTTCCCCTTCTTCCCGAACCTCATCACTCCCTTCATAGGAGATAAACGCAATAACACTTGGTCCCCCACACTAAACTCCCGGAAGAACCGTTTCGCATCGGCGTAGCTCTTTTGCCTGTCCTGGGCTATCCGAATGCAACTCCTGATCATCTCAATCCTCGCGGAGGTCTCCTGAATCACCTCTGGTCCTAGCAACTTGTTATCCCCCACTTCGAGCCAACAAGCTAGGGAATGACAAGGCCTGTCGTACAAAGCCTCAAATGGAGCCATACCAATCGTAAACTGATAAGAGTTATTATAAGCAAACTCTACCAGTGGAAGATGCGGCTCCCAACCACCTCCAAAATCGAGAACACTTATGCGTAGCATATCCTCTAACATCTGATTAGTACGCTCTGTCTGTCCATCTGTCTGTGGGTGGTAAGCTGAACTCAACCTCAACTCAGTACCCATAGCCTCCTGAAAGCTTTCCCAAAAACGTGACACGAAAATCTTGTCCCTATCTGACACAATATTTAGGGGCACCCCGTGTAATCTGACAATCTCCGCGATGAACAACTGAGCATACTGACCTGTGGTATAATCTGTCTGCACCGGCAGAAAATGAGTCACCTTGGTCAAACGGTCTACAATCACCCAGATAGGATCGTGGCCCCGCTGTGATGTAGGCAACCCTGTAATAAAATCCATGGAAATACTCTCCCACTTCCACGCGGGTACTTCCAATGGCTGAAGCAATCCTGACGGTTTCTGGTGGTCCACCTTCACCAGTTGGCAGGTAGAACACTTGGACACGAACTCGGCGATGTCCTTCTTCATCCCACTCCACCAGTATTGTCGCCTCATATCCTGGTACATCTTATCGCCTCCCGGATGTACTGCAAATCGGGACCCATGAGAATGAGTCATCACTGCATGACGTAACTCTGCTCCCTCTGGAACCACCAATCTCCCATTAAACCTCAAACCCCCATCAGAACTAACAGAATAAGACTCAGCACCCTCGGCTAAAAGTCGTACAATCTGCTCCTGGCAAAACGGGTCTGTGGTCTGTGCCTGTATCACCCTCGTAACAATCTCGGGTGTGACTGACATCACGAATATGAAAGAACGTGCTACTGTGTCCTGGTGACCCAACTCCTTCCACTTTGCTTTCCAGACATCCGCTACCTCGTCTACCGGTCTACGACTCAATGCATCAGCAACTACGTTGGCCTTTCCCGGATGATACTGTATATCGAACTGGTAGTCCTTCACAAACTCTAGCCATCTGCACTGACGCATATTCAGCTCTCGCTGAGTGAACAGATACTGCAATGACTTGTGGTCTGTGAACAAACGGAATTTCTCACCCAATAAGTAGTACCTCCATATCCTCAATGCAAAGACGACCGCTGCTAACTCCAAGTCGTGGGTGGGGTAATTCTTCTCATGCGGCTTAAGCTTGTGGGAAGCAAAAGCTATAGCCTTCTCCTCCTGCTGGAGTACTCCTCCAAGTCCCCGTAAAGACGCATCAGTGTAAACCAGGTACTCCACACCCGGTTTCGGTAAAGCAAGGACTGGCGCTGAAGTAAGCTTGTCTTTCACCTCGTCGAAAGCCAATTAACAAGCGTCATCCCAAACATATGGTACCCCTTTGCGAGTCAGATTGGTCAATGGACCCGCTATTTTGGAGAATCCCCGAATGAATCTCCTGTAGTAACCGGCTAACCCTAAGAAACTGCGCACTTCCATCGGTGTCGTGGGCTGTCCCCACTCCCTCACCGCTGACACTTTACTCGGGTCAACTGCTATCCCCTGCTCAGAAACAACATGGCCCAAGAACTGTACTCCTCGCAACCAGAATCCACACTTCTCGTACTTAGCATACAACTGATGCTCACGTAGAGTCTGAAGAACCTGCCTCAAGTGCTCGGCATGCTCCTCCTCTGAGTGTGAATATATCAAGATGTCATCTATGAAGATGATGACAAACTGATCCAAGAACTCTCTGAATACTCGGTTCATCAAGTCCATGAAAACGGCTGGAGCATTTGTGAGTCCGAACGGCATCACCCTGAACTCATAGGACCCATATCTCGACAAGAAGGCAGTCTTTGAAACATCCTGCTCTCTAATACGTAACTGATGGTACTCCGACCTCAGATCTATCTTCGAAAAGAAAGTTGCTCCCCTCAACTGGTCGGACAGATCATCGATTCGAGGCAACGGGTACTTATTCCGTATCGTGACCTTGTTCAGCTCCCGGTAGTCCACACACAATCTCAGTGAACCATCTCTCTTTTTCACAAACAATACTGGAGCGCCCCAAGGTGAGGTACTCCTACGAATAAAGCCCTGACCTAACAGCTGCTCTATTTGATTTTGTAGCTCTCGCATCTCTGCCGGAGCCATGCGGTACGGTGCGCGTGCTATAGGTCTCATATCTAGCAATAAATCTATAACAAAGTCTATCTCACGACTGGGGGGTAGGCCTGGTATTTCCTGAAACACATCGGAATACTCCCTGACAACTGGGATCGAATCCAAGGGAATCACAACCTCCTTAGAGGTATCCTCCTCTATGTAATACAAATGAGCGGTCGAACCTCCCTCTGGGCGAGGCATCGCCACTACAAACATCTCTTGCCCCGGAATGGCAAAAACAATGCTCCCACCGAAGCAATCAATCATGGCTCTATAAGCTGCGAGCCAATCCACACCAATAATTTCATCATTCTCGTGCATGTCTAAAACTAACATGACTGCAGGTAATACCAAGCTACCAATCTCTGCCCCCACTCCCCGGCATATAAAGAAAATAAGGGACCCACTCCCCAAATGGTGAGTCTACACACGTCACTGTGCTCTCTGCTGTGGCTAACAACCTTAAGGCTTTCGCAAAATAGGTAGCTTATAAAATAGTGCGTTGCACCAGTATCAAACAAATCTCAACTCATAGTAACATGGATAGAAAACATACCCTCAATCGCGGGTGGTGCCTGCGGGGCTGCTGCCTGTGGGAAATTATAGACACGTCCGCCCTGTAGCTTTCTCTGCTGAACTGAGGCTGTTGGAAAGGGTGGCGGAGTTGGCTTCTGGGGTTCATTATTAGCACATTCCTGCCGTGGGGCCCTATTTTTCTCTGGACAATCCTGACGCCTATGGCCATTCCTGCCACATTGGAAGCACCTCCCTCGAAACTGCTTCCCTTCCTTACGGTATTGACTAGTCTCGCTTTTTCCCTGGTCTTGCTGGCCTTGAGGGGAAATCTGCGAAAAAGCTATGTCAGGGCGAGGACAATCCATCCACTTGTGACCCGATTGTACACATTTATAGCAGAGTTTCGAAATTCTTTGCCGGTCATGTTGTAGTTTATCCCCAGTCTGATTCGGACAAGATTTACGTTTGTGGTCCTCCATTCCACAACCGAAACACCTCTTGGTGATTTCATTCTGAACCTGGCTTCGTTGTCCCTGACACTTTTGTCCCTGTACATAAATCTCGTTACTACTGGAACTGACTCGATCTTGATTGTTTTGTTGTCGCAGATTCGGTGCCTTTGCACAATTCTCAACGTCAGTCTCATGCATTTGGTTAACCTCTCTAGGTCTTTTGCCTCCTTTAAGTTGTAAGCTGCGTTCTTGGTATTGTAGAACTGCTGTGGTAACTGCTTGTGCCACGATACCTGCTAACTCGGCGGTTGATATTCTCCCTGGGATACCTGAGGTGTGAGTCGATCTTGCTCGATGACTCCCTTAACCCTCTTAGCTAGTTCATCTTGACGATCCATCTGAAAATTTGAGTAAATTTGGATGATTTCATCATTCAAATAAACAAATAGCAGAAGTACGAATTTCCAATGTATAGAGATAAACACAACGTTCCTAGTATTAGGGCTCTATATCAAAGAAAGCAACGCTGAAAGCATAATAAGCCGCACAAATCCTAAAGGACACTAGAACCTGATGCTCTGATACCACCTGTGACACCCCGCCTAATTAAATACCGGGAGATCACTCCTTTATTAAATTAAATCAAGGTAAACAGTTGGTTCATTCTCAGCATCACTGTCGATAAAAATAAATTTTCCAATTTAACACCCTAAATAATTAAGCTAAGTGTCAAAACCATTTTCATACATAACTTTCCAAATTTTATTTAAAGAAAAAGATTTATTTATTTAAAAACAACATTTCTACAATTAAGATTCACACCACAATAAACCTGGAACACAATCCAATTAATTTAAAACATTCGTAAATCGAATGTCAACATGCGAAATGTAAAGTAACACAATACAAACTGAATAAATCCCATAGTAACAATACTAGAAATAACTGAAGTACAAATGTTCCAATAACAATGAAATAATGGAAAGGGCGACACATGCCCAATAAATGAGAATGCTAGAAGTGGAGTCAATAAAGGAAGCCGTCTACGCAAGTGACCTGCAACTCCCACGTAAGCTGCAGCACGTTCCTTTCAAGGGATCCTAAGCAAGACGCCCCTGTGGCTGGGCACCTGAAATATATACATATATATACAAGAGAGAGAGAGAAAAAGAAACGGGTCAGAGCCCGAAAGTGTGTTTGATTTAAAATACATTTAGCAAGTATTTAAATTGATACAGGCCAATGCAACAACATATTAGGGCGACACTCTCTTGAGAAAATCTCACCTCTCTTCTAATGTGCACACCTATCGCACTAACCTTCCCAACGGTTTGTCTTATCATTTATCACACTAATCTTCCCAATGATTTAACTTATCTTAGATTACTCGTAAGATTTACAATTCAACGATTCCATTTTCGAAAGGATGTTCCAATTAGTAACCAAAGTTCTCCATTTTAACTTTATAAAATCAATAGAGTTTTCCAGTGACATATTATACTTTCTCAAAACAAGTAGTTATAATTTGAGTCAACAACCATGTCCTACTTATCAAATCACAGTAGGCAGTTTCAAATTTTCAAATCTCATATATATATTAACTACTCGTATAATATATATAAATAACAGCACCCCACATAAAACTATGGTGCGTGCATACTCTACTATCCAAAGCCCCATATCACTCATATTAAGGGGAATACATTCGGAATCACTCTCGAATTGTATTAACAGACATACACAAACAATATTGAGGCGAAGTATAGATTCCAAGTCTCTAAGAGGGTGGCACATGCCTGCGTCTCTTAGGACCGTCTGAACTATCTCATCGATAGCCTGTACCAAGGATATCTATCTTCTAGGGTACAAGTCAATATCCCCCATAAAGGTCCCATCGAGATAAGACTGTCCCAGCGCGGAAACCTCAGGGATAGCAAGTAGCGTGGGTATGATTTTCACATGTATATAATATATGTACACACAATCATATAAATACATCACTCTATCATATTAATATAGGTTCCTCTCGTCACCCATTATCACAACATTTATCCTTAATTTCACATTATTAGTATTGCGTATAAGGTTTCATCTCTAACCTTAACTCGAAGGGTTTTCTCACTTATTACGTGACACTCGTGGATTTTATCCTTCCAAGTAGAAAATTCAGTAGGTATGCCTCTATTCACTATCGTAACTATTCGCCGTAATCTCTCACTTGGAATACGTAGTTTCATCGTTTATTATATAATTATCCCAAAAGTAAAATTCTCGTCTCATAATAAAGTTCCCAACACTTATTCATATGTCTTACTGGTCTTTCCTATCTCCCAAAACATTTTATAAAGAACATCCAAGAATTATTTCACGATAAATTTAATTTAACTAATTAAACAAGGGAAATGGGAGTCTTCCAGGAGTGGTCGATCGATCGAGGTCTGGGGCTCAATCGATCGAACCTTCGATCGATCGAAGCTCTAGGCTCGATCGATCGATCAAGCAGGTATTTCGATTCCTGCAAAATTGCAGTTATGGGTTCTACCTTCATCCAAAACCATGTTTTTCCATTCTAAACGTCCCAAAAATCCTACTACTAACATTATATCAATATACCAGATGTTTTCAACGTAAAGCATGTGTATATCTAACATTAAACATGGATAATTAACCCAAAATCTCATCTAATCATCAAGAACCCTAGAGTTTTTTTTAATCATGGTTCTAATCTGTTTTTACCAGAATTTCCTTCTAATATATCATCAAAATTTCGTGGGTTATATTCCTCTACATGGCAAGGATTCCAGAATTTTCATATAAATCAATACTACATGCATTTTCCTAACACAAATTGGGTTTTCTTCCATATTTTTCATCTCTAATCATTCCTAAACTAATATGAAGATTGCACTAACGAAAATACGCAAGATAAATACTTGCCTGGGGTTTTCGACGTTCTGATTCGCAGATGATTTTGGTGTGGTTGCATAGCCCGTTGCGCGATCTACGCGGTGGTGGTGGTTGTGGTGCAAACGGATGACTTTTGGGGCCTTGGATTGCCTTGGAGCTTTCTCCTTTCCTCTCCTATGGACGTCACTTGTATTTTTGTTTTCTAACCCTAGCTGACTAACCTAAATGGCTGATATAGGTTGCTGAATTTCGTGGGTTTAATTACCCAAAAAGGTGAAATGACTAAATTGCCCTCCCGGGGTACCAATTAGGCCTAAAAACGCCCCGAGACCCAAACTAAACCCCCGGGTACACTTTTCTGACTATCTCGACCCTTACGGACGCGTTGGCGCACTCAAAATCACCATACAAACAACTTATAAAATATTCACTTTTTATTTAACAAAATTAGTCACGACGTGACATAGGCACGTCCCGACTTAAATTTCCGAAATTGTCATTTAATTCACTCATGACATTCAATATAACCAATATAATATATTACTTTGCTCATTAGTAATATTCAACCAATTTCCCATAATTACTAACTCTCGTCACGTTAATAATTATAACATAATTAATTTCCGGATTTTTATTATATAGTTCACTCACATTAAATTTAATAAATCCCCAAATTAATATAGTATAAAAATACGGGGTATTACAATTACTCAATTATCTCGCATAACGGATTCGTCTCTTTTATTCTCATTTATAATAATTTCATACATACTTCTCATTTCTCGAAGTACTCTATCTCGTAAAGTATAATTTCAGTAGGTATACTCTCACTTACCTTCTGGTCTAAATCCTTGACGAGTCTCAATTCTTTTAGTAAACTTACGCATAATTTCCTAGGTAATTAATAACTCCCCGTTAACCCACAATTTCATACCACATTAATTTTCATTCAACGGAGTCTACCTAAACCCTTATGGTCCCCTTCGTAACCCATTATACTCTATTAATAGTAATCAATGGTTCCTACGCATTTTAACCGGATTAAACAAAAGAGGGGCAAAATATGCAGTTTTTCAGGAATCGAACGAGGAAAGGGGGTCGATTGATCGATCATCGATCGATCGATGTTCTTGGGTCGATCGATCGATCAAGCAGTTCTTACCCAGAAACTGCCATTTAAACCTACGGGTTTCATCTTCCAAATTTCTCCAAAATCCCATTATCGATTCACAACCTCCCAAACAGAATTACTACTAGTTCTCTATACATATATGCATGATTTCCTACGTAAAACATGTTCACATTCATCAACGGGATTGTATTAAAGGGTCAATTTGCCTTAATTATCAAGAACCCTAATTTTTCATTAAACTTCCATTGTTCTAATTCTTTTCCCAGATTTCTCTCTTCTAAATTATTCAAATTTCGTGGGTAGTCCTCTACATATGATTGAAATTCCAGAATATATTTATTTTCTCTACAACATGTGATTGGGTTCTCTAAATCATTAAATTCTTCCATGAGACATGTTCTAAACAACCCTAGACTAACATGATTGAAACATTAACTAAAAATAAAGAAAGATAGATACTTTTCTGGGATTTTAGTTTCTAATTTCTGGACGAAAGAGGTATGGTTTCATTCATTGTCATGCGATCTACATTTTGGTGGTGGTGGTGGTGGCGGTGCAAACGGGTGAGTCTTTGGCCTTGAGTTGCTTGGAAAGCTCTCCAACTTGTTCTCTAATGGTCGTTCTTTGATTTTGTGTTTGTTAACCCTAGAAGGCAAATCCTAAAGGCTGATATATCCTTAGGAAATTCGTGGGTTTAATTACCCAAAATTGTCAAATGTCTATCACACCCTCCTGGGATGCCAATTAGTCCTAAAAATGCCCCGAGACTCAAATTAAACCCCCGGGTACATTATTTTGACTATCTCGATCCTTTCGGACACATTGGCGCACTCTAAATGACCATACGAGTGACTTATAATTTATTCACTTTAATAATAATAATTTAGTCCTGACACGACACAGGCGCCTCCCGAATTAAATTTCCCTAATTGCCATTTTATTCACTCGTGACAATTTTAATAAAATAAATCCCATATATTACTTTACTCGTCTAGTAATATTCAACAAATTATCAATAATTCCTAACTCACGTCACGCTAGTAAATATTTAAAATAAAATTCTGGATTAATATTAAATTAATATCTTAATTAAATTTAATAAATCCCCAAATTTAAAAGCCATAGAAATACGGGGTATTACATACTTTCCCCCTAATAACGGAATTTTGTCCCGAAATTCAGAAAATAAGGTATGCCTGGTAAACATAGATCTGGATACTTTATCAATGCTCAAAACTGACTTAAGGGTAAGGCGAATTTCTATAGTCCCCCGCCTCACAATAAGCTTATTTAACACTCTCAATACTAACAGTTATAGAGTCATACCTTAATAACGGCACTTCACATTGTGCTCCAATCCGTTGCGATTCGCATAAGACGAGCCTACACATCATTGGCCCCCATCATCTCAATATTATTGGGAGGCCGCACCTCACTACGTAACAATCACTTGAATTTATCTAACCACAAAACTCTCTTTTATAGAGAAACCATACGAACATTTGATCACTCTTATCAGTTCTTCGAATCTCAATTTTCGGCGAGGTAACTCTTACGACATTCCGAAGTCACCTAAAATAGCCGTGGTAATTCCACCACAATCATCACTCTCTAACTCGGCCGATCAAAAATTCTTATTATCCACTCACCTCTAAACATCCAGAGGGAGAATCGTTAAGATTTTTCCACACAAAATTTCAATAAGAAGTTTGTCCATAATAAACAGTTATGAGTGCTTCCACGAAACTCTATTGTACTAAACGTCACTTGCTAGATACATCCGTTGTGGAAATGAAATGACCACCATGAATTTAAAATTACTTACACTGTTCCACTAATCTTTAATCACCTCGCCTACTCCCCGGTTATGGGCGATACATCCTACTTCCAAAACGTAATGTTATCCCCGTTGCTTCCTAAAATCCCATTTTAAAGGTGGGATTCAAAAATATCATCCTAATTCAGAAAAATACCGTGTAGGACTACGTACCGGTGCAATCCTTCCTTTCAAAGGAAGACTAGGGCACACTAGTTAATATTGTAAATCATCCCAAAGGAATGTCAATCACTTCCTTCTTGGGCATCTTGTTCCACACGTTCGAAGGAACTCTTGATCTTACCTTGAGGTTGGCAACTCCTCCAAGAAACTTTACCGACTTTATCGGCCTCTTCCAATATAGGAATTTTCGATAGCCACAAAATTCTCTAGTTGATCCTCTTGTTCCAACAGATTTCTATCTATGAGTGGTGCATGCGGAGACCACTCACTATGTCCCGCTCAACATCGACTTCTACCTGAAATGTCTAACATTAAGTGACACTTAATACTCCCCTTCTTTCCTTAGCGTATATCGAAAGTTCCGACCCGTGCACTTTTCTCCACGATGTGCACTTCTGGACCTTTTATACCATATTAACACCTTCACTCTTTGTACGCGTCAGTCGCTCTCAACCTTTGACTAATTATAACTCCGCTCCGAGTGTTCTGCATAATAATTAAATTCTACCCTTCTCAAGGAATACCCTATTTTTAAATGGCTTCCCCCAGCCTTCTAACCAAATTCGGGTGTTCTCCTCTAATCGCACACGTATATATGTATCATCGTTCTTCACGCGACGCTTAATCCACTCTACCACTTCCACCTCATTATATTAGTCCCACAAACATATATTCCACACGTCTATTCCCACATCCCTACTACTCGGACGATTCTAACATCAGCTAACCAGGATGCCCACATTCTGTAGCACCTCGACTTCCCGGGAAGAGCGAACGGCGTGCTACTCATCGATAAAACTAACCAAATCCATCAAAATACTAGGTATAGAGCATCTACATCCCACAACAACAAAATAAAAACCACTAATCTCAAATCTCTTCAAATAAGTGCCACAATTCTCTCGAATAAATACAACAACTAAAATAAATCACCAATGCTCTATACATCAAAATAAATACAAGTCTTCTCTCTTGTATTAAAAGTTCTTCCCAAATAATCCACGCTAAAAATAAATCACCAACTCTTTATTTCCCTTGTGCTCAGAACGCGGTTACAACACTTGGGTATTCTCAACCACCCCTAGAAATCGAAATTTTAAATTCTCCTTATCATCGTTCCACCCTTCAACTCGTGTTGATAAAACAAAACTTTCAATGCTTTCTTACCACACCACCGGCTCCACTGGACTTAAATCATAATTCAACTTCCAACTTATAGATATAATTTCCTGCTCCTATTATGACCGAGGTACCGAACTCATGGACTAATGACCAAACATCTCCCTATTTTCAACTTTACGCTAAGTTTCATGCGTGGGATGTCTCGCAAAGCAAAATCCAAACAAGGAACCCCCCGATACACTACTACCTAGAATTGTCGGTTATCGAAATCCGTTAGGCCCTCCATCCATAGCATGTACCCCTGTATTCTTCCTCTTGATAGAAAATTTACATCTCCTCCTGTAATTACACTTAACAAAGAACATTTAGCCAATTGCACGATCGTTCAGTATTGGTGGTAATCACATTCCATAAACCTTGAATACATACAATCGGGATTCTCGAAATCCCGTTCCCAATCATATGGGTGTAACTCTCAACTCCCACATCTTTAAAGGATAGATATATCAACGCGCTCTTCCTATCACCAAGTCCTGAGCGCTAAACATAATAATGAGTTAAATATTTTCACTCAACAATAAACCCAATACATATTGAATCATAACAACAAAGTCCCTACACACACCGGGATCGAATATCTCGAGCCCACTATCCCCTCTGAAGCCTCTAAAATATATAATATAAGTGCGAGTCTGACCCTCTCGTATGTGAGGCCTCGTCAGAACAAAACATGCTGCACTAAGGCAACCACTCTGATAGCCTTGCAATAACTGCCTACTATTGTACTAACCATTTCTATAAAGTTGTAACCAAGACAATATCATACTCGTATATCACATCACTAAAACGAGTAATCTCAATAAAATATATAACACTATTAATACACCCATTCATCATCCGCGGATACCACTAAGGAAAATCCCGCTACGCTAGGGAAAATATTAACATAATAATAAAGTTTATAGTTATACGCACTAAACTCGTCTCACATGCTAATCTAGCAATGAACAAAATATAGTGATTTCCTCGTGTCACATAAAACACGCCTCATCCTCCGAGGATAAAACTCATACTTCTACCTTGTCAATCGCCTTGATTGCACAAATGGTCCCCGAACGTAACACGCATGTCCAAAACAAACCAAAAACTACTTTAATCGTTGTCCTTTACTAGGCATCCTACTCCTGTCCCTTTACTTACTTCGGGAAAGCATTAATGCATGTGATTTCACTCTCCACAAAATACCTTTACACATAATCCACTTATCACCTGTCATACTAACCATATTAGTATTGTCCTTCTCGGACTTTGGTAGTCTCAATTCCTGATGGCTACCCCCATTGTTCCCTTAGCTTTGTTGGACCTAAGGAACGTGATAATGGCTTCAATAACCCTTACTGAATTCACCGTCGCTTGGTAAGAATTCAGATATCCGAATCATTTAAATGAGCCCCCTGATGGGTCTCCCTCTTGCGGTGTTTTACTAACTACTTTTCATCTAGAATAACTCTCCAATAAATCTTTCAATTACTTTAGCTCCCTTCATAAGAGCGTTAACATCTCTACGGACAATGCGTGACATTGTCATCATATGGATCGACTGTCCAACAAAATTCCCTTTAAGTGTTGTCAATCTTTCCTCACGAGTTGATTTCCCACTTGAAATCTTCACTACCATTGGTATCCACTCCCGCTAATACAAAATTTTCTAAAAGTCTAAATCCATTTACACTACACCAAAAATAGAAAACTAGCACGGTTTAAAACAACGCCAGACGCAATCTGGCACGGTTAAAAACTGCACCAGAATCAGGCTTGCCAGATTTTCTGGCGCGGTTTAAAACCGTGCCAGATTTTCCAAACTAGCACGCTTTTAAACTGTGCTAGTTTTTTATCTGGCACGGTTTTGACACGCTTTTAAACCATGTCAGATCTTAAATCTGGCACGCTTTTGGCACATGTTGAAACCGTGCCAAATTGTCTATTTTCTGGCACGCTTTTGGCACAGTTATAAAGCGTGTCAGATTGTTTTATAAGCGTGCCCATTTTTATAATTTGGCACGGTTTAAAACCGTGCCATATTTTTCAATTAATAAAAAAAATAATAGGAAACAAATCTGGAAAATCTGCAAATTCCAAATCTGGTAGGAAAATATTTATTAATTAGCAAAAAAAAATCAAGAAAATTCACAAATTATGAATATCGCAAGTTGTTGATAAACTAATGTGCATACAAACTTCAAAAAATTACAAGATTTAATACTAATATAAAGCTTGCATGGCCATAAAAGTCGACAATAACTTCAAAAAATTACAAGAGTTAATAGTTTCCAGATCAAAAAAAAAAATTGGGCAGAGTTTCCTCTATTTTTTTAGCATTCCAAAATCTGCCAATATAAAGCCCGCACGGCCATAAAAGTCGACAATAAAACTACTATAGCCAGCACGACCATAAAAGTAAACAATAAAACTACTAAAGCCTTCTCAGCCATAACACAAAAAATAGAATCCTGAATATTAACGACACTAAATAAATAATCCCCCTGTTGTAAAGCATTGACTTCTTCGTGTGTTCCAAGTGGATAAAGCTAGCGATTGAATGTCATCTTACAAAAAATATACGATATTAGTAACTAAGTCATTTTTAAAAAAATCGTATTCTAGCAGAAAAATTGCATATACGAGTCACAATTATTATTATATTCTCAAACTGAAAGTCTCATGAGTATGTGGTTAGTTCATACGAGTTACATTAATCTCATACGATGTGTTAGTACCTCTTACATGGTCGATTGAGGGCTGGTTTAGATTTTCACCCTTTAACGGCTTGTTTTTAAGACTAATCTAGAAATTTTCAAATTATCGTCATATGCTCAAACTGGGAGACCCGTGCGAGGTGTTAGTGCCTCTTACGAGGACGTTTGGGGGATGATTTGAGTTTTCACCCTTTAACGACTTGTTTTTAATCCTAATCTAGATATTTTCAAGTTATCGTCATATTCATAAATCGGTAGACCCGTGACTACGCGGTCAGTTCCTAGAGTTACATATGTATCGTGCGAGGTGTCCATGCCTCTTACGGGGCCGTTTAGGGACTAGTTTGGGGTTTCATCCTTCAACGGCTTGTTTTTAAGCCTAAGCTAGATATTTTCAAATTATCATCATATTCTCAAATTGGGAGAACCATGACTACGCGATCAGTTCCTATGAGTTATGTTAGTCTCATACGAGGTGTTAGTGCCTCTTACGGGGCCGTTTAGGGGTTGGTTTGGGTTTTCACCCTTTAACAGCTTGTTTCCAAGCCTAAGTCTATAGATTTGCAAATTCTCGTTATATTCTCAAAAAAGGAGTCATGTGACTACGCGATCAGTTCCTACGAGTTACATTGGTCCCGTGTGAGGTGTTCATGCCTCTTACGAGGCCGTTTGGGGACAGGTTTGGGGTTTCACCCTTCAACGGCTTGTTTTTAAGCCTAAGCTAGATATTTTCAAATTATCATCATATTCTCAAACTGGGAGAACCGTGACTACGCGATCAGCTCCTACAAGTTATGTTAGTCTCATACGAAGTGTTAGTGCCTCTTACGAGGCCGTTTGGGGGTTGGTTTGGATTTTCACCCTTTAACAGCTTGTTTTCAAGCCTAAGTCTACAAATTTGCAAATTATCGTCATATTCATAAATCGGTAGACCCGTGACTACGCGGTCAGTTCCTACGAGTTACATATGTACCGTGCGAGGTGTTCATGCCTCTTACGGGGCCGTTTGGGGCCTGATTTGGGGTTTCACCCTTCAACGGCTTATTTTTAAGCCTGAGCTAGATATTTTCAAATTATCATCATATTCTCAAATCGGGAGAATCGTGACTACGCGATCAGTTTCTACGAGTTACGTTAGTCTCATACGAGGTGTTAGTGCCTTTTACGAGACCGTTTGGGGGTTGATTTGAGTTTTCACCCTTTAACAGCTTGTTTTCAAGCCTAAGTCTACAAATTTGCAAATTCTCATTATATTCTCAAACAGGGAGTCCCTTGACTACGCGGTCAGTTCTTACGAGTTACATTGGTCCCGTGTGAGGTGTTCATTCCTCTTACGAGGCCGTTTGGGGTTTCACCCTTCAACGGCTTGTTTTTAAGCCTAAGCTAGATATTTTCAAATTATCGTCATATTCTCAAACCGGGAGAATCGTGACTACGCGACCAGTTCCTATGAGTTACATTAGTCTCATACGAGGTGTTAGTGCCTCTTACAGGGCCGTTTGGGGGTTGGTTTAGGTTTTCACCATTTAACAGCTTGTTTTCAAGCCTAAGTCTACAGATTTGCAAATTATCGTGATATTCATAAACAGGGAGTCCCGTGACTACACGGTCAGTTCCTACGAGTTATATATGTACCGTGCGAGGTGTTCATGCCTCTTACGGGGCCGTTTGGGGACTGGTTTGGGTTTCACCCTTCAACGGCTTATTTTTAAGCCTAAGCTAGATATTTTCAAATTATCGTCATATTCTCAAATTGGGAGAACCGTGACTACGTGATCAGTTCCTACGAGTTACGTTAGTCTCATACGAGGTGTTAGTACCTCTTACAGGGTTATTTGGGGGTTGGTTTGGGTTTTCACCCTTTAACAGCTTGTTTTCAAGCCTAAGTGTACAGATTTGCAAATTATCGTCTACTTTTGCATGTCCTGGGTCTACTATGATAACTAGGTCCCCAAGTGCAAAACCATTATTTAACTAAATAAAAAGTATTTTTTATATGCATAAGACATGGAAATTAATATTTCATAATTATGTTATACGTTACCTTGATGAATTCTTGATTAAATATAACCTTTGCCTCAAATTCTAGGACTGAATTTCTAACTATTTGAAGTTCACCCTCTGCAAAATGATTAGAAAATTCAACATGAGCACCAAAATAACATACCAATAGTATCAACTAAATCAATAAAATGTAACTATACTATCCAAGGAGAAAAAGCACAACCTGAATGACCACATGAATGCACCCTTGCAAAACACTATCTTCCTTTTGACCACTCCACCCGTCTCCAAGCATAACACCGCGTCTTTTGCATGTTGTTCATCCTTTTCACCATTTTCGGATCCACCTAGAGCAGTAAAATCACAATTAGAGAGACAATACATTAGAACAAGATATATATGTAAGCAATTTAGAAAACATTAAACATAAACACTATAAGAACTCATCCATCCAAGAATATCCATGTTCATTAGAGATAGTTATTCTTCATTATGAAGTTCAATGATGAACTCCTTAAAATAATTCAACATTTTCTAATAGTATAAAAATATATTTTGAGGACGAATCTTGATGCCAACTCCAGATCAATCGCTTCCCTTTCACACGCATTAAATGAAAGGAAGAATCTAGGGAACGCCTATCGAGGACTTATTTTTTAACTTTGTAGTTTTTTTCATTAGGAGTTTACGTTTGTAGTTTTCTCAAAGATTATTTGTGTTTCTTTGACTGCTTTTATCTTTTTGTGGTTACATATGCTTCAGAATATGGAGATCTTCTCTAGTTACAACCCATCTTATTTAACCAAGGCTATGAACCGACTTAAACAAAGAAGAAAATAGCTCGCGAAACGATTCACTTGAAAAAGAATAAAAAAGAACATAAATCTGACTTAGTATATTAAACGAAACAAATAGATTTTGATGTTGTTGTCACCTCTAGGCCTATTTGTGGCTTGAATTTAACATCGTTAGGCTCGTTGTTGGGCATGTGATCCAGGTGCCACGAATAAATGGGGCCTGCCTTGATAGATTTTGGATTCCCGGGGTGAGAGGATATTAGTTCGAGTGAGATAATATCCCGCTCTCCGCGAGGGCTGCCTTGCTCGGTGCTGGTCTTCGCTATATCCAATTGAGGTAGCGCAAGGTGAGTAACATCTATAGGAAAGGAAAAATTTTATCAGGGCAACTTGGTTAGCCATAGACATGTGATAAAAGAGAACACGAGTTTACGTTTACGTTATTATCAATCACGTGGAAAAAAGAAGACAGGTGATAAAAGATGCCGGGATGACTAAATGCTGCTTCAAAACTATCAGGAAATAGATTGACATTATGTATTCATATAATTATGCATTTAGTCATCCCGGTAAATCCAAAAAGCATTATGTATTCATAGCTAGTACCCATTTTTAACAATATGTATTGATATAATTATTATCATGATTTAAAAAATATAGACATATGTTGATACCTCCATTGAGGAATTTATGTTCTTTATCATTTTTGTTGTCTTGATATCAAAGGCTACCATCCTCACCTTTCCCATCGCATAAGCGTTGTGAATTGAGTTTTGAAGATTCCCCCCCCCCCCCCCCACAAGGTTGTTGTGTATTGCTACAATATATACTGAGCAGATGAAGGTTCCTGTAATAATTAAACATTAATTATGATTCCTCCTTCACAAAACATTATAACTGATTGCAGTAAGATGTCCGCAATATGTGATAAACTCATTCTCAATATTGCAGATGTCATTATATGCTTAAATTTGATAAGAATGAATATAATTAAACATGAACAACCCATAAAGGATCCACACAACCACATTCATTTTTCTTTAATGTTCTTCCTTTCAAATTGTATATCAAGAAAACAACAGTCCACGTGAGCACATGTGCTCACAATCTGCTAGTCTTATTTTCAATAATTCACAGATCATGATACTCATAAATTGAACAAAATTGACATCTCATCCAATTAGAATAAAGAAACAAATCTCATTCACACACACACATGGCTCTTTCCCCAATTCCCAGCACACACACCAACGTAAAGCTCCTTGAATTTCATATAATGCAAGGGGTGATACAAATAGAGAAAACTAAACATGAAGAAGCTCTTATTTTCATAAATATAACAATTCACAATACAAATACTGTTTGTATATGAAAAAACAAATTTCCAAATTAACTAAAATGGGCACAAATCACAACAAGACCCATTTTATCTACACTAAAATTACCACAATTTCCAATGATGGCCACAACACCTAAGCTAAAACAAATACTGATTTTTTAGTAATAAGAGAAAAGCAAAAATTACCTAAGAATAAAAATAAATAATTCATTCCCATTTGAGAGAGAGAGAGAGACTGACAATGGGGTAATCTTTGGTACTGATATGTAGGAAAAGGTCGGTATTGGTAACGTGCACACCTTTGGCAAGAAACAACATCAGATCGGACCTTTGGCAAGCAGAACTAGTACAAACACAATGGCCTCACCTGTCCACCTTCGAATCTCCACCCTCCATCGACTCGCTCGGATTCGACCCTTCTCTCAACAGCGACAACGTCTCCGATCTTGATATCAACGACTCAGCCTGTTCCACGTGGTGACCGTGACCTTTCCTCCGTCGGAGCGAACCCGATTTCGGTGACCCATTCCACCTGCGCCACGGTGATGATGGAGGCTCCGTGGTTTTGTGGATGGAGGCGTGAAGGATGATGGATCAGGGAGAGAGAGAGAGAGAGAGACTTAGGTTAGATTGAGGTTGAGGAGAGCGAGACTTAGGTGAGAATGAGTTTGGTCCCGACTAAAAATTGGGGGGTTTATTTTTTTAATTGAACGTACCCATATTTAGCACAATTTAAAACTATGTTATATTTTGGCACTGTTTTAAATCGTGCCAGATTATGAATAATCCGCACCAGATTCTGGCACGGTTTAAAACCGTGTCAGATTCTCCTTGCCTAAGCGTGCCAGGTTAGCATTTTTGGTGTAGTGTTATAAATGGACCCCTGTCCGGCTCTTCTGTAATGGGTTCAGCACGACGTTCATATCTTATCCTGAATAACTGATGAAAGAACGTGCAGTTAAACTGTACCTAAGGTCCTTTCATTGACGCAACGTTTCACTACTAACGGTGGTGGTTGACTCCCACCATTGTAACTTTGCTCCACTGAGTCAAGAAACTTTTACCCCAAATTTTCACTTCGAGTTAACCACACTCCACTATATTTCCAAGCCTTTAAATATATTACCTTCATTGGGTAACACACACAATTCCCGTATGTCTAGAATTTCTGCTGATGACTCTCCTCAATTTTTACCTTTCGACCCTCTCCCAAGCGCACCACGTAGGGTGGGTCAAATTTGTCCTCACTTTCGACTATAGCAGCACTTGGATTGTAGGCTACGTTCTCGTTCCCTAATAGGGATGACCTCGACTTCGCTCATCATCCTTGAATATACTTTACAACCTCAACTGAGCCCTGCCTCCTGATGTTCGCCTAACAGCCCTCATCTGACATCCTTCATCGTTCGGCACACACACACATCCGAACGCAAATAGAACTCAATAATATACATACGTTATAGCAGGAGAACGGAATCTCACCATAGAAATCAACAATCCTAAACTTAGGGCTCTATATCAAACAAAGCAACGCTGGAAGCATAATAAGCCACACAGATCCTAAAGGACACTAGAACCTGATGCTCTGATACCACCTGTGACACCCCGCCGAATTAAATACCGGGTGATCAGTCCTTTATTAAATTAACACCAAGGTGAATGATTGGTTCATTCTTAGCATCACTGTCGCAAAATAAAATTTCCAAATTAAACACCCTAAATAATTAAGCTAAGTGTCAAAACAATTTAAAGTCTTATTCCCATTTTTAAATTATAACTTGAAAACCTTTCTAAATAATCAGCAGTCTAAGAATCACATAAGTGCTACGGATATCAATCAACACGAAAGAATTAATCCATCTAGATTAAATAAACCAAGTCAACTAACCAAACATGAAACCATCCTGACAAGAGTTAACTCCAAAGGAGTACTAAATACTAAAAATACAAATAAACATAGATCTCTGATATAACCAAACTGAATAGGGAAACGGACGACACATGCCCTAACTATGAAGAACTAAACCAAGAATTTGAATCAATAAAAGCCTGCAACTCCCACATAAGCTGCAACACGTCCAATCCAAAGACCCTATGCATGATGCCCCTGTCGCTGGGCACCTGAAATACATATACATATATATACAAGAGAGAAAGAGAAAGACAGGAAACGGGTCAGAGCCCGAGTATAAAACAGTTTTAAAAATATTTTAGTAAGTATTTAAAATTCTTACCGGCTAATGCAACAACCATGTTAGTATGCGACACTCTCTTGAGAATTCTCACTTCTCATCTAATGTGCCTGCCTACCGTACTATTAAATCTTATAAGTCTCTCTAACTTATTCCCATGAAGTTTTATCTCGAAAAGTACTAAGGCCATGATATTTAGTTTTAGAAAATTTATCTCTTCCATTTTCTTACATTACTTAGAACCATTTAGTTACCGTTACAAAATTCACGAACACTTGTAATAAAGCTGGAGCATTTATTCATTTCTTAACTACTTATACACTGAGTAGAAAGTTTATACTATCGGCACCCCACATAAAATCTATGGTGCTGGCATACTCTGCTATCAAGTCCCCGTATCACTCAAACTAAGGGAAACACTAGTTCGGAATCAATCTCGAACTGTATTAACACACTACACAAACAAATGGAGGCGAAGCACAGTTCTAGGTCCTAAGAGGTTAGCACATACCCTCACGCCTCTTAGAACATGTAACTATCATTCTCAGATAGCCTGTATCGAGGATACTATCTTCTAGAGTACGAGTCAATATCCCCCATAAAGGTCTAATCGAGATAAGGCTGTCCTGGCGCGGAGACCTCCGTGATAGCAAGTAGCCCGGGTATGATTTTTACAAAGATACATAATATAATCATAGTCACACAGTCATATATATAAATATTCACATTTTTTGAATTAGGTGCGCCCATGACCCATAATTATAATTATCCGTTCTTAGCACAAATTACTCAATTATCTCGCATAACGGATTCATCTCTTTTATTCTCATTTATAATATTTTCATACATACTTCTCATCTCTCGAAGTACTCTATCTCACTAAGTATAATTTCAGTAGGTATACTCTCACTTGCCATCTGGTTTAAATCCTTTACGAGTCTCGATTCTTTTAGTAAACTTACGCACAATTTCCTAGGTAATTAATAACTCCCAGGTAACCCACAATTTCATCCCATATTAATTTTCATTCAACAGAGTCTACCTAGACCCTTCTGGTCCCCTTCCTAACCCATTATACTCTATTAATAGTAATCAAGGGTTCCTACGCATCTTAACCGGAGCCAAAATATGCAGTTTTCCAGGAGGGATCGATCGATCGAGGAAAGGGGACCGATCGATCGATGTTCTTGGGTCGATCGATCGATCGATCAAGCAGTTCTTACCCAGAAACTACCATTTAAACCTATGGGTTTCATCTTCCAAATTTCTCCAAAATGCCATTATCGATTCCCAAACTCCCAAACAGCATTATTACTAGTTCTCTATACATATATGCATGATTTCCTACGTGAAACATGTACAAATTCATCAACGGGATTGTATTAAAGGGCCAATTTGCCTTAATTATCAAGAATCCTAATTTTTCATTAAACTTCCATTGTTCTAATTCTTTTTTCAGATTTCTCTCTTCTAAATTATTCAAATTTCGTGGGTAGTCCTCTACATATGATTGAAATTCCAGAATATATTTATTTTCTCTACAACATGTGATTGGGTTCTCTAAATCATTAAATTCTTCCATGAGACATGTTCTAAACAACCCTAGACTAACATGATTGAAACATTAACTAAAAAAACTTTTCTGGGATTTTAGTTTCTGATTTGTGAACGAAAGAGGTATGGTTGCATTCCTGGTCATGCGATCTACGTTTTGGTGGTGGTGGCGGTGCAAACGGATCAGTCTTTGGACTTGAGTTGCTTGGAAAGCTCTCCAACTTGTTCTCTAATGGTCGTTCTTTGATTTTGTGTTCGTTAACCCTAGAAGACAACTCCTAAAGGCTGATATATCCTTAGGACATTCGTGGGTTTAATTACCCAAAGATGTCAAATGTCTATAATACCCTTCCGGGATGCCAATTAGGCCTAAAAATGCCCCGAGACCCAAACTAAACCCTCGAGTACATTATTTTGACTATCTCGGCCCTTCTGGACACATTGGCGCACTCGAAATGACCATACGGGTGACTTATAATTTATTCACTTTAATAATAATAATTTAGTCCTGACACGACACAGGCGCGTCCCGAATTAAATTTTCATAATTGTCATTTTATTCACTCGTGACAATTTTAATAAAATAAATCTCATATATTACTTTACTCATCTAGTAATATTCAACAAATTCCCAACAATTACTAACTCACGTCACGCTAGTAAATATTTAAAATAAAATTTCGAATTAATATCTCAATTAAATTTAATAAATCCCCAAATTTAAAAGCCATAAAAATACGGGGTATCATAGATAATTGAAAAATACGTATGAAGTGTGCACTTAAGGCCATAGATGAGCGTGTTTGGTTAGCGGTAGAAAAGGGGTGACTCCATCAGTCATGAGAGAGGGAGAGGCCACTCATTTAAAACCTGTTGAGTCATGGACTGTTAACAAACACAAACTTGCACAATATAATTCTAAAGGTTTACATGCAATTTTCTCGTCTGTGACCCCGGAAGAGTATAATCGTATTATTATGTGTGAGACGTCTAAAGAGGCTTGGGATGTACTTGCACTTACCCACAAGGGAAATAACACCTTTAGGGCTTCTAAACTCCAAAACCTCACCACTCAGTTTGAGACGATTAAGATGTTAGAGAGTGAGACATTTGATGAGTTTTACGCTAAGTTGTCCAATATTATCAACTCGTCATTTAGCATGGGAGAGAAAATACCCGACAACCGAGTCATAAAGAAAATCTTAAGGTCGTTGCTCGCTATATTTGATCCAAAGGTGACTGTTTAAAACTCTTTGGGTATGCTTGACTCAACGAAACTAGAAGAGCTCATAGGTGACCTATAAACTTATGATCTTGACATGTTTACCTCCAAGCAAGTGCCGAAAGAAAGAAAAGAGCATTGCTTTGAAAGCCCGAAAAGAGGAAACTAAAGTTTCAGATGATGATTCCGACACCGAATTTGAAGATGTGGCCATGTTGGCAAAGAATTCTAAGAAGTTTATTAAGTTCCAAAAGCAATCGAAAGATACAAAAAGACTTGAGAAATTCAATAACAACAAGGCTGATCACGTCCCTAAAAACTGGAGTGAGAGTGATAAAAGAGATGAGTCGGATAGGTGTTATGGTTGTGAGGGTTATGGCCATAGGGTAGCGTAGTGCCCCACTAGTCTTAAGAAAGAGGGCAAGAAATCGATTGCATTTAACGCCACCCTTAGGGATAGTGATCCGGAAGAGGGAGAGGATTCCCCCATTGAGCGCAACTACACCGTGTTCATGATTTGTCATGTGAGCGACGATGATAAATCTTCTCATAAATATTCTCATGTGAATGACACTTCCGAGACTATAGTGAGTGAACCCCAAGTGAGTGAGGTTAAAGCGAGTGTGGATGAGGAGATAGAGGAAGGTGAGTTGCAAGTTGTCTTCCGTGAATTGTATGAGGAAGCAGTGAGGGTGAAGAAGGAAAACTTGAAGTTGCAAGCTAGGTTGACAGAACGTGCCGTAGAAAATAATGATGTGTTGATTGAGGATCTTAGGGCACGAGAGAATACTCTTCGGGAGAAACTAAAATACGTTGAGGGTGAGAGAGATAGTCTTTTTGATTTGATGGAGGCTATGAAGAAGGAGATTCTAAAGTTTGAGGAGTCTAGGTCGTAAAAGTTTGAGGAGATTCTAAAGCTTGAGGAGATATTGAGAGACTCTAGTACGGTTAAGTTTGATTTGGAGTCTGGGTCGTAAAAGTTGGATAGGATATTAGGCACCGTCCAAATCAAATACTTCACAAACAAATACCAAGTGTTGTTTATATATCATTTTTATTCCTCCATACTTCACTTGGTATTTGTTTGTTTCGTGTGTGTAGTGATTATTCCGAGATTCAGATTTTTCGGCTACATCACATTCAGACAGCTCATGCTTGTCGGTCCTACATATACTAGTTCGTGTCCTGTACTTTTCTTTTTGGGTTTATGGGATGGGATTTAGGTTATTCGACTTGACGACCCGGCTTAGCATTTCACTGTTTTTTATTTTGTCCCGGAATAGTCAAAAGGGGAGATTTGTAAGGACAAAATTCCAAATAGTGTCAATTTGTATGTATTGGCATTATTACGGACAAAAATCACTGAGTCATAGGATAGTCTTTATATGTCGCAATTCCCTTAAGCCTATGACGTTGTGTTGAAGACGTAGCAGTCAAGCTTCAAAGATAGATCATGTCGCATTTTTTGTGCATGTTTCAAGTCTTCACATGGATTTTCGAGATTCTCCCAGGAATGAATAAATAATCATTTATGGTTCTAGGAATTTTTAAAGTATATTATTTTATTCAAAATGTTTTTAAAATATTTTTTCTAAGTTAAATCATGTTTAGAGTCGTATGAACTTATCCTTGCTTTTATCATGGTTCAAACGACATTGTCTTGTCGTTCAAACGACATATCACTCTCGTTCAAATGAGAAGATTATATCGTTCAAACGACTAGTTGATTTCGTTCGTTTGATACCGCCTCAAAAATTGTGTTTTATTATTTAAGGCATCCTTGACTCATAAAAACGTGTGCACATAACTGAACAGAAAAAAATATGTTTTTCCAAAGTAAAAACGTTCTACCTTGTTTCAAGATCCGAGTTTACATATACCATATGTCGTAGCGATCGTGTTTGCACTACTGCTTTTGTTCTTCCTTATTGAACAAACCTCTGTTTCGTGCGGTGGACTCCATACTTGCTGATTGACGGTTGATGTGATTGTATCAGCGGATACCGAGGTATGCATGGACTTGTGTGCTGTGGACCTTGCATAAGTGGACTCCTACGTTGCACTGTGGATGAGCGGTAGAAGAGAAGAGGCATCAAGGCATGTGGGGATCGAGTCATCGAGTAAGACTGTATTCTTCCTTCGTAATTTCCGTATCATAGTGATTGTCTGGCCTGGACTGCTCAAGATTTTTTCTCTTATATTTCCTTCGTAATTTCCGTATCATAGTGATTGTCTGGCCTGGACTGCTCAAGATTTTTTCTCTTAGTGATTTCCTCGTACATCGGCGTGTTTTGTGAACTTTCAACTTTATCTACTTAATCTCACTAGATGCATGTTTAGGGTTAAAAAAATAAAATTGGGATAATTAAAATTTGGCTCACATAATTGGTGCACAATAAAATTGAGAAAAGTTCGAAAATTTTGTCTTTGCCTAAAGCGCACACATAAGAGACCCCTACACAGAAACTGAAAATTTCAGCAACCTTAGGTTCCTTGTAGTTGAGACGCCATGATATCACAAGTTGGCCCTTGCACTTCCAGGCTTCATAGGAAGGAGGAGGAGTTTCAGGAACCTGTAAATTCCCATTGATAAACCCAAGTTTGGACCTTCCTCCAAGAGCAAGTGTACAGCTCTGGACCATGGAAGAAAGTTGAATTCATTCAGCAACACTGAACATAGTCGCTGGCTTGGGTTGACATCAGCTTCATTAAAACTTGTAGGAGGAACTAGAGAGTTCTCAGCCTCAAAGCTAGAAGGATTATCTTTGGCTGTTCTTCTGTAGAATGCAGAAAAAAAGAATAAGAAATATGAAACACAAAGACAGACCTGTAAGGATCCTGCTTTGATGCCACGTAGAAACTTCAATAGAGATTGAATATTGATATTCTGTACGTGTTGATACAAGAATACAAGCATATATACAAGGAGGAAAAGGGTACAATGCCATTATAACAGCCACTATACAACAGCTATGATAACAACAGTAAAATAAGTGTTACCTCCCATCATTAGGTACGGTGGTAACTACAACCCTACAACTAGGTAAGGTGACTACAACCCATACTTAACTGTCCAATAAAGTTCAACAGCCCTATAACCAAATTAAGCATTTCAAGCCAAATAGCTAATTGAAATGTACCAGCAACATAACTCAATGTTCCTCAAATATAAACTGCTCCTCGAACATTAAATGAAAAATCTCATTCAAATACCAACAGAAAAATAACAGCAAGGGAAAAAGACGGCATAAATTCCATGATTTGAAGAGTGTATAAAATGCATACCTTGCATCTGCTTGGAGCGGAGGGAAAGGAAACAAAGATCCAAGACTTCCTATATATGAGTGCACCCGCGCAGGGTACGTGCGTGTGGGCGCGGGCGCGCATGTACTTGCGTGTGTGCCCGCTCTCATAATACCTAAAACTGAGAGTTACTAGTGTGAATCTAAAAGGCAGGCCAGTATAATGAGACTTCGCTAAAGATTCACCTTTCAGTAGAGCAGTGGTAAGTATCATTTCTGAGAGTATCTTTCGGAAATCCAGAAAATACACACTTTGGAACATTTCAGAAAAGTAATGACTGTTAATTTGTGAGAATAATTATAAACGTCATATGTGAGAATTTTGATGTTTTTCGCGCACAATTCAGTATTTTATTAATTAGGGAAATATAATTATTTGCGTCTCCGTGCAAATGGTCAAAAAATACATGTTTCTCACACAAATACCAAAACCTAATGAGATTTGTGTGAAACTTTTCTGTTTCGACATTACATACTTATTTCATTCCGAAACACTTGAAAAGAGAAACATTTTGAACTTTTCGTAGGTTATGTGGAAACTTTAATCCATGGAGCAGACAGAGATGAGGGTGCACACATCCGTTTCACTTGAGCAATAACAAACAACAAACAACAAAAAAAGGATAAACTAAGACCCTCTCAATGAAGGCCAAGACTCTGGAAGCATTAAAAAAATTAAACAAAATAAAACACTCAATCCTCTGAACATTCCACACCACAATTCATGCAATAATGCAACTGTTGCAGCAACAAACAAGCTCCAAAAAAATGGAGATTAACAAGTTTATTTCCCCGATATGCAATAAAGATGTATGATAAAAATTCCTAGAGAGGGCAAACCCGAATATAAATATGATTTGTATACAAGGACAAACACGGACAACAAACGGCCTTAAAAAAAGAGCAGAGGAAATGCAAAATGAACCGCAAAGGCTAAATGCCCTCAGCAAAAGAGCCAGTGATATTAACAAAAGAATGTATATCAGAAGGTTATTTCTCTGTCACTCTGCCTAAACAAAGTGCTCCACAAAAATAAAGCTCATCTTCCCCGGTGGAGTCTCAACGCCCCTTTTAGTGTGTGATTGATTGGAGTGCCGGGAAAAAAAAGTTCATGAGAAAAAGTTTCTTACCACAGCCAAAAGGAAAATTTCCAACTTAAATGCCCAAAATTGTGCATCATGACGCTGTACCATGGTGGAAGTTTGGAAAAAAAATCCTAGGAAACTAAATGCTATCAAGCACATCCAAAAGATCAAAAAATCCCAAAGGTTCTATATTTGTCATCGCCCCATAGTGGCTATCCGTTAGAAGCATAAGATAAATAGGATAATGTCCCATGCACTCTAGCAATAGAACATTACCCTCTTGACATTTGCCTTCAAAGCAGGGAGGGGCCTCACGAAGGCACTTGCACCTGGCAACCCATGACCAGCATTTTCGCCAATTATCATCGACACGGTGTCAGATTCCTTCAAAGCAGGGAGGGGCCTCACAAAGGCACTTGCACCTGGCAACCCATGACTAGCATTTTCGCCGTTTATCATCGACCCGGTGTCAGATTCCTTAGGTTCAATATAACACCGACCTCTACGGGCTGCCAAATGAGCATAATATACAGGAGGCACTGCCATATACGAAGAACACATTAATACAAAAGCTAACATATAATAATAAACTACGCTAAATGAAATATAATACAATATATATATATAGTTTGAGTGTGTGTGTGTGCCGGGGGGGAAGGGGGGGAACAGATTTTGTTAATTGCTAAGGAACATTCTTACCAATAGAAACAGATCGAGTGGACCTCGCGCATCTGCAAATATTAAAGGAACCACTTCACATTCGCCTACAGAAATTCTTTATACTATTTAAAGAGAATCGAGCCCAAAAAAATTAACTGTACAGTGATGTACTTACGTATAGCAAAGCTTATTTGTGAGTGATTGCAGGGTATCAGCTGTAAATCCGTTCTCATCCCATAGAACATGATAATGTGCCGGCCTGCTGGTACCCTATTATAGAAAGTAGCAAGCAAATAAATAGCTCAAACTAGAATGTCCTAAAAAAATTCACAAAATTATAAACCATTGAGTCTCTCTGAGCAATTTATGTTTACCCGAATGCCAGCATGGCTGCACAGGTAAAAGTCGAACTCTGTGGGATGGCAGATCTTAGAGTCTACAACTGTGCCTGTAAAGTTGGAATAATAATAATAATAATAATAATAATAATAATAATAATAATAATAATAATAATAATAATAATAAAAACAACAACAACAACAATAATAATAATAAAGTTCTAATAAATCAAAAACAAAATTTCAATACATAATGCGCAAACCGGAGAGAATTAAACAAAAATACCAGGCAATATATTTCCACTACTGTCTACTGAATTTCGGTCACAGTGACTGTTGGCAAAAAATCTCGTGTGGTGACGTTTCTGAACAACAACAAATGTAACAGTAGGCTTGTAACTTGACTCCAAGGATGCACATGCCTGAATTTAGTTTTTAATGGAAACAATGGATAAGGCAAGAGAGAATCAGATTGGTTCTAGCATTCACTAAGCACTTGTATATAATTTTTTAAAAGAAAAGACAATGATGGGAGACTGGAAAGAATGTAAATTGAAAATACCTTGCGAATGGCATCAAGTTCGTAATTTAAAACTTTATAAAACTGTCCTTCACTAACGCCATCCCTAGAATAAGGAGTTCGTTATCAGGCACAGCAAACATACATATAATGTAAGTAGAATGAAACCAGAACAAAGTGACAATACCTGTAGAAAATAATCTGATGTGGTTTATGCCCAGTTTCTCGACGAAAAGATATAAGGAGTTCCCTAAATTAAACAAAGAAGAACATTTCATTCAGTTACATGATGTGATAGCACCTTACAAACAAGTTCCTTCTCTTTTCTTCTTATTGTGGAGAGAGAGAGAGAGAGAGAGAGAGAGAGAGAGAAATTGTACTTAATCATGCCACCAGTCACACTCCCACTAACTGGATCGTGCGAACTCTTAAACAGATCTTCAATGAGCTCTTGACGAGGGGCTTGGGCAGAAACCAAGCCAGCATACTTGGTCATCTGTGGCCAATCTTGAGAAGCAACAACCAAACAGCAAGAACTACAATTTAATTAACAAACATAATTAAAAATGATTGATAAAACAAAGTGGTTAATGTATATAACATACAGCTGCAATAGAGGGACTTGAATCTTTCCCAGAGTGGGGATGGGAAACATCAGCACCAATAATGATAGTAGGCCTGTTGACTATGGGTAGCCGCCCTGATATTGCATCAGCAAGGACGGCATTACTTCCTCCAACTTTGATATTGATTTTCAAAGCCAAATTTTCATGGTAGTTACATGTCATCTTCGTTACGTACTTTGCAGAACAACACTGAGAAACAATCCCAAATTCTGTCTCACAAATTCTTTTCAAATCACCTGAAATTTTTCCTTTACATCAACATAACGATGAAATAATTTACAGTATATGGATATGCAAGCAACATTCATACTCATACCATAAAGTGATCCTTTACGCTCTGGTAAGATTGCTATCAGCAAGTCCAACTGCTCCCCATTGAGTTCGAATAACGCGTCACGGACCTGATCTCGCAAAATTTTCTCAGGCGGATATTTAAAAGGTAGGGCTTCATAACTTGGGAGGACAGGTACTGGGTTAAATGCCTGTAAACAAAATCCATACGTGTAAGAGGAATCAGATATTAAGAGGAGGAGACAGGGGGGGTGTCAAATTACATAATGGGTTAAGAGACAATACCATGCCTAGGGTGTTACACGTGTGCCCGATGTAATAACAGAAAAGATCGACGGAACACTGCATCGTAGCCGAAAAATTAATGCAGATCCAATTTTTTACTACCCCTCCTTTCACCATTTTCTGCAATGTGTCAACCAACTTTATAACTAGGACACTTAAATGTCCAACGTTTAAAAGTAGACTATAGCAACAACTACAGGAACAAAACTCACCTTATTTTTCATACTCCACTGACCAACTTGAGGCAAGCAATTCTTCTCTCGACTGGTTTCATGGTATTGAAGCTACACAAATAGTAAAAGTCATTGGCCACTTAAAACTGGGAAACAAGAAAGATAAAATAACAGAAGAAAGATGTACCACAGGAGCAGGCAGAATCCGAGCTTCAATAGGTACTAGATTCTCACTTATTTTAATCTTGAATTCCTTCATTAACGGATGTTCATCATAACCATTGTCACGGACCACCTGCAGATGGATTCAAATTGTTTAGGCTTATATAGCACGTCCAAGGTAATTATCAACATGATGTGGTACTCTTCAGTTGTGAAAAATTATATTGAACTACAATACATTCTTCTTCCTTTTCTAGCACGTGCATACACACATGGAGAATATCATTAAATTAGGATCCCCAAGGTATAAGGCAGGTGGCTCCTTTCCATTATATTAAAAAGATAACTTTTATTTAATATAAATATGTCTAGTTCATGTTTAAGGATAACAACCAAGGGAAAAAAACTCAAGCAACGCCATGAACAACAGATCCCCACAAACATACCTTGATAATCTCATTCTCCATTTCCAAAGGACACTGACACGTAACCTTCCTCAAAGTAGTAATTTGTCTCGCATCTAAACTCTTAGAGTACCTCTGTCCCTCCACAATCTTGCAAACCTAAACCAATGAGCACTTGAGCAAATATACTGCACAAGATTGTTGGCTAGGTGCAACAGTTAAAGTGAGAAACTATTAAATACAACTGTTTTACGGATGACATTATCACATACTAGCATAACTTTTGAAAATGTCTTCTCGCTTCCAACTCAATTTTTTCTCATATGTTCAATGATTGACCTGGTTTCTATTGGCTTGTGATACCATGTCCTCCGTATAACTGTTGTGTTAAACATTTTCTCTAGTTGTATTCACTATTTTCTCCAGTTGAGTACGAACCTCCATAGGCAAATAATTTGGCCTCTTCTGATTTCCGACTTGTAAACAAGGCAATTGAATATGTCGGATTTCTAATTGGTACTTCTCTCGAAAGTACTCAACAACTGATCTTATGGTACCTTGGTCATCAACTGCAAAACTAATATATAAAGAAACAGAAAGTAAAGCAAGTCAGAAAAGAACCATTCCAATAGCATCTCCATCGGAAGTTCTACCGTTGTTAAGTAAATGAATTATTAAATGAAAGAACACTAAATAGGCATTAATGTTTACGTCAGATCTTCTGTTCGCTGTGATGTTAAACCAACTACCCGATACTTTCTACGCATTTTTCCACGATGTAAAACTTCAACCTTCACACCTCTCAAAGCATCTTCGATCTGTTATGCAAGTAAAATAATGATTCATGACAGAAATATTGACTAGTCAACTGCAAGCAAGCAATATAAATCTGACTTAAAGAGATCCATCCAAAGAAACAGCTAAAATATATTACAACCATAATTAGGGTTGAAACCAAAGTCCTCACGCAGAAGATAGATAAAAAACAAAACATAGATACATAATCTAGAAGCTTGATAAATACAAACTGACGTAACCACACGTCTAATGACAACTCTAAAGGTACCACACCAATCTAGAGAGAGAAATATAAGTAAGCTTTTACTCAAAAGTTCAGTTCCCCAAATGAAAAAGAGGAGGGATCTATTTATAGGATAGGGAGGTGAGCACTAAAGTAGCAACTAACTAATGTGAGACTTATGTCCATCTATACAATATGCCTAATACTTAAGTGTTCACCTAAAGTCAATCCTCTAAATAGACCAATACACTATGAAATGAAATAAAACAAAATGCAACATAAGATGAAAATATGATCAACTAATATATGGAGCCAAAAATCAAAGAGGATATGACCAAAATGCCCCTCGGATCACATCACTCGCCTCTTCTCAGAAAAGAGTTCGTCCTCAAACTCAAAGGGGAATGCCATCTTCGTCGCCGGTCAAGATAGTGATCAATGCGTGCCCGGTGTCAACATAATCATTCGGCAGGTAACCGGGCACATGAGTCATCGCCATCTGGGCACGGCGGCGCGGAGTAGGCAAGCAGAAGCTCGATGACCAATAACACCATAATTGAGGCACTTGAAGGTTGGAGATGGGTTTGGAGGTGGTGCGGCAGCGATAGAAAGAGCAGGAGTGGAAGCTAGAGGCATGGGCTACGGCTGCTAGATGGGACCCGGGAAGAGGCATGGGCTACGGCTGCTGGATGATGTGTCTCGAGCTTGGTGGCATACTCCACCGCCTTAGCGAAGGTGGGTATGTCACGCAAGACCGAGTCTCTCTGTATGTAGGAATGGAGGTCGGTGATGTAGCGGTTAATCTACTACTCCTTAGACTCATCAAGCCGGGCTCGAGTACACAGTAACTGAATGTGCTCCGTATAATCAATCACTGTTGTCTCCTGGCGCAAAGTCTGAACTCTAGCGAAGAGATTCCGCTTATATGTAGCTGGAAGAAAGGCAGCAAGCAATAGAGCCTTCAACTCGACCCAAGTTTGAATTGGTGGGAGGCCCTAAACCACCCGTCTCTGCTCGAGATCATACCACCAAACATCGGCATACTCCTGAAACTTCGTCACAGCTAATAGACCACTCTTGCGTCCGGTAACATGTTTGTAATTAAACACGCGCTCCATTGAGGCAAATCAATCAACAACTGCATCCGGCTGTTTTCGGCCGTCAAACATGGGTACATCGACCCGAATGTCCCTATGCAAACTTCGAGAGAGGAATTGAAGAGCTAAAGCCAACGGGTCACCCCCGGGGCAGGAATCATGGCGTCATCAGTTGTAAAGAAATCCTCAAAATCAACAAACGGAGCCTACCTTGTGATCTGGGGTGAAGGAACTAGGGCCTGAGCATGAGGTGGGGGAGGCGGTGGTGGATCTGTAATTGGATGCGGGGTAATCACTGGGTGGGGGAGAGGATGGTCATGGGCAAAATGGGGACAAGCACCGAGTAAATGCCCCTACTCATGACAATAAAAGTATCATTGGGCATCTAGAGCGGCCGGGGGGAGAATAATATCCGGTGGTGGAGGAGGCAAGTTGGGGGTTGAAATCCAATCGCGAATCTGCGGGTGGGAGTCGTGTGGGGTGGAGGAAAAAGAAGTAAACACCTCACTCGCGTCGATGTGAGACGAAAGGGGTGGGGTGGTATAGGGGGAGTGTGAGTGGTGTAATATGGGTGAACAAAGGTGGGGACAAGGGTGGATGACGCAACAAAGGTGGGATGGAGGGTAGTGGATGGATAGGACCTGAAAAGACCATGGGTAGGGTATATGGGGTGAGGGATAGGCATGGAGGTGGGGGTAGGGGTGAAATGGGTGGGGGTGTTCTTTAGGGGTGGTGTATGGGAGGCAGAGGGACGAGGGTAAGATAGTGAGGGGAGTGGATGAGTGAAAGGGTGTTCAGAAGAATAATGGGGGTGGGGGAACTGAAATTTTGTGTGGGGTGTGTGAGAAATGGGTGGGGGAAGGATAGGTGGGTGGTTGAGAGAGTGGTGGTAAGTGGGTGGGGAAGGGTTAAAACCCTAGAATTAGGTGGGTGGGAGAATTCAGGAGTTATTCGGGTTAAAAAGGTGGAAAAATAGGGGTGCCCCACCCCGATTGGCCCGAGTTCCGACGGTCCGGAGATCGGAGTTGGCCAAATGGGATGAAAATAAAGGGGGTGGGTCGTCCGGGGTGGGGAATATGGATCTGAAATCGGATCGTTGATCAGACCACCGGAAGGGGGTGAGGAAAGGGTGTCTACTTCGCAGGAGCCGGGGGAAAAAGGGGCGGTAGAGGGTTTTTAGGGAGATTTTGGGAGAGGTTCTTTAGGAGAATTTGTAGATCGGGTTGAGATGAGGGTGTCGGAGAAATTGGAGTGATTTGGAGGAGTTTGAAAATTTTTCGGCAACCGTAAAAGTTATAGCGGCAGGGGACTAGTGGCGGCAGGAAGGTGGTGTAAAGTTGGTGGTGAAATATTAAGAGGTGGGTGGGTAGTTAGGGCGGTGGTGTAGTGAGTGGTGAAGTTATGGTCAGGGTTTAGGTGGGGGGAAGATGAAAAAGGATCTGGGGGGTGTTTGGGTATGGGGTTAGGGTTTTGAAAAAGCAATGACATGTGTTGGGTGAGGGTGGCCACGTGTTGCCCCACGAAGGAGGTCATTTCTTCTCTCATTTGTTTTTGCATTTGGATAAATCTCTCATCAAGTGTTGCCTTTTTGGGAGCCATTAAAATGTGAAAAATGATTTAAATGAAAAAAAAAATGTGGTGACACCTCACACACAATGGGGGAGCGACACCTCGCTCTGATAACAATTGACCTAACTACACGTCTAATGGCAACTCCAAAGGTAGCACACCAATTTAGAGAGAGAAATATAACTAAGCTTTTACTCAAAAGTTCGGTTTCCCAAATGAGGAAGAGGAGGAGTCTATTTATAAGATAGGGAGGTGAGTACTAAAGGAGCAACCAACTAATGTGGGACTTATGGCCATCTATACAATAATCCTAATACTCAAGTGTTCACCTAAAGCTCATCCTCTAAATAGACCAATACGCTATGAAACGAAATAAAATAAGAGATCTCAAGTATTTAGTCCTATTTATAATGATTTATTTGTCACCACTCCCATGTTTTTATTTTTTTAGTTGTTGGTCATATATGGGACAAGTGTGATTGTCTACAAAAAGAAGGATGGGTAGTTACAAGAAAGTTATAGGCAGTTTTGGGTGGTTAAGGGACCTTTTACAATTTTAAAAACATAAGGGAGTGGAGCCTAAATACATCTTTGTAGATGGGCTAAAGCCAAAAAACCTAATAAAATAAAATGCAACATAAGATGAAAATATGACTAACTAATACATAGAGCCAAAAATAAAAGAGGATATGACCAAAATACCCCTCGGATCATATCACAAACACGTTTACAAGGACATAATAAGATATACAATGTTTGGGAGATGCAAACTACAACACTTTGTTAAGATCAGTGTTCTAAAAGGCGCACCTAGGCGGGGGGCTTGAGGCTTGGGGAAAATGTTCTGCCTATGCCTTACTCTTGGTAGAAGGCTTAAGGCACACTTTTTTGAAAAAATAAAATGCTTTAGTGAAACTGTATCGCTTTTTAAGGACTTTTTATTACAAAGCTGAACAATATCTCAAACAAAACAATCAAAAGATAAACAGTATCCCAAACCTGTATCCAAAACCAACCTGCCTCTCCACTAAAAAAAACCTAACATTGCCGACCGACATCCGACCAAAAGTCTATTTGTTTCATTTGAAAGGTGAAAAATATATTTCTTATATTAAATCATTCTGTATTGATTATTGATTATCGATTATTGAATGATTAATGAAAAATACATTTTGTATATTGTTTATTAAATGTTGAGAAATACATTTTGTATATTGATTATAAAACATGCATATGAGAAAGATGGCTACCAAACGTACGCATATATTTTCAGAAATTAAGGTACGTATTATTTTATTATATTACTAGCCTTAAAATAATTAAAAAAAAAAAGGAAAACGCCTTTTTACGCCTAAGTTTCGGCTAGGGATACCTACGCTTCTAAGGCTTGAGGCTTGACCTCTAAGCCTCGACCATGCCTCAGGCCTTTTGAAACCTTGGTTAAGATAAATATAAAACATAAATTACATAGAAAAATACACCCCCACGCATACGCACAAACCAATGTTTTAAACTGTGATCGTGCACGGTGTCACGTTTTGGTTCCGGTGTTTGGGTTGTTCATCGCGCAAGCAATTCGTGCATTTCAGTTTTTAATTAGAATAACATATTTATATATATATATATATATATATATATGTATATATATATCTCTACTACTTAAAAAGAGGGAACTTCCTCTGCAATGGTTAGAAGACTAAACTACCCTCATTAAATTTAAAATTCCTATTATACTCTTAATAATAGTCAACATATATCTCCCCAATTCATTAGCTCCCATGAAATACCCAGGTTCATTGTATCCCATCTTTCTCATATTCATTCACACATACCAAGCAACCAAATACATTCATGTTCCAACCCTAGAAATCCAGATTCAGTTGCCTTAAATTTCATTCTCCAATTCACTCACATTTATTCATCCTATCTCTCTCCTATTTATTCACGCATATCAACCATCAAAATACATTCATCTTCCAACCCTAGAAATTCATCTTTACAAATGGAAGCTCAAACAACTATTTAATTGAAATTTCATCATTTCTTTGCTTCGTTGCTGTCATTTCTTCTGCCAAAATCAAGGTTAATACTCCTAATTCTGTCAATAATATTTTCTTATGTCAGCAAAGTATACATTTATTAATTTGAAGACGAAGACAATTACATAAATTTTATAATTATATATATCTCATTGAAGAATTTTGTCTCTCATTTGAAGATGAAGACAATTACATAAATTTTATAATTATAATTATAATTATAATTATAATTATATAGATTAGGAAGAATTTTGTCTCCCATTTTCATTTTTTTCATTGTTTTAGAGATGTGTACTTATTACATACTCTAAATTAAATGTTAATTTTAAAACAATTATATACATTCACATATGCCTACTGTTTTAAATGTTAATAATTCGAAAATTATGCATACTGATATAAACTTTTTCAGTACTAAAGATTGTGCTTATTTTTCGTGATTTTCTTCTAATAACGGAATTTTCACTCATGATAAAAAAAATTATTAGTTTCGTAAGGTGGAAGTTCAGTACTACAATAGTTGATGGCACTAAGACAAGTACTTAATTTATGGTTTATTGTCATTCTTATATAATTTCTAATTACGAAAATTTCACTCATGGTAATAAATTTATTTATTATTTTCACAAGGTGGAAGTTCAATATTTCGGTACTTTAGATGAGACAAGTACTTAAATTTATGGTATATTATCAGTCTTATATAATTTTTAATTACGGAAATTTCACTCATGATAACAATTCATTTTTTTCGTAAGGTGAAAGTTCACTACTGCATACATTAGTTGATGGCACTGAGACT
This sequence comes from Sambucus nigra, assembly GCA_949130495.1. NCBI lineage: Eukaryota > Viridiplantae > Streptophyta > Magnoliopsida > Dipsacales > Adoxaceae > Sambucus > Sambucus nigra. The sequence goes on from OX422223.1 coordinate 419,944,362, forward strand.
AGGGGTGGCAATTTTAGAAACGACACGGAACGACACGAAATTGACCCGAAATTGACACGATATTTCGTGTTCGTGTCGTGTTCGTGTCGTGTTTTTTTTACACGAAGTCGTGTCGTGTCGTGTTCGTGTCTTAATTATGAGTCGTGTCGTGTCGTGTTATCGTGTTTTTTAGGCCTAAAATTTAAGAAATTATGGTTGTCGTGTCGTGTCGTGTTATTTTTTATTCGGGTCATGTTCGTGTCAGCTAAAAAAAACACGAAGTCATGTCGTGTCGGGCCAAAACACGACCCACGGACTCGATTTGCCACCCCTAACTGAGACAACTATTTAATTTTTGGGTTTATTGTCATTCTTATATAATACGATGTTCTTACTCTTTACAAGTATGTTAACAGTAGTAGGAATGTAATTTGATAGTTCGTAAGAAATTGTTATCATTTCACTCTTTCGTAAGTAATTGTTAATTGAAATCTTATAGGATATTTCAACATTGGTGGTACACGCTCGAATTGTGAATCTGAGAGTGAAGGAATTTCACTTTTGTTTACGTGGTATGTGAAGTACTTAATACCATATTGACACTGTTTCGTATAATTTATATTCGAGATGGTAATATATTTCGTTTGAATTTTTGTAGGATATTGTCAATATTTCTTGTAGAAGCTTGGACTTTGAATCTCATAGTGAATGAATCTCAATTTTATTTACGAGGTAATTGCAATTGATTAATGTATGATTGGGAATTTACTTATCATTTTTTATTTAATTTACTGGCCATTATGAAACCAATTGAAGAAATAAGTAGATGAGCTAAAAAAATTGCATACGTTTTACAATTTCTAATTTGTAGTTTTTTTTTCTTTGTCATGGAAAAGAAAATAAAATCAAAGAGTTACGAAACAAATTACATCATATCAATTGAATTATATGAAACACAAACTACACATGTATAACAAATTATATAGTAGAACCAAGTAGATACCCAAATATTTATAAACTAACGAATAACATAATTGTTTGGATAAACAAAATTAAGTCATTGCAATATACATATTTAACTTTTTGATATCATGATGAATGAAACAACCTATGAATCAAAAGAATCAAAGACTCTGATGATTCATTATTTGGTGGGCTTTTTTGGAGCAATTGGTACTCCGTGAGTGGAATTTTGGGACCACTAATTTTAAAATGACTTTGATGCAAGAACTTACGTATTCATTCATAATTTTTTTTATATTAGCCGAATATATGTTTTTTAACCTACATTTTTCAAAATATTTTCATTATATTTTTTTAACCTAAACATACGTATTCATGTCTTTAATGACATTCATTTGACATGTCATCAAACTATAATTAGGTTTTATTGTTGTTGTTGTTGTTGTTGCTGTATTCGATCAGATTTCGGTTCTATAACATTAGCCTCCAACTGTTTGAGGATGACAGTGCTCAATATAAGCGAAATTTCTCTTTCTTCTATTAAAATAGAGATAACATCCACTGAATTTGGATCTGTAGTGGCTCCATTATGTCAATCAGTAGCTATAGATGTTATTGCTTGGTTCATGGATGTCACTGTTGCATTTAGTAACAATTATAGTAACAAATATTCTCCACCTATCATATAACGGACATTTGGGACTACGTTCACTGCCCATGCCTTTATTCTTTTTCAATTTTATCCTCTTTTAAGCTAATATTTAGAACTTGAAACAAATAAATCAACATACTTTGAACAGTAGGGTATGCTAATAGTAGTATACAAGAAAACAAAACAATTAAGAATATTGAAGAAACATAAGTTGTCCTCTAGAGTTCCCTTGACCACTTCATTGGGGAATCAATTTCATTATTAAAATTTGGTGAAATAGTAGCTGCTGAAGTGTTTGGGGGAAACTCCCAAACACATCTAATAAATATACATACTGCTAAGCATGATGAGATTCTTGGTAGCGATCTGCCTAATCAATCTGCCTACAATACAGATTTTAAGTCTTATATTTATAGAGTAACTACATTTATTTACTTTAATACGTATAATGAATATTAAATTGTAATTTCAGTTCCATATATTTTTGTTAATGATAGCATATGTACATACAACATAATCATAATTTTATTTATGATCTTTCTTGCAATACACCAATTGTCACTCGGATAATTTTTTTTTTTTAAATTCCCCGGTGAGGCACCAAGTTTTTCCCACAAAAACTGATCAACCAACCAATACACGAGGTTCACTACAATAACCTGCTTTTAACATGATTATAGCAAGTAAAATAGCAAACCAAATCACAATATAAGAGGCACACGCACATAAGACACAAAATTAAAGGAACTCAACTCCCAACCTTTTGTCACACGGATATTTTTTTTTTTAAATTCTCCGGTGAGGCACCAAGTTTTTCCCACAAAACCTGATGAGCCAACTAATACACGAGATTCACTTTTTTCTGACTTTCTCTAGACCCTTTATGCTGGCCGTATTATCCTCATTAAATGGAAGAGCTTTTAAGGTGTTAACGGTTTGTCATTTCTCTTTGAGTTCCATGTATATGAATTTTCTCTTTCGTTGACTCCACTGGCTCAACTTATTTCAAACACTGCTTTAATTTATCCTCAATCACCCTGGAATTTACCCCTCCCCCCCCCCCCCCACACACACAAAAAAAAACATATTGTTTATATTATATTTTGACATTTTTCCGCTTTGGCCTACCATGCTTCATATCTAATAGGCTTGTGTCTCTTATTCATTATATTTGGCTCTTCATTCTACTCTCAGAACTGAATTGCAATATGAATATGGTTTGAATCTTGTTTATTTATACGATACACAACAACATTCGTGAACATCAAACTCCATTCTTGATTTGCAAACATTCTATCAAGTCTTTCCTCCACTCAATCCCCATTTTTCATCCCTCTGTACCATGTAAATTCATAGCCTAAAAACGGAGTTCAATTAGTTTACATATGTCAATCACCTATCTAAGATTGCGAACCTGTCAATTTGATAGAATGGTTGTTCCTATTTTTTCTACATTTGACAGAATTTCATTGACACTCCCCCCACCTACCCCCACCCCCACATGCACACACACCACGACTAAGAAACGACCTCGGACTATCGTGACTTAAATTACTCAATAATTTTTTATTCATCCTTGCGTCGCTGAACCTCGAGTACCCCATAAAATTTTGTGATTCTCCATGACTGCCGTTATAGAGAACATTTTTAATACATATGTTTTGCTCGCATATTTATAAAACTCATTATTTTATACAGATGTTTTAGCATAAATGTAAAACCAATGAGTACGTCATTATCGCTTAATTGTTTCACACAAATTGTTTACTTAACTTTATTACCTATGCATAGATTGCTGTAGGATTTATGCTCTACATAAAAAATTTGGAAATTGCTAGATTCATATTCATTTATTCAAAGCCTCAAATCAAATATCTGGAATCAGCCACACGTGCAACGCACGTGGGCATAACTAGTATATAAAAGTTTAAACAATCACTCCAAATATTAGACCTGACAAAATGAGGAACGACATGATAACACGACACGAATCGATACAAAGTTATAAGTTAATGGATGGACCCTTAACGGTTTCGGGTCATATCAGTGCCAACTCGATAAAACACGATAGTTAACGGGTCATGTTAGTGTTGACCACTTCACCTGTTAATACTCGATAAGACCCGTTAAAATCTACTAATTTGAGTAAATAAAATATATTATTGGGACTTATAAAAAGTTTATGTAGTTTAATATTAATTTAAGAATAACAAATATTACTAAATGAGAAAGTTGGTAATGGTAATGAATTAATGAGTCTAATTGTGTTTAACATCAGCTAATATGTCAACTTGTGTACGAATCAAAATAATTCATTATGTTAATGGGTAATAACGAGTGAACATGAGGGTTTGAATATGATTTTTTCACACGATAAAAAAGTCACCTATTTAGACACGAACCCGATAAGACAATAAAACCGACATGAACACGACTCGACACGACCCGCTGACAGGTCTACCCAATATAGTACTACATTCCAAATAAAGTGATAAATAACATTTTAAACTGTAATTTGTATATAAATGACATTTTAAACTAAGTGAAACTGCCACGTGATTTTTTTAATTAAAATAATACAAATGTATAAAAAAAACGTGCCAAAAATGGGGGGGGAAACCCTCACAATAACCCCCTTGTCTTCCTCCGTAAACACCCCACACACCACCAACCTCACCAGTACACCACCAACCTCACCAGTGCCCCCACCCCACACCCCACACCCAACTACCAACAACAACAACCACACCGACAAACACCCCTCCCACCCCCGACAGTCGTCCTCCTCTCTCTCTCTCTTCCTCACACAAACACATATCCAATTGAAATCGAAAATCTAAATCGAAAAACCAAAAATGATATCAAAATAACAATTCAAAATCAAGAATCACAATTTCAAATCCAAAATCAAAACAAAATCCTATTCGCTGAAATCCTTTATATGAGTTTTGTTGCTATATATACATATTTGTGGAGTATGGGTCATGGTTACCCTGGTTGAAGAAGGAGATGGTAGAGAGAGATTCTTGATGGGATATATATGCATACATATATCATATATGTAGAAGAGGAAAGAAAAACTGGTAGCTTACTTTTGGTGGGGAGGGGTGGGAAATTTGTGGGAGGTGGGGTGCTAGAGGGGGGTTGCGGGGTGGAGGTAGGGCTCACCGGAGTTTTTTTTTTTTTTGGGGGGTGGGGGGGGTGGAGGAGGGGCTGGGGGCTGTTGAAGCAAGAGGAAGTTTTTTTCCTTGTTTTGTTTTTATTTTTAAGATTTTTCTGTATTTTTGAATTATTTTTAACTAGTAATGCATTTTTGTTTTCTTTTCTTATTTTTGGGGGTTTTTGTATTATTTTAATTCAAAGGTAGAAGTTATAGTTATAAGGATTTATTAACGGTCTGGGGAAAGTCTAATTTAATAAAAAATTGCATTCAAGTCTAAAATCAAAGATGAGTAATGTATTAAGGTTACTTATCAAAAAAAAAGTAATGTATTAAGGTCCAAAAAAACTTTTAAAAATTACATTTTAAACTGAAATTTGTAAAATAATTAACATTTTAAACTAAAATTTGTAAGGGAAAAAATAACAATTTAAACCTATATTTTTCAAAAAAAAAAATAACATTTAAAAATGAAATTTGTATAAAAAAATTAAACTGAAATATGTTACAAAAAAAGTAACATTTAAAACTCAAATTTATAAATTAAAAAAAAAAAGTGACATTTTTTTAAGGTAACATCCTAAATTGAAGTTCGTAAGAAATAACATTTAACCTGAAATTTGTTGTATAAAGTGTTCGGGTGAACTGTGAAATAGTAAAAAGCATAAACAAATCAAAATTTACATTGCGTATAAACTGAAAATGACTCAAACTTGCAGAGTCCGGTCAAAGCTCCGACGACGTCCAAATCCCACAAAAACCTCAAAATTCAACAACACAAAATCCAAGTCCAATAGCTCCTGCGACTTCGATTTCCACCTACGACAACTTCGCAACTGACCGACGAGCTTCAGGTAGAAATCTCTAGGGTTTGATTTGGGTTACAAAGTTTGGGTATTGTAAGAGAAAGAGGTAATAATGAACAACAAGGGTTGTTTCGGTTTCCTCTCCCTTCTATTTCACATACGAAGTTTCAAAACATACAAATTGCGCACAATTGCACAAAATAACGAGAAATGATGCGAAAATGCGTGCCACGTTAACTAATTGCTCACGCTATTTAGAAGCCCCGCAAAATCAAATATGCAACATAGAATTTTTGGTCCGCAAGCCGCAATAACCCGCGATTGTGTTCACAAATGCGCACAATTGAAAACACTAGCACATGCACATAAGTGCTGGTCAAAGTCTACCATCACAAGGTTACCAATTTTTAGATGTCTAAAAGCTCGTCTTAAAATTGATATTTAACAATCATAATTGGTTACAGATATGCAATACAATGAATGATGAACCTCACCCCACCCCCACCCCACACACACACACACAACACACACGCACCTCTCTCATAAGTAAAATGATATATAGAAAGATTTGCAAAAAGGGGCGGATATGGCCCAGAAGATCCAGCAAAAAAAAACACAAGGAAAAGGACCTTGAAATACAAGACGAATAAAAAATTTATTGAACTTTAACACGATATGGAAGTGTTGGAATATAGTATCTTAAAGTAAATAATACCAAAGTCTATTAAGAAATGAGGTAGCACGAAAAATGGCCACAGGAGCAAGCACAAATCAGAATAAACACTCTCACTAAAATATTAATTAATTAGATTGGGTGGCCAAAGACTAAAAAGTTTTCTTGTTAGCCAAAGGGTAGAAAAGAAAGACTAAAGTGAGAGACTAGAATATTCCAAGGAATATAACCCCCAACATAAAATACTCACCTAAATAAAAGAAACTACAACAAGAGGGAAAAGAGTACAATTAATGATATTACAATTCAACCCCATACTCACCTCTTCTCATCACTCTCCCGTTTCATTGTATTAAGAAGGGGCCAAATTTTATCACTCAAACATTGAGCCAAACCAGAATTATTGAACTCTATAATTTTTAGCTGTATCACTTTCTCCGAGCCCATACTGGTTTAGCAATTTCAAACTCCCAACCCCAACCTCACCCCACCCCCACCCCCACTCCAAAAAAAAAGAAAAAAAAGCTGCTGATCCAGAAAGAGTGGTTATTGGATGCCTAACGCCCAAACAATCAAATAGACCAGCTTCTCTTGACCTCCTGAGACGAGGCACCACAGCCACCATTCTTCTTTTTTCCCAAGCCAAAATACACGACCATTTCTTTAGGATAAAATTACCCATTGGGTCCAACCCAGGAGGAACATTGGACTGGCCCATTTGTCTTACCTTCCCACCAGGGGTTTGAAGGGACTTCCATGTGTCGCACAGACAAGGGTGTCAGTTTAATGAAGCATTGCAAGGGAGGACACGAACATATCCGTCCAATGAAATCCACCGGGAAGAATTCCCCCGAGACCAATTCCTCTCCCACCTATCTTTCCTTTTCTCTTATTTTCCCCATCTTAGACTCTCTCTTCTCTCTCCATCTTCATCTTCATTTTCCTCTTCCTCTTCCTCTTCCTCTTCCATCTTTTTCATCACCACGAACTCGCCCTTGATGGCTCCCACAGGGGTCGAACAGCAGCCTAGGGTTGTGCAACCCTTGGTCCAACCCTTTACGTCCATCACTGAGCCTTGTGGTTGCCATCAGAAGGCGTTGGGACCCTCGAAATGGTGCCGGGTGGATCGACAGTGGTTTTGGTTGTTCTAGCCCCTCCTCCCTCCAATTTTCCTCTCTTCTGGGTTTCTTTGTTGCGAAATCTTTGGGGTAGATGGGAGCAGAGATGATTCCACCCTTCCCCTGTTCTTTTTCTGTTGATGTTGGATTTTGATAGAGGGTGAAGGGTGGGGCTATGGTTTCGTAGTGGTGGTAGTGGAAAAGTGGTGCAGAGGGCGGTGGGGGTGGGGGCTAAAATGGTGTGAATTGGTATCGGACCTGGGAAATGAAGGAGGCTTGTGTCTCCTCCAAGGCGGAGAGGCATCATTCAAGTCAAACTTGTCTTGATCTCCCGGTCGCCATCAAAGTTGTCACGATTTGTATTTTACAACTTGGGAGCACTTGTTGTTGATCTGACTTAACACGACAAATGGCACACAAAAGCAAAGATAAATTAGAATAATCCATCACTCACTAAAATATTAATTGATTACAATGTGTGGCCAAAGACTTTATTAATTAGGAAAAGTTATATTGCTAGCCAAGATAATCTAAAAGGGTACGCAGACTAAAAAAGGCACACTAGAATATTCAAAAGAATATTACCCCTAACTTAAAATACTAACCTAAATTAAATAAAATACAAGAAAATGGAAGGAAACAAAATAAATAGAGTAAAATTAATATATTTTATGCCCCATACTCCTCTATTCTCAGCAAGAAAGGATGGCGCAAATTTCACAGACAGGAAACAACAACTATGATATTCCAATAAATCAGACACAGTCCCTTCAAAGAACAGAACACAATGAAATTAACTCTTGAAATATAGATTTAAGGAAATGGGTCTTGAAAAATATAAAGTGGGAGTAGGAAAATGATTATTTGAAAGTGAATAACACTCAAAATACCATCATCAGTTCGTTTAACAAAGTGTGGATCAAGCTCTAAGAGTAGAAACAGCAAGACTATGCCTCTCTAATAAACCAAGCACAGTCACAAAATCCGGAAGGAAACGAACTTAGTACTAAACAAGCTTTGACATTGAGAATAATCAATAAGGAGAAGACAATAATATAATCACAAAAAATAAGTGCAAGTAACCATTGAGATAGAAGGAAACACAATATAACCTTCAAACGATCAGAAAGGAACAATTTTCTAGAAGAACCCTTCCTTTCCAGCAGCCGCATGACAAACTTGATTACAGGCAGTGGCTTCATAAAAACGGTGGAGGACATATCTGCACCATCACTTCATGTCAAGGAGTGATACAAAACCACAATAAGAACATCAATAACAATGATACTGATTGGAAGTCTAACAAAATAGTTATATTGATGTGAATTAAGACCCATTGCTAGGACACTTTTACTATTTTTTCTTATTTTTAGTTTACTTGCATGTATTAGCCTTTTTATTTCCTTTTGTTCTTTTATGCTATTATAAGGTGGAGAGGTGAAGCTTAGTTTTGTCCCACAGTTATTGGGGGGCCTTTTAGTGCTCCACCCTCTCCTTATAAATAGCCTTTTGTACTCATTTGAAAGGATCGAACTTCTGAGTAAAAATTTAGTTATATTTCTCGCTCTAAATTGGTGTGGTGCCTTTATAGTTGCCATTAGACGTGTGGTTACGTCAATTGGTATCAAAGCGAGGTCATGAGTTCGAGTCACAAAGAGTGGCAACCAGTGGCAACCCATGGGGGGGAATTTGTTGCAGGTGCATCTAAAATGATGCAAGATGCTAGCAACCAACCTAGCATGCTCCCTCCTATTAAATGGGCCGAGGCTGGACGAGGCTCTTAAGGCTTAGACTCATGGGGCAGACTCACCCTTTGTATATGTGAATTAAGTTCGTGTCATTATTAATAGCTATAACTTTTGGTACAGCGATAAGCGCTTGTTTACATCAATTGGTGTCACCATAATTTTTTTTTTCATTTAAATCGTTTGCCACATTTTAATGACTCCCAAAAAGGCAACACTTAATGAGAGATTTATCCAAATGCAAGAACAAATGAGAGAAGAAATGACCTCCCTCATGAGGCAACACATGGCCACCCTCATCCAACACATGTCATCAGTTTTTCAAAACCCAAACACCCCCAATACCCAAACACCCCCAAGACCCATCTTCATCTTCCCCCGACCTAAACCCTAACCCTAACCCCACCACTAACTACACCACCGCCCTAACTACCCACCCACCAACTAATATTTCACCACCAACCTTATACCACCCTCCTGCTGCCACCAGCCCCCTGCCGCTGTAACTTTTTCGGTTGCCGAAAATTTCTCAAACTCCTCCAAATCCCTCCAAATTTCCCCGACACCCTCATCTCAACCCAATCTACAAATTCTCCTAAAGAACCTCTCCTAAAATCCCCCTAAAACGGCCTCTACAACCCTTTTTTCCCTCGGCTCCGGCGAATTCGACACCCTTCCCCCACCCCCTTTCGGTAGTCGGATCAACGATCCGACTTCGGATCCATATTTACCACCCCGGGCGACCCACCCCCTCTATTTTCATCCCATTTGGCCAACTCCGGTCACCGGACCGCCGGAACTCCGGCCAACCGGGGTGGGGCAGCCCCCCAAGCCTCCCATCTTTTCTCCACCTTTTTAACCCAAATAACTCCTGAATTATCCCACCAACCTAATTCTAGGGTTTTACCCCTTCCCCACCCACTTACCACCTCTCTCTCACCTCCTCACCCCTTTTTTAACTCTCCTCCAACCATTAATACCCCCCAAACTTCAAAATTTCAGTCCCCACCCTATCCTCACCCATTTTTATCCTTCACCCCTCTAAAATCCCACCTCTATACCCACAACCCCACCCAACTTCACCCCCCACCCTCCATGTATGCCCCCACCCCCTACCATGACCCATTTTTAGAGTTTCACCCTCCATATGCCCCCACAGTTGACACGGGTTTGATATTATTTGGTTATGATGATGGTTTTATGGTGGAAGACTCTCATTGGATGTTTTTGGCCTCGGTGCCCCGCCAACTTTTCAAGTCGATATTCGGGTCGAGTTAGAGGACGACCTCCATGGCATGCTGTGGAGCCCATGGAGGATGGGTTCCTTTTGGTGGCGTTCCCCCACACGCTCGAGGACGAGCTTTTTGGAAGACGGGGAGAATGATGTAAATTAGGACCCATTGTTAGGACACTTTTACTATTTTTTCCTATTTAGTTTACTTGCATGTATTAGCCTTTTTATTTCCTTTTGTTCTTTTATGCTATTATAAGGCGGAGAGGTGAAGCTTAGTTTTGTCCCACATTGATTGAGGAGCCTTTTAGTGCTCCACCCTCTCGTTATAAATAGCCTTTTGTACTCATTTGGAAAGGATCGAACTTTTGAGTAAAAGCTTAGTTATATTTCTCTCTAAATTGGTGTGGTGCCTTTAGAGTTGCCATTAAACATGTGGTTACATCATATATTTATAAACAAAATAATGCAGCAGCATAGTGAGTTAAAGATCTTATTCATATTTTCTTAAGTGTATTTCTCTCATTCTGGCAGCCCTTACCCTAATTTGAAGGAAGAGAATGAAATGCAAAGATACAACCCAATATTTTTAGGAGCAAACCACGACCATCGTCGTTGACATCGCCAGACATTACGAGGATAAACTTTGGGAGAAACCACGACCATCGTCGTTGACATCTCCAGACATTACCAGGATAAACTTTGGGAGAAACCACAACCATCGCCGTTGACATCTCCAGACATTACCACTATGGAAGGAAGTATTGAGGATGATACGAAATTATATATACATCATTCAAGCATATTTGAATATCATTATGGAAGGAAGCACAGAGACTCGTCTGGTGGAAAAGGGTAGACCGTTGGCAATTGAATACAAGTAATCCAATGCAGATCAAATCCACCATGATTCTGTCGCGTAACAGAAAGACAGAAATATATGACGCAGCTTAAATATCTTTTTTTCAAGGGTGAGGTTTGGAACCCAGTCACTTTATACCTTAGTGGGAGTCGTGCAATAGCATAGCTATGATCAATTGAAGAAGAAAAGAAATTCAAAGGTTACATGGTTCCTAAGAGATACAATTTACCCTAATCAACCGACTTTATCTAGAAAGATCACTTTCATTAGGCCATGAGGTTGGTAACGAGATCAATATTCAACTTATAGGTCTTATGATATATCTCACTATCGAGGATGATACAAAATATTTGTAGGTATTCGTGTGTTGGGAAAAAGAATGTGTACGCGATGTCTCAAGGTTTGATCATAATTTCTTTATTTGCAAATTTTTATTCACTCGTCTCTTTTTAAGTTATTTTCCCTAATTATAGTTAGTATTTAAAGTTTTTAAGGGTAATATTCCATTGGAATATTCTTATAGTACCTTTTTTAGTCCTATCTTTTTAGGGATATCTTGGCTAGCAAAAAAACTTAGCCTATAAAAAATCTTCCGGACAACCATTGTAACCAACTACTTTTTTGAGAGATGAATGAATGGGGGAAAACCCTTATTTATAAAATGCTAATGTTATTATTGTGATTAATTTCGTTGCGTTTACATCATATTCAAAAATCTATGGAATGTCATTAGACGTAGGATATAGCTTTGGGGTCTGTAATGTTAAGAAAGAAGTTCCGTACAAGTGACACCTTGTTGTGAATTAAAAAATAATTGAACAAAAGAGGCAAATTCTTAATCATTACTAAGTTATGAAATAATGAAGGTAAATCATCATGCTGAGGGAGGGAATGAATGGGGATGGTTTTATCGTGTAAAGATTATAGAATATTATAGAGCTCGAGTCCCTGTTGGAGAGGGTTTACAGAGAAGAAGCTTAAAACAGGGACTACCAGAGTTGTGGAATCCAAAAGAGAGAGAAAAGGAAAGCATTGTGCCCAAAGGCCCCTACCATAAGTCTTGTTAATCAAAATGAAAAAGAGGAAAGGAACTGGGATGTGGCAGTTATCTGTGTAACGGTTCTAGCCTTTTGACTCGTGGAAAGTGATTCAAGATAAAATGTTAACTCTGCTCGTGCTAGAATTCACCTAAATCCATCAGTGAAAATAAGGATTATTTTTATTTCTTTAAAGGAAGAGTAGAGAATCATGACAAGTAGAAAGAGGTTGATTCAGGTGAGGCGTTGTAGGAGGAAATCGAGGAATGAGATACAAAACTGTGAAGAAAACAAGCTAGAGGTTGTATTGGGATTGATAGTCTTCCACGTGATTACTTAAACAAAGATGAATCCATCCTTGGCAGCATAGTTGTCAGTATCTTATTTTATGTGATACAATACATATGATACGACAATACAAACACAAAATGATACATTATTTGTGGACTATATCTTTGTAGGTTATATCTTACGATACTCCAGTGTATCTTATGATTCAGTGAAAACAATATATACACTACACACCATACAAAGTAATTCGTGCAAAAAAGGACGAGAGGAGAAAAATCATTTGAGTGAATTCATTGAGGTTCTCTTTTCGACTTTTATATTGAAAATATTTGTTATATACTCGCAAAACCATTAGAGCAAGAGAACCAAAGAGAAAAAGGAATACTTAGGACACTCGTCCTTGGCGATAATTTCCTTGCAGCCAATCTCAGTGAGTCATACCATCCCGTTTCTTATCAAACGGGAAAGTGGTGATCAATGGATCACTTAGAACAAACACTTCGTTTTACCTTAGAACCTCACAAGGATGGATGTATATGAAGTTCTATGTTTCCAAGTTGCAGGAAAAGGAGAATGTAACAAAAGGAAAGGAAAGGAAAGAGAGGTATTTTAGTTTGAATCGTTTTTTTTTAATAACCTTGACCATCCACACGAACGAGCCCTTTGGACTCTCCCATGAGAGCTAAACAGGGGGGACGTTGTGCCAGAGCGAACATCCACACGAACCAGCCCTTTGGACTCTCCCATGTGAGCTAAACAGGGGGGACGTTGTGTCAGAGCCACCCTAATACACGCTCCACTAAAGTCCGGTATGCTTCAGGGGTTTTGAACTCGAGACCTATGGTCTTCTTCTGTTTGATCCTTACTACTGGACTAACCAAAGTGGATTTGAAACATTTTTTAAAGTATTAGCTAATTCATTCTATACCCTGCATGACGTACAATGATTCAATATGTAACATTGGTATTTCTTTAACAAAAACACTAAACGGACGCAAGTAGCTTATGAAAAGAGATATGAAGATGAATTGTGGAAGTATATGGAGATAATGGAAGTGAACACATGTTGCTCGTTGATGAAGTTTATGCCACTGATATGGAATTTGAGGATAAGATGAATATAAAGGATAAAGAATGTGTAGATGAACAATGATGATGGAAAGTTCCATCTTTTTGGAATTTTCATGAATCATTGGACATATTCTGATTGTTGATGATCACAAACAGATTATGATATTATTTTCAAACAATTTTTTTTAATTTCATTTGTCTACAATATATTTAAAAGCATATAAAATAATAATGTAAACTTACAAATGAAAGTATAACTACATTTCGATACACGATACAATATTTTTGGAAGTTATACAAGTCCAACACTTTAGAAAGAGATGGTTTTGGTCTCATTAGCAAAAAGAATAAATAAGTGGGAAGATATGTTGGCATTGATAGACTTTTGAAAGATGCATTCTATCTGGAACTTCATAACGGAAATCCGTTGATTTACAACTTGGAATACTAAAAGGAGGAGGATTGAGAAAGAGAGACACATTGACACAACTACAACCCCCAACCTGCCACACACCACATCCTACAAGCGGTGTTCTGCCTAGTTCAACATCGTTACAAGAGAACGATGATGAATCTGAAGATAATGACAAGCCCGAAAGCTGAAACAAACGAACATAAGGTTTCGGTAGAAGAGAACAACCCAATTCCTTCTTAGGCTCTGTCGTCACCGATTCAAGTGTCACCCAACCACCACCATTTTGTGCAAAACCTCACATTCCAATGTCGTCAATCACGTCGTCATCAAGTGGCCTCCTCTAAGATTAGCACCTTGAATCATTAAAATCAAGTAAAGACCCTAGTTTCTATTCATAACGTGGAAACGAAACAAGACCTAATGGTAATCAGGGAAGAGCACAAAGGAACAACGTCCACAAAGCTTATCTTAGCTCTCAACATCAACAGTAAGGGCCCATTTGTTGACGACGATCAAAATAGGAGGAGATAAGAAAGTGAGCCAGACATTTTCGACTGCGGAGAGCTTCGTGAAGGACATGGAGAGGGGGGGGAAGACAACGACGAAGTTGGATTTTGTCAGAATCATCACCGGGCAAGGCCTATCCGAAATCGATGGTTGGAGGGATAAGATCCTTAGAGAACTCTCGTGCTGATTTTGGGACAGACCTGGCAAGGCCGTCCCTGAGATGTCAAATTATTTGGCGGACCTATGCGGGCACTTTGCTCAGGCCACACACACATATACATATATATATGATAAATAGTTTAACATAGATTTTGTATATGGCAATGGTCGTAAGATGTATAATTCAAAAAAAAATCAATGGACCTAATTTTCGTTTTTTTATACAACTTTGGATTGTATCAGTGGCCTAAGGACCTGCTAAAAAGTCCTTAACTAGTTTCAGATTCTGTTTATTTAAAGAAGAGATGTAAATTAAATTATTGAGTTCAGATTTTTGAAATACATATGAATAAATAGATGTTGAACCATTTATGGAAAAATAATTAAATTTATGTGGGGGGGGGGGGGGGGGGGGGGGAGACTCCGAAGACTAGAAATTAAATGAAAGAGCTTCTATTATAAAGGCGTGACTTCTATGTTACAAAATGTTACAAGAGCGGTCTATATTGTTGTCATGGGCTTATTTGGAAGCTTATTTATATTTACTTTTCTTCTGTAGGATACCTATGTGTAATTAGTGGAACCTTATGTTATAAATAAAATGAGATGGGGGAATAGATGGCCTCATTCATTTCATTCTTTCTCCTCTTCCCATATCAGATTCCTCTCTTCTCTCGTCTTCCTCTTTTATACCTTAATCTCTCATAAATATAATCTAGAGTTTGGTTACTTCATAACTCAACATGGAATCAGAGCATGGTGTATAAATCCCTAAGTTTATGGAGGTGGAATCCTAGGGCTGATTTGAAAAAAAAAATGTAGTGTATAAAGGGTTAGTTGAAAATGAAAAGTGTTAATTCCATCCACAACTTTCATGGATCCAATTATTTTCTCCTCGGAATCGCGTTTACTCGGCATGTTTCTTGTCATTTTATACAGTTCGTTACTCGGGTATACCTTGTGTTACCATTCATTGCAGTTGTTGTGCTTATGTTAAGTTTTTTAGGCTTGTGTTGCCTAGAAACTGTTTGAAAAAATGTCTGATGTAAATTCTGAAAGAGTTATCTCTTCTGTTGGTGTGAATCCAACAATGGAAAGTAATAATGACCATTATCCTGGCAGGTGTATCACCACGATGAGACTGGAAGAAACAAATTATATGCAGTGGGCTCAATCTGTATGTATATTACTAGTAATCGAATGATTTTCCATGTTTATGGGACTGTCAAGTACCCTTCCCAAGACCTAAATACAATGATTGGGAAGCTGAAAATGCATTACACTAGTTATGACATAGTTATTACAGTTCATGCATTCACAAATTAGCAAGGGGTTTTTATTTGTTAAGGCAGTCAAGGAGTGCATTGGGTTTGCCTTTTTACAGTCAAGGAGTTGTGAAATGTTGTCAAAGAGATTGTCTTTCGTGGATAATTTTGCAAAGTTGTACGAGCTTCAAGAAGATATTAGAAAAATTCAAGAAGAGAGACCTTTCCCTCCCTACATACTATCATAATCTCCGTGGAAAGTGGAAAGAGGATGATCATTATCAAGACTATGTCCCTGTTTGTGCAGCTGATGCTAAATCCTTTCAATCTATGATGGAAAGAAACCTTATCTATCAGTTTTTTGGGTGGTCTGCATCCACAGTTTGAGCATGCCCAGGTCCAAGTGTTGGGTAGATTTCCAACTCCCTCATCTGTCAGAGAAGTCTTTTCATATATTCAGGCTCAAGAAAGCAGGAGGAAGGCTATGTGTTTAAAGTTTGAGTCAGAAGTACTAGTGTCTAAAAGGCTGGTCTTGTTAGTCAGTCATGGATCAGAAACACCACTTATAAAAAGGGTAAGTTAGATGACAAAAGTCACTTGAAATGTGACAATTGGTATTGGACCCGTCATACTCGAGAAACTTGTTGAAAACTTCACGGGAAGCCAGGAACTACTGCTCAAGAGCGACTTCCTTCATTTAAGGGGGCACCCTTTGCACCATCTCCATTTAAGGGGCCACATATGGCTCACACTACTGCGAATGAGCCTTCTAGCAATCTATTCGTGGAAGATGTTGATGCCCTTCCCCACAAAATGTCTTGTCTCCGGGATAGAATGTCTCAACTTAATCCATACCGCCCTTCTGATACTCCCTCCGCCTCAAACTTTGCTCACATAGGTACCTATAATTCGGCACACCATGTTTCCACAAATTCTTATGCGCTCTCTCGAATCATTGATTCAGGAGCCACTAATCATAGATTTCTCTCCCTATAGTGTATGTTCGGGCAGGGATAAGATTAGATTCGCTGATGGGACACTCTCCTCTATTGTGGGAAAAGGAACTATTTCAGCCTTCCCTAATATTACCCTATTCTCCGTCCTTCATGTTTCAAAACTAACAAGTAATCTTCTCTCTATTAGCCATATTACAACAAATTTGAATTGTAGAGTGACATTTTTTCCCTCTCATTGTGTTTTTCAGGACTTGAACACGAAGGAGACGATTGGGAGTGGACGTAAAGACAATGTCTTGTACTTGTTGGATGTCAAGTCCCTTTCTTTTCATGTTACAAATCAACATAGTACTAAGGCTAGTAGTGTGGATGAAAATCTGTTAATGCAATGGCATAATAGACTAGGTCATATTCCTCTTACTATTTTTAAGCTTGTGCTACTAGAATTTTCTTCTGTTGAACCTTTTGAATTAAATTGTAAACCTTGTGTACTTGCAAAACAATCGCGTGTTCCTTATCCTATAAGTTTTAATGCAACTACTTCTCATTTACAACTTGTTCATTCTGATATTTAGGTCCTAAATCTATAATTTCCTTACTCAGTTTTCAACATTATGTAGTGTTTGTTGCTGATTTTAGTCGTTATACATGACTTTATCTTCTGAAAATTAAAAGTGAGGTGCACTATATTTTCAAGACCTTTCAC
Organism: Sambucus nigra; assembly: GCA_949130495.1. Taxonomy (NCBI): domain Eukaryota; kingdom Viridiplantae; phylum Streptophyta; class Magnoliopsida; order Dipsacales; family Adoxaceae; genus Sambucus; species Sambucus nigra. The sequence goes on from OX422223.1 coordinate 419,961,958, forward strand.
AAAATGATGTGTACTCAATTTGAGTGCTATCTAAAAATTCTTCGATCTGATAATGGAGGGGAGTTTATATATGGTGATCTTGCCTCATTTTTCAATTGTTCATCAAGCTCATGTGTTGATACGCCACAGCAAAATGGCATAGCTGAACGCAAACATCGTCATATTACTGAAGGGAGTCGTTCTCTTCTCATAGATATGGGAGTACCTAAATCTTATTGGGCTAATGCCACCCTAACCGCTACTTATCTTAACAATCGCATGCCCTCTAAGATTTTAGGATATAAAACTCCCGTATCTATCCTGTATAATTATTCTCCATTTTTTATTGTTTCTCCAAAGATATTTGGTTGTGTCTGTTATATTCATATTCATCATCGGACGTATAAAATGGCCCATAAAGTAGTTCAGTGACTCAAAAAGAGTATCATTGTTATAACCCTATCACTCGCCATTGCTTTGTATTAATGGATGTGACATTCTTTGAGACGGTTCCCTTTTTTCTACTGCTCGGGATTCTCTACGGGGGAAGCTAGTGTAGAAAATCGTTCCCCGTCCTTCTCTAGAGTTGAATGCCCTCTTTCGTTGCCAAATTTTACTCAGGGCAGTCTATGCCTAAGTCTGCTACTACTAATACTAATTAATTGCAATAGAAACAAAGGGACATTCTTGTGAATACAAGAAAAGCAAAGCAAACCATTGTCTTACCTCAGGATCAAGGAGTCTCTCGTGATTCAAGTAATCCCTCAGTTAATGTTGATATTGGTACTGATATTTCTATTACCCAACATAAGAGCATTCGTGATTGTACAAAATATCCTATATCTCAATTTGTATCCTATAATGCCTTATCTCCAGCATATCGTGCTTTCACTTCCTCAATCACCTGCTTTTGTTCTTTCTAGCCTTTCCAATGCTTTAAAGCAAACTCAATGGAAGAAAGTTATGATTGAGGAAATGGAGGCCTTTGAGAAGAATAGGACATGGGATGTTGTTCAATTACGTAAAGGTAAGAAATCAGTAAGCTGCAAGTGGGTTTATACAATAAAATACCATGCTGGTGGAAATTTTGAAAGATATAAAGCTCGATTAGTTGCAACGGGCTTCACTAAAACATACGGGATTGATTATCATGAGACCTCTACTCTTATTGCCAAGATGAATTCCATACGAGTTTTTATATCATTGGCAATTGATTTGTCTTGACCTTTGCATCATCTGGATGTAAAGAATGCCTTTCTTCATGGTGATTTCGAGGAAGAAGTGTACATATCATTGGCACTTCTTGACCTTTGCACCATAAGAACTCGTATCATTGATGCCTCCGGGATTCAAGCTAGGTGATAAGCTGGATTTGGTGCGTAAACAAAATAAGGCCTTGTATGGGTTAAAACAATCTCCACGTGCATGGTTTGAGAGATTTAGCACTGTTGTAAAAAGGGTGGGTCCACAAAGTCAGGCAAAACATACTCTCTTCATTAAGAGGTATCAAGATCGCACCATTGCCCTCATTGTGTATGTTGATGACATTGTTATTACTAGAGATGATTCAGAAGAGATACAACGAATGAAGTATTTGGGGGATACGAAGCTCGATATTAAAGATCTTGAATTATTGAGATACATTCTTGACATCAAAGTGTGTAGATCCAAGGAAGAAGCGTTTGTTTCACAACAGAAGTATGTGTTAGATATGTTGCGACTAAAACGAGAAAACTTGGAGCTAAACCTGCCGATATTCCTATTGAGCACAATCATAGCCTCAATGATATGAATGGTGAGTTGTTATATGATGTAGGGAGATTCCAGCATTGGGTTGGGAGACTAATATACCTTTCTCTTACGTGTCCAAATATTTCTTATATACTGTAAGCGTGATTAGTCAATTTATGCATGCTCCACGTACCACTTATCTTGAGGCAGCGCATCACATACTCCGTTATCTTAAGGGTTCTCTTGGTAAAGGGATATTGTTTGATCGGCATGACCACTTGTGGGTTGAAGAATATATAGATACAAACTGGGCAGGGTCCGTGACAGAACGAAGTTCCACTTCAGGATATTCTACATTTGTAAGAGGTAATCTTGTTTTTGGGCGTAGTAAGAAATAACCTATAGTAGCAAGATCTAGTGCACAGGCAGAATTCAGATCCATGGCATATGGAATTTGTGAGTTGTTGTGACTACGCACTATAATATTCGAGTTGGGTCATCCTCGTGAGCTAATGAATTTGTATTGTGACAACAAATCTGCTATTATTATTGCTCACAATCCAGTTCAACATCATAGAACAAAGCAGGTGAAAGTTGATTAACATTTCATTAAGAAAAAGCTTCATCTTAGAGTGATTTGTACTCCGTATGTCAGCACGGGTGAATAAGTAGTTGATGTATTGACTAAGGGTGTAAATAAGACTACTTTGCAGTATATATTGGTCAAGCTGGGCATGATAGATATCTTTGCACCAGCTTGAGGGGGGGTATTGTCATCGGCTAATTTGGAAGCTTATTTATGTTACTTTTATTATGTAGGGCATCTATGTGTAATTGGTGAAACCTTATGTTATATATAAACTGAGATGGGAGAATGGATGACCTAATTCATTTCACTCTTTCTTCTCTTACCATATCAGATTTCTCTCCTCTCTTCTTCCTCTTTTATACCTTAATAATCTGTCATAAACATAATCTAGGGTTTGGTTACTTCATAACCCAACACACATATAGCCTTTAAAAGACTTGGGCTCTACAAGATTTGGCCACTAAGTAACCTAATGACTAAATGACTAAAATAACCCTTCGGGACTAAGTTATTATGACATTACAACACTCCACCTTTAAAGTAACCTTACAAGATTAAGTTATTAGAAACAACAATAATTATTATTAAAGGTCGTAGAAAGAATGAAATAGAAACACACTTTCACATAGCATTTCACACCCCCACTTCCCAAGCCTGTTCAATAGAAAAGCCTAAGTAAAAGTGACAACTGATGTGGTTCAAGTAAAGCTAATGGAACGACCAAATGGAAAGAGCAGAACCACCATATAAGATGTGGTCCTCTTTACCTCTTTAAGTGATTTAAATTATGAGCCTTCTTTAAATAAAAACATTGGACTTACATTCCTACATATGAGGCCTCGTAAAATTGGGGCCCTAGAAAATCGAATGGCCCTCCGACACCCTTGGCTGGCCTATGAACTGGTGGCCTTGTTTGGTTGGATATGTGGTTAGTTATATTAAAGATAGGGCATGTTTTACCGCAAATGCTTTTGGCCCAAGATTGTGAGACGGAAGAGGCTGGGATGTAATATAAAGCTGCTAGGTTGCGCTCATTTGAAGTTGGGGCCAACTTTGGGCCTCTCCTTCAAAATGAAACAGAATGGGAGTGTATATTCAGCACCTTCAACTTTTAGAGAGTGAAAAAAATTGCATTTGGGCCAGAAAAATATAGAGAATGATATTTGGGGTCCTCATTGAAGTATAAAAAGTATTTTCGAGATACTTGTGTTGTTGGCACGGCTTCATCCAATTCATCCCTAAAGCTTGAGGTCAAGCTTCTTCAAAGGAAGGGAGAATAATGTGTGCAAGTACGTGGAACGTGTGTGGGGTGGAGTCGACGGTGATGAATATTTTTCATTGTCATTAATTGTAATTTTTAATACTTTATTATGAATAAATTAAATGAATATTCCTTTGGAATATTCTAGATTATCTTAGTTAGGAATAGTTATGGGATGTCATGGCTTAGGTCATTATGCCCATGACATCAGCCCTTAAATCATATTTAGCTTGCCCACCAAGTATTGGGAGCTAATGAAATACCCATGTAGCCTCTCTTTTTAAAGGATCCAATTATTATGAATGGCTGAGAATGAGTGAGAGTTATTTTGATTATTACCTCTTTTAGTGAGTGTGTAAACTTTCTATGACGTATTTGAAGGAGGATGTGACGAAAGTTTTGGATTAATTTTTTTGGCCAGGGTAGTCAATGCAAGGACCAAGGCAACCATAGGCCTAGATGATCCGCATCTGTTGTTCCCATCAGTGAGGGATCGATATTCATAGCCGGTAGTGAACAATTTAATAAAAGGAGGATGACAGAGAGGGGTTGTGGAATCCTGTTAATGTTAAAGGATAAGAAGGCCTTGCAAAATATTTTGGAAAAATGAAACTTAAGAGTTTTCCCAATTAGAAAATTTTATAAAATTGTTTCTAGATCAGGAAAAAGAGTCTCCAAGAAAGGTACACTTAGGGAAACTAACAAAAAATGGAACGAGAAATCACATGCAAGAATGGAAGAAAATGTTGAGCGCAAGACATACCGATATTTAGAGACAACCCCATCTGAGTTGGACGAATGCTCTGATGAAAACCACGCCAACTTTCCAATCCCTTACCCAATCGATGGGTTTGACCTATATCAGGGGAATAAAATGAACGACCCACCATACGGGACCTATAACAATTGGAAAAAACAAATAAATAACACCAATATACATTCATCCATTGAACATGAGTGCTATGTCTAAAATTTAATGAGAGGATTCAGATTAACCATGGTACTCCACTAGTACACCTATACTGAAATAGATATTACCTTTAGTGATTGAAACAATATTGGCGTATGCATTTCAGTTTTTTCTTTTCTACTTTTGGGCTTGTTGACGTTTGAAATCCTACTTCTTGTTATGTTACGTGATTTGAAGTAGCAGTATCTGCCGTCCAAATTTCAACTTTTATCAGTTTCGGAATCGGTTTTGGAAGATCCTCAACAATGCGTTCCCATTTTTTTTGGGGGGGCGGAGGGGGGGGGAGGGGGGGGAAGAACACCACTATGGGTTAATTAAATAAGCACAAAACACCATTTAGAATACATAGCATTACCTAACTGATAGTGTATTGGCACAGGCCACTGTCAACTGCAATATTCCTTTAAGGCAGAAGAATAAGTAACCAGTGAAATCTCTTACTCTTTTCTCGGAAACACAAATTATTATTAACACAAATTTTATCAAGATTATGTCGCGTACCAAAGATCCACATAAATATGAAATAGAAAAGAGAATCCAAGAAAACAGAAATATAATGCACAAGGCTTCCCGCAAACAGTCCCCAAAAAAATCTTCCCACAGACTAGAGAATAACATTCTTCCAGCCCGTATTAAAAGAAACAGGATGTCTTCTCGAAAGGTTTGGATGATGCGTCCATTTCGATACTGAAAACTTAACCCTTTCCCAAATCCATTCCTCATCTTTTCTTCAAAAAATCTAAGGTAAAAAGGTTCTAAAAGGCGCAAGGCGTGGTCGAGGCATAGAAGTCAAGCCTTAGGAGCCTAGGCGTAAAAAGGCGTTTTTCCTTTTTTTATTATTTTAATTATTCTAAGGCTAGTAATATAATAAAATAATACATACCTTGAATTTTGAAAATATATCCATATGTTTGGTAGCCATCTTTCTCATATCCATGCTCCATAACCAATATTTCTCAACTAATCATTTGTTTTTTTTTTAAAAGTGTGCCTTAAACCTTTTACCAAGAATAAGGCGTAGGCGATGCGTTTCTCTCAAGCCTAGGCGGGCCTTTTAGAACACGGGGTAAATTACATTAGCCCCTCCTGAATTATGTCAGGTTTACAGGTGACCCCCCTCATCAAAAAAATCCGATAGTGTTCCTTACAACTACAACTTATTATCTATGACAACTAACCCAAAATTTTGGGGTTTAGGATTTTTTATAGTAAAATTACCTAAATAACCTCTACGCACCTATCTTGAAATTCAACATTAACTTAAATACCCTCAATAATTCTGTTGGGTGGCCAAAATACTCTCTCTCTCTCAATCTCCATTTCTCACCCTCAAAAAACCCTAATCCAATACAAATCCAATCTCAGCCCCACCCTCCTCTTACCCAGACCACCCATCGCCACCCCACATCCACTACCCCCAACAGTCCCAGATACTGTCAATTTACTTAGCAGCGAAGTATTTCCTCCTTGACATGTTCGTTGCCGGAGAGAGCACGACTGTAACCTGCCCATTTCTTCCCAGCACCTCCACAGAGACTACTATCAGCCACCTCCGTCCACCACTATGACCTCCAAAACTCATCATTTTGACTGTGCCGAATAATATCGTCAGCGTTTCTGCAAATCCTATACCCAACCTTATATATCTATCTATCTATATATATATATATATATATATATATATATATATACACACACATACTGACACAACATAAACAAATCTGGGTGTATAGCTATGACGCACGTACTCGTAATACACGTTTCGACACGCGACGCATAATTCTTCCAAAAACTAGGATACGACACGCTAGGATAAGTATAATTTATAATATATTTATATACACATACTGACACAACATAAACAAATCTGGGTTTATAGCTATGACGCACGTACTCGTAATACACGTTTCGACACGCGACACATAATTCTTCCAAAAACTAGGATACGACACGCTAGGATAAGTATAATTTATAATATATTTAAATAAATATATATATATATATATATTAATGAAATTAAACATATTTTTTTCCATAAAATACATTATTAGAGCATTCTTAACATGAAATTAAGAAAATGGACCAGACAAAACAAAATTCAAATATACTTTAACATTCAAAATCATAAATAAAGCAGAATCACCATCACATGTCCCAGCATGTCCAAAGCGTGTCGGTAACATGTCAGAGCGCGCACATAATACGTGTTTCGACACGACACGCAACTCGTGGCTTCCGGGAGAGTGTCCGTGCTTTATAGGTTTATAGATATAATTGCGTCTGGTTGAAGATGCAATTGTGAAGGGTGGAGATCATTTTAACGATGGTTTTGGATTTGTCAATTGTCAAATTCAACTAGTGATTTTGATTTTTGAGATTCGGCTCTTGTTGATGAAGAATGCAAAGATTGTTGGGTTCGGTTGGGTTGACTTTAAGTTTTTCAAATGTGTGTGTCTCAATATCTGATGGACTGTGATATATGTTTTAAATAGATTTTTTTCCCTTGAACAATTCCCAACGTAAAGTCTAGCGCTCTTGTCACATTTTGTAATCTGAGAGAAGTTTAGGAATGAAATAGAGAACGGTATAAACTGCTTTGGCTTTCTTATGGTGAACAATATGGATTGGGAGTATTTAGGTAAGTACACAATTTTAATGTGGCTATAGGGTATTTAGGTAATTTTAAACTCAAAAATCAAAAAAATTCAAATTTTGGTTAGTTGTCATGAGTCATAAGTTTCATGGCACTCTGTAGGGTTTTTTAGATGAGGGCTGACCCGTAAATCAGACATAATTCAGGGGGTTTTAAGAGTAATTTACCCAAAAAACCTTTATTCCACTCCATACACACACAAACACACACACACCAAAAAAAATCTAGAACCACGCAGCTCCATAGGCATGCTGTCCACTAGACCTGTCCACGGGTCGGGTCCAGACCGGATCTAGGAAGATCAAGATCCATTTACTAAGCATTTAATCGGATCCAGATCGAGTTTTAATCGGATCTACAATATTGGGTCCAGATCCATACCTGATCTGATCGGATCGGGTCTGGTTCCTATCTGGCCAGTTATATACATTTATTTTATATTTATTTTTATTTTATCCCCCTTCTTTATTTTTTATTCTTAGAAGAATATTTTGTAATGTATTATAGTATATGATTAGTATGAATAAAACCCATATTACTTGTATTTACTATATACGTAAATATATATTTATATATATAATACTTACATGTTATATTAATAAAGATATATTTATAAATATATATAAATTTATAGTATATATTATATTTAATCAGATCGGTTCCTTAACGGATCGAATTAGACTAGATCCATATCCGATCCATTTAAGAATCGGATAATCGGGTAAACGGGTTATCAGGTAATCGAATTTTAAAATATGATCCAGATCCAAATAAAAAGATCGGACCCATATCGGGTTCGGGTCCAGATCCGGTCCATTGACAGCTCTACTGTCCACGTAGAGTCCCCCAAGCCCTCACATTCTAAAAGAAGAGTATCGATTGGCTTAAAGGCAAAGTCTTTACCAACTGCAAATTAATAGTCATGTTTTCCTTTTTTGGTCCGTCCCAAATTATTAGATTAGATACTAAAAATAGTAGATAAAACTAGGTGAATTACAAAGTAAACCATCCCACTAGTATTTATGGGTTGCATTCCAAAGGTATTCATAGTCCTTGGGAGGATAAATGTGGAAAGTGATATGTATCCTTAAAACAGTTTGCCTTTTAAACAATGACTATTAATTGGAGACGGAGGGAGTATTCTTATATAATGGGATTACAATGGGACCCAAACACACTTTTTTACCACATAGGCAAATGCCACACTGGTAGATGGTGTATATGTTCAAAAGGGAGATTGAGGGAGTATAAATCTACCATATATATACATATTCTTATAAATCACCATATTTATTAATAGGGGGGAATTTAAGATATCAAAAATTGATAAATAGTGTTATGCGTTTAGCAAAAATGGGAAATCTGAGTTTGGTAGGGAAGAACAAGAAGAGTGTACACAAAATAAACTCTATTTAGATATGAGTTTGCGAAGGTTGTTTGACTGTACACCTCACCATATTCGCTCAAATATGAAAACTGAAAACCCAAACGTATATACATATACATACACACACTAAGGGGCGGGGAGCTGCCTTGCAGCTGGGGTGGGAAAGTGCCCCACCAAGATTTAAAAAAATATATAAAAATATATAGATCAAAGATCACGGAACGAAATTGTTAGCAACGAATGGGTAAGAGAGTGTAATATGGAGAGGAAAAAAACCAATTGTGACATATATCACCATTTTAAAACCCTAAACACTCTCCAATAAAAAAAAAATCCTCTTTTCCAATCCCTCAATCTCGCAACTACACAGACCCTCCCCAATTGTCTCTCTTTAGATTCAAACCACCTACCCCACAACCAAGAAAAATCGACACACCAGATCAAAACAAACCCTCTCGGCTTCATCAGCTTCCCCATCCTGAGCCTTTAGGTGGACTGCTATAGAGCTTACCACAGAAGGTTTGGCAATTATGTGACCTACTGCAACTTTTATTGGATTCATTATAAAAAAAAATGAGTCTTTTTTGCAGAGGATTATGGTCTTGTGATCCAACATTGTGGAAACCTCGCTTTCACCTGATTCTTCTTGTATACATGCACAAATGTGTGTGTGTGTGTGAGAGAGAGAGAGAGAGATGGTCATCATACTAACTTGTTTTGGGTTTACATATGTTGGTATAATTCCTCTCAATCTCCATTCTCATTCATAAATTCATAATAACTAAGAATAAATTACAAAGTGGGGGCCAACTACCTATAAATATAGGCTAATGCTAGCTAAAGCCTTAAACTAACAATAAACAACTAAAGGAGTTAAACATAAAGAAGGAAACAATGAAATATATGCTAATCTAATAGTATCCCCTACATACTAGCAACTAACATGATCCCATAAACCAGACAATAGCAAAAATAAAGAACACAAAATATATATATCCCCAACCGCCAACCCAAACGAGGAGACCTAGGGGGGCCCATGCGCCAACAAACCACTCTACCCTCCTTCGGAAAAGCTCATTGACGAGCTTTGGGAAATATTTGAGAAGCCCGTGCCAAACAAATTTTTGGGCCCTTTAATTTCCTCATAACATTTTCCATTCCGAATTCCTTGTCCCATAAATGGAAGTAGCAACAAGATCAAATTTTTTTTGCAAATAAAAACTGATATAAATGCCTCCGTATCTAATTGGTCCCAAAATTACAAAATCATCCCACTTAAAATTGAGCCCAAGGCTGACGCAAAACTGAATGCGCCAAATGCACCAACAGATCTACTCAAATCAGAGCCCAGATCCAAATAATCAACAATTCCCAATAGGCTAAAACTCACAAGCCGTGAACGGCTGATTAGCCAAAGCAGGCTCCAATTAAATCATTGAAAGCAGAATTTAAGGGCAATACCTAATCGTTCCCTGTACTGCAACACATTAGCATGCCCTACAGAAACCTTGCTCCATGGGGATGTAGCTAAAAGATTTGGGGGGTGTTCCTGAAACTCTATTTGACCACCAATGAGATGGGTATTATTGGAAATCTTTAAAGAATTGAGGGGTAGAAGGGTAATTGGTACTCGAAAGAACTAGTTACGGTTTGCTTTTACAACAAGGGAGCGGAAGCTTGTGACCTCCTAAGAGTCGGAGCCCGACCGATGATATGGTGACGATCGTTGTCCACGGCTGGCAGCTCACAGAAGCTTAAAGCCAATGGCTGAAGCATTTTGATTTAGGGTTTTTCAAGCCCATTTGTTGTCGTGTAACTCAAGTTGATTTTTTTTTTAAATAGCTCAGAGGAAAATCTTTAAGCAATTTCAATTTCATTTATTGAGTGGTCTTTAACCCCCCCCCCCCCCCCCCCTTCCCCCCTTGTCTCGTTTAAAATCTATTTGGATTCCTTATTCGGAGAATATGAAGCTCGTTAGTTCGTCGATGGAGTCACCATAAGGTCGTCGGGCTTTGTATGTTGAGGTAAAGGTTCATTGGACATTCATGCCTGAGGAACGAAGTCGGGTTACTGTGGGCAGACCTTTGATCTGAGGTTTCGTGTCAGGGATATAGTAGTGTCTTCTCAAATGAGGGGAGCACTCTATTTATAGCTTAGAAAGGAATAGTAGAGAGCGTTATTCTAGAATAGTAGTGTCATGGGTGGTATCACGTGTAATGGGCATCATCCATGACATAACTAAGCTAGTATAAACCTATTCTAGAATATTCCCAAAGGAACACTCATTCATTCTAATAATAAAGTATTAAAATAAAAATAAAAAGTTCAATTAATATCCCCAGGCCATGCATATACATCATGTCATAATTTTCTATAATTTGCTAGCAACATTATACCATGTATATTCAATTTTGTAAATAAATAAAATCTTAAATTAACCCATGAATAGATGATGCCTTATTTCCAATTCTTACTCTTAATTGTATTTTTGGGACTGATTCTTCAGTAGTCCAGGTAAGATGTAATTCCCTAGCTACACCATTGGTAAATACGCAGGCATAACACTGGGTCATAAAAAGTAGAATCAAAAGCATGGTTATAATTCGTACCGAAAAACTGGTATTTGTTGCAACACATTATTCATGAAGTGAAGAACTGCTTGGGGTGCACTTTTTTGCCTCCCTTCTAAAAACATTCTTAATTGGTTCAAGTCAACACGTGCAGCAAACTTGATCACAACATTGAATTCCCTCTCTCCCTGCCTACATTTTGAAAAGTGAAAAACAATACTGATCTCATTATTACAACATATGTATGTATATATATATATATATATATATATATATAACTAATACAAACCTCATTATAACATCAAGTGAACAGAATAATGAAAGTGTGTAATAGAAGCAAAAACCTTGTTACATCATCTTCATCCTCATTGAGGAGAGTAATTTTAAACTCCTTTGTTATGAAAGGAAGCGGTCCAGCTGTATACAGTATCTTTCTTCCATCATATGCCGGAAGACGATGGCCAAGATGAGATTCTTTGTACAGCTTCACCAACTGTTCCATCACATCACGGTTAACACGTGAAGTGGTCACAGGGGTGACCGTCACCTACACAGCATAGCAACCAAAAAAAGTAGATAAATTCCCGAACCAATGGCATAAAGTTTTGTTTTGAAAGGTTCTAAAAAACGCGGGGCGTGATCGAGGCGTGAAGGCCACGCCTTAAGCCTTAGAAGCCTAGGCGGGCCTTGGCGTAAAAAGGCGTTTAGGTTTTTTTAATATATTTTAATATTTTTTAACCATAACAAGGCTATTAAAATACTAAACTTGTACATATCCTAAAAATATGTCTGAATATTTGCAAATAAAAATACTATTTGATTATTTTGGATGAGATAATGGTCCGGTTTGTAAAAAAATCTTTAAAAGGCGATATCGTTTCACTAAAGCCCTGTTGGTTTTTGAGAAAAAGTACGCCTTAAGGGTTTTACCAAGCATAAGGCGTCAAAATCTTAAGGCGGGGCGTTTCTCCCAAGCCTCAAGCCTAGGCGGGTTTTTTAGAACAGTGGTTTTGAGAGTATATTTTGAAAGTCTAGAATATAAACACTTTTCAAAAATGCTTTGGAAATGTCCCGAATAAGAAATGGAAACACTTTTAATTTATAAGCGAGAATTTTGATATTTGTTTCTATACAAAATTCAGTATTTTGCATATGGGACAATATAACGTCGATTCAATATATCCATATAATTGGTAAAAAATTATTTTTCTCAGAAAAATACCAAAAACTAGTTGCTAATTTGGTTTCGGAACATTTAAGAAGCGTTCCGGATGTCCCGTTGGAAACTAATCGAAACTTTAATCCATGCATCACCCGAAGTAGTAAAAATAAATACATGTTTTTTTTTACTTTGCACCTGAGATAATTCAGTATTAAGATTCACCCACGACAAGTTCATTATGTAGACTTCCCCCGCATATGCATCAGACTACTTGTGCATGTACCTGTACCTTATGCATTATCCGTTGCGTGACGGTGAGTAAAGTCTAATTAGTGAATGAACATGTAGACAGTAAGTCTAAAGACCGAATTATCTCATGGTAAAGAAAAAATAAATACAACGACGAAAATTTAGGCCTCACATCATACTGATGTATATCACTGCAAGCCAAATCAGCAAAGAAGTGGTTGGCCTTCACAACACACGTGACTCCGGCGCTACCGTTGCCTGGGCGAAGAGGGAGCCTCATTGATTTGCTGCTAGAAGAGGGTTGCTGTGTCACTTGACTCACTTCTGAACTAGCATCAGAGTCAATACCACTAAACAATAACCTTAACCCCATATCGGCCATTAATGAGGGGCGGCGGGTTTCTATATGGCAGCTTTATCACACAAAAAATGAACAATAAATTACTCTTCAACATGGTATAATTTTCAGCACACGGAAAATGAACAATTAAATTACTTTTCAGCATGTTATGATTTTCAGCACATAAAGAACAAACACAGCACAACCAGCAATTTCATTCATGGATTTCAACATGTGCAAATAAAAATGGAAAACCATCATAACAAATTTAAAACCCATGCAAAAAATTATATCAAAACGGAGGAGATAAATAAATTTAAGAGACATCTCTTAGCCCTGTTTGATTGACCATGGTGGAATTAATTTTCATCTCATTGGTATTCCATGGCAAACAAGTGTAAGATGGAACTATTTTCGAGGCAATCAAACGCGCCTAAAAACTAAAAAAGGAGAAAGATTTCCTTATTTGCCATGACAATTTTTGTTATCAAATGAACTCTTAGGGTGTGTTTGATTGCAAACATGGAAAATGCGTAGAAAATAGTTCATTTGGATGAAAAGTTGGAAAATGAGTAGAAAAATATATGAGTTTTTTGTCTTACTTTTTCTATTTTCCACGGAAACCAATCCTGTGATGGGTGGATAAGAAATATTTTCCACTAAAAATGAGGTTTGATATGCAACACTTGTTATGTGAAAGAGTATTGTGCTTATATGAAGTATTTGCAATAAAGGTACTACAAAGACAAAACGTGAGTCAAAATAACTATTTTTCATGAAAAAAATTTCCATGTCAATCACACCCTTTCATGGAAATTATTGTTTTGACTCACGTTTTGCTTTTGTAATACATTGATTGCGAATACTTCATGTAAGATTACAAGTAGTCCATCTCAAACCTCATTTTAAGTGAAAAATATTTATTATCCAGCCACGAAAGAACAAGAACAACAATCATTCACATAACAATTGTCTCATCTCAAACCTCATTTTCAGTACAAAATATTTATTATCTACCCACCAAAGAATTGGTTTCCATGAAAAATTGAAACTGATTATTTAGTGGATGGATAAGAAATATTTTTCACTGAAAATGAGGTTTGAGATGAATCCCTTGTAATTTTACATAAAGTATTCACAATCAATGTACTAGAAAAGTAAAATATGAGTCAAAATAACTATTTTCCATAAAAAAAACTTCGTGTCAATCAAACATACCCTAAGACCTAAGACTAAAAACCGGTATACTCATTTTCTAACTATACCCTAGCAATACTTATACCCTATACCCTAAATAAAATATAAACCATCCGGAATATAAAATTTAAAACCCTCAAACCTAATACCCTATTTCCTAAGCAAAAAAAACTGTCAAAAAAAAAGTTGAGAGAAACTTTTTGAAACATAAATAAATAGGATCCGGACCAAAATTATGAGTTTACTAACTATGTAGTTTTGGTATGAAAAAGTGGGTCACCTCGAAACAGTGCAAAATTATGTCGCTTTTATGTGTTGCGTTAACAAGTGATAGGTTGGTCCAGTACTAAACATTAATTTAAATGTGAAATTAAGGGGATTAAAATTTCACTTATAAAGGAAAACAATAAATTACTTGTCCGAACCGTTAAAAAAGTTGAGTAAACCGATGTAAAAATAAAACAATAGTTTTTACATAGGTTTCGAAACCCACACACAGAGAGTTGAATATACCCGGAGGGGTTCGAGGGTGTCTGAGGAATCATCTTCGAAAATGATGTGCTTACATATATGCGTGTGGGTATATATAGGCCCGGGAATGTCTTATCCTATGAATTTTTTAAATTATATTTAGTTTCACAATTAATCTTAATGGGTGTTGATAAGTCTTGGACATATTTTTTAAATAGATTATGCACTTTTAGGACTTAAAATAATATTGATTATGAATATAGAACAATAAACATTTCGTTTTCATTTTTAGTCCTTATTTTCAAATTATCGACTGACGGAACATGTTGTGATTGGTTGACATTTTATGGATATGGGTCCGTGTTAGCGGCTTTATTCAAAAATATGGATTAAAATTATAAATAAAATATTTGTTGTCCTATTTCCAGAGTACATATTACAATGGGTCCTAAATTTATAAAGTCCCTATTTTAAATTCAGTGACGTGTCAGATACATATTTGATGGATTTTTACATCACATGGGGTTCATTACAAAACACACCCAATCCATGTCTGACACGTCACTGGGTTTAGAAAAAGTGTCCACGAACTGGGTCCTGTATCTTTACTTTTAATCAAAACCTCCTTCAATCGTCTTTTAACCGCATCTCTTTCACTTTCGCAGAGAATGACACGTGTCCTACGGTTATTACAATAGGACAAACGACTAAAAAAATAAAAGCATGAGAGTGAATACAAATAAATCTTTAAAAGTGGGATTAAATACCTGTGATCCTAAAATAAAACCGGCGCGACAAAAGGTGTTCGTCCCCGTGTTTATTATAAGTAGCGGGTGCAAAATTTTTGATGTCTTGAAGGACTCGTTTAATGTTTCGGTTCCCATAAAATTATTCTATTCAATGTTTAATCTAGTTTTGAATAGGATATAAGATGGAATTAGTTATTACAAGTGAGCTTCTTATCCCACAAGGAGTGGAATAAAAAAAAAATCACACCTCCTATGTCGTATAAAATTATACGGTGTCAAAAATTGAATTGAAATTACTGTCATGTTCTTATTAAGTTAAAAGAAACTTACTGTAAGGACACAAATTTCCAATTGAGTCCATGTATAGTGTTGGCTCAATTCCGGACAAAAACATTTATTCATAGGATAGTATGTTATTGTAATACTCTCAAGCCTATGAAGTGTTTGTTGAAGACGTAGCGGCAAAGAGTATAAAGCTTCATCAAATGTGCCGGTTTGCGTGCCTCGTTTCTACGTCATTAATTATGGTTCCATGCTCCCAAGGTATGAATGCAATTATATTTATATAGGAGCTCGGAACAAAGTTTATTGGGTGTTAGGTTTAATAAAAAACTGTGTTTTATTTTCAGAAAGAATTTATTAGAACTTTAATTTAAAGTATATAAAAGTTTCTGGGCCAAAATCGAATTAAATAAAATTTCTGGAAGTCGTTCGATATGTCGTTCGAACGAGTTTTTTCGTTCTAACGAGATGTCGTTCGAACGAGTTTGCCAACGAGTTCCCACCAAGCTATACTGGTCCGTCGTTCTAACGAGATTGTTCGTTCTAACGAGATTTCCAACGAGCTTCTAACGAGTTCATACTGGAGCGTCGTTAGAAGACTCGTTCGAACGAGATTTTGTTCGAACGAAATGTCGTTCGAACGAGAGGCCAGGCGGGAACAGTTTTTGGCAGTTTTTTGGCAATTTTTCACCCACTTCCCCACTTGGTTTTTAACCAACTTTTTCAGACTTTAATATGTGCGGGAATGACATTTTCCAAATCTAACTTTTCCTAACTTTTCCAATCTATTTCCATCTCTTAGAGAGAGTTTGAGAGCAAATTTGTTTACGGAAAATGTTCATGTTTTGAGTGAGATTTTTTAGAGAAAATATCTTATCACTCTAGTGTTTTACACCCATATTGTTTATCCAAGTTCACATATATACATATCAATTGCTTGGAGTTTGGCACCGGTTTATCTCTTCCGTTTCACAGAGAAGTTTTGGTTTCCTTCTACATCCATCAAAGAAGAAGACATTTTGTTGCGATTCTACCCACTTGGAGAAAGGCTCCTTGCTCGGGTGACGGTGACCATAGAAAGCCCTATCAATGGATTCCGAGACCGCGGTGGTATTCCGAGGTTATCCGCTAGGAAGAGGTGTCTACAAGAAGAAGCGTCGAGGCTTGAGAGGGATCGAGTCAGTCGTTGTAAGTCTATCTGTCTTGTACTTATAATTCCGTATCTAGTGGATTTGTGGCTAGGGCCGTCCGAGGTTTTTTCCCGTCTTGGGTTTTTCCTCGTACATCGCGGCGTAGTGTGATTGGTTTATTTTATCTTGCTTAAATAATTTAGAACGCATGCTTAGGATAATTCAAGATAAAATTTGGTTTAAATCATCACACTCATTTAATTTGGTGCTAAATTAAATATTGGGTAAAGTTTGTTTAATTCAAGTCATTTGCTAAAATTTGGTTTCACCTAACTTTGGAATATTGATAAATATGACTTAGGCAAACTCTAGGACTTGAATTAATAAATCGGTTTAAGTGAATATATTAATTATTTAATTTTACTTCACTTGGTGTATTTTAATTTGTTTAAAGAATTTAAAATTTGTTGTTTTAAAGTTGAACAACCATCTTACGCTTCCGCACCGTGTTTGGTTTTGTTTATATAAAAAGGAAATCATATGTTAATTGAGTTTAAAATCTATAAACCCGGGGATCATAAACTCTACGCTTTTTCATCAAGTGGTATCAGAGCCAAAAACGATAAATTATTTCGTTAAAGATCCTCAAATAGTTTTTTGGCTAAAATGGATTTTTCCCCATTTTCAAAATTTCCTATTTTCGATGGTTCAAACTACGCGTATTGGAAAGCGCGTATGAGATCGGCACTAAAATCTATCGACGAGAGAGTTTGGATGTCTGTTGTTAACGGGTGGTCCCCACCAACTTATTTAGTTGAAAATGAACGTGTTCCCAAACCCGCCGATAGATGGACTGAAAATGAGTTTAAACTTGCTAATTTCAATTCCCGTGGTTTAAATGCCTTATTTAGCGCTGTCACACCGGATGAATTTTGACGTATTATGACGTGTGAAACCGCTAAAGAAGCTTGGAATATTTTACAATTAACTCATGAAGGAACTAGTGTCGTTAAAGCTTCGAAACTTCAAAACCTCACCACTCAATTTGAAACTATCAAAATGAATGAAAAAGAAACCTTTGATGAATTTTATGCTAGACTTTTCGATATTGTTAATTCATCTTTTAACTTGGGAGAGAAAATACCTGACGACCGTGTTGTAAAGAAAATTTTAAGGTCCCTACCCGATAGATTTATTCCAAAGGTGACCGTTTTAAATTCTTTACCCACTTTAGCCTCTACGAAATTAGAAGAGCTTGTAGGTGATTTACAAACCTATGAACTGGATATGTTTCCCTCTAAAATTGAAAAGAAAATCGAAAAGGGCGTTGCTTTAAAAGCCCGAAAAGAGGTCAAACAAGTAGTAGAGAGCGAGAGCGATAGTGACTCGGAAGACATGGCTTTGTTTGCTCGTAAATTTAGAAAATTTCTTAAAATTAACAAAGATAAATTTAAAAATGATTTTAAGAAATTTGAATCTTCTAAGCATGACAAGAACGAGAAGATTTCTAAAGCGGAGAAGATTCCTAAAGCCGAAAAGATCCCTAAACCTAGTAATGAAAATTTAGATAGGGACGAGTCTAACAAGTGTTTTGGTTGTGAAGGTTATGGCCATAGAGCTTTTGAGTGCCCCACTAAACTAAGGAAAGAGGGTAAGCGACCCATTTCATATAATGCGACCCTTAGTGATAGTGATACGGAATAGAAGCCCGATTCCCCCACTAAGAAAAATTTTGTGGCTTTTATGGCTAGTCATGTGAGCGATAGTGAGAACTCATCGATTGATGAAACCTTAACACATGACACTTCCAAGGTCATTAGTTTTGATTCCCTTGTTTTTTATGATAGTGAGAGTGGAGAAGAAAGAGAGAGTGAAAATGAAGAAGAGGTTAATGTGAGTGAACTTCAAAATGCATTTCAAGAACTTTATAAAGAATCTATTAAATTGAAAAGAGCTAATTTGAAGTTAGAAGCGAGTTTAAGAGAGAGTGTCAAGGTCGTTGATGATAATGCTTTAATAGAAGACCTTAGGACACGTGAGAGGACTCTTCGAAAGAAGCTTGATTATGTAAAAGGCGAGAGAGATAGCCTTAGGGGTTTAATGGAATCCTTGAAAAAGGAGCTTCTTGCTTTTGAAGAGCGAAATGTTTTACTAGAATCTAACATTTTAGAATTGGAAAATAAATTAAAAGATTCTAGTAATGTCAAATTTGATTTGGAGTGTCGTTCGAAAAACTAGATAAAATGTTAGGAACGGTCCAAATTAAAAATGACACTTGTGGTTTAGGCTTCAATTCTTGTAATGAATCTACTCATAAAGCCAAGACCAATGTTTTAGGAGAATCTACTAGGAATGCATTTAAAGATCACTCCTTAGGTAAATCTTTTCGACATGTTTTTACTTGTACCCATTGTGGTTGAAAAGGTCATCTTCGAAAATTTTGTTTTGATCTTAAACGAATTCCTAGAAAATCCCATAGTAATGTAACCACGGTAGTTAAAGTTCCTACACCCCAAGATAGTCATTATTCATTAATTTGGGTTAGGAAATCCGACTTGGTTGCCTTGCAAAATAGGGTTTTTGATTCTCATTTACTTTCACATACTTCCTCACTTGCTAAATTTAAAGGTTGAATGTGTTAGTGTTTTATTCATACTCTAGCTTTTTGTGCTTCATATTATATATCATTGCTAGATGTTTGCATGTTTAGTCATTTTCTAGTCATTGCCACATTTCATATCATATGCTAGAAATTATGACTTGTTTATCTTTTTGTATTATATTTTGTGTTTGAATTAATTGAACGATATAAAAAGATTTTTGTTTATCATTTGTGTTTTATTTATTTCATTTAAGCTTAATGAAAAATACAAATGATTTTTGTTTGTCTTTTGAGTATATATTTTTATTTTTGGTTAAAAATGTTAAAAACTCAAAAAGATTTTATTTTGTGTGTATTTTAGTTTGACACACTTTATGTGGCATATACTTGTGTTTGAATCCCAGCTTTTACGCTCTCACGTGGCTAGAACTTTTGGTTTAGATTTTCAATCCTTAAAATGTTTTTTACCATGTTTTATATGGAGCAGTTGGACTTTGTATTGTTTAAATGGATTCTATTTTTATATGCCTTTATTCACACATGCACGAGCTCTTTTGAAATCTTAATGTCACGTGTTATATTTGAGCTTTTTGAGGTGTTCTCCTACCAATCTAGTCATCTACATATCTATGACCTAGGAGGACTAGTTCATGTCAAAATCCGTTGCACGTGAGTTTTGTGAGATAAAAATTATATATCTAAATGTGCACGGGGAAGGGCTCCGAAAGGATGAATTAAATCCTTTGCGATAGTAAGCCACTGTTTATTGGATCTAAAAGAAATACGTGATCCAAAGGCCCAAAAACAGAATATTTGGCATTAAAAAGAAACAAATTGCCAAGGCCTATGTTTGTTTGATATAGTCATTCAAAAGCAAAAGAATATATATGCTTATTGAGGGAGAATTGGATGGTATATCAACGGTTTGCACAATGTCCGTTTATCCTAGTTGTCTTTAATGTCATGACTCTATTTGGTTTGTAGAATCATCATCATGCTAGGCTTGTATGCATTGTGTATGTTTGTTCATTGAGTTCAATATATATTGTCACATGAGGTTATATTCAAATGTGATGAAGTTTGCAATCAAATGAGAACTCCGTGTACGTTTATTAAGTGTTTGGGTCTAAATTTAATTGTTGCTAGTTCACACCCCTACACTTCCATTTTCATATGACACATTTTTGCCATACGAGTGTGAAAGACTCCTATCATATGTTGTGTGTGTCATTTGTGTGTTTATATCTATACATATGTGCGTGTGCATTATTGATATATTTCTAGTACATATATATATGATATTTTGTTTTGCCTTTGCCTTGCTTTTGTTGCCCATATGCTTTCATGTCTTATCACTTTAAACTTCAACATGCTTTTATGTTTTGATTCTTTAGCCTTTGTATATTCCTGAACAAAAAGGGGGAGAATGATGATAGGGGGAGAAATGGTATCTAATCCTATTATTATCGTATCTTAGTTTAGGGGAGATTTATCTTAGGGGGAGACGTCTTTCTAAGTAGGTCATGTGTTTGATAAAGGGGGAGAATTAATTTAGGGGGAGTAATGAATTAATTGCATTTAATACTTTGATATTCCCTATGCATTTGATGAGTTTGCTTAAGTGTGCAGGAACTATTCTAAAGCGGCATTGTTTAATGGCAAAGTGTTTAATCCTTGGGTTGAGTCAAGTTTGGGTGGGTTATGTTATGTTTTGAGTCTAATGAGCTTGACGGCCCTTTAGGATTTTTGTTTTGGTTTTTGTCCCGGAATAGCCAAAGGGGGAGATTTGTAAGGACACAAATTTCCAATTGAGTCCATGTATAGTGTTGGCTCAATTCCGGACAAAAACATTTATTCACAAGATAGTATGTTATTGTAATACTCTCAAGCCTATGAAGTGTTTGTTGAAGACGTAGCGACAAAGAGTATAAAGCTTCATCAAATGTGCCGATTTGCGTGCCTCGTTTCTACGTCATCAACTATGGTTCCATGCTCCCAAGGTATGAATGCAATTATATTTATATAGGAGCTCGGAACAAGGTTTATTGGGTGTTAGGTTTAATAAAAAACTGTGTTTTATTTTCAGAAAGAATTTATTAGAACTTTAATTTAAAGTATATAAAAGTTTCTGGGCCAAAATCGAATTAAATAAAATTTCTGGAAGTCGTTCGATATGTCGTTCGAACGAGTTTTTTTGTTCTAACGAGATGTCGTTCGAACGAGTTTGCCAACGAGTTCCCACCAAGCTATACTGGTCCGTCGTTCGAACGAGATTGTTCGTTCTAACGAGATTTCCAACGAGCTTCTAACGAGTTCATACTGGAGCGTCGTTAGAAGACTCGTTCGAATGAGATTTCGTTCGAACGAAATGTCGTTCGAACGAGAGGCCAGGCGGGAACAGTTTTTGGCAGTTTTTTGGCAGTTTTTCACTCACTTCCCCACTTGGTTTTTAACCAACTTTTTAAGACTTTAATATGTGCGGGAATGACATTTTCCAAATCTAACTTTTCCTAACTTTTCCAATCTATTTTCATCTCTTAGAGAGAGTTTGAGATCAAATTTGTTTAAGGAAAATGTTCATGTTTTGAGTGAGATTTTTTAGAGAAAATATCTTATCACTCTAGTGTTTTACACCCATATTGTTTATCCAAGTTCACATATATACATATCAATTGCTTGGAGTTTGGCACCGGTTTATCTCTTCCGTTTCAAAGAGAAGTTTTGGTTTGCTTCTACATCCATTAAAGAAGAAAACATTTTGTTGCGATTCTACCCACTTGGAGAAAGGCTCCTTGCTCGGGTGACGGTGACCATAGAAAGCCCTATCGGTGGATTCCGAGACCGCGGTGGTATTTCGAGGTTATCCGCTAGGAAGAGGTGTCTACAAGAAGAAGCATCGAGGCTTGAGAGGGATCGAGTCAGTCGTTGTAAGTCTATCTGTCTTGTACTTGTAATTCCGTATCTAGTGGATTTGTGGCTGGGGCCGTCCGAGGTTTTTTCCCGTCTTGGGTTTTTCCTCGTACATCGCGGTGTAGTGTGATTGGTTTATTTTATCTTGATTAAATAATTTAGAACGCATGCTTTGGATAATTCAAGATAAAATTTGGTTTAAATCATCACACTCATTTAATTTGGTGCTAAATTAAATATTGGGTAAAGTTTGTTTAATTCAAGTCATTTGCTAAAATTTGGTTTCACCTAACTTTGGAATATTGATAAATATGACTTAGGCAAACTCTAGGACTTGAATTAATAAATCGGTTTAAGTGAATATATTAATTGATTAATTTTACTTCACTTGGTGTATTTTAATTTGTTTAAAGAATTTAAAATTTGTTGTTTTAAAGTTGAACAACCATCTTACGCTTCCGCACCGTGTTTGGTTTTGTTTATATAAAAAGGAGATCATATGTTAATTGAGTTTAAAATCTATAAACCCGGGGATCCATAAACTCTACGCTTTTTCATCACTTACTCAGCTTGCACTCTCAACATACTCCCTTTCGTCCCTTACGTTCACACGAGTTTGTATCATTTACAAAAATCTCTTTCATTTACATTTGGTAACTTCCTACTTTCTTCTTTCTTTTTTGTCTGCTACCTTTTTTTATCGTTAACATTGGCAACTTTCGATCTTCTACAATTTCTTCACTGCTACAATTTTTTTCCAGTTTGTTATTTTAAGATTTCATGAAGCGCTGTTAGATTTTTTTGTGTTGGTTTAATCCACCTGCTATATTTATCGTTATTTTTCTATTTGTTGCTTTAAAGATTTCACGAAAAGCTATTAGATTTTTTTTTAGGTGTTGGTTTAATCCACCTGCTAAGGTAATCATTTTTTTATTTTATTGATTCAAAGATATCACGAATGGTTATTATATTTTTTTAATGCGTTGGTTAACGACATGTTGGATTAATAGTTTTTTTTTGTTGGTTCGTTTAAAGATTTCACGGAGGCTTGTTAGACTTTTTTTTGTTGCTTTAACCCACTTGTTAGACTGGTCATTTTTTTTTTGTGTACTGAAGTGTATATATTTACCACAAATAGTAAATTTTGTATTTTTTGAATATTAAATTCAAAATAAGGGTATTTTTGAAAAACAGGAGATACATTAATTATGTCTGAGGCATTTCAAATGCATGATTGGATTATTATATCACATCTTGTCTTCTTATCCGGTACTGTGCCAAACGTAAGATTGGAATAAGTAATATCCGATCCATACTTATCCTATTGAATCCAACCATTATCCTATCATATCTGACCTCTTATCCGGCGTGTCAAACAAGGCCTAAAACATCAAAATGCGATTGATTAGTATC
This sequence comes from Sambucus nigra, assembly GCA_949130495.1. Classification (NCBI taxonomy): domain Eukaryota; kingdom Viridiplantae; phylum Streptophyta; class Magnoliopsida; order Dipsacales; family Adoxaceae; genus Sambucus; species Sambucus nigra. The sequence goes on from OX422223.1 coordinate 419,985,603, forward strand.
GCTAGAGCAGACCCACGTTATTTAATGAATGTGGGTTTGTACAAGCGAACTAAACTAATCGCGTCTCTAAGATATCAAAGTTTTGATGTCTTAGAAACATAAAAAAAATTCTCTGGCGGGTAGCCCATTCCTTGCCTTTTAATAAGGGTCAATTGCGGGTTAAATGGAGAAAACTCGTTTCACCAATTTACACTGAGTAATTCTAAAGGAACACAGGATTCGAACACATTTTGGTGGACACGGGATTTGGACACATTTTCTATATATTTAATATTCCATTCGTTCCAAATTAAGAGTCTGTATTCTTTTTTAAAACATTAAGGATGTGTTCAATCAATTGTGGATTGTGATCAAATAGGAAAGTGGACTATTAATTTGGATAACCCAAAAACAAATAGTGGACTCTTAATTTTGGACGGTGAAGAATTAGTTTTGGTTTGAAATTGTGAATAAATGCACACCATATAATTATGTTACCTTAATAAAAATAGTGAACAAATTTTAACTTTAGATTTGGGGAAAAAATTCATAATTTTACTTTTCATCGCAATAAAATATATTTTGCCTTAAACCAAATGAACCCTTAATGATGTAATGTAAAACATCCATTAAAGTGAACACGATTGGCAAGTGTTTAATTGAATTGTGTTAGTTCATTTTTTAAACGACTTAAAAGCTTACATTTATTTATCGATTTTTTGGGGAAAGTAAATTAAAATATTTTTAGGTCATTTTTTTTGCAGTTACCTTAACATTCTATAGAGTCCTTCAAAAAAATATCCAAAATAATTTTTTACTATTTTCAATTGGTCATCATTTAATGACGTTACAAGGGTCTGAATATATATATCGCGTACGAAACTACATTAGGCAGTGCTTTCACGGAACTCCGCCCATTTCTTTCCTAAATCTCCATTATAATTCATGGCACATGTAGTGGGTACTGCCACGAAAATGGATTAATCCACAATAGAGGTGATGCACCCTAGCATAGCTAAGGTAACATTCAAAAAGGATTATCTTAAAGAGATGGATAGGAAGCAATGAAGTTCAGTGTTATATAAAAATATACCTAATTATTGTGATAAATTCATGTGTATATGTCATGTTTCAAAGGCATGGAACATGTTGGCAACAGCAAAAAGCATTGATAAACTAATAAATTTCAGTATTTAATTCCAGTAATACAAAGTAATGGGGATATTGATGAGGATGATACGAGTAGAATAACAACTGGTTGGATGAAATGGAGACAAGCAAGTGGAGTGTTATGCGATAAGAGGATAACTAATAAATTAAAAGAATTTTTTTATAGAATAGTTATCAAGCCAACGACCTCTACAGAGCGGAGTGTTGGGCTTTAAAGAAAAAACATGAACAAAGTCTCCATGTTATTGAGATAAGGATGCTTCGATGGATGATTGGAATTACTATAAAAGACAAGATTAAAAATTATTACGTTAGAAAAAAAAGTAGGAGTAACTCCTATTACCGATAAATTAAGAGAAACTCGACTTAGATGGCACGGACATGTGTAGCATAGACCAGTAGATGCACCTATAATAAGAGAAATATTATTGAAAATAGAGGGTAAAAGAGAAATGGGCCGCCCTAAACTATCGTGGGACGAAATTAATGGGAGAGATCTTAAGGAATTAAACTTGAATTATAATATTGCTTATAATAGATTAGAATGAAAAAGGAAAATCTATATGGCCGACCCCCATATGATGGGATTAAGGCAAGGATAATGATGATGATGATGATGATGATGATGATAATGATGAATTTGTTTTAGGTCATCATTAAGAACATCCACAGACTCGATTATTTATAAAGGTAAGGAAAATTAAAATGAGGACTAAGGGTTTTCTAAACCCTACTTTAAAGAACAAGTAAGGAATGTTAGTTGAATATCCATGAAATATAAAACTATTATAACCTAAATATAATAAAATGCATGGAGAATGTGAGTGACATGTGCCATCGTAAGAAGATAAATTCAGACCATCCCTAAGGGAAACCTCTTTCCAAGTGAGATAGGATCCTAAAAAGGGAGAATCCTTGGCCACAGCCGAGGAAAATCTATTTAACTAAGTCATTACTCTCTTATAGTGATTATTAAGTTAGTAAGATACGTCACATAACCAAGTGACATTAGTACGAAGCGGTTGCACAAGATAAAAATAAACATTGAAAATATTCTCGCCCATGTGCAATAACTAAATTGTAACTATATCTTTATCATGTAAAGTGTGATCTTCTATCTCTCTCCCTCTTAATGATAATAAGTCACGTGACAACACCTCACACACCTATAAGTAGAAGCCACAGGCATCTTCAAAACATATGTAATATCAAACTTTATGTTGTTATGCAATCCTAGTGAGTGAGAGTGAAAGTGAGCTTGTAAGAAGGATTTAGTGGAGCATTTAAACTAATTTAGTGAAGATCGTTCACCCACAGATGTAGGTAACTTGTTTAGGTCAAACAATGTTAAACTCGTCTCTCTCTGTCTGTGTGTGTGTGTATATATATATGGGGCGGGGGTAATGGCACAAACATGTCGTTTGATTGTTAGAATTAATATTAGGAATGCCATCTCTCGCTCTCTTAGTCGTTGACTGTTAGCTAATTAATAAATTATAATTAAGATTGTCTTAGTACTAATTTTTAACCTCAACAATTAGACACCATCTATGGAAACAACGTATCCATGTTATGTTCCCCCATTTTGTACATTAAATTCGAGGATACCCTAATTTCGGGAATAATGAAGTAGACGTATAAATTTTTGAAAGTTTTAACGGGCCATATATATGCCTTAATCGATTTGTCTCTTAATCAAATTCATAAATTTGATAGACTAGTTGTTTGTCAATTTGACTACGCTGTTCATTTATTTCTTGAATTGAAATATTTTTGTGTTGAAACCACTTGGGTTTATTAAAATCTTGTTGTGGAAATGTCTTTCGATCCAAATCCTAGTATTGATATCGGGAAAGAAGAGTGTCCAATGATTAGCATGTCGAATTTGCAGTGAATTCTCCCAAATTTGGGGAAAACACACAAAATGATAAGATCCGACTTAGAACCTCAAACCTGACAAGTTCCTTCAGCCTTGACAGAGCTTAATATTAATCACATTCAACTAGTAGTTAGAAAGGATATTGATAGATGCATGAGGATACCTCATTGGCTCCTCGCAATGACAAGCGTTATAAGTTTAAAGAAATAACTGTGGAGAATCCATGATAATTGGACTAAGGATAAACTTCTGATCTCGCAAAACTTTGCACCATTTTCAAAGATGTTCACGACCAAACTATGCATCACGTGATCTCACAGAACATTTAGAACAAACTTATGAATTCCTCGGGCAACACCCGAGTACCACACATGATTCTCATAATATTTTTGAATTGTTAAACATTCATTTCGCACCCTGTTTTGGTACATGCAACCAACATGCACAACATTCGATCTTTCGGGACACTTAGGTCTAGTTCCTAATATTCTTCAGTCAAAACATGAGAACGATGCATAAATCACATAGATTTTCGAACTATTATGTGTACATTCTGCACTTAGTTTTGGTACCACAGTCAACTTACACAAATAATAAAAGGATACGTAGGATGGACTCTTAAAATTCTTCGAGCAACAACCTAGGACCACAAATAACTCTAATAAGATTTCCAAATTGTCATGTGTTTATTTCGCATATAGTTTCAATACGCACAACTAACATACGCAACATTTATTCTTACAGAGTAAGTAGAACAAACTCTTTAAAATTTTCGGTCAATACCTAGTAACCACCCATAAATTTCCTAAGATTTTCAAACTATCACATGTTCATTTCAAACTCGATTTGGCATGAGCACGACTAACCCACACAAAACATTTTCTCCTAAAACACTCAGGACTAAGGCCTAAAAACCCACGAGGAATACCCAAGGACCACTCATAAATCACCCATCAATTTCATACGATTTTCGACATATGATTCATATCGATTATCATGCAAGCATATTAGCTACCCACCACTTAGTCTCTCAAATAGACTAAAACCGCCTTAAAAATACTCGAGCGACACCTAGGGCTCAAATATATATATATATATATAAAGGAACGATATAACCATGTCGCTTGATTGTTAGAATTAGTATTGGGAATGACATACCTCTCTCTCTCTCTCTTAATCGTTTGATTGCTAGCTAATCAATAAATCATAATTAAAACTGTCTTAGTACTAATTTTTAACCTCAACACCTTGAAGCCATTTATGGGAATGACATAGCCATATCATTTTCCCCCGATTTGTAAACTAAGCTCTAGGATTTCATAGTTTCATGAATAATAAATCAGGAGAATGTAGAGAGAGAGTATTTTATTTCCCAAGTGTGTTATGTGTAGTACAAAATCATATGAGGATCTTCCTATTTATAGGACATAGTGAGGTATCCCAAAATTTATAGAATATGAGTGAACATCTACCCTAAAGGACACATTATTTAACACTCCCTCTTGGATATACACCATATCCAACATTCAATAATTATTGACTCATTAAAACATTACTAAGGAAAGACCCAGTGGGAAAAAACCAAAGTGAAGGAAAAATAGTACAACTTTTGTTTTCATTGAATTGGTGTTGGACGTGCGTACTGTTGCCTTATTAAAACCTTTACTAGAAAAACCTAATGGGGAAAACCTAGTTAAAGGAAAAAGAGTACAGTGCACTTATGTCCTAAAAGATAATTATTTTTTATCCTCCCCCCCGGAATGAGCTCCCCATGATTTGCATATCTCAAATTGATTATTGGTGAAGTCTCCATATTCCAATCCTATGTACAAGTTTCTGCAACGTTAATTTCGAAAATGACTTGGTAAACAAGTCAACTAGGTTTTTAGTCGAAATCACTTGCTTGACTTCGATTTTATTTTTATTTTAAAGCTTATGAGTGAAGAAAATTGTGGTAAAATGTGTTTAGTTCTGTCTCCTTAGATGAAGCCTTCCTGAATTTGGGTTATGCATGTTGTATTGTCTTCATATATAATACTGGGAACATCTGTAATGGGAGATAATTGGCAAGAACTACGAGCATGTTGAATTAAAGATCTCAGACATAAATATTCATGACTTGCTTTATAAAGTGCTAATATTTCAGATTAGTTAGAGGAAGTAGCTACCAAAGTTTATTCAATAGAACCCTAAGAAATAACAGTATTACCAGTAAGAAATATATAACCCATCTCTGATTGACCTTATGAGGATTAGAGAGGTATTCAGAATATGCATAACCTACTAACTCATAACCATTAGAATGATTAGAATAATATAAGCCCATATCAGTTGTTCCTCGTAGATATCTTAGGATATGCTTGATCCCAATCCAATGCCTTTTTGTTGGTTCAGAACTATATCTGGCAAGCAAGTTGACTGAGAATGAAATATTCCGTCTAGTACATCGTGCCAAGTATAAATATGCACCAATTGCACTTAAATAGGGTACTTATGAACCTAATATTTCCTCATCATCTTCTTTAGGACGGTATGGATATTTCTTTATATCTAAAGACCGGACGAGCTTGAGTGTACTTAGTGGATGTGCTGTGTTCATACCAAATATTTTCAAGATTTTTTTAGTATAATTAGACTGATGGACAAAAATTCCATTAGAATTTCTTTCGATCTGCAAATCGAAATAAAATTTCATTTTTCCAAGATTTGTCATCTCAAATTCCTTTTTTAAATAGTTATCAGTTTTTCGAGATCTTCTGGAGTCCCGATCAAATTCATATCATCACATAAACTTCCACAATTGTAAATCCCATTGGGTATTTCTTTATAAAGATATATGGGCAAATTGGATTGTTTTCATTGGATGGTTTTCATACCCTTCCTTAGACAAGTTGATTTGGTATAAACATTTCATATTTATCCCTTTAATTTTGATACTTTTACGGTCCTGTGAATTGTAATTAGACTGAATGTATCTCATATTCATGCTACTAATCCTTTTCGGCAAGTATTTCTTTTTTGGGGTATTTTCTCTTATTTTACAGGTATTTTGTTCAAGCGGATGTGAGAGGAAAATCGAAACTAAGAAATAAATAAAGGAAAGGAAGATTGAGAGGAAATACGTAATTTTTTAGCTAGAACTCGGATGTGGAGCCAAAAGGAAAAGTGAAGAGCTTGAAGATACGAGCATACTAGAAGAAACGCCATTCAAATCCGAGCTACAGTGAAGAAGTAACGCGCATTTGAAGTTGAGAAGGAAATCTAGGGGCGAAAGTGTCAGTTTAGATAATTCACACAGGCAAACTGGTTTGGCATGGGGAGAACCAGTTCTCAGGGGCAAACCTGTTCGGTACAGGAGCGAATCAGTTCGATTTAGTTGATCGCGAATTATTTTTTTTATCCTACTTTGTAGCCAAGAGTTGTATGGTTTTAAACTTCTTCCAAAAATGACCCAGCCACTTATAACATCAAATTAGGGTACTTTTAATATAGTTTTCATAAGTTTTGAAGAGAGTTTTGAGAGTAGAAAGAGACTAAGAAAATAGAAGACCAAGAACTCCATAATTTTGAATGAAAATTCAATATAAGTGTTGCTTTCTTCTTTCTTTCTTTCTTTCTTTGTTTCTTTCTTTCAAGCTTGGATTCATACATGATATTTCTTCTTTATTGCTTTCTTATGATTGCTTACATGTTCTCTTACATTAATTCATTCATCATTTCTCCATGTAAAATAGAATTTACATGCATAGTTAATTATTTCATGTTCGGCTAGATTTTTAGAGAGTTGGGGTACATGAACCCAACCTAGGTATTATGAATGAATATAAAATTGAATAGAATTTAATAAATAATTTGGAGGTTAGATATTTTGTTGGAACTAGTATTATAACCATTTTTACTTCGTTTTCCGTAGGTAACCAGAGTGTTTAAATATATAATACGCGTGTCGACAATTGTGTCTTTCACGTTATTATTATTTTTTACTAGATATTATGCGGAGTTAAATCCTCATATATTTAGTACTTAAAAGAATTTTAAGGTTTTCTCTGAATTGTATATTTAATTATTAAAAGTATTATATCCAACATAACTGCCGACAGTTCGGGGGAGGGTATACCATCCCCACTTTTCTACATGGTTTATTTCTGAACAAATTTAGTCTTGCATTTAGTAGTTAGTTTGCATTCATTAGTTATTTTTTATTAGTTCACAGGACTTTGCATAAACAAATTCATCACATTTTCTTATTTTCCTTAGTGAGTCGAAAGTTAGGTTTTATACACTCACCCATAGTTGTCGTCACGATTTTCGTCTTATTCTCCGAGTTCGACCACCGACTTACCAGGATATTACTTGAACGACCGACTTATACTTGAGCTGTAGATACATGTGTTGCACACACTTTTTAAGTCGCGTCAAGTTTTTGGCATCGTTGTCGGGGAACTATGTGAAATCCTATAGTCGATATCATCCTTGCTAGCCCCCCACTCCCAACTCACCTACTTTCTGGGTCCCACCTCCTACACCATGTATTCCCACCTCGAGTTTTACCACGAGTCAGACGTTTAGGACCTTCGGTGAGGAAATTGATTCAGTTAGTGAGAGTGCGATGTCAGACAACACTAGTTTCGGGATAGGTGAGAGTGTGTTTCCGTATCATTCTATAAGAGACCTCGTATATCCTGGGCAAATCATCGTCCTTGGATGCATTATATTCTCGTATAATGCAGGGCAGTTTCACTTTAGGAATGGGGTGATTCAGATTCTCCCAACATTTCACGGTATGGAGTTATAAACCCATACCTCCACATTAGAGAGTTCGAGGAAGCGTGCGAGACATTTAATGATCAAGCTTGCACCAAAACGTAGTGCGCGCCAATCTTTTTCCCTTCTCTCTTAAGGACAAGGCCAAGATTTGACTTTAGTCACTAGCACCAAACTCAATAGGCACGTGGAGGGATATGCAGGCAAAGTTTCTCCTAAAGTTATTTCCCGTATGCAGGACTAATGTTATTAGGGCTCAAATTCAGACCTTTAAGCAACACGAGAATGAGCCCTTAGATAGAAATTGCTAAAGTTTTAACGAGTTAGTTAATATGTTCCCACCCCACGGATTTGATAAGTGGAGACTCAAATCCTACATGGGCTAACACTAAACCAAATCCTACGAATGGTCACGGCCTAAGATGGCTTTTGATTGGATAAGGGTGGTCGCGGACTTGGGCCGTGACCATATCAATTTTTGATGTGATCGTATTCAAACCACACTGAGTAATGGATGCTCTGGAAGTGGTCACGGACCAAATCCCTGACCACTATGGGTTACAGACTTAGGCCGTGACCAGAGCGTGACAAACTTGGCGCCAAATTCACGCCAAAATTCCCTCCAAGCATGGTCGTGGATGGGTTACTGACTTTGACCATGACTATTGGCATGATTAGGAGAAAAGCATACACATATTGGGTCATGGTTGGGGGGTGTGACCATTTCTTGGTGTGGGTCACGGCTATGGGTCGTGACCACCCTTCATTCCAGCAGTGCTTGTGATGGAAAAATGGTCACATATGGTGGGTCACGGCTCTAGGCCATGACCAGGTTCAATCCAGCAACACCCTTACCTTCATTTATTGGTCGTGCATGGTGGGTCACGGCTTTAGGTAGTGACCAAGTTCAGAACTTAAAAAAAAAGACCCGATGATCCTCATTTCTGTCGAACGATTTCAGTGTCTAAAGGCTTGTGCGAATTCTGGCGATTTGTGTGATTTCACAACAAGGTGTAATTTCATTTCGATTTCACAGTTTACATTTCGATTCCTCATTTCTATCTGAAGCCCTATTTTCTGTGCGTGTATGTATAGATTTATGTTTGTATGTGTGTATATGTATATGTGTATATGTAAGGACATATTTTTATAGTTCCGTTATCAATGTATTATGTCATATACCGCTACACCGTCGAAGAGCATTCAAAAGCCATCTATATCAAGACGGATCCGAATTAATCAAGTTCTTCATCAAAAAGACTCCGCGAAGTTTACTTTGGTAAGGTTTTATTTTAAATACCTTAACTTTCCACTTAGAGCTTTTGGGATATTTTTATAAAATATTTTCTAAGTGTTGGAGCGGACTTTTTCGTCAAAATTTGAGAATGAGTAATTTTTTCTAAGTATTGGAGCGTACCTCGATTTTGACACCCAGGTCGTTCAAGCGAGATAGCCATCTCGTTCGAGAGACATAGGGATGTCGCGAGATGTCGTTTGAACGACATTTGTAAGTCATTCACGCGAGACCCTTATCTCGTTCGAACGAGTACTATTTTCGAGGCGGCGTGTTTTTCTATAAAAACTCATTAAATGGTATCGTTTTGTTCAAGAAGTCCCAGCGTTTTACATAACAGAAAAACTGCGAAAGCAGAATTCTTTTGGCTTCTTCCTTTTAGGGTTTAATCCTTTTTTGGTTTTCAATTCAAAAAACTCCCATATGCTTTAGTGAATTGTTTTTGGTGTTTGAAGAACATACTTTGTTATTGTTTTCTCTTGTGGGGATGATAGCCTACACCGGGAAGACCGTGTGTCTAGGAATGTGGTCCTAGTTTAAAAGCCATTGACGAGCGTAATTGGTTGCTTTGTGAAAATGGGTGGACTCCTCCCACGGTCACCGTTGATAATATCACCTCTTTAAACCCCGTGTCAGCCTGGACTGAAGATGATTATAAAATGTCTAATTTTAATTCTCGTGGTCTGAGTGTTATTTCTGGAGCTGTCACTCCTGATGAGTTTCACGGAATTATGATGTGCACCATGTCTAAAGAGGCCTGGAATGTTTTGAAATTGACACATGAGGGTACGAACGCGGTTAAAGAATCAAAATTACAAAATTTGGCCACCCAATTTGAGACTATCACCATGCCTGAGTCTAAATGCTTTGATGATTTTTATTCACGTTTGTCAGACATTGTTAACACATGTTTTAATTTGGGTGAGGTGATTGATAACACGCGTGTCATTAAAAAGATTTTGAGATCTCTTCAAAAACTCTTTATTCGTAAAGTCGCTGTTTTGAACTCTTTGGGAAATTTGAAATCACTTAAGTTGGAAGAACTTGTAGGAGATCTTCAAACCTATGATATTGACATATTTCCCAAAACCATTAAGGCTAAGGATAATGGCGTTGCTTTAAAGACTCATTTTAAGAAAAAGAAAGAAAAAGTTTGTGAGTCCGACTCTGAGGAAGATTTTGATGTTAAAGATATGACCTTGTTTGCGAATTTTTTTTTAAAATTTCTCAACATGAACAAAAATAATTCTTTCAATAAGATATTTTTTTAGAAAAATAAAAAGGCTAAAGAAAGCGGTGAGGAAGAGAAGGAGAGAGAAAAATAAAAGGAGAGTGAAGAAAAGTTAGAAAAATTGACATGTTTTGAGTGTGGGGGTAAAGGGAATAAGGCGTATGAGTGTGCCACTAGACTTAGGAGAAAGGGAAAGAAAGTGGCTATGTCTGCCTGATAGCGACATAGAGGTTTTTGATTCGGGTGAGAGTGAATTTGAGTGGTTCTAGTGAGATGATTTGAGTGGTTCTAGTGGAGATGATTTGGATGGAGGTGAGGGGACTAGTTCTAGTGAGACCCCCGAGGAGGAGGATTTGAGTGGTTCTAGTGGAGATGAGAGTGAATTTGAGAGTGGAGATGAAAGTGAGCTCCAAAAAGCCTTTAGAGATTTGTACACCGAGACCTTGAAAACAAATATATGTAATAGAGATTTAGGTTGTCGAGTTTTAGATTTGGAGAGAGAGAAGGAAGTTTTAAAAAGGAAAAAGTGTGATTTGACCAACACGGTGTCTAGTCTAACGACATGTGTATCCCAACTCGAGAGTGATCTCGAACATGCCCGGGAGGTCAAAATCCCTTTAGAGAACGCATCTAACAAGGTTGTAAAGATGTTTCTCAATCTCATTTTGGGTAAAGGTGAGAAGTTAGGAATAAATCATGGTGGTGCTTACACTTCCCAATTAGCATCCGAGCCGGTTACCATTTTAGTGTTAGATTCACGTGTATCTCACCCTAACCCACCTAAGCGTCCCATTCCTATTAGGAGAGTACGTCCTAGAGCTTTTGAGAGAGATGTTCCTAGGCCTATTTATGTTTGTTTACATTGCAAGAGGAGAGGTCACCTTAAGGAATTTTATTTTAAGTTGGGTTATGTGTCACGTTTTGCTTCTACACGTGTTTCTGACACACATGCACCCACACAAGATACTTTACATGCTCCCGGAGACTACATGAGAGAGTTTGCACATTTAGGTGAGCAAGTTAAGTTTTTGGTCAAAACTTCCCAAGATTGATGGAGGATTTTCATAAGTTGGCACCACCTTTGGAAAACCCCTCTACACCTAACGATTGAGGTTTGAATTGTTTACTAGCATAGGATGTTTTTCATGATGACATTATTTGCCTATTGCTAGTATGTATCAATTTTTGTATATTTTCCATTTTTTGAAAAAAATTTGAAAAATACAAAAAGATTTTATTTTATAAAATTTTTGAAAAAACCAAAAAGATTTTTGTATTTGGTTTGCACCGTTTATGGATGGACACTTAGGATGATCGAGTCATAACATCATTCCATTTTTCATGTGACTATTTGATAGTGTTTTGAAACAATAGGTCAATTCATCCATGTGCTTTATAATATTTGGAGTCATTAAGATGTAATTAAGTGTTACTTCCTACACATTTGACTCATAATTTCCTTTATTGCACGCACGCACGGATTTGTTTGATTATTGTGATGGTCTTATAACATGTTGGTTGGGTGTTTTCACTTCAATCCTGTCCTTAAAACGAACCAAGCACGATAAAACTTGATAAGAAAGTTGTGCATGTAAGAGCCGTTTGTAAGTTTGTGTGCTTTATTTGAAAACGGTGAAGGGCTACGAAAGATTATCTTTTATTCTTTGTGATTAAGCCGCCGTTTAAATTGGACCTAAAAAATTGAGGAATTTTATTATCCGGGGTCCAAAGAGGTTTAAAAGATCCCGAAAACATTTAAAGGCAATAAAAAGAAATTCATGTCAATTATGGGTCATTTAGGTTTTTGCACCAATTCTCCAAAGTTTGAGAATTTAGTTTATACACCTCTAAAAGAAAATATTTTTGAGGGAGTTTGGTTGGAGAATTTAAACAGGTTTGCACGTCCTTGAAAATCTTTAAAAAGTGCTAAATAGTTTTGGACGTTATTGGTGTGGAAATCACTTTGACTTTGATTTGTTGATTTGCATAAGACGATGTCATCTAAATTCAACAATTTTTACACCTACGAATACTTTTGATGTTCATTCGTTAGGGGTACACGTATGCATCGTGCACATCCGATTGATTGAGTTGATTTACTTATCGAATGTGTTCACACCCATTCTTTCCATTTTCATGACTTGGTTGTTTGAGTTTAAATCCATGGTGTGATTTTTAGTATCTTATTTTTGTATAAAAAATTGAAAAATCAAAAATAGTTTGTGAAATTTTTTAGACATACCTTTGCATGCGCGTAGTTTGATCCATGTTTGCTATGCATTTTGTCGTGACACTCCATGTTTTGATTATTTCTTTTTATCTGTCTATTTGGGAACATCATAAAAAGGGGGAGAAAGCATTATCATGTTATGGAGGAGTTTTTGCATTATGGGGGAGATTTGATTTATTAATGCTTTATTCTTATATCATTTCAAACTCGATGCGTCACGAAGGTATTTTTCTTTATCTCATGTGTGTAGGTGAAAAGATTGAAGATCATGATATTGCACACCCTGATGAGAAAAGCTTTGAGAATTGACGAAGATGTTTGAAGAACAGTTTGAGAACTTGCATATTTATTCATGGGAGGGTAGTTTGTATAGGCATTTTGGTTTTTAATAATTCGGATTTTTTTATGTATGTACCGGCATAGACATAGGGGGATGGGGATTTGTAAGGACATATATTTATAAGTTCGTTATCAATGTATTATGTCATATACCGCTACACCGTCGAAGAGCATTCAAGAGTCATCTACATCAAGACGAATCCGAATTAATCAAGTTCTTCATCAAAAAGACTCCGCGAAGTTTACTTTGGTAAGGTTTTGTTTTAAATACCTTAACTTTCCACTTAGAGCTTTTGGGATATTTTTATAAAATATTTTCTAAGTGTTGGAGCGGACTTTTTCGTCAAAATTTGAGAATGAGTACTTTTTTCTAAGTGTTGGAGCATACCTCAATTTTGACACCCAGGTCGTTCGAGCGACATAGCCATCTCGTTCAAGCGACATAGGGATGTCGCGAGATGTCGTTTGAACAACATTTGTAAGTCATTCGCGCGAGACCCTTATCTCGTTCGAACGAGTACTATTTTCGAGGCGGCGTGTTTTTAATAAAAACTCATTAAATGGTATCGTTTTGTTCAAGAAGTCCCAGCGTTTTACATAACAGAAAAACTGCGAAAGCAGAATTCTTTTGGCTTCTTCCTTTTAGGGTTTAATCCCTTTTTGATTTTCAATTCACAAAACTCCCATATGCTTTAGTGAATTATTTTTGGTGTTTGAAGAACACACTTTGCTGTTGTTTACTCTTGTGGGGAGAATAACCTACACCAAGAAGACTGCGTGTCTAGGATTGCGGTCCTTGTGGTATAGTTTCATGTGAACCATTGTTGTTTTGTTTCCAGCCGTTGATTTGGAGGTTTGTCGAAGACACCGTGCGTTACTCTTGTGGGCGAAAGCAAGATTGTATGTAAGTCAATGGTCTTGTAAACTTGTCAGAGTTCTAGAAATAAAAAAAAGGTTTTGCCCATCGGGGATTTTTCCTTAAACTTGTGTCGCATGCTTTATTTATTTATGGATTGACACACGCACACACATAGTTGAATGGTTTGGGACTGATTTAAGTTTGTTTAAAAATAGAATCTAATTAAATAAGTGTGCCAAATTTGAAATTTGCGAATTAATTTAAATCGGTATCACACACAGCGTTTATTTTGTTTTGCAGTATATGTGTGTGTATGTACAGATTTATGTTTATATGTGTGTGTATGCATAGATTTATGTGTATATGTGTGTTTATGTGTGTAACTATGAACAAATAAATTTTTTTTATGTCAATAAACCCTAGATTGTAGGTGTGTATGTATAGATTGTATCTGTGTGTATGTATATATTTATGTAAAAAAAAAATTAGGGTTTAGTAAACCCTAGATTGTATGTGTGTGTATGTATAGATCATGTCAATAAATCAGATTGTATGTGTGTGTATTTTTTTTGACAAAATATTATTCAAAACCCTAGACATTATATTTTTTTTGACAAAATATAATCAAATGGATTTTTAATATGTAAAAAAAATTACACCCACCTTGTTGTGGGTTATATGCATGTCATCATAAGATATTGGGGGTTATATGCTTGTCGTGATTTTTTTTGGACAATATAATTAAATGGATTTTTTTACATTTGAGTCGCAACACACGTGTGCACATTACTAGAGTGAGATATTGTTGGTTTGGTTGTTGGATACTATGTTGGATTTATTTAATTGATAATACATATATATTTTTAAACTCTTCATAATAAACCCAAGCAAAACGTGTCACAAACAATTACGGCTGGTTGTTATTAGGATTTCACATCGATGAGATCCAAAATGCAAGGGGTTAAGATAAGGGTAGCGACGAATCAAAACCTTAATCAAACTAATATACCCTTATACGTCATATGTTTGAATTAATAGTTATTAATTAACCAGAGCCCTTAATTGTAGGACTCGTATTCAATCCCTCGTATAGACCGCACACATAACTCTTTTATTAGTACACGCCATATAGAGGGTACTCATATTTATAGGTATGGAAATAAAAAGATCGAATAATTTAATTACCTTGTAAATCGTGGAGTTGATCTCCAACAAGATTACCTGTTCAATCATATTCTTTTTTCTCTACCAGAAAACTGGGATGACATTATACAAATTATATTTCACACACATAATCCTAACGTAGCCCTGACCTTGGTTACGTTGTTGGAGAAGGTGGAAAAAAATAGTGGAATATCAATTTCTTCCTTGACCACCTGTATCGCTAGCAAACGTGATAAAAATCCAAAGAATACGATGCTAACATATTATGGGATAATCCAACAAATCCTAGAACTTGATTACTTAGATTTCACATAAATCGTATTCTATTTTGATTGGATAAGGGTGGAGGATACAACGAATACTTGCAAAGTTGATCCTGACTGCAAACTTATTATGGTAGATTTATCAAAGCTGAAAAGTAAAGATCGCTTAGTCGACGAGCCTGTTATTTATGCTTTTGAGAAAGTAAAGAAGGTATTCTACTCGAAGTTCATAAACGATGGTAATTGGTTAATTGTTGTGCATGCACCAAAAGGTATGACAACTCAAGTAGATGCATTAAAGGCTTCAAAAGAGTTCCAGTCAGCTCTCGATGACAACCCTAATTTGAGGGATCTTTTAGTAGATTTCGAGGAAGATTGAGTATTAAAATATTATTTTATCCTTGTCAATCTTATTTGTATCCTATTATGATATTGACATTGTATTAACACTTTACTTTGATGTATGAATGTTTAGTTACTTTTACGATTGTTTATCCTTGTCAATCTTATTTGTATCCTACCGGGTACTCTTTACTTTAACTAAAGTAGTTATATAATTGTCAATCTTATTTGTAGGTGTTTCTGCAAATGTTAGCAAATTTGTTACGATCGTGTTGATAAGTGTACATGTTATTAAATTTGTTGGGTATGTTCTTGATTTGCCTAATGGATGAAAAAGTATATCACATATCTTGCGATTAGTATGCATTTTTTAACGTTTATGTCAAGATATTAGGAGGATGCAACTTGACATGGAACAAATGCAACTTGATTCCGTTCATTCATATTTTAACTTGACATGTATGCCATAATTATGTTAATTTCATACAGTTCTATTTTAGTTTGTGATCAACTTGTTTGGATATGTATTTTAAAGCCTTGAAATGGACTGAACTAATCACAACTTCATTGATATTATAGGTAGCAGGTCGATATTATACATTTTTGTTCTCCTTTGCCTTTGTGTACTTTTCTTTACATTTTATAGGCAGCAGGTCGCTCATGTTCGTTCAAATTGCGGTGTTAAAATGGGGTTATAAATATGTGACATAAGTAAATCTGCGACATATTATAGGCAACAATTCTAATTCTTTAGTGGTTTTGTGAGGTACTTTCTTTAATTTTGCACACCAGTTCTTAATTACACATTGTTTACATATTGCAAATCTAAATAATTGCATACCAGTTCTTCATTACATACCAGTTCTTCATTAAATACCAGGTACTCCTTACTTTAACTAAAGTAGTTATATTATTGATATGCATTATCTATTAAATATTTTTAATGATATAAGGAGTACGGGATAATTATTGGCTTTGTTTGGTTTGGGAATTGGATAATTATTGGTCGTTGGCTTGTTATTGGATAGTTGTTGGATAGTATGTTAGAAGGAGTATCGGATAATTAGAAGGAGTACGGGATAATTATTGGTTTGAATGTTGGATAATATGTTGAAAATATTTTAGACTCCTGGTTTGAGAATATGACAATAACTTGAAAATGTCTAGACTTAAGCTTAAAAACATGGCGTTAGAGGGAATAAACCCGAAACATCCCCCAAACAACCTTATGAGAGGCACCAACACCTCGCACATGACCAATATAACTCGTAGGAACCGACCGTGTGGTCACCGGACTCCCGGATTGAGAATATGGCGATAAATTGAAAATATCTAGACTTAGGCTTAAAAATATAGCGCTAGAGGGGGAAACCCCGAAACAACCCCGCGAGAGGCACCGACGCCCCATACGGGATAAATGTAACTTGTAGGAACCGACCGCGTGGTCACGGGTCTCCCGATTTGAGAATACGATGATAATTTGAAAATATATAGACTAAGGCTTAAAAAAATGGCGCTAGAGGGGGAAACCCCAAAACAGCCTCCTAACGTCCCCATAAGGGGCACTGACTCCTTGCATGGGACCAATGTAACTCGTAGGAACCGACCGCATGGTCACCGGACTCCCATTTCGAGAATACGACGATAATTTGAAAATATCTAAAATTAGGCTTAAAACATGACGCTAGAGGGGGACCCAAAAACAGCCCCGTGAGAGGCACTAACACCTCGCACGGGACCAATGTAACTCGTAGGAACTGACCACGTGGTCACTGGACTCCCGATTTGAGAATACGACGATAATTTGAAAATATCTAGACTTTGGCTTAAAAACATGGCGCTAGAGGGGGAAACGCCGAAACATCCACCAAAAGTCCCCGTGAGAGACACCGACATCTCGAACGGGATAAATGTAGCTCGTAGGAACTGATCGCGTGGTCACCGGAGTCCCGATTTGAGAATATGATGATAATTTGAAAATATCTAGACTTAGGCTTAAAAATACGGCGTTAGAGGGCGACACCCCGAAACATCCCCGTGAAAGACACTGACACCTCGCACGGGACCAATGTAACTCATAAAAACCGACTGCGAGATCACTAGACTCCCGATTTGATAATAATACACTCATAATTTATATCAAATGGCGCAAATTTTCATCTTTTTTATAACTTTGAAGTGACATGGATTTTGTGAAAATAAAAGGTCCACACAAAATAAAATCTACATCGACTGCATCAACTATATATAGGACTAGCAGTTATATATAACAACAACAGCTATATATATCAATTATATATATCTGCAGCGATATATAGTTGTTGCTATATGTAGCAAGCAGTATAGCTACTATATATAGCAAGCTATAGCTATATATATATTTATTTATATTTTTTATATTTTAACTTTATAATTCAGTAGATGGATAGGGAAACCTTTTGAGTTGTTTATGTGAATTAAATAATTTGAACTGGTTCAAGAGGAATTGAGTTATACCTTGACCAGTTTGATCATAGAATAATTTAAAAAGAAGGATGCGAGTTGTTTGAGGCTCCCAAGAATCTTTTATTGACTGTTTAAGCACCAAATCTAACATACGAATCCTCAGAAACAACAAATAGGTACACTTAGAAACATATCTATAAATCTACTTCTAGTGAAAATAACAAATCCAAGTTTTCAAGACTTAAGCTTAAAAACATGGCGTTAGAAGGCGAAAACCTGAGTCAACCCCCTAACAGTCCCATCAGAGGCACCAACACCTCGCGGGGGATCAATGTAAATCGTAGGAACTGACCACGCAATCACAGGACTCCCTATTTAAGAATACGATGACGATTTGAAAATATATAAAATTAGGATTAAAAACATGGCGTTACACAGCGAAAATATGAAACAGCACCCGAACGGACCCGTGATGACACACCCCAACCCAGTTACTTATAATTAAGTTTGAAAGTCAAAGTGAGTCAAACCATGATTAATTTAACCAAACCATAAACAAGAGTTTTAATTTCAGAGTCATCATTGTAAATCCATATATCTGAAAACCTCTTTACAACATCAGAGTAGTCACACTTATACAAACTTGCTTGAAGGAAAATTTAACTTAATTACATCATTTACATTTAAACAAAATATTTGTTTCTCCCATTCCTGGCTAAACCAACCCGACTTCCTAGATTTGGCAGTGACATCGCGTTACCTGAAAAATGTGAACGTAGGAACCTTGAGCAAAATAGCCCAGTGAATGCATCACTACTATACTACTGCATAAATTTAAATGCAATAAATCATGTCCATATAATTATGTATTAACTTATCCGTCTCATTGATAATGAATGACCAACTTTTCCGAATCATGATGTCTAAATAGACAATTCTCCCCCATTCCTGGTCGAGGAGTAACCCCTTATCATTAATAGACAAATCTCCTCCATTCCGGGTCGGGGAGTAACCTCCCATTTCGGTAAACCAAAATGAACAATTTCATATTCATTATATTTTGATCATATCAACAACACGATACACATATCTCTTTCCAGTGAGTACACTCACCTTGGTTGACAACTGTGTATTCACGTTTCCTTTTGGTGGAGCTGAACTGGGTTGATTAGACCTTACACCTGTTAATCCAACTAAATCAGTACTGAACCTCAATCATAAATATTATCCTAACATAATTAT
Organism: Sambucus nigra; assembly: GCA_949130495.1. NCBI lineage: Eukaryota > Viridiplantae > Streptophyta > Magnoliopsida > Dipsacales > Adoxaceae > Sambucus > Sambucus nigra. The sequence goes on from OX422223.1 coordinate 420,004,804, forward strand.
GTAACTTTCCATGACTATACATCAACAATATAATTCCAATTAAGTCACATTCCGTAAAACATAGGTAAAGGCAAAACAATGATATACATGTTGATAAAGTTACGGACATTCAACCGTAGGAAATACCTTATGAGGAATTTATAATCAAAGTCAAGTAAACATGAAATTATACTCCTCAATGTATATACACATGAAACATGTACTCAAAGTACCCTTTGTAAGGACGAAATACAAACAATCATTCAAGGGGTATCCAGTATGACCTGAAATTATTGTCTTACATACTAAACCATCCTATATTCCTAAATTGTACAAATACAGGGGTCCAAACTTATAAATATGAAAACATATATGAATATACAATCCAGTACAAGTGACGATGTAATTTTTCCAGCTTCCTAGGGCAAGTTATGACCATTTCTCTACAACACAAGAAATCTGCCCTACAAGCTCCTCTATTGTTCCTTCGAATTCCCAGAATTTTCATAATTTTTCTACAGTATAAATTTCCATGATTTTCAACCCATTTTTAGTACACATACTTAATAGTACATAATTAAAGTTCCATAATTTTTGACTTCATTTTCTATCTCAAAAGCTCGACTAAACTTAGGGCATACCGAAACCAAGTATACAAACAACAACCATGTACCAACTTGAAATCATCATTACGGCCTAACCACGAGGATATAAATTCTCATTTTCGGATATGATATGAATATATGAGTCTAGTTTCATACTCATTTGGAATTTCTCAATTCCAGTAAGCACACAAAGAGATATCCAAGTTTGAATGCAAGGGGTTTCAATACAAAGCAATTTTAAGGGTTTCTACATTCAACTTAACATAAACTTGCATCTAACCATACATACATATAAAGGGATGAAACTTTAGTAAACCTATGATGATTTATATCATATAAATCAGTAATATAAAATAAATGACAAGATTTGCAATTAGGATTACCTTCCGGACTTTTACGTAATTTCCACGGATTTTTCTACACCTTTTCTCCTCACTTTTCCTTCCTAAACTCCCTAATTCTCTTTCCTCAAGGTGAAACCCTTTCATGGATGATTTTGGCTGAAGGATAAAGCTATTTCAAAGGTATAAGGTCGCCCAAGGCTGCCTCCCAAGACAACCAATCAAATTAAACCATTTGGTTTAATAAAAGACAAATTACCACTTAAAGGGAATGGACAACTTTGCCCTTTGTTCGTAAATTCGGTATAACTCTTTACTCGGGCATCCATTTGATGATCCGTTTGTTGTGTTACAACCCTAACTCACATGTCTACAACCATATAGTTTTCACCTCAAGTCATCTGTAATGTTATAAGGGTCAAAACTAGTCTTAAACAGGAACATTTCTATCAAAAATAACAAAATTTTGTGTTCGTACATAACTCGACATTTCATGATTTATGAAAGTAGGATTAGACTAAACATAAGAATTTAATATTAGATATACTAATAACACATTCTTCATATCACATAAGGTAAGCATACTTTAAATATAATTTATCATAATTATATTCTGTAACACCCCGCCCGCCCGGGGAGAGCGAACGGAGTGCTAATACGATAAAATAAATCCAAATCCACAAGTGACAAGGTATAGAGCATCTAAAATAAACCCACAATAATATAAATCCACTAATCTCAAACTCCTCAAATTAATACAACAATATTCTCTCGAATTACATACAACAACTAACTCGAAAATAAAATAAAAATATCCAAATCTCTATACATCAAAATAATACAAATCTTTCCCAAACAATCCTCGCTAAAATCAGTCTCCATAGCGCCCCAAAATTCGCGTTAACCTGCCACTAAAAGAAAATATGGGGAAGTACAAAATACGACAAGAAAGATGCTCAACAATTATATTAACGATGAACAAAGCGTAACAACACGAGTACGAATATGCAAATCAAAATGCAAATCGCAATAGCATTTCATCATTATAATTTCTCAACAACACTTTAACCGGGTCACCAGGACTCACCACATTCGTATATGCTTTATCAAGCCATAGCCCGAGAAACAAGAATTTTGACGGGTGCCCAACATCCGTGCCATATTAAAATCTCATGACAACGTGCTCATCAACAATATAATGATACCACATGAATCAAAATAATTTCAACAATTATTTTTCAGATTTCAATGAATTTAACAATTCAAATATGAGCTCAATTAAATAAGAAATCAACGGAATAGCACTTGCGAGATTAAGGAGCATATTGTGTAAAACCCCATACCTCAAAACACGATGAGAAACCAATGATCACATCCTAAAGATCAACTTAAAAAATCTACAAAACCTCCTCCAAGAACCTCCAACAAAATAGCCCCAAGAACACCTCTAATCTAAGGTTGGAACTCACAAATCTCAAGGGTCAATGTGTATATAAAAAGAAGAGGAATATAAAATATATTTGTTGCCAAAATTTGTGCCAAAAGTAGGTTAAAAGGGTTGCCCACGACTTCCTTTTATAATGTAAAGAAATGAAGAGTTGGAATCCAAAAGACTCCTTTAAATAAGGAAAAGAAATGAAGAGTTGGAAGTCAAAACAACTCCTAGAGTTAAAAACATTTAAAAATCATTTTAAAATCTGTTTTAACTCCATTTTCAAAACCATTTAAAATTCTCGCCTTTAAAAATAATAACCAACATATTTGAGCAAAAAAAAATAATTTTATCAAAAACTTTATTTTCCTCCATTTTCCAATAATTAATTAAAATAGCCCAAAATTACGCGGGTTGTTACACTTCCCCACTAACAACAGAATTTCACCCTCGAAATTCACCGAATGCCTAACTCTAAAAAATCAGGCTGCTACACTAACTCCAAAAATAAATTCCTCACCTCTAATCTCGAAACTTATCACGAATATCACCTAAAATTTTTTTATCTCCAAAAATTGCTAACCACGCAATGAACCCAAAACTCAAGCCCCGAGAGTTACCGTATACCTAAGCTCTGATACCATTTGTAACACCCCGCCCCCCCGGGGAGAGCGAACGGAGCGCTAATACGATAAAATAAATCCAAATCCACAAGTGACAAGGTATAGAGCATCTAAAATAAACCCACAATAATATAAATCCACTAATCTCAAACTCCTCAAATTAATACAACAATATTCTCTCGAATTACATACAACAACTAACTCGAAAATAAAATAAAAATATCCAAATCTCTATACATCAAAATAATACAAATCTTTCCCAAACAATCCTCGCTAAAATCAGTCTCCATAGCGCCCCAAAATTCGCGCTAACCTGCCACTAAAAGAAAATATGGGGAAGTACACAATACGACAAGAAAGATGCTCAACAATTATATTAACGATGAACAAAGCGTAACAACACGAGTACGAATATGCAAAACAAAATGCAAATCTCAATAGCATTTCATCATTATAATTTCTCAACAACACTTTAACCGGGTCACCAGGCCTCACCACATCCGTATATGCTTTATCAAGCCATAGCCCGGGAAACAGGAATTTTGACGGGTGCCCAACATCCGTGCCATATTAAAATCTCATGACAACGTGCTCATCAACAATATAATGATACCACATGAATCAAAATAATTTCAACAATTATTTTCCAGATTTCAATGAATTTAACAATTCAAATATGAGCTCAATTAAACAAGAAATCAACGGAATAGCACTCGCGAGATTAAGGAGCATATTGTGTAAAACCCCATACCTCAAAACACGATGAGAAACCAATGATCACATCCTCAAGATCAACTCAAAAAAATCTACAAAACCTCCTCCAAGAACTTCCAACAAAATAGCCCCAAGAACACCTCTAATCTAAGGTTGGAACTCACAAATCTCAAGGGTCAATGTATATATAAAAAGAAGAGGAATAAAAAATATATTTGCTGCCAAAATTTGTGCCAAAAGTAGGTTAAAAGGGCTGCCCACGACTTCCTTTTATAATGTAAAGAAATGAAGAGTTGGAAACCAAAAGACTCCTTTAAATAAGGAAAAGAAATGAAGAGTTGGAAGTCAAAACAACTCCTAGAGTTAAAAACATTTAAAAATCATTTTAAAATTTGTTTTAACTCCGTTTTCAAAACCATTTAAAATTCTCGCCTTTAAAAATAATAACCAACATATTTGAGCAAAAAAAATAATTTTATCAAAAACTTTATTTTCCTCCATTTTCCAATAATTAATTAAAATAGCCCAAAATTACGCGGGTTGTTACATATTCGGGTTGTCAAAACTCACCCACCTTAGAAAATTTCGTCCCCGAAATTTAATATAAAGGTCACTTACCAAACAAATGGGGATACTGTTTCTTCATGCTATCCTCCATTTCCCAAGTTGCTTCTTTAACTCCATGGCTCATCCACATAACTTTAACTAAGTGGATAACTTTATTCCTCAATACCTTCTCCTTACGATCAATAATTTCCAATGGTTCCTCGATGTACGGCAAGTCTTCCTTCAATTCAATTGGTTGAGTTTTCAACTGATGAGATGGATCCGCCAAATACTTACGAAGCATCGATATGTGAAACACATCATGCAAATGGGATAAATCTGGAGGTAATGCTAATCTATATGCAAGGTTCCCAATTCTTTCCAACACCTCATATGGTCCAATGTATCTTGGACTTAGTTTGCCCTTTTTCCCAAACCTCATGACGCCTTTCCATGGTGAAATACGTAGGAATACAAAATCCCCCTTTTGAAATTTCAATGGATGCTTCCTCTTATCTGCATAAATGTTTTGCCTACTTTGCGCTATCTTTATCCGTTCCCGAATCATTTTGATCTTTTCAGTTGTCATATCTATCAATTTCGAACCCAAAATTTTCCTTTCACTTACTTCATCCCAACACAAAGGCGTCCTACATCTCCTCTCATATAAAGCTTCATAAGGAGCCATACCAATGGTGGAGTGATAACTATTATTATACGAGAATTCCATCAATGGAAAATGATCATCCCAACTACCTTTGAAGTCAAATACACAAGCTCGTAACATGTCTTCTAATATTTGAATCGTCCTTTCAGATTGCCCATCGGTTTGTGGATGAAATGCAGTGTTGAACTTCAAACTTGTGCCCATGGCGTTCTGTAAATGAGGTCAAAACTTAGAAGTGAATGTTGGATCTCTATCTGATACAATTGACACTGGTGCCTCATGTAAATGGATAATCTCATCAACGTACATACGTGCATACTTGTCAACAGTGTAGGTGGTCTTAACTGGAAGAAAATGGGCCGACTTCGTCAATCAGTCTACAATCACCCAAATAGAATCATGCCCCTTTGGTGACCGGGGTAATCCTGTAACAAAGTCCATCGTTATATGCTCCCACTTCCATTTCAGAATAGGCAATGACTGTAATAATCCCGCCGACTTCTGATGCTCCGCCTTTACTTGCTGGCATACTAAACATTTAGCTACGAACTCTGCAATCTCATGTTTCATATTGTTCCACTAGTAATACTCTTTCAAATCTCTATACATTTTGGTACCTCCCGGATGCATAGAGTAAATAGAACTATGTGCCTCTTCTAATATATCCTTCTTTAAGGGTGGATCATTCGGTACACAAATTCTATTTTTATAACACAACGACTCATCATTCTTAATTTTAAAGTCACTCTCTTTACCATCTAGTACATCTTGTTTCTTCTTCTCAAGGAATGGATCACTGGTCTGCAAATTTCGTATGCGTTCGGCCAATAAAGGTCTCACTGTGACATATGCTAATAATCCTCCGCTTTTTGAAAACTTCAATTCAATCCCCATCGATGCCAAGTCAAGAATATTTCCAACACGGGCACACCGTATGCAACCAAGCATCCCTGATGATTTTTGACTCAAAGCATCTGCTACTGCATTGGCCTTCCCAGGATGATGATGAATGGTATAGTCATAGTCTTTAATCAGCTCTATCCAACGCCTCTGTCTTAAATTCAGTTCTTTCTGTGTAAACAAGTATTTCAAACTTTGATGATCTCTAAATATCTCACAAGTTTCTCCATACAAGTAATGTCTCCACAACTTTAAAGCAAAAACAATGGCTGCTAGCTCCAAATCATGTGTAGGGTAATTTCGTTCATGCGTCTTTAATTGTTTGGAAGCATATGCTATTACCTTCCCATTCTGCATAAGAACACATCCTAACCCCTGAAATGAAGCATCTGTATAGATCACAAAAGACTCATTCCCACATGGAATAGTAAGTATAGGGGCTGAAACCAACCGATTCTTTAATTCTTTAAAACTCCTCTCACATTCTTCATCCCATACAAACTTCACTTCTTTACGAGTCAATTTTGTCAGTGGTAATGCTATTACTGAAAATCCCTTAATTAATCTGCGATAGTAACCTACCAATCCTAGGAAACTCCTAATTTCTATCACATTCTTAGGACTTTCCCATTCAACAATTGCTTCCACCTTCTTTGGATCAACATAAATCCCATTTCCCGAGACCACGTGCCCTAAAAACACAATTTCATTCAACCAAAACTCACACTTGCTGAATTTAGCAAATAATTTCTTCTCTCTCAAAATTCGCAATACAAGTCTCAAATGTTTCTCATGTTCCTCCATGCTACGCGAGTAAATCAACACATCGTTTATGAAAACAATCACAAATGAATTAATGAAAGGGTGGAACACCTGGTTCATCAAATCCATAAAAACTGCTGGAGCATTAGTTAATCCAAATGGCATCACCAAAAACTCATAGTGCCCATATCGAGTCCGAAAAGCTATTTTGGAAATATCACTACCCTTTACCTTCAATTGGTGGTAACCCGATCTCAAATAAATCTTCGAAAATAATGTGGCCCCCTGTAATTGGTCAAACAAGTCATCGATACGACGTGGAGGGTACTTATTTCTAATGGTCACCTTATTCAACTGTCGATAATCAATACATAATCAAATTGTCCCATCTTTCTTTTTCACAAATAACACTGGGGCTCCCCATGGCGAAACACTAGGCCGGATGAACCCTCTGCTTATCAGATCTTGTAATTTCACTTTTAATTCCTTCAACTCTATTGGTGACATTCTATAAGGAGCAAGGGAAATCGGACCAATGCCTGGAATTAATTCAATGGAAAACTCTACTTCCCTATTGGGTGGCAGTCCTGGCAATTCCTCTGGGAAGACATAAGAAAATTCTCTAACCACTGGTATATCTTCAACTTTAAGTGCTTCCTTACTAACATCAACCACATACGCTAAATACCCCGTACAACCCTTACTCAATAACTTTCTGCTCTTTATTGCTGAGATAAGACAATTAGGGACAACATTCCTTTCCCCTGTAAACTGGAACTCGGGTTCACCCGGAAGATGAAATGTAACTTCTTTTCGAAAACAATCAATGGAAGCATGATACGATGATAACCAATCCATCCCCAATATAATATCAAAATCCCGAATGGCCAACGGTATTAAATCAACATAGAAATCTCGCTCACCCATTCGTAAGACACAATCTTTATAAACATGCTCAACTAGAATTACACTTTCCATTAGGGTAGAAATATATAAGGCACAATTGAGGAATGAACATTATCTACCCAAATATGAAACAATATGTAATGCCACAAATAAATGCGTAGATCCAGGATCAATGAGTGCATATAGATCTTTGTTTGCAATAAAAAGTTTACCTGTAACCACTTCAGGTGTAGCATGGGCATCTTGCAATGTCATCGCAAACACTCTTCCTCATGCCTTCGATCCACTTGCTTGTCCTGTATCCCTTCCCCTGGTTACATTCCCTGGAGATGATCCTTTATAAGGCTCCACACTACTAACTGAAACTGCTCTAGATAGCATTGGACAATTCTTTCTCAGATGGCCCTTCTGATGACTATTAAAACATTCTATATTCTGTAACTTTGGGCAATTTCTTTTTATATGGCCCGATGTACCATAAAAGAAACAAACATTCGAATCTCCTTGCGCTGAAGCTCCTGAGCCTCTTCCATTACTAGCCTCACCCTTCTGCGAACCACCTCCCATACCTCTACCATGCTGAAATTTCTGCCCTCCAAGTCTTGAATATTCTGTATCACTACCTTTTTGATAACTTGGATTGAATCTGCTTCTTTTTACACCTCTTTCTCGATTCCCTCTTGCTTCATTCACGTCATTTTCTACCAGCAGGGCTTTATTCACCAAGGCTGAATAATTAACAGTCTCTAAAGCCGACAACCTTGATTTAATAACTAACTCAAGTCCGTCAAGAAATCGGCTACACATGTCTTCCTCATTCCGGATAAACCTCGAAGCAAACCGAGATAAGGCTGTAAGTTTGGCTTCATATTACCTAACAGTCATGCTTCCCTGATTCAACGGGAAATATTCTTTCTCCTTTTGTTTTCGATACATCGGAGGAAAATACTTATCATACAAGGCTTTAACAAAAGAATCCCATGAGATCACATTACCACCTCCTGGAGTAATCAACAAATGTTTGGTGGCATCCCACCAATATTTAGCTTCTCCTTTCAACATGTACGTCACCAAGATCACTCGTTGATTTTCAGCCATTCTCATCACCCCGAAAATAAGTCCAATCTCTTCAACCCATTCTTTTGCCTCTGCTGGATCAACTGCTCCTTCAAATGAGGGTGGGTTCATCTTAATAAATTTCTCATGTGAAGTACTCCTTTCTTCCCGGTGTCTCACCTCCTCAGCCCTAGCTAAGACTTGTGCCTCCAGTTGCCTGGTCTGTTGTTCTTCCACATGAGCCATAAATCTAGCTTCTTGCTCTGCCATTAGAGTCATAGCATGCGTAATTTTTTGCATGTCTGTCAATTGTTCCTGCTCGGGTTCTACATTTCCATGAACAGGTTGCTCAATTTCCGCTTCTGCTGCCATATTTGAAGCCTCATCTTCTATTCCCACATTCACATTCCCTCGTTCCATTCTCTTATATCTGAAATGAATCGAAGATATAACAACATGCAGATATACATATCTTTCCTAACATGATCGCTAATATCAAATAAAATATATTTCGGACATTCACTGCCAAATCTAGACTCTCCTCACTCCTGAACCTCAAAAACCTAGGCTCTGATACCAAAAGCTGACACACCCCAACCCAGTTAATTATAATTAAGTTTGAAAGTCAAAGTGAGTCAAACCATGATTAATTTAACCAAACCATAAACAAGATTTTTAATTTTAGAGTCATCATTGTAAATCCATATATCTGAAAACCTTTTTACAACATCAGAGTAGTCACACTTATACAAACTTGCTTGAAGGAAAATTTAACTTAATTACATCATTTACATTTAAACAAAATATTTGTTTCTCCCATTCCTGGCTAACCCAACGCGACTTCCTAGATTTGACAGTGACATGGCGTTACCTGAGAAATGTGAACGTTGGAACCATGAGCAAAATAGCCCAGTGAATGCATCACTACTATACTACTGCATAAATTTAAATACAATAAATCATGTCCATATAATTATGTATTAACTTATCCGGCTCATTCATAATGAATGACCAAATTTTCCTAATCATGATTCACATATCCTGTCTAAATAGACAATTCTCCCCCATTCCTGGTCGAGGAGTAACCTCTTGTCATTAATAGACAAATCTCCCCCATTTCGGGTCGGGGAGTAACCTCCCATTTCAATAAACCGAAATGAACAATTTCATATTCATTATATTTTGATCATATCAATAACACGATACAAATATCTCTTTCCAGTGAGTACACTCACCTTGGTTGACAACTATGTATTCACGTTTCCTTCTAGTGGAGCTGAACTGGGTTGATTAGACCTTACACCTGTCAATCCAACTAAATCAGTACTGAACCTCAATCATAAATATTATCCTAACATAATTATGTAACTTTCCATGACTATACATCAACAATATAATTCCAATTAAGTCACATTCCGTAAAACATAGGTAAAGGCAAAATAATGATATACATGTTGATAAAGTTACGGACATTCAACCGTAGGAAATACCTTAAGAGGAATTTATAACCAAAGTCAAGTAAACATGAAATTATACTCCTCAATGTATATACACATGAAACATGTACTCAAATTACTGTGACAACCCGCTCACCAAAATAGGGGGTGGCCAGCCCAATACTCCAATATAACGGAATCATAGATGGAATCATTCTCAGCATCACAATAAAAATATAGAGTATCCAGGATAACCACCCAATATTTTAGAAAACGGGTTGCCAAAAACTTTGATTTGAAAGTAAATAAATGAAAACAAACAACCCAATTCCTGAAAGATAAGGGAAACCCCAAGACTTATATAAATAATACAACAAGAATACAATAAAAAGACCGAATATGATACCGGTCACCAACTGAAACTTCAATAATACACAAGTTCAATAAGTTACTTATTACATTTCATTAGCCATTTACAAAAGCTTGGGCACCTCTCCCGAATAAAAGACTTGATCTTAACTAGAATACAAAAATGAAAACGTCTATACCAATTGTGACCCGTAATACCCGCAATGCATCACGGCTCACCGAGGACATTGGAATAGGAATTCAAATCAGGCATCCCTGCGGAGGAGTACCTGAGCAGAAACAAGATGCATATGCAACAAGAAGTGTAAACGGGTCAGGGCTCGGTTCTATATGATTACCAGATGAATAAAGAGTATGACAGTTATGAATGTTATCATGCTAGGAAGAATAAAGTCTATCTACACAATTCTAAAACATAGGTTAAGACAGTAAAGAAAAGCATGAGTTTAATTTTAACTAAGCAGGAGAAAGGAAAGATTAACATAATTAAAACTTCTATCATATACCCCGATTCATGTCATAGTTTATTCCTCAACAGGAAAATAAATCTATAACTATAAGCTCTTTATGGCTTTATCTCAATTTTAAGCTCTTTGTGGCTTTTATTTTAATTACGTGCCCATCCTGGCATTACCATTCCTTATCAAGAATATTATTATCAACAAATGCTCTTTGTGGCATTTCATCGTGCTCTTTATGGAACTACATCATGCTCTTTATGGCATATCTCATACATCAAGCCCACTTGATTATGAATAATTATATTAATATACATATAACGATTCTAAGACCGCACCTCCGAGTTTCCCCACTGGGCGCGCCCCTAAATGACCATCATCTTCCAGGGCCTATCTATACAAGACAACCTGGGCTCATAACGCAAACGTCGGGAAGCGGCCATATGCCTGCGGGAGAGTCAAGACCACACCCGGAATCTCCTCACCAGCGCAGAAAATATAACATAATCGCTCATATGGCCTATGGACTATATCCACCCTGCATTCACTAGCGAGGGGGCATCACCAAGCGCGCGAACTTCCCTTATGATGTCATTTAGAGAGGTGTGTAACAACCATTTTATTTATCATTTTTCAAGAATTAAGTAAATTATCATTTACCGAGTTCATGATTAAGTAAATTATCATTTACTAAAATCAATACCATTTCCACGTACATGTTTCATTTATATCCGAAACCTTTTTCCATTTACTTTATTTGTAAATGATATAACTTATTATCCGGAGCCATACGTATATCATAACGGTATTACAACCTCAATGAATAAATGAAATATCAATCTATTCTCCCAAGATTTACTTGTGAAGTTATTATAAACCATCAAGACGGATCATAGCTCTATTGAGCTTCTAAGGTATCTCAAACGTAATACTACATCTCCTAGTCTTATTTTAGTCAACTAGAAGAAAGAATGCCCTAACATTAATTGGCATAACCCCGAAAAAGTTCCCCCCCTATCCTATTTCTAAAGTAGGGTGGATAGCTAATTCATCTAGGACTCTAAAACTCTAAATTTACTTCATTCAAGTAGGATCCTAGTCCCTGTTGAAGAAAATAAATCTAGGAAACAAAATAAGATTTTAAAGGTGAAAAACAGGGGACCGGTCGACCGGTCCCAAGACCGCGGTCGACCGCGTCTCAAGGTTTTGCCTATGGAGAAAATCAGAAAGCTTAAAATAGAGGGGCCGGTCGACCGGTAAAGGAATCGCGGTCGACCGCGCTCAAAATTTATGCCTTTGTAGGAAAGCAGTAAGCCCTCCCTCGAAGGCCCGGTCGACCGGTCCCGAGACCGCGGTCGACCGGTCGTAGCAGACCTAGGGTTCTTCCTTCTTCCAAAAGCTAAACCCAAATCTCAAATCTCTATCATTTTGAACACAACCAATAACTTTTATCTACCCAAAGATTATCCTACATGATTTATAACCATTAATACTCACCATTTTATCATCAAAAACTAATATTAGGGTTTAAATCCCGTAAATTCCATTTGTGGTCCATAAATGCAAATACACAACTATCATACAAATTATTCAACTTATATCACATATTAGCAAGTAGAAAACTTGCCTTATGGTTGTAAATTCAGATTTCATGGTGGTGAAAGCAATCTCCCATCTTCAATCTTCATTTATCTCTTCTTTCTCCACTTTTCTCTTCTTCTTCCTTTCTCTCTTTGTTCAAGACATAAAATGGGGGAAAAATAAGGGATTTAGGAGACTAAAATCGTGGCTTAGGTTAAAATTCCCAACTTAAATGGTTAACACCACATTAAAATGACTCCCAATTACGCATATAAGCTAAAACCAGGTAAAAGTGCCCGAAATGCAAAAATACAATAGGACACTTATTTTGACTGTCTCGCACCATCCGGTACTAACTACACCTTCTAAACTGGCATCCGGAAATTTTATAAATTATTTCGAGTTCCAATATCATTTAAATCAAAATGTCAGTTTAAATACCTGACACTACAAACATGCAACCCGATGATATTTACTTTCACCTACAGTAAATATGCATCAAAATAGTAAATATTAACTTCAAATTCATTAAATTAATATCTACTCCAATCCCCACATTTTATATAATTACCTTATGCGGTAAAATTAGTATAAAATGAGCCTCCCAGAATCGAGGGTTGTTACATACTCCCCCCCTTAAGAGGGAATTTTTCCCCCAAAATTCGGGCATACCCAACTCTCATAAAGGGTATACTACTCTAAACTAGGATTCTACCATCCTAAACAAACCCCTGGTTATCGCAACGTCCCAAATGGACCCGGACCAAGATCGACCCTATCGATCTCAGCCTACAATAATTGTGCTCTAGTATAGCACAAAGCGTTCCTCACTAACTATCGATTCTAGCTTCCTACGGCGGAAGACGATGCCCACATGACTCAGCACAAATCGCCCAACCTCCAGAATCATGTTACATCTCCCCTCGGGGTACCCATATCGACTCTAAGCGGCTTAACCCCAACGCTACTCAACTCATCCTCACATTGACGTATCTCATCAAGGTGTATGGCTTAAAAGCCAAATCTTTAAAGAAATGTCCCGAGACCACTCCAAGTCCAAGGAACATATTACCCGTTGGTTCCTTCCAACGAGTAAGCGAATTACTCACCCGACCACGCTAGGCCACTCACAATGCCAATGCCTTAGGAAATGATCCATAAGGCCATTCAAAAGCCTCAAGGTTGTACAGGGATTTCCATCCATACACACTACTGCTCCGTCAGTCATGTACTCTAAGGCGTACAATAAAGATACGCCTTTCAACATTAAGCCGACCTCCTCCATTCATTCATCCGTGTTAGGGGGGTAAGGTATACTCCATTTCCATACGGTTCCCATCTTCATGGAAATTTGTACCAAACTTCCGACACGAAAATCTAGTCTCGGTCTACCCTATTTTAATAGGCACCTCCCACGGTTCGACCATTCCTCCATGAAGAGCGGGCCGTACTCATCCACATGAAGTTCGTCCATAATGGACGAAAATGCAACAGTCTGGTCAAACGATTTACAATTTTCAAATAGGATCATGACCAGAACGTTGCTGACAATTCAATGCAAACGTCTATGACTATACTCTTCTTCATTCCACCGACACTCTTCTTCGCACGAGTAGGTGAATTGGTCGATCACAAATCGGAATGCCCTTGCTACAAAGTCTTCCGAGTCATGTTCGTTTCATTTGGCTTTTCAAGCCAATACAAATATCTCTGACGGTTCTCTTACTCAACGCATCTACTACCCCAAATCGCATTTCCTTAGCGAATGAGAAAATATCCAATCACTAGTCCTCCTGAACTCCGAGCACCAACTCGATTTCTCCCACGACATATTGCAACAACTCGCTGCTAGCGAGAAAGACTAGATTTCCTGCCCAGGAAGTAGTGCCTTATCCATTTAAGGTGATCACTACCACGATGAAATTTTAATTCAAGCATGGACTAATACTTCCCACATTTTTAAGCTTGTGAGATGCATAAATAATGGGTCTATGCTCCAGTATCATTACTCCCCGACCTGGCAGAAGCTTCTCCATTACAACCACTCTCGAGCTCACTATCATGGGCTCAGGAGTGAGGGTCCACCCGTCCTTCTAACTCCCCGGAAGAGAAGTTCCAACGTAACACTATTTCTAAGAAAGGCCTCATCTATTACGGCCAAACCTACCAAACCTCTCGAGACCCCATAAATCTCGTTCCTAGGGATCTAATCCCAACCCACGACTTACTCGTGGTCCACTCCTCACCACCTTCCTGAATTAACATCACATACCCTAATAGCCCTAAAGTTTTAATGAATTCTAAGGTTTATCTATAGATATCCTATCTAAGTCGTATATATACGAAATACTAAGTATATCCCTAGTGTCCAAGACCCATCTCAACTCCCAACGTTCGCTCGGTTTCATGCGTGGGACGTCTCGCCGAGGCGAAATCCAGACAAGGAACCCTCCCGTTACACTACTACCTCGCATCGTCGGTCATTAAGATGTGATGGTCTAAAACACATAATCGGGATCAATAAATTTTAACTTGCAATCATATCAACTAAATTCTACTTCTACGTCTTACCACAGTATTGGTAAAGATTTTAACTGATCGGACATTCACTTTCTGTGAAGTCTCACAAATTTTATCCCATAACATATATACATCTTTTCAAATAGCCTTCTTATCAAGGCATAACCCGAAGTCTAAATTCGACTTCGTATCTCAGTCTCCCTCACATCGATCAGAGGAGAGAACTATATACAGTGCTTCTATCTCGCACTTCAATAGCCCTTAATCACTCTACTACGTGATTCTCGGCTAATCCTTCCTATCCCACATCTAACAACAAAATAAATAAAATAAACAAGAAGGAAAAGAATAGCGTCTCTCCAATCATAACATCGTTAAGTGTTCATGCGGCAGAGTGTCTCGCCGAAGCGAAATCCAAACAAGGAACCCCTCCGACACATGCCTACTTAACTAGTTGATCATGGAGATAAGCGTAACATGCATAGACAAGACAAATAAACAATTAATCAAACACTCACACAAGGTAATAAAATGAATAACAAAATCTCCTACCTACCTCGATTCACCTCTATAAAGTCTCAACCTGTATCCAGGGGAGAAATCATAGAACAACTAGTTCCATTTTGAACTAGAAGTAAGATAGCCTCACAATTTTATTTGCTTGCTATCACCCCAAACCAACCAAAATACCTTTACTCGCGTATAATACATAAATTAAAAGAAAATAAAACGGCATCTCTCCACTCCCAATGCCGTTAAGGTTCACGCGTGGAGCGTCCTGCAAAAGCGGAATCCAAACAAGGAACCCCTCCTATGCATTACTACTTAACTTTGTTGGTCGTGGAGATAAGTCATAACAACCACATACAATGCAACAAGCAATAGAACACTCATACCACACATTACATGTAACACATATACCTTTAAAATATCATCACTCGTTTCATAACGAGTGAAGAAATCATAAAACTACCCTACTACGGAAGTCATCTAATTACTCTTCTATAATCGCATCAAAACTACAACGAGCTCAAACTACACACCCGAATCTACAATAGATATAATACTACTAAGTCTTATCCTAAGGAATACACCACCCACTAATAAGGCGGAATTCCCACCAACCATTTATGCCAATCACTCCGGGTCAATACTAATGGTTCTCAGACTCCATATCCTAACCATTGTTCCAACTGGATAACAAAAATTGCCCACACAATCCCTCTTACTTCCTCTGTAAAAGAGGACACGCTCTCGGCCTCCTCTTCCTTAGTTCAATGAAATCTCCCCAGGCGGATGTCCACCAACGGGGTTTCATGAATCTTACTCCATTAGAAGTGTTAACGACACCTATACTGGAGCCTATCATTTCCTAGTGCACGGTCTCCCTAACCGTACAACACCTTATTCCCCATCGGTCTTTAGCCGAACATTTGTGAACCTTCGAGAATCCACCTTCTCCTCAGTCCAGTTATCCCAGAGAAACTCGCCATTGCAAGTATCCACCGGGCTTCTCTATGGGCCAAACTTCCGGCACCCACGAATATGGCGACCACATTTTCACCATCCCAACACTACTCCTACGGGTGAAGGATTATCCTCAATCCTACTTCAGGGCACTTCTCCACTTCGATTTAGCATCGCTTGAAATCTCAAGCTCAGTACCACTTTCTACTTCTCGCGGTACATGGGAAAACTACATCAACTGAAATTAGTAGCCGTAGTAGCAAGACAAGAAAATGATACAAAAAGGGAGCGACCTCCAAAGCGGTCCTCATCCCTGACCACAAATTACAGTCCTTCGTAGTTCCTGCTCATGACGCCCTTCTTCAATCGACCTACTACTCTCACACGAATGCGCAAGAGATTCTATAGATTCTACCTCATGGCAGAAGAACGAGATCTCACTAGAGGAATCAACGATCTTAATCCTAAGGCTTTATGTCAAATCAATAGCAACGCTAAAACTTAAGGCATCCACACAGATACCTAAGGACTCTAGAACCTGATGCTCTGATACCATCTGTGACAACCCGCTCACCAAAATAGGGGGTGGCCAACCCAATACTCCAATATAACGGAATCATAGATGGAATCATTCTTAGCATCACAATAAAAATACAGAGTATCCAGGATAACCACCCAATATTTCAGAAAACGGGTTGCCAAAAACTTTGATTTGAAAGTAAATAAATGAAAACAAACAACCCAATTCCTGAAAGATAAGGGAAACCCCAAGACTTATATAAATAATACAACAAGAATACAATAAATAGACCGAATATGATACCGGTCACCAACTGAAACTCCAATAATACACAAGTTCAATAAGTTACTTATTACATTTCATTAGACATTTACAAAAGCTTGGGCACCTCGCCCGAATAAAAGACTTGATCTTAACTAGAATACAAAAATGAAAATGTCTATACCAATTGTGACCCGTAATACCCGCAATGCATCACGGCTCGCCGAGGACATTGGAATAGGAATTCAAATCAGGCATCCCTACGGAGGAGTACCTGAGCAGAAACAAGATGCATATGCAACAAGAAGTGTAAACGGGTCAGGGCCCGGTTCTATATGATTACCAGATGAATAAAGAGTATGACAGTTATGAATGTTATCATGCTAGGAAGAATAAAGTCTATCTACACAATTCTAAAACATAGGTTAAGACGGTAAAGAAAAGCATGAGTTTAATTTTAACTAAGCAGGAGAAAGGAAAGATTAACATAAATAAAACTTCTATCATATACCCCGATTCATGTCATAGTTTATTCCTCAACAGGAAAATAAATCTATAACTATAAGCTCTTTATGGCTTTATCTCAATTTTAAGCTCTTTGTGGCTTTTATTTTAATTACGTGCCCATCCTGGCATTACCATTCCTTATCAGGAATATTATTATCAATAAATGCTCTTTGTGGCATTTCATCGTGCTCTTTATGGCACTACATCATGCTCTTTATGGCATATCTCATACATCAAGCCCACTTGATTATGAATAGTTATATTGATATACATATAACGATTCTAAGACCGCCCCTCCGAGTTTCCCCACTGGGCGCGCCCCTAAATGACCATCATCTTCCAGGGCCTATCTATACAAGACAACCTGGGCTCATAACGCAAACGTCGGGAAGCGGCCATATGCCTGCGGGAGAGTCAAGACCTCACCCGGAATCTCCTCACCAGCGCAGAAAATATAACATAATCGCTCATATGGCCTATGGACTATATCCACCCTGCATTCACTAGCGAGGGGGCATCACCAAGCGCGCGAACTTCCCTTATGATGTCATTTAGAGAGGTGTGTAACAACCATTTTATTTATCATTTTTCAAGAATCAAGTAAATTATCATTTACCGAGTTCATGATTAAGTAAATTATCATTTACTAAAATCAATACCATTTCCACGTACATGTTTCATTTATATCCGAAACCTTTTTCAATTTACTTTATTTGTAAATGACATAACTTATTATCCGGAGCCATACGTATATCATAACGGTATTACAACCTCAATGAATAAATGAAATATCAATCTATTCTCCCAAGATTTACTTGTGAAGTTATTATAAACCATCAAGACGGATCATATCTCTATTGAGCTTCTAAGGTATCTCAAACGTAATACTACATCTCCTAGTCTTATTTTAGTCAACTAGAAGAAAGAATGCCCTAACATTAATTGGCATAACCCCGAAAAAGTTCCCCCCCTATCCTATTTCTAAAGTAGGGTGGATAGCTAATTCATCTAGGACTCTAAAACTCTAAATTTACTTCATTCAAGAAGGATCCTAGTCCCTGTTGAAGAAAATAAATCTAGGAAACAAAATAAGATTTTAAAGGTGAAAAATAGGGGACTGGCCGACCGGTCCCAAGACCGCGGTCGACCGCGTCTCAAGGTTTTGCCTACGGAGAAAAGCAGAAAGCTTAAATTAGAGGGGCCGGTCGACCGCGCTCAAAATTTATGCCTTTATAGGAAAGCAGTAAGCCCTCCCACGAAGGCCCGGTCGACCGGTCCCGAGACCGCGGTCGACCGGTCGTAGCAGACCTAGGGTTCTTCCTTCTTCCAAAATCTAAACCCAAATCTCAAATCTCTATCATTTTGAACACAACCAACAACTTTTATCTACCCAAAGATTATCCTACATGATTTATAACCATTAATACTCACCATTTTATCATCAAAAACTAATATTAGGGTTTAAATCCCATAAATTCCATCTGTGATCCATAAATGCAAATACACAACTATCATACAAATTATTCAACTTATATCACATATTAGCAAGTAGAAAACTTGCCTTATGGTTGTAAATTCAGATTTCATGGTGGTAGAAGCAATCCCCCATCTTCATTTCTCTCTTCTTTCTCCACTTTTCTATTCTTCTTCCTTTCTCTCTTTGTTCAAGACATAAAATGGGGGAAAAATAAGGGATTTAGGAGACTAAAATCGTGGCTTAGGTTAAAATTCCCAACTTAAATGGTTAACACCACATTAAAATGACTCCCAATTACGCATATAAGATAAAACCAGGTAAAAGTGCCCGAAATGCAAAAATACAATAGGACACTTATTTTGACTGCCTCGCACCATCCGGGACTAACTACACCCTCTAAACTGGCATCCGGAAATTTTATAAATTATTTCGAGTTCCAATATCATTTAAATCAAAATGTCAGTTTAAATACCTGATACTACAAACATGCAACCTGATGATATTTACTTTCACCTACAGTAAATATGCATCAAAATAGTAAATATTAACTTCAAATTCATTAAATTAATATCTACTCCAATCCCCACATTTTATATAATTACCTTATGCGGTAAAATTAGTATAAAATGAGCCTCCCAGAATCGAGGGTTGTTACAAGTACCCTTTGTAAGGACGAAATACAAACATTCATTCAAGGAGTACCCAGTACGGCCTGAAATTATTGTCTTACATACTTAACCATCCTATATTCCTAAATTGTACAAATACAGGGGTCCAACCTTATCAATATGAAAACATATATGAATATACTATCCATTACAAGTGACGGTGTAATTTTTCCAGCTTCCTAGGGCAAGTTATGACCATTTCTCTACAACACAAGAAATCTTCCCTACAAGCTCCTCTATTGTTCCTTCGAATTCCCAGAATTTTCATAATTTTTCTACAGCATAACTTTCAATGTTTTTCAACCCATTTTCAGTAAACATACTTAATAGTACATAATTAAATTTTCCTAATTTTTTGACTTCATTTTCTATCTCAAAAGCTCGACTAAACTTAGGGCATATCGAAATCAAGTATACAAACAACAACCATGTACCAACTTAAAATCATCATTACGGCCTAACAACAAGGAGATAAATTCTCATTTTCGGATATGATATGAATACATGAGTCCAATTTCATATCCATTTGGAATTTCTCAATTCCAGTAAGTGCACAAAGAGATATCCAAGTTTGAATGCAAGGGGTTTCAATACAAAGCAGTTTTAAGGGTTTCTACATTCAACTTAACATAAACTTGCATCTAACCATACATACATATAATGGGATGAAACTTTAGTAAACCTATGATGATTTATATCATATAAATCAGTAATATAAGATAAATGACAAGATTTGCAATTAGGATTACCTTCGGGACTTTTATGTAATTTCCACGGATTTTTCTTCACCTTTTCTCCTCACTTTTCCTTCCTAAACTCCCTAATTCTCTTTCCTCAAGGTGAAACCATTTCATGGCTGATTTTGGCTGAAGGATAAAGCTATTTCAAAGGTATAAGATCGTCCAAGGCTGCCTCCCAAGCCAACCAATCAAATTAAACCATTTGGTTTAATAAAAGATAAATTACCACTTAAAGGGAATGGACAACTTTGCCCTTTGTTCGTAAATTCGGTATAACTCTTTACTCGGGCATGCATTTGATGATCCATTTATTGTGTTACAACCCTAACTCACATGTATACAACCATATAGTTTTCACCTCAAGTCAACTGTAATGTTATAAGGGTCAAAACTAGTCTTAAACAGGAACATTTCTATGGAAAATAACAAAATTTTGTGTTCGTACATAACTCGACATTTCATGATTTATGAAAGTAGGATTAGAATAAACATAAGCATTTAATATTAGATATACTAATAACACATTATTCATATCACATAAGGTAAGCATGATTTAAATATAATTTATCATAATTATATTCGGGTTGTCACACGTGAGAGGAACCAACATCGCACACGGGACCAATGTAACTCATACGAACACACCGTGCGATAACGGGACTCCCAAATTGAAAATATGAGGATAATTTAAAATTATTAGGACTTAAGCTTAAAAACATAGCTTTAGAGGGCGAAAATCCGAAACAACCCTCGAACGGTCCCGTTAGAGGCACCAACACCTCGCATGGGATCATTGTAACTCGTAGGAACTGACCGCGCGATTTTAGGACAACCTTTTTAAGAATACGATGATAATTTGAAAATATCAGGACTTAGGCTTAAAAACATGGTGTTAGAGGGAAAAAACCTGAAACAACACCCGAACGGCCCCGTGAGAGGCACCAACACCTCGCACGGGACCAATGTAACTCGTACGAACAGACCGCGTGATCACGAGACTCCAGGTTTGAGAATACGAGGATAATTTGCAAATATCATGAGTTAGGCTTTAAAATATGGCGTTAGAGGGCGAAAACTCGAAACAGCCCCGAACGGCCCCATGAGACCTCGCACGGGATCATTGTAACTCGTACAAAATGACCGCATGATCATGGGATTCCCTGTTTGAGAGTACAAAGATAATTTGAAAATATCAGGACTTAGAGGCTTAAAAACATGGCGTTAGAGGGCAAAAATCCAAAATATCCCCCGAATGGCCCCTTGAGAGGCACCAACACTTCGCACGGGACCAATGTAACTTGGTTAAACTGATCGCGCGATTACGGGACTCCCAGTTTGAGAATAGGAGGATAATTTGAAAATATCAGGAATTGTGTTAAAAAATATAGCATTACATGGCGAAAACTTGAAACAACACCCAAACGGCCCCATGAGAGGCACCAACACCTCGTATGGGACCAATATAACTCGTACGAATAGACCGCCCGATCATGGGACTCCCGATTTGAGAATATGAGGAAAAATTGCAAATATCAGGACTTAGGCTAAAAAACATGGCGTTAGAGGCAAAAATCCGAAACAGCCCCCGAACGGTCCCGTTAGTGGCACCAACACCTCGCACGAGATCAGTGTAACTTGTAGGAACAGACCGTGTGATCACGGGACTCCCTATTTAAGACTATGATGATAATTTGAAAATATCAGGACTTAGACTTAAAAACATAGCGTTAGAGGGCGAAAACCTGAAACAACACCCGAACGACCCTGTGAGAGACACCAACACCTCGCATGAGACCAATGTAACTCGTACGAACAAATTGCATGGTTACAGGACTCTTGATTTGATAATACGAGGATAATTTACAACTATCTGAACTTAAACTTAAAAACATGGCGATAAAGGGCGAAAACCCAAAATAGTCCCCGAACGGCCCCTTGAGAGGCAACAACACCTAGCACGGGACCAATGTAACTCATAAGAACTGAATGGGTGATCACGGGACACCCGGTTTGAGAATAAGAGTATAATTTGAAAATATTAGGACTTAGGTTTAAAAACATGGCGTTAGATGGCGAAAACTCGAAATAGCCCCCGAACGGCCCCGTTAGGGGGACCAACACCTCACACGGGACCAATGTACGTAACTCGTAGGAACTGACCGCGTGATCATGGGACTCCCGATTTGAGAATAAGAGGATAATTTGAAAATATCAGGACTTAGGCTTAAAAACACGGGATTAGATGGCGAAAACTCAAAATAACCCCCCGGACGGCCCCGTGAGAGGCACTAACACCTCGCATGGGACCAATATAACTCGTAGGAACTGACCGCATGCTCACCAGAGTCTCGGTTTGAGAATACGATGATAATTTGAAAATATCTACACTTTAGCTTAAAAGCATGGCGCTAGAGGGGAAACCCCAAAACATCTCCCAAACGGCGTCGTAAGGGGAACCGACACCTCGCACGGCACTAATGTAACTTATAGGAACTGACCGCGTGGTCACCGGACTCCCAGTTTGAGAATACGATGATAATTTTAAAATATCTTAACTTTGGCTTAAAAACATGGCGCTAGAGGGGGAAACCCAAAAACAACCACCAAGCTGCACCGTAAGGGGCACCACAACCTCACACGAGACTAATGTAACTCGTAGGAACTGACTTTGCGATCACGGGACTCCCGATTTGAGAATGTGAGGATAATTTGAAAATATCAGGACTTGGGCTTAAAAACATGGCGTTAGATGACAAAAACCCGAAACAGCCCCCGATAGAGGCACCAACACCTCGCACGGGACCAATATAACTTGTAAAAACTGGTCGCGCGATCACGGGACTCCCGGTTTGAGAATACGGGGTTAATTTTGAAAATATCAGGACTTAGGCTTAAAAACATGGCGTTAGAGGGCGAAAACCCAAAACAACCCCCGAACGACCCCATGAGAGGCACTAACACCTCGAACGGGACCAATGTAACTCATAGGAACTGACGATGTGATCACCAGAGTCCCAGTTTGAGATTACGGAAATAATTTGAAAATATCAAGACTTTAGGTTAAAATCATGGAGCTACAGGGGGAACCCCAACCCCCCCCCCCCCCCAAACGGCCATATAAGGGGCACCGACACCTCGCACGGGACTAATATAACTTGTAGGAACTGACCGCGTGATCACCGGACTCCCGGTTTGAGAATATGATCATAATATGAAGATATTTAGACTTTGGCTTAAAAATATGGCGCTAGAGGGGGAACCCAGAAACAACCCCCAAACGGCCCCGTAAGGGGCACCACAACCTCGCACGGAACAAATGTAACTCGTAGGAACTGACCGTGCGATCACGAGACTCCCGGTTTGTGAATACGAGGATAATTTGAAAATATCAGAACTTAGGCTTAAAAACATGGCGTTAGATGGCGAAAACTTGAAACAGCCCCGTGGGAGGCACCAATAGCTCGCACGGGACCAATGTAACTTGAACGAACTGACCGCGCAATCACGGGACTCCCAATTTAAGAATACGAGGATAATTTTAAAATATCAGGACTTAGGCTTAAAAACATTTTATTAGAGAGCGAAAACACGAGACAACCCCGTGAGAGGCACCACAACCTCGCACGTGACCAATGTAACTCGTAGGAACTGACCGAGTGATCATGGGACTCCCGATTTGAGAATACGAGGATAATTTGAAAATATCAGGACTTAGGCTTAAAAATATGGTGTTGGAGGGCGAAGACTCGAAACAGCTCCCGAAGGATCCCGTGAGAGGCACTGACACCTCGCACGGGACCAATGTAACTCGTAGGAATCGACCGCGTGATCACGAGAATCACGATTTAGGAATAAGAGGATAATTTGAAAACATTAGGACTTACGCTTAAAAACATGGCGTTAGAGGGCGAAAACTCGAAATAACCTTATGAAAGGCACCGACACCTCGTACGGGACCAATGGAACTCGTAAGAACTGACCGCGTGCTCAACAGACTCCAAGTTTGAGAATATGATGATAATTTGAAAATATATATACTTTGGCTTAAAAATGTGGCACTAGAGGGGAAAACCCAAAAATATTCCCCAAACTACCCCGTAATGGGCACCGACACCTCGCACGGGACCAATACAATTCGTAAGAACTGATCACATGGTCACCGGACTCCCGGTTTGATAATATGATTATAATTTGAAAATATCTAGACTTTGGCTTAAAAACATGACATTAGAGGTGGAAACCCAGAAACAACCCCCAAATGGCCCCGTAAAGGGCACCGACACCTTGCACGGGAAAAATGTAACTCGTAGGAACAGATCGTACGATCATAGGACTCCCGATTTGATAATATGAAGATAATTTGAAAATATCAAGACTTAGGCTTAAAAACATGGCTTTAGACGGTGAAAATCCAAAACAGCCCCCGAACGGCCCCGTAAGAGGCACCAACACCTCGCGCGGGACCAATGTAACTCGTAGGAACTGACCGAGCGATCACGGGACTGCCAGTTTGAGAATACGAGGATAATTTAAAAATATCAGGCCTTAGGCTTAAAAAAATGGCGTTAGAGGGCGAAAACTCGAAACATCCCCATGAGAGGCATCGACACCTTGCGCGGGACCAATGTAACTCGTAGGAATTTATCGCGTGCTCAACGAACTACCGATTTGAGAATACGATAATTGGAAAATATCTATACTTTGGCTTAAAACGTGGCGCTAGAGGGGAAAACCCCAAAACATCCCCCAAACGGCCCCGTAATGGGCACCGACACCTAGCACGGGACCAATGTCACCCATACAAATAGATCGCGCGATCACAGGACTCCCAGTTTAAGAATACGAGGATAATTTACAAATATCATGACTTAGGCTTAAAAACGTGACGGTAGAGGGCGATAATCCGAAACAGCACCCGAAAGGCCCCCTGAGTGGCACCAACACCTCGCACGGGATCAATGTAACTCGTATGAACTAATCGGGCGATCACGGGACTCCCAGTTTGAGAATACAAGGATAATTTGAAAATATCAGTACTTAGCCTTAAAAATATGATGTTAGAGGGTGAAAACCTGAAACATCCCCTGAACGGCCCCGTGAGAGGCACCAACACCTCCCACGGGACTAATGTAACTCGTAGGAACTGACCGTACGATCACGTGACTCCTGGTTTGAGAATACGAGGATAATTTAAAAATATCCGGACTTAGGCTTAAAAACATAGCGTTAGAAGGCGAAAACTCGAAACAACCCCAAAGAGGCACCGACACCTCGCACGAGACCAATGTAACTTATACGAATTGATCGCGTGCTCACTGGACTCCGGGTTTGAGAATACGACGATATTTGAAAATATCTAGACTTTGGCTTAAAAACTTACGGTAGAGAGGAAAACCCTGAAACATTCCCGTGAGTGGCATCGACACCTTGCACAGGACCAATGTAACTCGTAGGAACTGATCGCGTGATCACTGGACTCCCGGTTTGAGAATACGATGATAATTTGATAATATCTAGACTTTGTCTTAAAAACCTATCACTGGAGGTGGAAACCCCAAAATATCTCCAAACTCCCCCTCCCCCCGTAAGGGGCACCGACAGCTCGCACGGGACCAATGTAACTCGTAGGAACTGATTGTGGGATCATGGGACTCGCAGTTTGAGAATACGATGATAATTTGAAAATATTAGGACTTAGGCTTAAAAACATGGCGTTAGACGAAGAAAACCCAAAATAAGCCCCGAACGGCCCCATGAGAGGCACCAACACCTCGCACGAGACTAATGTAACTCGTAGGAACTGATCGCGCGTTCACGGGACTCCCGATTTGAGAATACGAGGATAATTTGAAAATATCAGGACTTAGGCTTAAAAATATGGCATTAGAGGGCAAAAATCCAAAGAAGCATCCGAACGGTCCTGTGAAAGGCACCAACACCTCGCACAGGACCAATTAACTCGTCAGAACTAACCACGTGCTCATCGATCTCTCTGTTTGAGAATACGACGATAATTTAAAAATATCTAGACTTTGGCTTAAAAATATGGCGCTAGAGGGGGAAACCCCAAAACATTCCCCAAACGGCCCCGTAAGGGGCACCGACACCTCACACGGGACCAATGTAACTCGTAGGAACTGACCGCATAGTCACCAGACTCCTAATTTGAGAATACGACAATAATTTAAAAATATCTAGACTTTGGCTTAAAAACATGGCGCGAGAGGGGGAAACCCATAAACAGCCCCCAAATGGCGCTGTATGGGGCACCGACACCTCGCACGGGACCAATGTAACACATGATGAAGGCAATGGTTTACAACATGAAGATTGTTTATATATTGTTATTAACATTCAGGATTATATTTTTCATGTGTTACGGTTGTGTGGGATTTATAGTTTTATTGTTTAGTTTCTTGGCCGTGCGGGATTTTATAATTTGATTGTTAAATTTTTTGGCCGTGCGGGCTTTATAATAAGTAGGTTTTATATTAATAGGGTTTGGAATGTCCTAAAAACGGGGGAAATTTTGCCCAATTTTTTTTTGGTCTGTGAAGTATTAAGCCTTGTAATATTTTTTAAGTTTGTATGTATATTAGTTTATTAAAATCGTTCCCGATTAGCAATTTGTGATTTTTTTTAATTGTTTTGCCAATAATAAATATTTGTAACACCTCGTGCGCGTCCAAAGTTACACGTAGCAACCGATCGCGCAATCACGGGACCCCCAATTTTAGGATTAGACCCAAAAAAATCTATTTTTTTATTATAGTTAAATATGAACATGGAATTTATCCATGACCATTTTTATTTTTTCCGTCGCGCTTAAAAATTTTCACGGCCAAAGTTCGTGACCCACACCGCGACGAAAAAAATGGTCGCGGTATAGGTCACGGACTTTGGCCAAGACCATTTTTTTGTCGCGGTGTGGGTCACGGACTTTGGTCGAGACCATTTTTCATCACGATTAGGGCTCGGGGACTTGGACCGCGACCATTTTTTCCCTTTTTTTCTCGTCGCGGTATGGGTCACGGACTTTGGCCGCGACCATTTTTCCCATCGCGGTGTGGGTCACAGCCCAAGTCCCCGACCATCTTCCGTGACCGCTCAGGGTCGTGACACTAGATTGGTCACAGACTTGGGCCGCGACCCACGTAATTAGTCGCGCCTGAAATGTTCATGGCCCAAGTCCGTGACCCACAGTCTTGGTCAAGGATTTTGGTCATGACCATTCGCCAGTTTTGGTGTAGTGAAAGCTTAAGTTCCAAACAACTCGTTAAAATTTTCTGCTCGAGAGAGTTCTTAGGGTTAGACGTGAATGATGCAGAGGCCCACTTTAAGTATGTCATCGAGACTATTCAAGCGTGGGACACATCGGATCTGAACACCCAACCCAAAGCTAGACACACATCCACGACTCCTTCCTTATCCAGAATTTATCAATTGGACAAGAAAGCTGAGTTGAAGCTTCAAATTAACTAACTAGCCAAGAGGTTAAAAGATGTTGTCGGAGCTATAGGAGATACATATTTGGCTCCACTCGAGCAATTAAGGAGGAGATGTGCTCAATTTTTTGAAGGTGGGACATTCAACGAAGGAATGCCCAGCAATACCTGCCTACAAAGTTATGCTCCAAGATCAAGTTCAGGCGGTAGGAGCTTATAAGGGTAATTTTAATGGCCCTCATGGGAATTCTTATAATCCCTCGTGGAGAAACCATTTCGATTTTAGTTATGGCAATAGAACGCATCAATTAACCCAAATCCACATATTACCCAACAACCGCCACCACTCCTACCTTATCAACAAGCACCATATATGCAAACTCCCCCTCCTCCGCCTTACATAATTCCACAGAGGAAGAGTCTCGAGGACACCTTAGTTTAATTCTTGCAAACTCAGTCAGCGATAAATGCTCAAAACACCCAAAATTTTATCGATTTAAAAGCATCGTTGTCTAAGTTGCAATCTTCCTTCGATAGGGAAAGTTTGCCATCTAAGGACAACGACCTCCCTAAGGTTAAAATTATGTTAACTCTAATACCGACAAGAACAAGGTGCAATGTCAAGCGGTTATCACTCTACGTAGTGGGAGAGTTATTGACTTGTCACCTCCCCCACACGACGAGCAAAATGACATGGAGGTTTTGCCCGATCTGAAAGAGGCCGAAGATTCCCCCTTGGACGAGTGACAAAGATGGAACAGTTAGGCCCGAGGTGGTAGTAAACCCCCTTAGCATTTCTCCTTACCCTCAACGTTTGGTCCCATGACGATATCTTATAAGTGCTTCAGTAAAGTTTAATTTACATTTTCTCGAGGCAATCAAGCAAATTCCCTCATATGCAAAGTTTCTTAAAGACTTGCTCATGGCGAAACATAGACTAAAGGTAAGGGAGAAGGTATTCTTAGCAAAAAATGTAAGTTTAGTACTATTGAACGACCTCCCACCAAAGTATAAAGATTCGGGTGCACCTACCGTTTCGGGCATCGTTGAAGACATTAAAATTGAGAGAGAGTTATTAGATTTAGGGGAGAGTGTTAACATTCTCCCCTACTCCATCTATAGACAACTAGACTTAGGGGACCTTAAGCCCACAAAGATTACTCTCCAATATGCAGATCGTTTCATGAAGATACCTTGGGGATAGTTGAGGACGTGATCATCCAAGTGGACACTTTTTACTTCCCAATAGATTTTATCATTTGGGACATGGAGCCCTCCTCTCCCTCGAGTTATCATGTTCCCGTGATCCTTGGCTTCCCATTTTTATCTACGGTTAATGCATTGATTAATACATGCAATACGCACATGCAATACGCACATGCAACTCACGTTCGGGAACATGACCCCGGTGACTAATATCTTCAACATCACCAAGAAAATGGGTGATGAGGATGAGTTACAAGAGTCAGATCTTATAGAGGAGGTAGTACACGAGCACATTCAGGGTAACCACACTGGGGATCCGTTAGAGGCGTGTCTTGTTACGACGAGTGAAAACGAAAATGCGTACACCGATTTTGAGCCAGAGGTGAGGGAGATGAGAGAGATATTGGACGAGGATGAGAGCAATGAGGACGTGAGAGATATTAGTTGGATCTCTCGATTCGAGGAATTTCCACCGAGAGAATCGCACACGTTTCCCTTCGATGAGAAATTTCCAACCCTCGAATGAAAAAAGCTTCCTTTTTACGTTAAATATGCTTACTTAGGAGAGGATGAGATATATCCTGTTGTTGTCTCCTCGAGCCTAAATAAAGAGCAAGAGGGAAAGCTTATGGACACTCTGAGGAAGCACCTAAGTGATTTTGGTTGGAGCATCGCATATTTAAAGGGTATAAGTCCCTTAATTTGTAACCATAAAATCCACCTAGAGGAGGACGTGAGACCCTCTAGGGAGATGCAAAGGCGTTTGAACCCAACGATAAAAGATGTCATGAGAGTGGAGATTATAAGGTTAATGGATGCGAGCATCATCCATCCTATCTCAGATAGTAAATGGGTGATCCCTATTTAAGTCATCCCGAAGAAGTCGGGATTAACTCTGTTCGAAAATGCAAAAGGGGAACTTATCCCAAAATGCACAACCACCGGGGATGCATTTGCATTGACTATCGAAAGCTCAATGTCGAGACTCGAAAAGATCATTTCCCTTTGCCGTTTATAGACTAAATTCTTGAGAGGGTTTCGGGCCACCCATTTTATTACCTTTTAGATGGTTATTCTAAGTATAACCAAATCGAGGTGGATGCTTTAGATCAAGAGAAGACTACGTTCACATGTCTGTTTGACATGTTTGCCTACAAAAGTATGCCTTTTGGATTGTGTAATGCACCCGCGACCTTTCAACGGTGCAAGCTTAGTTTATTTAGTGACATGGTCGAAAGGGGACTTGAGGTGTTCATGGACCAATTTAGTGTCTTCGACCCCTCTTTTGACTATTGCCTCACTAATCTCAAAAAGGTGTTGGCCCTATGTGTGGAAAAGAACTTGGTACTAAATTAGGAGAAGTGCCATTTATGGTTATCGAAGGCGTAGTTCTTGGCCACATCGTGTCATCCAAAGATATTGAAGTCGATAGGGCGAAAATAAACATTATTGCCAAAATTCCCCTACCTAAGTCACTAAAAGACCTGCACTCTTTCTTGGGCCACGTGGGGTTCTATCGTAGGTTTAATAGGACTTCAGCGCCATCACTAGGCCTGTAAGTAACCTACTCTTGAAGGAGACCCCTTTTGAGTGGATTGAAGCATGCCAAGAAGATTTTGAAATACTGAAAAGCTTGTTAGTCTTCGCTCCCATCATGCAAGCTCTAGATTTGACCCTTAAATTAGAGGTTATGTGTGTTTTAGGGTAACGGAGAGATAAAAATGACCACGTCATATACTAGCTAGCTAGACTTTAATCGGACCTCAATTGAACTACTCCACCATGGAGAAAGAGTTTCTAGAGGTAGTGTTCGGCCTAGATAAATTCAGCTCTTACCTCATGGGTTCACCCATCACATGCTTTACCGACCACGCGGCTCTCAAATATATCCTTTCCAAGAAGGATTCGAAGCCACTCCTCGTTAGGTGGATATTACTACTCCAAGAATTTGACATTTCCATTAAATACAGTAAAGGGGTAGAAAACATCATTGCCGATCATTTATATTTGTTCTCATCCGACGTCTTAAAGATCCTATACCCATAGACGAGTATTTTTCGGATGAGCAACTTTTTTCCTCTTCCTTTCTCCACTAGTTTGCGAATATAGTGAAATACCTAGTCACGGGGGTCGTCCCCTCCGATTGGAGTCCGCAAGAGAAAATGAAGTTCTTTGCTTGGTCGCGCAAGTTCTTTTATGACGATATCTACTTGTTTAAGTATTATGTTGACCAAACAATTCGAAGATGTACTGGATGACGAGATCCCTAGTGTCATCCGATTTTGTCATTCGAAAGCGTGTGGAGGTCATTTTCCATGAGAAAGACGACCGCTAAGATTCTTCAAATCGGTCTCTATTAGCCACAATCTTTCGGGATGTGAACACCCATTATAAATCTTGCGATAGGTGCCAAAGAATGGGACCTATTACTCGACAAGACATGATATCGTTGACCCCTATTCTGGTCATCGAGATATTTGACTGTTGGGGCATCGGCTTCATGGGAACTTTCCCTCCCTCCTTCGATTTGCTATAAATCCTAGTCGCGGTAGACTATGTATCGAAGTAGGTAGAGGCCATATCTACTAGGACGAATGACAGTAAAGTGGTGGTAAAGTTTATTCATGAACACATACTATCTAGATTCGATGCTTCGAACGCTATTATTAGTGATAACGGCACGCACTTTTGTAACAAGCCATTTGAAAAATTAATGAGAAAGTATGGTGTCATCCACAAGGTTGGGACGACGTACCAACCTCAAACTAATAAGTAAGCCGAGTTAGCAAATCGAGAGATCAAATAAATTCTCGAAAAGACCGATGATCCTAACTGAAAGGATTAGTCTACTCGATTGATCGATGCGCTATGGGCTAATAGGACCGCATATAAGAACCCACTCGGAATGTCCCTATTCCACTTTGTTTATGGCAAGCCTTTCCATCTCCCCATTGAGCTCAAGCACAAAGCATATTAGGCCATTAAGAGGTTAAACTATAACATTGACAAAGCCAGTGAAGTGCAAAAATTACAATTGCATGAGTTGGAAAAAATACGCGACGATGCGTATGAAAGCACTCGTATCTCTAAGGAAAGGATGAAACTCGCACACGAATAAACTATCAATCAAAAAGAGTTTCGTCTGGGACAAAAAGTGATTTTATACAAATCCCAACTACACTTATTTTCTGGCAAGTTACGTTCGTGATGGACCGGCCCGCTCTTCATAAGAGAAGTGTTTCCCTTATGAGTGATAGAATTGAAGAACCCAAAGGGCGGGGACACGTTTAAAGTCAATGGACAATGCCTAAAGCCATATCTCGAGGTGTGTGTTGAGTAAATCAACACGATTTGGTTATCGGACCCCTTCTACGGGGATGAATAAGCTTCCAAGAGAGGTCGCTGCACCCCCAATGAGAATGGGGAGAATTTTGTTATATAATGTATGTGAGTTTTTAGGGTGTTTAGGTGTCAATTGAGTCCGTGGTAGAAAAGGGTTAGGAACACAATATTGGCATTACCACTCTCGAGAGAGCGTACGTCCTGATACGGCGAGAACTTGAGGTATCCAAGAGACCAAAATTTAAATGAGGGTGTTATGAGGAAGTTAATAGGAGAAAAAACCATTTCCCACTCTTAGCCAAAAGAAATCATGAGCACAATAATCGGGTTGGGTAAAAGCTTCAGCCTAACCGGTTCGCCCTAGGGACGAACCGATTTGATCAACCTCTTTCAAAAATTGCCCTTTCCACTTTCATTTCCCACCATATTCATCCCCCATTTCTCTTTCACCCTTTTAATTCCCTAAATTCCAAAAAATACCACCTCAAACCTCCCTCCAACCCAAATTCCAACACCTTTTCCATTCCTCTACCTCCTCCCACCTAAACCTTTTCAATTGCCACCAATTCTCTAACCCCCCGGCCCACCTATAAATACCCCATTGATGCGACTTTAAAAGTGTCTCTAGTGCGTGCTTATATCGACTCAAGTGTAAGCCGGTCGCGTAAGTAATAATCCGAGCAAGTTAGATATCGAACACAGGGAATAAGACGTTAATACATGACAACGAATAGGAAAGACGATTAACCTTACGGTTGAATCAAAAAAAGAAAAAAAATGGTGAATTACTAAGGAGTCTTAAATCAATTGAGAAAATGGAGTTAGGGTACACTCCCCCGAACCGTCAGTAATTACTTAGAACATAAAAACTTCAAAAACTTAATTCTCAATTCAAAAAAACATCAAATACTCTCTAAGAATTTAACATATGCGGATTTTAATCCACACAATATCAAATCAAAATTGTATTTAACGAGAATGATAAATTACCAAAATGCCAATTACACTCTTAAACATTCTGGTTACCTAGGGCAAACGGAATTAATAGATGTACAACCTTTAGTTTGATAATAAATCAATCCCTTGAATTGGTAATTAGGTTTTATTCGCTTTTAAATCCATTCGTAACACCTAGGTTGGGTTCATGTACCCCAACCCGATAATAGCTTAGTCGGACATGGTGATACTACTAGAAAAAATGATTTCTACATTGCATGTAATCAAAATCAAAATGAAACTATATCTAATCATGTATCATAAGAGTCTTGGAACTCCAAAAAATAAATAAAACATGAAAAGAATAATAACTTCAAGAACAAGGTAGAGAAAGGCAAACTTTATTAATGAAAACCTTGAGAATTAATCTGTAAAATATAAGTTTTATGAAGAAATTGAAAACTAGGGTTCTTGAGTCTTCCCTTCTCTAATTCTAAGGTAAAAACAGATCAAAACCAAGTCTTCCCACATAAAACTACAATAAATGGCCGTATTCGAAGAGTTGTACCCTTAATACAACTCTTAGAATAAAACATCAAAAATTGGGATTTTGTGTGTTCGGTACCTTAAACCAGTTCGAGTGTACATGCGAATCGATTTGAGTTCAAACCAGTTTGAAGTGTGGATTGATTTTTCCTGCTGCCTTGGTTGCCTCTTTTCTTTTGGGTTTTGGATTTCTTTTCAATTTTCAAACGTGCATAATTCTTTCACCATAGTTCGGATTGAGGTTACGTTTCTTCCAGTATTTTTGTGACTTCATCCTCTTCGATTTCTAGTTGGCCCTGCCTCCAGACTATGGCTAAAAAATTACCAAAATGCCCTTCAATTCTCCATTTTGTGGATTTCTTTCTCTGTTTCGAGTTCTCTTGCACACTAACTTGCACGAAATTCCTGTAAAACACATAAGAGATACACAAAACATGAAATACTCACCAAGGAGAGTTAGTATCATTGATATGAGACAAATCCAAGTTAATTATAATGCACGAGACCATAAAAGAACCGAAATTAAGGGGTTAAATATGAAATATTTATGCCTAATCAAATCCCTCTATCTTAGAACTTTTATCGTCCCGAGAAATGTTAAAGAGAGAGAGTATGAGTTAAGGACCCTTCAAAAACTTTATTGAGATAGAATACCTTTTTCGCGGGCAAGCGATTGCATTTAACGTATGCAACAAGCCTTACCCTAGTAGGACTAGTGGTGTCTCATGAGGGTTTGCAGTAAATATACCCACAAAATTCATTTTCGACTCAAAGAAAAAATCAAAATACTTAAAAATTGTGCAATTTAATTTCCTAAAAAATAGTGACCGTAAATTTATATTCGAGAGTCTCAATGCGTAGTGTGTGTGTGTGTGTGCGAAGCCAGAAATTAAATTGTTAATTTTCACCGATTGATCATTATGTTACTTTTCCAAAATTCGTTCTGATTCAATTTCTCACGGATGCTCTCACAAACGTATCATTCGGATTGTGGTTATTTCTCTCAGTGTACGTGATTTATAAGAGTAAATATAATGGAATAGGAATTCAGGCACATAAATTTGAAAAGACGGAATTTTTATGGTGAAAAAATCTCTTCATCGGAATACGGTCGTTGGAAAACGGGAAACTTCAACTCTTATTCACACCTATCAATCTCTTTTATTATCTTTTCGTGTTTTAGCTCTCCACACGGTAATTAATTTTGTTATTCGGACTCAGTTAGGAATTTTTTGGATTATACGGTGCTTTGGGTAAAATGAGAATGGTTGGAAATTTTGAAGTTGGAAAATTGTACTTACTATGTCCTTTGGCGCTTTTCGGGCTTTTGTTCATTTTCTTTTCTTTTTCTACTTTTTTTTGTATTTTTCTCATTTTTCTCATTTTTCTATTTTTTTAGCATTTTTCTTATATTTCTTTCTTGCCCTTTTTTATCGCACCATTTGGACTTAATTGATGAATTTTTCAATTTTCACAACTCTGGGATTCAAGGGATTTTTAGGTTAACCAAACGAATTGGAAATTTTATTCGACTCAATTGGGTTAGAAAAAGGGATATTTTTTCATTACTTTTTACGGATCATATTTTTTTTGGTAACAAACGATGGCCTAACTTCATTTATCCGAATTACTAGTCTTTTTACCATATGCGTCTCGAGAATAATTTAGTTTAGAGATATTTTTAGTCAAAACAAAGGAATAGAGATCTTCAACGACTTATTTAACACAAAATTGAACTTTGAGTTAATGTTAACTTAGATTGATTTAATTACTCACAAAGATGATGGGCTCGAAATTTCATCGGGTTAATTAATCTCCACACTTATTCGTAAAGTCATCAATTTTCACTCAATTTTCATCTTTGGTCAATTTCGGCTTTGTGCATTTGATTTTTTTTACAATTTGAGACTTCAAACAAAAATTTTAGTGATATTTTTGAAAAATTTAAATTCCAATTTTTATTTATTTTGAAGAATTTCTTTTTTACTTTTAAAAAAATTTCATTTTTTTTTGGAAATTTTTGAAATTTTCTATCTTTTTTGGGCATTTTAAAAATTTGTGAAGTTTTAGAAATACGCACTTGCCACCCCCCAACTTAGACAAACAAATATATAAAATGCATATTTTTTTTTCATTACCAACATACACTTACAAACAAGATAAGAAAGAGAAAAATAACTACATATGTGGTTCAAATGAAAATCAGTAAAGAAAGCATTGAAGAACCACTTAAAAAAACCTCCTCCAAAACATCAACTAATGGGGTAGCTACTCGGGTGGTGGGTGGGATGTACCAGGGGCACTTGGGTCATAGGGATAAAAAAAATAAGTCGGAAGTGTGACATTCGACCCGACTTGTAATCCATATAGCTCGGCTTGGAGGCGTGCCATCATGCTTGTATCACATTGATAGGCTTGATGATCCACTCGATATTCATTAATAAATCTATCAAAACGCAACTCGATGGCAGCAATACGACGCGTGATGCCCTCCCCCTCCGGCTCGTAGTCGGAGTCCTTATCCTCATCATATTATTCTTCGCCAGGGACATCCCCCACATCCGTTATTGGGCGTCATGCCCCTGTCCTCCTCCTCATCAATAATAATGGGTGGCACGGGGTGAGCCACGTGCAGTTGGTGCTCACTCGGTGTGGTGGAAGAGGCGCCAATTGGTCGAGGAAGTTTGACGCGCAATTTAGGGTCCGACACCCCGGCATCGTATATGATTTCGGTGATGAGGTGGGCATAGGGGAGAGCTACTTTGCTACAATCGTCGTAGGCGGTGTGAATTATTTTTGCTTAAAAGAGGTGGTCCAGGTTTATAGTGGTGTTCGGATCAAGGAGGTGAAAGATAAAGTTCCCATGGCGTTGACGGACCACCGAATCATTGGTGGTTTGGTGAGTTACGTCGTACTGGGATATTTACCCCTTTGTAACGCATCATACGTTCGATGATGGCGATGGAAAACAGGATGCGAATGTTATCGACGAAGGCCTTGTATAGAGTGGGTGATTTTCGAACAAGCGTGGCGTAGAAGAGTCGTATATCTTTGCCAAAAATGCGATCTTACGTCGGGGCAAGGAAAGAGCATCATCCTCGGCGTTGGAAGAGGGCGGTGATGTCTTGGGGCAACTCCTACCAAAGGACTTTATGCTCAATGTGGATTGTTCGTTGGGGCGTAAAATAGTCTTCAAACCAATTGCGCTCTTGCACCGACCGAAAGTGATGTTCGACCCCCTTGTGGAGGATGATCGGGGAGCCATACTTATGGGGTCGGAGGTGGGGTTGGCGATGGCGGGGGGTGATGGTGATAGAGAGAGTTTAAGAATATGGGAGTTTAAAGGAGAGGTGAAGAAAATGGGAGGTGTGAAGACAAAAAGGGGGGAGGCTTGAATTTATAGGTGTAAAGGGTTGAATTTTTTGTGGGAAAGGGTGAGGGGATGAAATTATGTTGGAAAATGGATGGGGGGAAGGGTGAGGGGGAAGAATTTTTTATTTGGAGGGAATATATGAAAGAGGGAAAAGGGGATGAAACTGTCAGGTACCCCGAACCAGTTTGGGGTGACAGGCAAACCGATTTGGTGGACATGCGAACCGGTTAGAGGATACATGCGAACCGGTTTGGTGTGCGATTTGGCTTGCGATTCAAATTTTTGTACTGCCCCAAAATGTGAAAATGGCTTGTTTCTCAAATTTTAAGCCTCAATCTCACCTCTCTAAAGTACCTCAAGCCCTCGTAGACATTCGGGAATCTCGGGATGCCTCAACCTCCTCGTAATGCGTGTACGCTCTCCCATGCGTGAAAACTCAACGAAGTGCTCAAAACTTTCTTTGCTCGTGACATCTACGGACTTTTAAACGACCTAAAAACTATTTTACTCACTAATATACAACCCTAATCACCCCATACGCGTCGGGGGTGTGACGACCTCTTTTTGTAAGCTCAATCAACTCTGTGAACGGGGTCCGATAACCAATTTGTGATGGCCTCTTCAACACAGGCATTGTCGATTTACCTTGAATGTGTCTCCCCCTTTAGGATCTTCTAACTCAACGGTTTTCTTTCACAACGAACGGGCCAGTCCACTGCGAACGTAACTTGCCGGGAAACAAGTGTAAACGTGAGTTGTATAGAAGCACTTTTTGATCCGAATAAAACTCCTTTCGACGGATAATTCGATCATGTGCGAGTTTCATTATTTCTATGGATATCTTTTCATTTTCATACACATCATTGCTCATTTATTCCAACTCATTCAATTGAAGCTTGCGTACTTCATTGGCTTGATCCATGTTGTAATTCAACCTTTTGATCTCCTAATATGCCTTGTGCTCTAACTTGACGGGGAGATGGCAAGGCTTTCCATACACAAAGAAAAAAGGGCACATCCCTAGGGGATTCTTAAACGCAGTTCTATAAGCCCATAGCGCATCGTTCAAATGGAGATACCAGTACTTCCAATTAGGATCGACGGTCTTTTTTAGAATTTTCTTAATCTCACAATTGGTTAATTCGGATTGCCCAGTGGTTTGGGGGTGATAAGTCATCCTAACCTTGTGGACGTCTCCATACTTTATCATGAGTTTTTCAAACAGCCGATTGCAAAAGTTTTTACCATTATCGCTAATGATTGCCTTCAGAGCTTCAAAGTGAGAAAGTATATGTTCTTGTATGGACTTGATCACCACCTTGTTGGCATTGGTCTTAGCAGCTGTGGCCTTAACCCATTTTGACATATAATCCACCGCCACAAGGATGTATAAGAAACCAAAGGATGGAGGAAAAGGGCCCATGAAGTATATGCCCCAACAATCTAATATCTCAATAACGAGTATTGGGGTCAATGGCATTACGTCACATCGTGTGATGGTGCCCATCCTTTAACATCTATCGCAAGATTTGTAATAAGTGCTAGCATCCTAAAAAATTATGTGCCAATAGAGACCGCTTTGAAGAATCTTAGCGGGCATCTTATTCGTCGAAAAGTGTCCTCCACACGCTTCCGTATGACAAAAACGAGTGATGCTAGGTATCTCACTATCCGGTAAACATCTTCGGATGATTGGGTCCGCGCAATACTTGAACAAATAAGGATCATCATAGAAGAACATGCGCGACCAAGTTAGGAACTTATTTCTCTCTTGCGGTGTCCAATCGGAGGGGACAACCCTCGTGACAAGGTAATTTATTATATCCACAAACCAAGGGAGAGATGGAGTCGCGAATAATTTTTCATCCAAAAAATATTCGTTTATAGGTATGGGATCACTAGGTACGTCGGAAAAAATTCGGGACAAATGGTCGGCTATGATGTTTTCTACTCCTCTCTTGTCTTTTATAAAGAGATTAAACTCTTGTAGGAGTAGGATCCACCTTATGAGGCACAGTTTAGCATCTTTTTTGGAAAGGAGATACTTAAGATCCGTGTGGTTGGTAAACCAAGTAATCAGCAAACCAACGAGGTAAGAGTGGAATTTATCGAGGGCGAACACTACGGCTAACAATTCTTTCTCCGTGGTGGAGTAATTGTGTTATGGTCCGATTAACATCCGACTAGCATAGTATATGACGTGAGCCTTTCTATATTTTCTTTGACCCAAAACATCCCCTATAGCATAATCACTCACATCACACATGAGCTCGAATGGAAGGGACCAATTCGGAGCCTGCATAATGGGAGTGGACACGAGCATGCTTTTTAATTTTTCAAAACCGCTTCGGCATGCTTCATTCCCCTCAAAGGGGGTATATTTCATCAGTAGGTTACTTAAGGGCCTAGAGATGGCACTAAAGTCCTTAATAAACCTCTGATAGAACCCGCGTGGCCCAAGAAAGATGGCACATCCTTTAGTGACTTAGGAGGGGGAATATCGACTATAACATCTAATTTTGCCCTATCTACCTCAGTACCTTTGAACGACACTATGTGACCAAGAACTATTCCTTTGGTAACCATAAAATGGCATTTCTCCCAATTTAGTACCAAGTTCTTTTCCACACAATGGGCTAACACTTTTTTAAGATTTGCTAGACAAGGGTCAAAAGAGGGGCTGAAGACACTAAAGTTATCCATAAAAACCTCAAGGCCCCTTTCGACCATATCACTAAAAAGACTAAGCATGCACATTTGAAAGGCCGCGGGAGCATTACATAATCCAAAGGGCATACATTTGTGGGCAAAAGTGCCAAAAAGACATGTGAACATCGTCTTCTCTTGATCTAGCACATCTACCTCAATTTGGTTATATCCAGAATAACGTTCGTGAAAGTAATAAAATAGGTGTCCCGCTACTCGCTCTAGTACTTGGTCGATAAATGGTAAGGGGAAATGATCTTTCTTGGTGCCGATATTGAGCTTCCTGTAGTCAATGCAAATGCGCCACCCGATGGTGTACATTGTAATTAGCTTGTCCTTAGCATTTTTTACCACAACCATGCCCGACTTCTTCGGGACGACTTGAATAGGACTCACCCACTTTCTATCCAAAATGGGATAAATGATGCCTGGGTCCAATAGCTTAATAATCTCCACTCCCACTACATCTTTCATAGTGGGGTTCAATCGCCTTTGCATCTCCCTCGAAGGCTTCACGTCCTCCTCAAGGTGGGCTTTATGGGTAAAAATTTTG
Source organism: Sambucus nigra (assembly GCA_949130495.1). Lineage (NCBI taxonomy): Eukaryota > Viridiplantae > Streptophyta > Magnoliopsida > Dipsacales > Adoxaceae > Sambucus > Sambucus nigra. The sequence continues at coordinate 420,045,446 of OX422223.1, forward strand.
GGACTTATACCCTTCAAGTCTGTAATGCTCCAACCAAAAGCACGACAATGTTTCCTCAACATCGATAGTAGTTTACCCTCTTGCTCTTTATCTAAGCTCGAGGAGACGACAAATGGAAATGTCTCATCCTCTCCCAAATAAGAATATTTTACGTTGGAGGGTAGTTTCTTTAATTCAAGGGTGGGAAGTTTTTCATCAGAGGGAACCGTGCGCGACTCATTTGATGGGAATTCCTTGAATCTAAAACCCAATTCACATATCTCACGTCCTCATTTGACACTCTCTTGTCTAAGATCACTCCCAACTCTCCTACATCCCTCTCGAAGTTGGTATACATCCCGTCCCGCTCACTACTCGAAATAAGACATGCTCGTAACAAATCCCCACAGAAATTTCCCTTTATGGGGTCATCTACTACCTCCTCTATAAGATGCACTTTGTGAAACTCGTCTTCATCACCTACTTGCTTGGCGATGTTGAAGATATTAGTCTCAAGGGTAATGTTCCCAAATGTGTAACATTTGCCCATTTTGAGTAATAATTAATGCATTAGACATAGCTAAGAATGGGCGGCCAAGGATGATGGGAACGTGATTACTAGAGGTAATGGAGGGCTCTGTGCCCCAAATGACAATATTTATCGAGAAGTAAAAAGTGTCAACTTGGACTATCACGTCCTCAACAATCCCTCGAGGTATCTTCATGGTACGATCCACGAGTTGATGAGTGATCTTAGTGGGCTTGAGGTTCCCCAAATATAATGCCTATATATGGAATAAGGGATAATGTTAACACTCACCCCTAAATCAAGTAAGGCATTCTCAATGCGGTTCTTTCCAATGATGCATCGGTTCTCTCCAATGATGCACGAAATAATTGGTGCACCCGGATCTATAAACGTTAGTGGGAGGTCATTTAGTAGAACCGAGCTCACCTTTTGCGCTAGGAAAACATTTTTTTACCTTCAATATACGTTTCACCGTCAACAAGTCTTTAAGGAACATTTCATAGGTGGGAATATGTTTGATTGCCTCGAGAAAAGGTAAATTAATCTTGACTTGCTTAAGTACATCTAGTACATTTTCACGGGAGGTCCATTTTTGAGACATAACCAATCGTTGTGGGAAAGGCGTAGCAGTGGGTTGTTTCACTATGAATTCAGGCCCACTAGTGTCATCATTATCACTCTCATTCAAGGGAGCATCTTTGGCCTCTTTCGTGCTGGGAAAAGCCTCTTTATCTTTAGGTTCATCGTGAGGGGAAGGTGATAAATCAACAACTCTCCCACTATGTAGAGTGGTAACGGCTTGACATTGCTCTTTATGATCGTCGGATGTAGAACTAACACTAGGTTGACCTTGGGGAGGCCTTTGAACCTGGGACAAAAACTTACCCTTATCTTGTATACCTAAGGAAGATTGCAATTTGGAAATGTTTGCATTTATTTCGATAAACATTAGGGAATTTTGAGCATTGGTTTCCAATTGAGATTGCATAAATTGGTTCAAAGTATCCTTGAGATTTCTCCGCGGTGGGGTGATATAAGGCGCATGAGGTGGTTCTTGCATATGTGGAGCTTGTTCGAAATGCGGAGGTGGTGATAGAGGAGGGACAACGTGTGAATTAGGATTCAACGCCGCATGTTGTTGCCTGTAAATTAAACCAGGACGGTTCCTCCATAAAAGGTTGTAAGAATTCTCGTGAGGGGCATTAAAATTACCCTTAAATCATCCTATCGGTTCCACTTGATCATGAAGCATGACTTTGTAAGCGGGTATCGTCAGGCATTCCTTCGTTGAATGGACCACCTCACAAATCGCACACACCTTCTCTCTCAATGCTCGAGTAGATCTGGGTGTTTCTCTTATCTGTGATTCGACTATGTCTCCTAATTCTTTAGAAAGTTGGTTGATTTAAAGTTTTAACTCGGCTTCTTTGTCCAAACGATAGAGTCTGGACATAAAAGGAGTCGTGGACGTTTGTAGAGCTCGGGTTTGGGCGTTAGGATCGGATGTTTCCCAAACTAGAGTAGTCTCAGAAACATACTTAAGGTGGGCCACTGCATCATTCGCATCTAGACCAAAGAATTATCCCTCCCACATGGTCTCAACGAGTTGTTTAGAAGTTATACTTAGCCCGTGGTGGAAGAACGATACGAGTCGATACTTCTCAAAACCACGGTGGGGGCATGTGTTGACTAACTCGTTGAAATGCTCCCAACATCCATAAAATTGCTCGTTTTCTTGTTGTTTAAACGTTTGAATTTGAGCTTTAATGTAATTAGTTCGATGTTGGGGGAATAATTTCAATAGAAACTTGGATTGCATATCCCTCCACGATCCAATTGAGTTCGGTGATAAAGACAATAGCCAGGTCTCGAATTTATTCTTCAAAGAGAAAGGAATTTTTTTTAGGCGAATGGCGTCTTGAGTGCACGTTTGATCGCTAAAAAATTTGCACGCCTATTTGAACTCACGGATATAGAGGTATGGTTTCTACGAGTCCATAGGATGGAACGTGGGAAGAACATTAATCATCCCATTACGAAAACATAATTTCCTTGCATTATACGAAAGTATAATGCATCCTAGAGTGAAGGTTCACTCGGGATAATAAGAGGTCTCTCATGGGGCGATACGACATCTCACCCTCACCCATACCAAAACTAGCATTATCCAAAATGGTCTCTCTCCAATTGACTCAAATTCCTCACTCGACGCTCTAGAAGTGTGACTCAAAGTGTGAATCGTGATGGAGTTAGGCGGTGTAGGAGGTGGAACCCAAAATTGAGGAGCATTTGGAGTGTGTGGGCTATTAGGACCGTATTCAACTATAGGATTCTCGTAAATTCTAGTCGGGTTGGATTGAGTAGTTGGTTAAGGATTTTTCATGTAAGGAGTTTAGAGATGCTATAATTTGTTTCTTTTTATTATTTTTTTTTAAATTTTGATTTTATGATTTTTTTTGGCTTTTTAAGAATTATAGTCAAATTTTGGATTAATTAGACCTAATCTAAATGTCTACCTAGTCCCCGACAACGGTGCCAAAAACTTGATGCGACTTTAAAAGTGTCTCTAGTGTGTGATTATATCGGCTCAAGTGTAAGTCGGTCGCGTAAGTAATAATCCAAGCAAGTCGGGTATCGGAATAGGACGTGAATACGTGACAGCGAATAGGAAAGACGATTAACCTTACGATCGACTAAAAAAAAGAAGGAAAATATGATTGTTTTGATATTTTTTAATTAACTACAACAAACTAATTAAACTAGTGAATTACTGCGCATTCGATAATAACTAAGGAGTTTTAAATCAATGTGAGAAAATGGAGTTAGGGTAGACTCCCCCAAACCGTCAGTAATTATTTAGAACATAAAAACTTCAAAAACTTCATTCTCAATTCAAAGAAACATCAAATACTCTCTAAAGCATTTTATATATGCGGATTTTAATCCTCAGAATATCAAATAAAAAATTGTATTTAACGAGAATGATAAATTACCAAAATGCCAATTGCACTCTTAAACATTAAGGTTACCTAGGACAAACAGAATCAAAAGACCTACAACTTTTATTTTGATAATAAATCAAACCCTTGAATTGGTAATTATAGTTTATTCGCTTTTAAATGCGTTCGTAACACCTAGGTTGGATTCATGTACCCCAACCCGCTAATAGCTTAGCCAGACATGGTGAGCTACTAGAAAACGTGATTTCTACGTTGCATGCAATCAAAATATGATGAAACTATATCTAATCATGCATAAGAGTCTTGGACTCCAGAAATAAACAAAATATGCAAAGAATAATAACTTCAAGAACAAGGTAGATAAAGGCAAACCTTATTGATGAAAACCTTGAGAATTAATCCGTAAAAGTATAAGGTTTATGAAGAAATTAAAAAGTAGGGTTCCTGAGTCTTCCCCTCTCTAATTCTAAAGTAAAAACTGATCAAAACTAAGTCTTCCCACTCAAAACTACAATACATGGCCATTTTAGAAGAGTCCTACCCTTAATACAACTCTCAGAATACAACATAAAAAATTGGGATTTCGCATGTCTGGTACCCCGAATCGGTTCGGGTGTACTTACAAACCGATTCGAATCCAAACCGATTCGACTCCAAACCGATTTGGAGTGTGGTTCAACTCTTCTTGCTAACTTGGTTGCCTCTTTTATTTTGGTTTTTGTATTTCTTCTTCAATTTTGAAACTTGCATAATTATTTCACTGTATTTTGGATTGAGGTACCGTTTCTTCCAGTATTTTTGTGACATTATCATCTTCAACTTTCTAGTTAACCTTACCTCTAGAATATGGCTGAAAAATCACCAAAATTCCCTTCAATTCTCCATTTTATGGATTTCTTTCTCTGTTTCGAGTTCTCTTGTACACTAACTTGCATGAAATTCCCGTAAAACACATAGGAAATACACAAAACACAAAATACTCACCAAGGAGAGCTAGTAGCGTAGTTATGAGACACATCCAAGTTAATTACAATGCACGGGATCATAAAAGAATCGAAATTAAGGGGATAAGATGAAATATTTATGCTTAATGACCCCTCATTCCCCTTATTTCCTCCACACCACCTCTTATACCCATCTTCGCTAAATTCTCTTCCAAAAATACCATTCACCCAAGTTTCAACTATGTCTTGATATGCCAAATACGATTCTGTCAAAATTATCGACGAAGGTGAGAACCAAGGATTCCGCTCTTACCAAGAGCGAAATTGGGTTGAAGTGCATTTCGGGTCCACACGGATTGTATTCGTCGAAAGGAAGGTTTAATAGGACGACCTACCCGAAGAAGTCACCGCCCTTTTCCAACGACACGAGTGGTGCGAAAGGTTCAATCCCATCATCAACCCCGTTTACGATCAATTGGTGCGTCACTTCTATGGCACACTAGTGCGCAAATCCGAGGGCCTATATGAGGCTTACTTCTGAAGCGCACTATATAGTTGACTCACTTGATTCGATACTATATAGGAGCGTCAACTAGTTTGGAAATGTAGAAAAATTGAGCCCCTCCTTTATACTTCATTGCTACTTTAAGTACATCATCAATAAAGATCAAAGTAAAATTAGGTAGAAAAGCAACACATAAATTACTCACAGGATAGGGTTTCATCACATAGTTGGTTGGTGTGTGTTAATTTGAATTAAAATTAATTTTACACATTGTTTAGGAATTTTTGGGGATTTTAAAACATTTTTAGAAATTTTAAAACATTTAAAATCTATTTTTAAAAGAATTAAAATTTGGGTTTTAAAAGGTTTTAAATTTTTTGGGGATGAAATTCATATTTTAAATGTTCCTAAAATTTGTCTCGGGTAGAATCCAAAACCAACACATAATATTGTGAGTGGTCAAATTGGGATTTATAAAGTTAAAAAACACGCGTTTGAGAGCAAGTTTAAGGCTCGAACATGGTTGCAGTTTATTAGCCATCTTTGTGTTTCTTCATACTCACAATATTTGGATTACATCTGAGCCGTTCGATGTAAATCAATCTAGGTCCTCCACGTTTCCTTGAACAATCCTTGTGACGATATAAAGGACCAATCAGAATTAGTTTTAGTGTGTTTCCTTCTCAGCCCTTAGATTAAGTCTTCGAACAGTCATTTTAATCTCATCCCTACATTTGTCAAAGACTTCCAGATCCTTCCAACCTTCCTATATAAGGAGCCTTCGTCTCAACCATTTATAAGTTTAGGAAGTCTGAGAGTTTGAGAGAAAAAAATAAGAGAGAGAGGAGAGCAAATAAGAGAGAGAAGTAGTTTTTCGTAATTAAACTCTTTCAAATATTTTCCCAGAAAATAAGTTTTGAGAGTTAGGATTTCTCAGTTCTTATATCCTCTTTATCTAAACCTCTCTTGCAACAATCTCACATTTTTGGATCTCGTTTCTTATTAGAAACTTGTAGATTTCTAATCAGTGACACATACTCAATTTGATTTATAGCTTGTTTGATTTCTTTTAGTTAGAAATCATTCTCTCGTGTTGGATATTATTCATATCATGTTTATACTATTTTTACCCAATATCTCTTATTTTTGACAAAACTGAAATAATGACTTACTTAGTTTAGATCTGATAATTTTTCATTTTGAAAAATTTATGTGTATAAATAAATTCTTAGGATATCTGTTTTTAAAGATCCATCTAAGAAATAAGATCTTGAAATTGTTTGAGAAAAGATTGAAGTCTATACTTCAGAGTTGTGAAAAGTAAATCTCATTCTTAGATCTTTTGTAAATTTATTGGAATTGTTTGTAATTAAGTGTGTGTGAGTTTATGTATGGGATTTTATGCACAACACTCACAACACTCACAACACATTCACTCACCATCACAAAAGTGTTGTAAGTTGTGAGGTTCTGCCTTTTGAGTCGACGTAAAGCTAAACGAGTAAGGGAACAAATCTAAATAACGGAGAAAGGACAAGTTAAGAAGCCTTAAAGAAGTCAGACTTAATACCGAGGAGTGTAGGTATATCTCTGGACTTAGAATGGGTTATGATTGTATGATCTGTTGAATGCTTGTAACCTTAACTATTTTAGTGGATTTTTTGTTTTGAGGTATAGAGACCTCCATGGATGTTTTCCCAATTTGGGTGGGGTTTTACCACGTAAAAATTCCTGTCTCATGTGTGTGCTTTTTAGTTTTGCATTACGACAATCTGTTGTAAGGACTTAGGTTTAAGCTAAAAAACTATTTCCAAGATTCTTGAATAATTTGTTCGCATAAACTCTTTTAACACATCTTGTGTACTGGTTAAGATTTTTAAAAGAGTTTCTTCAAAAAGTAGTTCGGGACTCATTAAACCCTTTTAACAATTGTTAAAATAACATAGTGAGGGTTTTTCAATTGGTATGAGAGCTGAGTAATTTTTCCAAAACTTTTGATTCTGTAATTTGAAACTATTCAAAAAATATTTTATGAACGAAAAGTTTGAGCGTGTTGGAAATCTATCCAGACTTCCCCTCTTTGATGGAACCCATTTTCCTTACAGGATAGTAAGGATGATTTCCTTCATCCAAGGGACATTAGGATGTGATATCTGGGAAGCAATTAAAAATGGATATTCTCATCCAACTAAGCTTATTGCAGAAGGTAGTACTGAAAGGATTAAAAATCTCCTCAGTGAGTTTACTAATGAAGAGAAACATGCCTCCTTAAGTAATAATAAAGGGAAAGTGCAATATTCATGTCTGTTAATGAGCACGAATTCAAACGTATTTCTATCTGCTCTACACCTAAGGAAGCCTAGGACACGTTGGTCACTGCCCATGAAGGTGATGAATGTGTTAAGGCAGCCAAAACACATAAATTAATACAACAGTACAACACACTGCTTATGCATGAGACTGAGACCTTTGATGAATTATATATTAAGTTAACCAATATTATTACCAAGCTGCATGCAAATGGTATAATGTATAATAGGAAATAAATATTGTCAAAAATTCTAAGGTCACTTCCCCCTAAGTTTTGTAATAAAAGGTATGCAAATGAGGAGATAGATGATCCATATTTGACCCCAGAACTCCTCACTAGCAAACATAGGATTGTAGAAATAGAACTTGAATTTAAAAAGCACCTTTCCAATAATTAGAAAATACAGTCTAGTTCCAATGTTGTATTAAGTCAAAAGTGACCTCACCTGTGTTAATTATGCCTAATATTGACCATGACTCTGATGAAGAATATGATTTGGAGACATTGGATAACCAGATAGCCCTCATGTCAAAACAATTTAACAAAATTTAGAAGTTTAGAAACGACACTGCTTCTAAACAAGGGAAAGTTGGATATCCTGACCACTCTAATAACAAGCCTCATAAGAGGAATTATGGCAAACACAATACTGAGACCAACCACAGACCTCAAATAGACCTCAAAACCACTCAGTGTTTCAGAAGTGGTAAAATGGATCACTTAGCTACTAATTGTAGGGTTAAATTGAATAGCACTACTAAAGCACATATCAGTAAGACTTGGGATGATTTAAGTGATTCTGAAGAATATGATCCTGGATCTTCCAACACTTTTGACTTTTGAATGTCTTTTTTGCAAACATTGTTTATTCTGATGATATGTCTGCAAGTAATGCTGAACTTGATGCTATCATGCCTAGTGTTGTTATGTCCATGATGTCTTTCCTACTTCTGGTTTATTTACTCTTTGGTTAGATAATATTAATATTGTTGATATTACTAGTAGTATCTTTTCGATGATATGTGTGAGTCAAAGTGAACGTATTAATAACTAATTGAATGTGTGTGTGAGTGCAATAAATGAAGCGTTCACACACTGCACTTAATGATTTCGATAATAATTATATCCCTGACATTCACACACTCTACACTAAGACTCTTAGGAAGGTCACTAAACTAGAGAAGACAGTTAAGGACCTAACTGAGAAGATTGAAGCCTTAAGGCTAATCGTGAGAATGCAAAGGATTATACTAATCAGTGTTTGGCTTATGAAACCGAAACTAAATCTTTTCTTTAAAAAATTAAAGAACTTTTTGAATCAAATGAAGGTTTGGAAAAGAAATATAAGGCAACTTTGATAGAATTGGAAGAAGCTAAAGAAAAAGTTTCAACAGTCTTCAAAAAAGTTTCCAAGTTTGAAAACAATTCTTATTGTTTTGAAGATTGTGTTGCTTCTAATAAAACTAATTTTGAAGACAAAACGGGTATAGGTTTTGATAAAAAAACTAAGACATAAACCAAAACTTTTTAACATGTGCAATTTATCTCTTCTAGAAAAAGACCAGATGACCTATGCCCTGATTTTCAAGCCTCAAAGAAAGATTTTGATAATAAGTAAAATGGGCCAGACATTTTGATGAAAATTGTCCTAAGCCAACTTTTGAATCTAATGCTAACTGTGTTTACCCCCTATTAGGCAATGAGATTCCTCATTCCATCCTGTTGCAATTAGACATAAGACCAAAGTCTAGCAAATGGACAAACCTCTTTTCAAAGGTTTTTAAAATGTCAACAAACCGTCTAGCCAACAATATTGTTCCTATTATGATGTTTATGGACATTATCTAGCTGAATGCTTTCAAAAATGACTGTACAAACCTATCTATAATTCACCAGTTTATAAAAACTTTAACTATTATAGACATAGAAGGAATAATTATATACTCCCTAAACATCCCAATAAAAACTCTAACTATAGGAATATGACGAAAAGATCTTACCCTAAGAAGAAATATAAGAGAAAGAGTCCTAGATTTGTTTCTAAACCAAAAGCTCACAAACATTTCAAAACAAGAGTTATATGGGTTAGAAATGACGACCTAATACCCTAGTTTAAGTGTAACATTGTTACTAGTGCTTTAAAAGCCGAACACACTACTTATAGTTGGTACTTTGACTCTAGATTTTCCAACCATATGACCAAAGACGATACTAAAAAATCTGACAGAACAGATTTCTTGGGAGGGAATGTTTTGTTTAGGGACGGAGTATCAGCTCAGCTCCAAGAAAAAAGACTTCCCATTCTCAAAGATGTCCTATTAGTGAAAGGTCTTAAAGCCAATATGTTGAGCATATCGCAATTTTATGATTCCAACCATACAGTCACATTCTCAAAAACTAATTATAAGATTTTAAATAATAAAGGTGATTGCATCCTAACAGGTCACAGGACCCCGGATAACTGTTACACAGTAAATCCGGGTAATGAGACTTGTAGGATATCTAGACTTGATGATAATGAAATCTGGCATAATTCTTTGGGTCACATTAATTACGATAATCTTGACAAATTAACCTCTCAGGATATAGTTAGAGGTTTATCAAAAATAAAACCAATTTCAAATGTTGTTTGTGGGCCTTGTCAAGAAGGAAAAATAATTAAATCTACTCATAAGAAAGTTAAAGAAATTTTAACAACAAAACCTTTAGAGCTAATCCATATGGATCTTATGGGTTCTTCCCTAATTGTGAGCCTCTGTGGTAATAGTTACATTTTAGTTATTGTGGATGATTTTACTCGTTTCACTTGGGTAGCGTTTTTAAAACAAAAATATGATACATTCTGAGAATTTTTTAAAATCCTTTTAAGAATCACGAATGAAAAAGATAACCAAGTAAATCGAATACAAAGCAATAGTGGAGGTGAATTTAAGTACTTGGGCGTAAGAGAATATTGTAACTGTAGTGGTTATCAGCATGAGTTCATTGCTCCTAAAACACCCCAACAAAATGGTGTTGCCGAGCGTAAAAATCACGCAATCCTGAAATGGCCAGGGTAATGATAAATGCTAAGAACTTGCTAAAATACTCTTGGGTTGAGGCAGTTCAAACAGTGTGTCATATCATCAACTGGGTTTACCTTCGAAAAAATACCAAACAAACCTCCTATGAACTTTGGTATGGCAAAAATCCCAATTTAAAATATTTTCGAACTTTTGATAGTACTTGCTATGTTTCCAAAGACAGAGAATACTTGTCTAAGTTTGAAACCCATGGTGACAAAGCCATATTTTTGGGTTACTCCCCTAATAGTAGGGCTTATAGCATTTATAATTTGCATACCAAAGTAATCATGGAATCGATAAATATGATAGTGAGTGACACTAATGTCGAGAGTAAAGATCAAGGACCAACTATAGTGGATGAGTCTGAAAATTGTATTAATTATGACTCTCCAGAGATAGTTGATCCTTTACCAACTGACACACCTGAAGTACTTAATTGGGTTTCTAAAGATCATCCCATAGATAATGTTATTGGTAACCCTGATGATCCAGTACATACAAGATCCCAATTTCGTAATGTTGTTCATTTTGCATACTTTGTTTCTCTAGTAGAACCAAAGAATGTGAATAAAGCACTTAATAACTCATTTTGGATAGGTGCTATGCAATAAGAGGTCATCCAATTTAAAAGTCACGACGTGTGGTATCTTGTGCTTAGACCAAAAAATAAAAGGGTTATTGGCACTTGTTGGATTTTTAAAAACAAAACAGATGAATCTAGGATGATAGTTAGAAATAAAGCTAGATTAGTTGCCTAGGGACACTCTCAAGTTGCAGGAATATATTTCAAGGAGACCTTTGCCCCGATCACTCGCCTTGAGTCTGTTCATCTACTTTTGGCCATAGCTTGTTACTTACAATTCACACTTTATCAGATGGATGTAAAATCCTCATTTTTAAATGGTATTTTGACAGAGGAGACCTACGTTGAACAACCGAAAGGCTTTATTAATCTTCATTACCCAAACCATGTGTATAAATTGAAAAAGGAATTATACGGTTTAAATCAAGCCCCTCAGGCCTGGTACGAACGTCTAATGACCTTTTTAATCAATAAGGGTTTTCAAAGTGGTGGAAATGACCAGACATTATTTGTTAAACATTTTAACAAACAAGTCTTAATAGCTTAGGTTTATGTCAACCACATTATATTTGGTTCTACTTCCCCATCTGAGGTTAAAGAGTTTTCTAAAATAATGCATGGGGAAATTCAAATGTCGCTTATGGGGAAGTTTCAATATTTCTTAGGAATTCAAGCCAAGAAAAAAAGATGATGGGTTATTCAAATCACAGTCTAAGTATGCAATATAGTTAGTGAAAAAATTCAGTTTAGATAATACCAAAATTTCTAGAACTCCCATGAGTACCTCTACGAAACTATCTAAAAATGAGATTGGGGAACCTGTAGATCCTACACTTTATAGAAGTATGATATGAAGTCTAGTGTACCTAACTACTTCTCTTCCCGATATCATGTATGTTGTGTGTGTTTGAGCTCATTACCAAAGTACACCTAAGGAAAGTCACCTTTTCGGTGATAAAAGAATAATCAAATATGTTAAAGGAACGATAAACCTAGGTATGTGGTACACTAAAGACACCACTAACACAATTGTAGGATACATTAATGCTGACTGGTCCAACTACTCAGATGATAGCAAAAGCACTTCCGGTGCTTGTTATTACATAGCTAATAACTTAGTAAGTTGGAGCAGTAAAAACAAAACTGGATATCCCTCTCCACAGTAAAATCAGAATATATAGGAGCAGGAAGTTGTTGCCCTCAATTACTATGGATTAAGCAAATGCTTAGTGACTATGGTATTAATGAAGAACATCTAAATCTATTTTGCGATAACCAAAGTGCTATAAATATCTCTAAGAATCCTGTTCAACATTCGCGTATTAAACATAGTAAGATAATACATTATTTCATGTGTGAACTTGTTGAGTCTAAAGAATTCGAGATTAATTATTTACCCATTGAACATCAACTAGCTAACTTATTCACTAGACCTTTTGATAATTTACGTTTTGAATCTTTACGAAAATCCATTGATATGATTATAATTGAATAGATCTCTATCACCTAATATATCCTCCGGTTACTTTCATCTTTATAATTGGTCTTTGAGGATATGGGGCATGGTCGTTTGAAAAATGACTAAAGACACCTCCTATCTCTAGTTTATGTAAGAGACCCTTGAGGTGACCCATTGTATCAACTAGGTTGATAGATTGATATTTACATGCTTGAGATATTCTTGTTATGTGTTTTTTGCACTTTGTCCATTTGAGACAAAATGGGGGAGAGGTATCTGAGTCCATCAGAAAAATTCTTATAAATAAATTGACTAATCCATAATCTTTTCCATAAGCTGCTATCTTATTTTTCAGGAATCAGTACCATCAGATATATTTAGGTTAGTGGTATGTTCATAGTTGAGTTATGTATTTTTTTTATTTTCTAAGAAATGGGGTAGATATAACTTTTTTTTTATAGGAATAAGGATTTATTATTTTAAATTTACGAGTCCTAAATGACTCAAAGGAGATTTTGTCACTCATTTCCAAAGGGGGAGATTGAAGCACACTATATAGTTGATTCACTTAAGTCTATACTATATAGGAGCCTCAACTATTTTGGAAAGATAGAGCAAATTGAGTCCCTCCTTCATACTTCATTGCTACTACAAGTACATCATCATCAGTAAAGATCAAAGTCAAATCATGTAGAAAACCAACACACAAATCATTCATAGGATTACGTTTCATTAAAAAGTTGGTTGGTGTGTGTTAATTTGAATTAAAATTAATTTTGTACATTGTTTAGGAATTTTGGGGGATTTTAGAACATTTTAGAATTTTTGAAACATTTAAAATCTATTTTTAAAAGAATTAAAATAAGGGTTTTAAAAACTTTTAAATTATTTGGGGATGAAATTCATATTTTAAAAGTTCCTAAAATTTATCTTGGGTAGAATCCAAAATCAACACATTATATTATGGGTCAAACTGGGATTTTATAATGTTCAAAAACACGAGTTTGAGAGCAAGTCGAAGGCTGGCACATGGTTGCAATTTATTGGATATCTTTATGTTTCTTCATACTCGCAACATATGTATTGCATCTGAGCGTTCGATCTAAATTAATCTAGGGAGTGCATTTTTCTTGAACAATCCTTGTGACGATAGAAAGGGCCAATCATAATTAGCTTTATTGGGGTCCCTTCTCAGCCCTTAGATTAAGTCTTCGAACAGTCATTTTAGTCTCAGCCCTATATTTACCAAAGACTTCCAGATCCTTCCAACCTTCATATATAAGGAGCCTTCATCTCAACCATTTAGAAGTTTAGAAAGTCTGAGAGTTTGAGAGAAACAATAAAAGAGAGAAGAGAGGAGAGAGAGAAAAGAGAAAAATAGTTTTCCGTACAAAAAATCTTTCAAAATTTTCCCCAAAAAATAAGTTTTGAGCGTTAGGGTTTGTGAGTTCTTATATCCTCTATGTCTAAACCTCTCTTGCAACAATTTCACATTTTTGGATCTCGTTTCTTATTAGAAACTTGTTGATCTAAAATCAGTGACACATACTCACTTAGATTTATAGGTTGTTTGATTTATTTTAGTTAGAAATCATTCTCTCGTGTTGGATATTGTTTACATCATGTTTGTACTCTTTTTATCCAACATCTCTTATTTTTGACAAAACTGAAATAATGGCTTAGTTTAGATCTGATAATTTTTCATTTCGAAAAATTTGTGTGTATAAATAAATTCTTAGGATCTCTGTTTTTAAAGATCCGTTTAAGAAATTAGATCTTTAAATTTAAGTCCATACTTCAGAGTTATGAAAAGTAAATCTCATTCTTAGATCTATTGTAAATTTGTAGGAATTGTTTATAATTAAGTGTGTGTGAGTGCATGCATGGGATTTTAGGCACAACATTCACAACACATTCACTCACCATCACAAAAGTGTTGTTGGTTTAGAGGTTCTGACTTTTGAGTCGACGTAAAGCTAAAGTAGTAAGGTAACAGAGCTAAAGAACGGATAAAGGATAAGTTCAGAAGCCTTAAAGAAGTCAGACTTAATACTGAGGAGTGTAGGTATATCTCTGGACTTAGAATAAGTTCTGATTGCATGATCTGTTGAATGCCTTCACCTTAAACTGTTTGTGGATTTTTTCAGGCGTAGAGATCTCCTTGGATGTTTCCCCAATTTAGGCGGGGTTTTACCACGTAAAAAATCCCTCTCTCATGTGTGTGCTTTTTAGTTTTCCATTACTACAATCTACTGCATAAACTTAGGTTTAAACTAAAAACCTATTTCCAAGATTCTTGAATAATTTGTTCACATAAACTGTTTGAACACATCTCGTGTACTAGTTAAGATTTTTATAATAGTTTCTTCAAAAAGTTGTTCGGAACTCATTAAACCTTTTTGTAACAGTTGTTAAAATAACATAGTTTTCAATTTTGATGGAAGGTGCATGCCATTCTCCCTCCAACCATTCAACGGAAGATGAGGGCGAAAGGGGTGGTTATTCCTCAACACCATACCTACCTGAATCCAGCTCTGCACATCTCAAAAGAAGAGTGTGCCGCTCGTTGGGCACCCGGACAAGAGTGGACCATGAATACTTTCCCCATGGGTCGCCTATCCGAGCACATATGATATGCCTACCTAATTACATGCGGAACAATCCTCTAAACCACCAATAATTTGGTAATTCGCCTCCGACACGGGAATTTCCATTATTATTTGCCCGATGGGCATAGCCAAATAAGGCTCGCTCATATATATTTCCAATAGATACTTGCCATCATGTTCGACCAGAATTGTAAGTTATCTCTACCTTATGCATGTGGCAGTGGGTATGGCACTAGCATCTACATCCCCAAACCTATAAATCACTTTTCAATTGATAGGAGCACCGGACAAATGAGGGTAGTTCCACCTCCCCCTATAATTTTTGAGGATGTTGAGATGGACGAAGAGGAGTAGGAGGAGGAGGAGGAGGAAGAGGAAGAGGCAGGAGGCTAGCATTTTGACATTGATGAGGGAGCGAAAGAAGAAGAAAGGGACTCGAATTACGAGCCAGATTATGATGAAATTGCGTATCAATCGATGGTTATCAATTGTTGAATTGAGGACTTAGAAAATTAACTTGACGGGTTCATCAATGAATAACGGGAGGATAGGCGTGATTATCGATGTGACACTTTCCTCATGATGTGCATATAGGCGGACATGTACCGCCTTAACATGGGTCCCGATGCATATTTTCCTAGCTACTTTTACGACCCATACGCCCATGATCCCGATGCACCTGGCCCCTCCCACTAAATCCGTGGTATTTTTTTGGGTTCTTGTATTACGTAGTTCTTTCGATATATTGATGTAATTTCTTTTCAAGGAACTATGTAATCATTATCCTTTTTTTTGCAATGTATTTGAGTTGTTTATTAATGAAAAGTTGCTTTTTTCTTATTTGTTCGTTTTATTTTGCACTTTTTTTTCTTATTTAGATTTTAGTCCTTTTCATTAAGGATAATGCAAAAGTTTAAGTTAGGGGGTGACAAGTGCGTATTTAAAACTTCACAAATTTTAAAATGCCCCAAAAGATTGAAAAACATCAAAAAGCTAAAAAAAAATTTAGAAAATTTCAAAAAAATGAAAAAATTAGAAAAAAAGTCTAAAATTGTTTTTCTTCAAAGTAAATAAAAATTGGAATTTGAAATCTTCAAAAATATCAATAATTTTTTTTTGAAGTCTCAATTTGTAAAACTTAATGCACCAAGTCGAAATTGACCAAATATGGAAATTGAGCGAAAATTGACGATAAACGAATAAGTGTGGAGATTTTTAACCCGGTGAGATTTTTTGAGCCTATCACTTTTTTTGACTAATAAAATCACTCTGGGTTAAAAATTAACTCAAAGTTCATTTCGGTGTTAACAATTCGTTGATGACCTTTAAATCATTGTTTGATCGGTTACGAAAAACGAGTGAGATTTTATTTTGAAGACGAGTTAAAAAAGTCTCAAAATTAAAATTAATCTCGAGATGCATATGGTAACCTAATTAATAATTTAGATAAATGAAGGAAAAAATATTAATCCATAAAAAGTAATTGAATTATCCTTTTTGGAAACCAATTTGAGCTAAAAAAATTTACCTTTTTCATTTGTTAACCCGAAAACCCCATTGACTCGAAATTATGAAAATTTGAAAATTTATAAACTAAGTTCAATTGGTGCGTAAAAAGGGGCAAGAAAAAAATAGAAAAGAAAATGCTTAACAACAATAGCAAGAAAAAAAAGAGATAAAAGAAAAGAAAAAATAGAAAAATGAGAGAAATATGAAAAATAGAAGAAATAGAAGAGAAAAATGAAGGTTACTATGTTAAATTCACTAGGGATATTAGATACTCTAAGGTTAGGAAAACTTGTAGGGAGATCTTCAAACATATGAGATAGATATGTTTCCTAAAACCGTTAAGCCTAAGGAAAAGGGAATTGTACTAAAAGCCCAATCTAAAGAGAGAGAGGAAGTGTCATCAGATTCTAAATACGATTTTAACTTATACGACTTAGCCCTTTTTGCTAAAAATTTCAAAAAGTTTCTCAAACCTAAAAATCAAAATTCTTCAATAGAAAAGGAAAGTTGTTAGAAAAATTATTAATCAGGTAAGAAAAATTTTGAGAAAGGCAAAGATAGCTTAAATGCCATGCTTAACGATAGTGAGGTCAAGTCAGTGAGTTCGAGGTATGAATCACTGCAGGGTATAGTATGAATCACTATAGGATGTAGTTTTACTGCATTTATGGCTAGTCATGTTAGTACATATAGTGCACCCCATGCCAATGACGAAGCTACTAAATGGACACCTCGCCCGTGAGTCTATTCATTCCGACGTTAGTGAGGGAGATGATGCTTTAAGCGAGAGCGAGAGTGACCTTCACCGCGCCTACGGTGATTTTATGTTGAGTCCTTTAAAATGAAGAAGCAATTTACTTTGAAAGTATATTGAGATGGGGGGTATTTCACTGAGGTAAGTTAGGCTTTATATAGGGTTCGTGAGGGAGGTGTGATTAGTGAACAAGTAGGTGAGTTTTAGCTTGGTTTGGTTTTGGTTTCAAGATGGCTTCATGTGGGTACACAAGGGTACCATGTTTTAACCATGTGGTACACTGACTTGTAGGCATCCACATGGACCACATCAAGAGGGTAACAAGTAGAAATAATTTTGGTTTTGTGTTTTGATCCTTGGGTGGTTTTAGTTTAGGTTTTATAGATTATATGTTATTTTTTGAAAGTTTGAGGGGCTTAGGTGTAATTTTTAAAACTTAAGAGATTGGTTCATGATATTACTACTAAATATAGGTAATTTGGTCAAAATTTGGGTTTAAGTTTGGATTACATTTGTATGGTAAAGTATATATTAGAATGATTATTTGTTTTGGGGTATTTTGGGAATTTGGAAAATTTTGAGGGGTCCTTAGGAATTTTAGGGTTTTAAAGGGACTAATTTCCTACGTTGGTTCCTTGTTAATTCTACCCTCCAAAAAAAAATTGTCCTTGAAATTAAATGTGCGAGGTAGTGTTGTCTCATAAAGTCTTTTGTTTTCCAAGTTACTTCTTGAGTTCCTTGGCATTGCTAAAGGACTTTAACTAGTGGAATAATTTTGTGTCATAGAATCTTATTGTGACAACCCGCCTAATAAAATATCGGGCGATCACTCCTATATCAAATTAAAACAGGAGTCTTATATGGATCATTCTTAGCATCATTGTCGAAAATCCATTTAATTACTAATATCCTATTAGGCCGGCGTCAAAATTTTACTTAACTACTCTTTTTAAATAATTAAAACTAAAACATTCACACAGTTTGCGTAAATGAAACTAAAATGAAATAAAATAAGATAACCGAACACTCGGTCAAAATAAACAGCCATATCGAATGTCGTACTAGAAGAATAAATAAATGCAATTGAGTCATTGGCCCGAATATTTATACAGTAGCTCCTATCTAGAGTACAAGGATAGAAGCGTCTATCGAGAACCTGCATGCATCCACAGCTGCTGCAGCTGACGTCTGACTCGAAAGAAGTTCCATCCAGGCGTCCCTGTGTATGGACACACACACACACACACACACACACACACACACACACACACATATATATATATATATATATATATATATATATATATATATAGCAAGAGAGGAAAAGTAGATAAACGGGTCAGAGCCCGAGTTTTGAAAATATTTAGCAAGTGCATAAATGCCTTATTTTTAGAAAAAGGTTTTATCTCATATTTAAATTTGGTATCACACTCCCATGAGATACCCTCACCTCTCTTCTAATAGTGCACTCCTAGCGCATCCCTCTAAACATCCTAGTTAAGCTACCCTGCTAAAATAGTCTATCACCCAACTACTATCAACCCTAGATAGTCCAAGTACTAAGGGCTAAACTTCTCCCCATTATCAACACTGTGCCAAGTTCGTGCGTGGGGTGTCTCGCAAAGAGAAATCCAAACAAGGAACCCCCCCGATACTCTACTTCGCGGTAAGGTCGATCGTCGGGATCCATTAGACGCTCGGTACATAACGTATATACATACACATACACCATATAAGAAATACTAATATTAGAGCAATAAGGATTAAACTTCTCCCCAGTCTCAACACAATGCCATGCTCATGCATGGGGTGTCTCGCAAAGAGAAATCCAAACAAGGAACCCCCCGATACACTACTACGCGGCAAGGTCGATCGTCGGGATCCATTAGACCATCGGTACTCGATTTATCCATATATATATTCATATTACAATATACATCCGGATCTATCTCCCGGAATGAGAATTCATTTTCATTTTTATCTCAAAACTTCCCATTTCGCTTCTTATATCCAGGAAATGTATATAAAAGCCAATTCATTATCATGAATTGCTTCAACATAACATATAACGTTTTAAAAGCCAGTTTTATTATCATAAAAATGCTTTTCCATTTTATAACATCCCATTTCCCTTCTTATATCTAGGAAATGTATTTAAAAGCCATTTTTATTATCATAAAAATGCGTTTCATAACACATGCTTCCATTTCCCTTCTTCCATCCGGGAAATGTATCCGAAGCCAAATCGTTTATCCCATTTCCCTTCTTCCATCCAAGAAATGTATTTAAAGCCAATTCATTATCATGAATTGCTTTAATACCAATAATGTCGCACATTATTGAAAATAGTTATATATTCATATCATATAACACGTTCTAAGACCGCCCGTCCGGGTTTCCTCACTGTACGCGCCCCTAAATGGCTATCATCTTCCAGGGCCTATCATCAAGACAACCTAGGATCCTACAACGCAAGACGTCGAGAAGCGGCCATATGCCTGCGGGATAGTCATGACTACACCCAGAATCACCTAACCAGCGCTGAAATATACAATAATCGCTCATATGGCCTATAGGACTATATCCACGCTGCATTCATTAGCCAGGGGGCTTCACCATACACACGCAACTTCCCTTATGATAGCGATTTAGAGAGGTTTGTATCCTTACATTATTATTTATGAAAAATCATTTATCTTTCCATTTTGAAAACATTCATTTTTACATTTTCAAAAGTCATTTACCTCATATCATATATATTTTAATCACATAGTATATATATACCATATATTCCTCCTCGAATATATATATATATTTATATATATATATATATATATATATATATATATATGGCCATATTTGCCAAACCATCTAACTATAACCAATAATCCCAAAGATTCTCTCAAAGAATCATAATCATGCTTTCATATACGCATGATACTAAACCCAAAGTATTTTCTTACCTTGATAAATACTAAATACCTTAATCCCATCTAAGGATTTATTGGATATCTCCAATTATAACACTCCATACTAAGCGAATATGTATATCTATATTCCCAAATTATCCTAATTATCTCATAGGATACACTCAACAGTAATCGGTATAATTATGCTTTCTATACGCATAATTATATCGGCCTAAATGTCCACTAAAATATCCCTGGGATTATCCTTCCCCGGTCAACCTTAAATTTAGTAGGTCGTGGATTCTATTTCCACAACCCAAGGACTACATCTCGTCCATATAATCCCTTAGAGGTACCCACCCTAACTCAAGAACCATAAACCTTTAAATTCTACCTTTTCTCTATTTTCCTCGAAAATATAATTTATGGGTTATACATTTAAAACCCTCACCTTGCCCTCCTAGATTCCATCAATTAGAGGACTATATAATCCTAAAAGATCCCTCGTGTTATCCCATAATTAACCTCGAATCAATTAAAATTGGGATCCAACCCATCCAACTCACCCTAGGAAAATTGCCCAAATTTCAGAAGGGTCGATCGATCGACCCCTGGTCATCGATCGGTCGAGGCTTCGATCGATCGACCTCTGCCAGTTGATTGATCGATCACGCCGGACAGCTTCTTCTCCGAGAAGCTGCTTTCGGCCATTAAAGCTTCCCCAAGCTTTTGTCGCCTCTACCGACATCCTACAACCTCAACCAACTACAAATACACATACAATAAGGGTTCTAAACGTCCTAGAACCCGAAATCACCAATTAATTTCTAAGTTCCTCAGATTTAAACATTATTGGGGTTTATTCGTTTTAACTCCCAAAAATTCGTTTTATCCACGAAAACCCAACCCAAAATCTTTAGGGTTTGTTTATACCAACAATGATATGAGATATTTATGCTAAAAAATAAATAAAGCAAGTAAACACTTGCCTCGTGGATATAATCCGATGACCTCGAGCCGAATCTCGCGGAGTTTGGCCGGAACCTCCCCTTTTCTCCTCTTTTCTCTCCTCCTCTCTCTCTTCTCTCTCTTTTCTTTCTTTCTTTCTCTTTTCTCCCTCTCTCCCTCTTTATAAAGAAAGAAAAAGGGTTTAACCCCTTAAAACCCCAAAACGACTCGTTTACTCAATTACGAGTTACTTTTAACTCTAAAATTCCCCGAAACTAAATTTCGACAATCGGACACTCTTTTTTGACTATCTCGGACATTCCGAGACTCCCGGCGCAGTCAAAATTTCCATTTGAGATACTTGACCGCAAACCACTATTCCAACCCACATAACTTAATGCGGGTTTTCTAATTAAAATCTTACCTTTTGTCGCTTTACTCCACGACGACATATTATTAAAATACTCCGATTCATTTTCTTAATCCCAAAAGTAAACATATCACTAATCGATAATCATCTAATCCTCGAAAATCCCAAAAATTACTATTTTGAAAAAATCTCCAAATTCCAATTTATGCCGAAATATGGAATTTAATTATCTAAAAAAGGACGAGTTGTTACACGTATCCTTCTGATCGAGGTTGGCGGTTGTTCCTTTTCAAGTGATGGTGTAACTTGGATAAGGGATGTACTTCAGCAGTTGAGAAACGTGAAATACATCGTGTATATTAGATAATTCGGGAGGTAACTCTAAACGATAGGCTACCAATCCTATACTTTCGATGATTCTAAAGGGAGCAATATAACGGGTTGCAAACTTCCATTTTTTTCCAAACCAAACTATCCCCTTCTTTTGGGACACACGTAGGTATACTTGGTTATCAACTCGAAATTTTAACAGCTTTCTTCCGGTGTTTGCATAACTCTTCTGTCGACTTTGGGTGGAATGAAATATTTCTTGAACTGAATAAGGTGTATATTTTACGTGGTTTTAACGATAATTTTGGGGCAAACCATATGATTTTCTCCTGACTCATTCCAGTAGGGGTGAGCGACAGGGTCTCCCGTAAAGAGCTTCATGGGGGTGGTCTGAATGTTGGTTTGGTAACTATTATTATAAGAGAATTCGATCAATGAAAGGTGATTGTTCTAGGAACCTGAGAAATCTAACGTGTAGTTTCGTAACATATCATGACGATTTTGGATTACTCGCTCAGATTAGCCATCGTTTTGAGGGTGAAAGGAAGCACTCAAATAAAGGTTAGTTCCCACCGAGGCCTTATAAGGCTTGCTAAAATCTTCCTATGAATTGGGGGTCTTGGTCTGAAACAATGGAAAGAGGTACACCATAAAGTCTAAAGATTTCTCAGATGTAAAGCTCAATAAGTCATTTAAAGGATTCAGTTGATCCGTTTGGTAGAAGATGGGCAAATTTCATAAGGCGATCAATGATGAAGCATATTGCATTGTATCCTTGAGAGGTTCAGGGTGATCTATTGACAAAAACCATGGTAATGTGATCCCATTTCCATTCTTTAATGGCAATGGTTAGAGTAACCCGTTGGAGTATTGATGCTCAATCTTCACTTATTGTCAAGTTAAATGTTTTACTACAAAATGGACGATATATTTATTCATACCTGACCACCAATAATGTTGCTTGAGAGTTTAATACATTCTGGTGCTTCCGGTACAAATCATGAATTCGGAATGGTGGGTTTCTTGCGGGATTTCTTCTCGTAATGAAGATACGAGGGGAACACACACTTGATTTTTAAATTTTAATCCTCTCTCGAGGTCCAAGGTACCATCCTTTTTGTGGAGGTTACTTTGCAATTTTGGCTTATGGGTTTTCATAAATTCATTTTGGTCTTGGAGTTCAATGATTCGCTTATGCAAAGTGGGGTGAGCTATGATGTTTCATATAATAATTTGGCTTTCGAAGGATTCCCTTTGTAGATTATATTCACCTATGGTATCTAAGAATACAAACATATTGTGGAGGGTTCCATGGGCTTTTCATTTTAAGGCATCGGTAACTACGTTAACTTTTTCATGATGGCAGAGTAAATTAAACTTGTAATCCTCTAAAAGTTCTATCCATCATCTCTGTCGAACATTTAGATCATTCTGAGTCAATATGTATTTAAGGCTTTCATGATGAGAGAATACCTGAAATTCTTCTCCCTATAGATAACATATCCAAAATTTTAAGGCAAAGACTAGTGTCGCTAATTCCATGTTGTGCACCGGATAGTTGCGTTCCTGAATTTTTAACTATCGTGACCTATGTGGATAACATTTCCTTATTTCGTTAGCACACATCAAAGTCCCTATAGGAAGTGTCGGTATACAAGTCATAGCTAACATTACTGGAAGGAATAGTAAGGATAAGGGTGGTTGTTATCTTTTGCTTTAGAGTATGGAAGGCTTGTTCATAATTGAAGGTCCATACAAATCGGACGTCCTTTCTAGTCAACTTCATTAGTGTCAAAGCGATCTTGGAAAATCCTTCCATGAAGAATTAATAATACCTAGTGAGTCCTAAAAAATTACGCCATTACGTGATGGTGGTAAGTAAAGTCTATTCAAGTACTGTAGTGGTTTTCGTTTGATCTATTTGTACACCTACTTTGGTGACTACATGTCCGAGGAATTTCACTTATTTCATGAGGAAGTCACATTTCCTTTATTTGGGATAAAGTTGATGTTCACGAAGGGTTTCCAACATTATGCATAGATGTTCCTCGTGCTCTGCCCGTTTCTTAGAATAATTTAATATATCATCTAGGAAGATGATTATGAATTGATCTAGGAAAGGGAAAAATACTCTATACATTATGTCCATGAAATCGTCACGGGCGATTGTCAATCCAAAAGACATGACTAAAATTCAAAATGACCATATCAAGATCGAAAAGTGGTTTGGGGTATATCTCCTTACCTAACATGAAGTTGGTGATATCCGAATATTAAATTAATCTTCGAGAATATTTTTTACCCTGGTTACTGCTCAAACAAATCTCCTATCCTGGGCAAGGGGTATTTATTTTTTATTATCTCTTAGTTTAACTTTTGATAATCAATACATCTTCAAAAGGCTCTATCTTTCTTTCATGCGAATAGAATTGGGGCTCCCTAAGGTGACATACTAGGGCGTATAAATCATTTCTTAATAATTCATCCAGTTGTGTCCCGAGTTCTCGCAACTCTAAAGGATCCATACAGTAAGGGGTATTGAAATAGGGAAGGTATTTGGTAATAAGTTGATGAAAAATCCAGTCTCTCCGGGCAGGGGTATTCGTGATTAATGTTTGGGAAACACATCCTTATATCTAGATAAGATGGTAGAAAGAGAGGAGGTTTCCTTTTCACATATTTGAAAAAGTAGGGGTTGATGGGGATTTCTACCTTGGACATAGAATGCAGGTTGATGGGATTTCTTAATTATGGGAGTCATGTCTCATTTTTTTACCGGAGGAAAACCTTTATCACATTTGTATTTATGTTGTTGGAATAGAGAGATTTCTACTAATTCTTTATTTAGAGTTAAACTAATTGACCCAATGTTGATGTTCATGGGTAAATATTCTGAAATAAAATTATTTCCTAAAATGAAATCACCATGCATTTCAGGAAAGCATAAAATTTTTGGAATAATAAATTTCTTTTCATTAAACTAAATATCTACTCTTTTAGCTTTTAGAGTAATATAATTTTATGTTCCATTAATGCCTATTACAGTAATTGGATTTTTCATTTTTATCCACTTTTCTGGTGGTAAGGCATTAGGTCTATAAGAACATATTGTTGCTCCTGTGTCTATAAGAGTGCATAGACTATATTGTTTATAACCAACAAAATTAAAAATCCTAATACATAACTATATCTTTTCATGGCTTGGAGAGAATATGATTTCTTCTCTTCCTACTTGGAAGTGATATATATGACTAGATTTAATATTTTCATCTTTTTGGTAATTTGTTCCAGGTAATATTGGAACTTGCACATTTTTTATAGCAATTGTTTTACTAGATTCTCCTTTTAAGAAATTTATAGGATTTTTGCCTTTCAGTTTTTCCCAATCATTTTCAGGAAAATTCTTTTGCCAGTCTGCGTGTTTATTTTTAAAATAAACATTATTTCCAGAAACTTGAAGTTTAACACCATTTTGTTATTTTTCAGGCTCTTCCATAATTTGTGATAGTATCAATTATTTTGGTACTTATAAATCTCGCCAATTCATCAATCTTGGTTGGATTGCTGAATCAAATGGTTTGGGTTCAAATATTTCTATTAGATTTATATCCACAAAGTGTGTGTTTGTTTGTGGTAGTGTAGTCAGTTCATGAATTATTTTTCAATGGATTGACATATTTCTAGAAGTGTCTTTCATTCCTATTCCTTTGGTTTGGATTTTTATTTTGATAGAATCCTCAATATTAGGATCTTCAATTGAGATAAAGAAATTCGGTTTTATATTAAACTAGATAACTCCATTAACTAAATTGGATTGTACTCCTCCTATGACTGCATTAATCGAATTATTGAATCTTTTGTCTAAGAGTAAAACTGCTACAAGTGTATCCATACCTTGTCTAAATAAGGCAATGATACAAATTTGGATTAATCCAAGATGAATATATTTTATTTCGTGATTATTTTTCTTCCAGCGCTTTATTTTCTTTCTATCAAATAGTATAATTTATGTCGTTTCTTCATCAGTTGATCCAGCTGTGGTGTTTCCATTAAATTTCTCAAATATTCTTGTTGAGAATATTTTGAACTTTGATAATTTGTAGACATCTTATGAGTTGACTTTGGTTTTCTAATCCCTGTAACTGTTCATTAGTGAAAGTTATTTCCTCACCAACAACATCTCTGAGAGTTAGTATTTGTAACTCATTTTCATTACTATCTCTTATTTCTTCCGTATTGTACATTAATATGACTTCGTCATCAGATGATTCTAATTCTAGTTCATATAATATTTCTTCGTTACCAGAGATATTTGTAAATTCATCTCTAAACTATATTTCAAATTCTTGTTCTTCAAGAAATTTTATCATTCTTTTTGAACTATTCCCCTTTTCGGGCATTCGGGTTTACAAATGTAACATTTACATTTCTTTTTTGTAGTTGTATATTTATTATGAAATTTATTTTTTTAATATATTTTTTATTCTTAAAAAAAGTTTATTTCTTTTTCCAAGATTTCCATTTGAATTTTCTCTTTCGAGAGGTTTTCAAAGATCTAGGTGGATTTTACCGTATTTTCCAGTTTTATTTTAAAATTTTATCACAACATTTATATCCAGATTTAGTGTTTGTGATTTGATTTTTTACTTGCTTTTTTGCTTTTACATTAACGCATTTTCGAATACTTGTCTTAATACCCAATTGATACAAAATCCAATATTATCTTCCTTGTTGATTTGTTTTAACCAACCAGGATAAAGTTTTATAGATATTTCATCCCAAGGGTTTGGGAGTTTATGAAAAAATTGGTCTAGCCAGTATTTATTATCTGGTGGATTGGTCTTGAAATAATATTTTTTTTATATAGTTCAACAAATTATTCAAATTGGAACATATTACATAATTCTAGTTTAGATAATTTGTAACGTGCGTCCTCTTGGATTATGGGTTCTCCAGTATATCCTATTATATTTTCTTTTATTAGTCTGATCAAATCTTTTAATATTTCATCAAAAGTCTTGAAATTTTGTAGAAGTTCATCTTTTTGATATTTTCCTTCTTCAGATTTTTCCCATTATTGTAGCCACTGTAACACATCTCCTTGAAGTGTTGCAGCTAAATAGTTGAAATTTTTTTCTTTTGACCATGTATGTTTATAGTTTGTGATGAGTATAGACATAGATTGTGCCCATTCATCAATGGTTTGTTCTTGATCTTTAAAAGGTATATGCCTTAGATCAAGATATATTCCATTTTGTAATACGTTATGTTCATTTAGATCATCTTTTCTTAAGAAAAAAGGATTTGGCTCCTCTTCTTTAATTCCACTTGTACAAGTATTACTTCCACTTGTAGAAGTATTGCCGACTTTAACAAAATCTTCCTCGCAGGGTTTTGCATAAATTTATCAAAGTCTTATAGAATTCTTTTAGTGGTTCCTCAACCTTTATTTTTCCATCACTTATAGTGTTTACTATATGTGGTGGATCATTTTCTTCATTTTTAGATGATATTGGTTTATTTCATACTGAAAATGTTGTAATAATTTTTCATGTTCTAAATACGTGATTTGTATTTGTTCAATAAGTTTATTATGTTCAGAAATATTTAAATTTGGGTCTTTGTATAAATATCTCCAATAGTCTAGTATTTCTCTAACGTTTATATATTCAGTGTAATTAAATTTTTCTGTTTGAAGAGTTTTAATTTCTTTTGTACCATAATATAATCTAGGGATTTCATTATCTTCCGGATGATTCATTCCAATTTGTTCTCGTTGTTTATAATTATCTATTTTAATTAATAGATTTTCAATTTTTTGGTTTTTTCTTCTTTTAAGTCTAGATTTGAGGCTGATCCTAGTTGTCTAATTTTTTGGTCAACTTTGTTTAAGTTGAATTTAATACAGTCTAGTTTTTTTTCTACATAGTTTTGGTTTATGATTTGAAGTTTTTCAATTCTCTTAACCCATCCAAACATAATATCGGTTAAACTATTTGAAGTAAAACTAATTTTACTAATATCATTTTTTGAGCAAAATTAGGGGATATAACGTCCATCCCTACTATCAAATTGAATTATGTTACATCAAGATCTATTAAATCTACGATTAGCATCCCTCTTCCAAAGCGCAAAGTGTGATGCTTACAAACCCTATTGGTGAGGGCCATTTTTCCGATTGGCATTCCTATGGTGAAAGGATGGGATAACAGACTAGAAGGAAATTGTAGGAGAGTCATACATGCATGAGTAATGAAATAATGTGTGGATCCCTAGTTAAATAATATGTGTGCTGAGATGCTACAAAATGGAAGATTACATTTTACCATACTATGGTAATTTAGATTTTTTACTGGGAGAAGGGAGAAGTTCTTACCTCGGGTCCTATTAAACGACTCCTGCTACTTCTCGCGGGGATTTTGCTGTAGTAAACGTTTAGAGTTATTGATTGGGTTTATGAAAGGAGGTTTGATAAAGTTAGGGGCGATAGAAAGAGGAGGTATATGTAGAAGAGTGTAGTGAGGCCTAAGGTGTCCTGCTTGGTTGCATTACTGACAACGTATAAAAGGTTTACTCTTACTATGATGGATTTGACTGAAAGCTCAACCATCCTTGGGCTTGGTGTAGGGATGATATCATTGATTCAATTAGTTCCTAATGGAATAGGGGTTCTGGGAAGGAGTAGATATTAAGGAAGTGTTACCAGATGTTGGGTTCTTTTCTATGAGAGAGGCTACTTTGACTATTCAATTAAATTCACATATTTGCAAAGCGATGATGGAGGATTTAATGTTCAGGATCAAACTCGTTCCAAATGCTCATAATTTTAGTTTTGGTATCGACTAACTATTAGTCATATCTTGATAACTCTGTGAACTTAGCCTCATATTGGGCTACAGTCAACTGTTAATGTTATAGGCTTAGGAATTCCACAATCATATAATCCATTGTTGATTCTGAAAATTATTTATTGAAAAAGATTTCATCGAACTTCTCCCATGTTAACTCGTTCACATTTTTGGAAAGTAGAATTGAATTCCACCATAAATCCTTTTACCCTTCGAATAAATATGAGGCCAATCTTTCCTTGAGTTTTAGACTAATACCTACTCCGAGTTTCTTCTGATACCTCATTATTAACTGTTGCAGGGGAGTTATGTTTTGTTGCCTCTGGGTTAACATAGTTAATTCCTGTAAGAAATGAAGAATCCGTTCATTGGTTGGAGGTGGACTAGGCACAAGTGGAATTGGTCATTCTTCCTGGGTTCCACTAGTAGTTGCGCAAGCGTTAACCATCCTATATGAACAATATGCTGATGGATAAATTACAAAATAGGGATAAGGCAAACAAATTTGTTATATTATATTACATCCGATTATAAGGAGTGTCATAGAATCAAACTTGCAGGAAAAGAAAAGTACATATTCATAGGATTCTATTTTATAACAAACGAGAATGATTAGCTACTACAAAAGAATGGTTAACTCATTTACTGTCATCATTACGGAATATGGGGCTTCTTCTACTTGCACGAACACACTCGACAAAAGTTATTCAGAGATTTATTTATCTACAACCATATTCCAAAGAAGGTATTCAAACTAGCTGGGGAACAATGTGATCAAACTCCGAGTCGGGCTCAAAAGGATCAGAATCATCTGAGGAGGTGCTAGGGGTTGGGGAGTAAAATAAGTGGTGGTGGTTGAAATGGGGCCATAATCCATAGTAGAATCAGCATAGGTAACAGTGAGTTTGTTTGGTGGAAATATATCATAAGCAAGGTGAATATCCTGCTTAAGAGTATCAGTATCTCTGGAGAATTGTGTTGCTCATCGAGTCATTTGGGCTTCCCCCATCAGGCGTCCGACGAGCAAATCATACTTGATTTCTGGGGTAGTGATGACCCAATCACGATCTATGCTTTGTATATGCCGACACAACTTTGCATAACCTACTGATGGATTGTTCAAACCTTTCATGGGCAGTACCACAAATATCGAGGTAGATGTCGTCCCAGATATTCATGACTGCAAAATAGTATGATTTCCAGAATGCAATGAAGGAAATTTTATGATAGTAATCTTATAAGTATTAGACGAAAAATTCTTGTGCTCTTTCCCGTATAAGCATAAAACCTAGCGAAGCTCTGATACCATATTGTCGCATCCGCAATTTTATGCTTTAATGGTAACTAAGGACTAACAGTAATTACAATGGATAAATTAAAGGAAAGCCAAATTTAAATTGTTTTTATTATAAGGTATGCTTAACATCTTATTACAAACATGAGTCTACATAAAGCAAAAATAAATTTATTCTGAAATCCTACTCATAACAGGAAACTTGTAGAGAAGACTAGGGAATCACAGGAGCTGATAAGTTACATTATAGATAGTCCAGGGGAGACTACCATCCCTGCTTGCTACTTCCCACATGTATGTTGCTAAAAATATTTTTCAAGGTAAAATTGAGTAAAATTCCATAAGTGTGGGTGGTATTTCTCCTCATTCGAGCTTATTGTCCAGTTGGAAGGAAAATAATTAAATAAATATGATGAGTAGATAATTTTATTTCCATACAAGACGTGAGTAAAAAAATGTGTTTGTTGGAGTATAAATGAGATTAATAATGCGGATGTTATAACACAATTATAATAACTGGAAATGAAAGGTCATATCATAGAACTGACAAGGGTATACTGGAGTCTATTAATATGTAAAAGAATCATATGGTTAATCGTAACTAGATATGTTGTGTATTGAGTTACAAGGATAAAGGATCAGATTATAACAAGATAACCCATAAAATATTGGTTATAAGGCTTCAATTGTGTAGCAATTCCGTTATAATATCATCCAAAACCTTTGGACATGAAATCCCAAATAATTGGGGAATAATAAAATAGCTTGGCACACTTATCTAGAGTGACACTCATACATATGTAGCAAATAACAAACTAGGCACTCACCATGTGAGTCCTATAGGTCAATTAGAACTGCCATGGTATACCAGGGTCTAATCATTGAATCGTAAGGGATGCTACTGAAGTTCCACTGATAATGGGTTTAAATTGCAGAATTTACTGCAATTAAGTTTCATAGGATGCACGGCTATACCAGATTTAAGGTTTTAATGGAATTCATGGGTTCTTACTGAATTCATAGGTTGTAGAGGTCTATCAGGTTTAGGGAATAACTTTAATATATAGAGAACCAATATTCACAATAAATATGAACTACACAAAAGAGTTCGTAAATGGAAACATGAGTTCAAAGTTATCACATAGTGATACAACAATACAGTAATTGTAAGAACATAAGTTCAATTATTTAATACTGAAGTAGAATCACCTACTTTATAAGTACGGATTTTGGTTTTGTGCTTCTAATTCACGGTAGTTGACTGGATATTCTGAAACTAGGGAGAATATAATTAGGTAGTATATGTCTAAAATTAATATAATAAGATGCTTATGGGATGCAGTTGAGTTAAAATTTAAACAAGTTTTTGTGTAAAATTATTAGTAGGGTATAAATGTATAATTTCCAAAAGTTTGAAGTATAATTTTTTTCCTAATTTTCACTTGAATTTTGGTTTAGTGAAAAGAGAAAAAGTGACTATATTTAACCTAAGGGATTTATGAAAAAAGTTTGAGGTTGTTTTGAAATACTGAGAAAGTTGTCAGGGGGTATGGGTTAATTAAAATTTTAAGTTTTAAACTTTAAAACTGTTTTCTCGGGATTGTACTTTTTATGAATCCAAATAGGGTGATGTAATATACCATTTTGTTCATAATTTAAAGAGAGAATTTTTGGAAAAAAATAGATTTTTCTGATCGGAGATGCGCTCTCACGCGTGTTGGTTCAAACCTTACACGCGCTTGGTTTCACCCCCACTCGTGCGCGTAAAGCCCACATCATCTTCAACCCTCGATTGTTGATTTTAGGGTTTCAAAACTTTGACACCATATTTGAAACATTTTAGAATACCATTGGACTTGGTTCTTGAATGAAAGTTGTGTAATTTTTGAAGCGAAATCCAACCATATAAGTTTCAAAAATTTTGGTGGGCTGGTTTGAGCTATTGGATTTATTTAAAAACGACAAAATTTTAACCTAGATATAGATGATTGTAGGCTATTATTTGGGTTCTGACATGGTGATGGTCGTGTTCTATGTTCAAAATACAATCAAATAGGTTTGGTTTGAAGGATTTTGTTTAAATATAGCCTTTGAATTTGTTTTCAGAAAATCTCAGGGCCGAATTTTTTCAAACATTGATTTGGAGCATTAAAATATGGGTTTTGTCTCAATAAAACATTGTACCTAGGTTCTTGAGATCCAGAGCTTAAGTTTCCTCACTTTAAAACTGGCTTAAAATCAAGGATAGCATTAATGGATTTTTCTGGTTTTTAAGCTTGTTCAGTCCCATTCCGACATTAAAGCTTACATGTAACTACATATATTTACTCTAGAAAAGTGATGAAACATAACAAAGTGAAAGAAAACATAATTCATGCATAAAATTTTAAAGATGCCCGAAAGCTTAAAAGTTTACTTTGAAAGTATACAGAGTTGGGTGGGTATTTCACTGAGGTAAGTCGGGCTTTATATAGGGTTCTTAAGGAAGCTCTAATTAGTGAATGAGTAGGTGGGTTTTAGCTTGGTTTGGATTTTGTTTCAAGATGGGTTCATGTGGGTACATAAGGGTACCATGTTTTAACCATGTGTTACACTGCCATGTAGGCATTCACCCATCCCATATCAGCAGGGTAACAAGTAGAATTAAGCTTGGTTTTAAGTTTTGGTCCTTGGATGGTTTTAGTTTAGGTTTTAGGGCTTATAAGTTATTTTTTGAAAGAATAAGGGGATTAAGTATAGTTTATTAGACTTAGGAGACTTGTTCATGATATTACTACTAAATATAGGTCATTTGGTCAAACTTTGGGTTCAAATTTGGATTAATTTACTATAGTAAAGTACATATTAGCATGGTTCTTTATTTAGGGGTATTTTGTAATTTGGAAAAATATTAGCGTTCCTTAGGAATTTTACGGTTTTAAGGGACTAATTTTCAATGTTGGTGATTTGTTTTAGAAGTTGGCTCCTCGATATGTGGGACAATTTCGTATTATTAAGAGGATTGGACCCATGGAGTATCGATTAGGATTACAGGACCACTTGTAGAGGATGCATGATGTTTTTCATATTTCGGAATTACATGGATTTCTAAGGGATGAAAATTCTTACCAACATATAGACATTGATGAGATAGAGCTCCAACCTTATATGACATACGAGGAAAGACCCATAGCTATTCTAGACACTAGGGAGCATAGACTTCACTCCAAAGTGGTTCCCTTGGTATGCGTACAGTGGGGACACCATAATGAGGATGAGTTGACGTGGGAGAAAGTATGACATGTTAGAGAAGTATCTAAAACGCTTATAGTCAGGTACATTTCGAATTCTAAGGATGAAATTCCGTTATTATAGGGGAAGAATGTAATACCCCATTTTTTTATGATAAAATAAAATTGGTAGTAATTAAATTTATTTGGTAGAACTTAATTCAATAAATTTGTCAATAAATTACTTAGTTGTAATTGCATATGTTATTAGATTCATTTATGCATGCTATGCTTACTCGAGGAAATAAATTTGCATGTTTATTAAATAATTAGTATATGGTGTTCAATCTAATAAAAATGTGTAAGTTGGGTAGAGATAGTTTAGGCACATTCCGGGATGATTTGGGGACTCGTTTAAGTGTTTTAGACATCTGAAATTAGGACCATAATATAGTTATACCATTTGGGGAGCTATTGCGCCAATCGGGGTATGGTTTCGGGCTCATTTGGGGGTCCAAATGTGGGGTTCTTGCGGTAACTAAGAATTTGTAATTATATTAAGTTATTTAACTATTAAGAAAAACATATCTTATCCATATAAACTAAACCCTGGTAGCCACACACCCATTTGAAGTGGTTACGAGAAGGAAGGAAGATCCAAAGGATGGAGGAATACCCAGATCCAACAGAAAGAGACCCTAAATCGTCAAACTAAGGCAAGTATTGTCTTGCTAAATTAATTTTCAATAGGTTTCTTAATTCATTTGTGTATTTTCTCATGTGAATTTATGGGTTAAAGTTGATAAACTGATGTTTATATGATGGGAATAAACCTTCTACATATTCAAGAACAAACTTGAATTTTTGGTGTTAAATGATTAAACAAATTGGTGATAAACCCAACAATTGGAATCGTGTCAATCTTCAATTGAATATTAGAACTTAAGATATAGGATTCTCATTTGATGATTATTATTCATGTGTAGAACCTTAAATCTAAGAATCATAATTGAGAATAATTATGATTTTTTTAATGAAAGAAGGTATATATAGAAGATGGATAACGACCCTCCAATAGTGGCAAATACAATAAGGGATTAATGATGAAAGTTGCCCATATCCAAATTATCCATAAAAATCAAACCCTTAACTATCTTAAGAAATACATTAACATTTGACGAGGATATATCATAACTACAAGAAAAATCAAATTTAGTAATGGTAAGACCAGGCTTGTTTCCTTTAGGGTGAATGTAGGAGAATTGGATAGAATAAGAAGAGATCAAATCTTGTAAAGCATAAATCTTGGTATGATATCATAATGATAATTATTTTGATTGAATAGAACTCCATAGGTTATGAGAACTTGATTCCATAATCAGGTTTTTGAAATTAGGAGCACATTTGTTGAGGGTGTACAATAAAGCATATATGGGGAGAAAATCAAGCTGAAGAATAGTATGATCGGAACAAGCATATATGAAATTGCCTTCAGAATCACTAACAATAACTCCAACACCATGAATATGATTCCAAGAGAACCAAACAATGTTTGATTTGAATGAAGATTGAATTGGAGGGATCCATCTAACTGATTTGGAAATGAAGAAGATTTAGGAATAGGGTTGGGATATGAAGAAATAAGGGAATCTATTTGATGAATAATATGGTTGACCTTAGGAGATATACCTTCAAATCTACCTTTGTTTCTAGCATACCATAAGCACCATCGTATAAAACTAGGAATATATAATCTCAAATTAGGATCAACACTACTTAACCACCAACAAATCATAATTGCCCTAATAGAAAAATTAGACACGAAAATGAAAAATTCTCTGTTATATTGTAATCAAAATTGAGATGGAACTTCTCCATTTAAAAAACATGAACAATATCTTCTTTTTTGGCTTTTGAGCAGCAATTACATTTAGAAGGGCCCTTGATACCCAATCTCTTGATAGCGGAATCGGTAGTAACAATGTCTCTAAGAATTTTCCACAGAAGAAAAGACATTTTAAAAGGGATAGAGGAGTGCCAAATGAAAGTTTGAGACCAAGAGGTATGTTTATGAGTTATGATAAGATTCCAGGCAGAAGAAATGGAGAAAAGGCCAGAATTATCAGCCTTTCGAAGGGGAATATCCTCAGAATTAGCAAGAATAGGGGAGGCCATAATAGAAAGAGAATTTTGATGATAAAAAAAGAGAAGATATTTTAGATGAATCCCAAAAACCTTCAGAATTAAAAAGAGCATTGACCTACATACTGCTAGAGACTCCCAAATCGGATAGAAGCCCTGAATGAAGCAAATTGTCCTAGCAAAACTATAGTTACCTTTACCAACTAACCAAATTAAATTACTTTCAACATATTATCTAATTCTAATCATTCTTCTCCAAATGGTTGAACCTGAACTAGAGGTAATAGAAAATGGATGATTCCTTCTGCAATATTTGTTTTACATGAAAGTGGACCACATAGATTTTTAAGTTCTGAAATTCTACCAAAGATTCAAACCAAAACATTTATTAATATCCTAAATAGATCTTATTCTAAGACCACCTTCACTTCTTGGTGTATAAATGTCAGACCATTTCCTCCAATGATATTTCAGCTTGTTCTCACTACTACATCAGAAGAATTTTGAAATTAATTTGTCAATACATTCCAAAACCTTTTTGGGAGGATTAAGAGAAGTTAGGGTATATAGAGGAATAGAGTTTAGAACATGTTGAATAAGAATATGCTTTCCTCCCACTGAAAGTAATTTGCCTTGTCGACTTGTAATTTTATTTCTGATCTTAAGGATTAATGGATCAAAAAGAGAACTGTGCTTTCTTCTAGAAAAGATTAGGCAACCCAAGTAAAAAGGTTGAGCTGTGCTAAATGATATGCCTATGCAATTGGAGATAATATTCTTACTAGAAGAAGAAATGTATTTAGACCCATAAATATAGCCTTTTAACTTGTTCACTAGTTAATCAGTGCATGCTTAATAGTTGCTGAGGTTTGTTCTAATTTTCTTGATTGATTTTAAATCTCCAGAAGAAAACAACAACAGATCATCAACATAAGCTAGGTGGGAAATGATTGGGCAAGATATAGGAATCTTGTAAGGAGTAAATGAGGGATCTTGAGCACAAATGTCTAGGTTCCTTGAAAATATTTCTGCAAATATAATGAACAGTCAAATATAATGAATAGACTTGGGGAAAGAGGATCCCCTTATTTAAGACCTTTAGTAGTAAGGGAAAAACATTCAATATTAGCATTAAAATGATAGAAATCCACATATTTGAAATTAATCTCCAAATTAAATCAATGAACAGTTCATTGAAACCAAATTTTCTTAATACAAACATAAGGATATGATAAGTAACCCTATCATATGATTTAGTCATATCAAGTTTTATAGCAATATTATCTCCTCTATTTTTGAAATTTAATTGAGAGAAAAATTCCTGAGCAAGAAGGATATTATCAGTTATACTTTTACCTTTAACAAGGGCACTTTGTTCAGGGGATATGATGAAGGGAAGAACCTTAGCAAGACCGTCAGCAGAAATCTTTGAGATGATTTTATTGGCAAAAGTGCATAAACTAATAGGCCTGAGATTGGAGAAATTATGGAAAGAGTCATTTTTAGGAATTAGGATCAATGCAGGTTAAGACATAGCCCTGGGCATATTATATCCTAAGTAAAAACCTTCCGCCATTTTTCGAACATCACCTCCAATAATATCCCAAGTAGATCTGAAAAAGCCCCTGTGAAGCCATCTACTCTAGGAGCACTGTCTTTGCCTAAGTTGAAAAAACATCTTTAACTTCATCAATTTTAGAAACAGAAGTAAGAAAACTATTTTGATCAGGAGAGATTAGATGAGGAATGCAGTCAAGCATACTATTATGCATATCACCATAGGAGGGGCCAGTGAAAATATCTGAAAAATATTTAAGACCAGCATCTTTAATGTCATCTCTAGAGTTAAGTAAGGTACCATCATCATCTTGGATCCTCAGAATTTGATTATTCTTTCTTCTCTGCTTCACACAAGTATGAAAGTATTTGGAGTTTGCATCACCCACAGAGCACCATTTAAGATTGACCTTTTGCTTTCAGAAACTCTCCACATCACTTAAGGCTTTAAGTAAGGAAGCATTGTATTTTTCAAGGATTAATTTGTTATCTAAAGAAGGATTATATTCAAAGCCTCTCTCACTTTTTTGAACCTTGTCTTCAGTATCTAGAACCATTTTAAAAATGTTATCAAAAGTATCATGGCTCCATTTTTTAAGAATGACTTTCAAATTTTTGAGGTTTGTCATAGGAGAAATCATCGGGTTACCACCTGAGTGATGAATCAAGTGAGAGGCAATGAGAGGAAGAAATTGAGAGTGCTTAGTCTAGAAGTTTTGAAAAATAAACCTGCTATAATGAGTGTTGGCATTATTAGAGAGACATAACATAATTGGAGCTGGTCTTACCCTGTTTTGATCAAATGCTCAACTTTTTGAATTTTGAAGAGATACAACCAAGAAGAGTTATCATAGAATTTGTCAATTCTTTACATTATACTAGCATCCCCAAGGTTCTTATTCCACCAAATGTATCTTGATCCAGTAAAACCCACGTCAGATAAACCACAAACATCAATACAATTTATCATATCTGAAGCATCTCTAATATCAATGGGATTTCCTCCTACTTTATTAATTGGGATGGTAACTGTACTGAAGTCACCCCCAACAAGCCATGGATCAGACCACTTACAACTGTTAAGATATTCCCAAAGGGTAAGCCTATCTTTCCTAGTACACTTATCATATACCATAGAAAAGAAAGCTTTGATTTTGAATCCAGGATGCTCTAAACATACAATTAAGAAATGATTGATATATGACACAATTGACATTTAGATATCATGTCGAGAGAAGCACCAAATGAAGTTGACATCATTGCAGATAACTTGAAAACCAAATTCCCTTTGAAAGAATTCTACTCTACAGTTATCAATCATTGGTTCTGAACAAACTAATATAGTTGGATTATACTTTTTCAATAGTCTCAAGATTCTTCAACTGGAATTATATTATTCATACCTCTAACATATCATGAAATGATGCTAATAATTGGGAACTATTTTAATTTTGGGGCTTAGAGTTGGATCTAAGGATCCTCTTTAGATGAAATTGAGGGAATGCTTTTTTCTCCTTTTTATTCCTCACTACAGTCCACTCAGACTCATTGCTAGTGAATGGCTTAGGAATATTCCTAGGATAAAGGTTTAGGTGTAACATATGATTATCCATAGATTTATCTGAAAATTCTCCTTATTCAAAAGAGAGACCCACATCACCCTCTACTATGGATATACATTTGAGAGAAGATTGATAAATGGAATGAGAGAAGATTGATAAATGGAATGAAAGAAGTTGAGAGGGACAATAGTCAAAGATTTATGTTGTAGATGATCAATATAACTAGGAGGAGAGGGAGGGTTGAGAGCAGCATCCTTAAATGTATCTGCAGAACTACAATAAGAGAAATGAGAGACATCATATTGAGAAGCAACCTGCATTTTGTCTAAGGCTTTAAAGTTTTTTTGGACCCATTCTTCGGTGGACATCTTCTTCTCTTGTATTTCTGAATTGTTTACATCCTCAAACTTTTCTTTGGCATCAGTAAACTTCATAGAAATCTGTTGATTTTTGTCTACAATATTTGGAAAACGTTTCTTAGAACGAGCCTTAGTTTTATAATCCTTCTTCCCATGTATACGAAGTTTATTAAGACCTCTGACATATTTTACTTCATCATGTTTATTAGACAAATATTTGCTGTGATTTATGGAATGACCTTTTCTATCACAGTTGGAGAAAAATTGAGGGATGTTTTCAAATTTAGCATACTGCGATAACCCCTTACCATTATTCCTATACCCGCTCCAAACACGTTTTGTTAGAGGTTTAATAAGATCCAATGCAACACAAACTCTATCCATAGTAGGCCTAAAGAGAGATTCAGTAGGGCCATCCACTTTAAGAGGAGTACCAAAGGCAGAGGCAATAGAGAAAATATAGGACTTCTCGTATAAGTGAATGGGTAAAAGGGGGAGTGAGATCCAAATAGG
Organism: Sambucus nigra; assembly: GCA_949130495.1. Classification (NCBI taxonomy): domain Eukaryota; kingdom Viridiplantae; phylum Streptophyta; class Magnoliopsida; order Dipsacales; family Adoxaceae; genus Sambucus; species Sambucus nigra. Next base: position 420,084,694 of record OX422223.1, read on the forward strand.
TGATATAGTATATTCTTTATAGGGGTGAAAGTTATAAGACCATCTAAAAATCTTCATAGGAAAACCAAAGATTTACCATAATTCTCACAACCAAAGTTTAAGAAAGTCTTCTTCCAAATCATATCTAATTGAAATATGCTTGATGTCTATAATTCCAATGGAGATAGGTCCTTTCAAACCCATTGAAAAAATGATTTCCTAACATCATCAATTGAGGGCGACCATGAGAAAAGTTCCCAATGAGAGTATGCTTAAAAGGTCGAGATAGGGTAGAAATATCATCATCAGAAAAGATTAAAGAAGGTTCTTTGTTGAGAACAACAATAGGCTTGAGATTAAATTTAGGGCAAAAGTCATATTTACCAATTGCATCTACAAATGATTTTTGAAGAGTTGGATAAGAGGAAGATGGAATGTTAGATAGAGATGGAGTAGATAAAGGTAGAGGAGCGGGATTAACACCCCGAGAGAGGGGGACCGGAGCCATGAAAGAAGGCAGTTGAAGGGGAAAGTTTGAAGAGAAAATGATTGGTTAGATGAACTCTAAAGTGGGTAAATTTTATGGGATTTTTAGGGCATAATCTTGTGCTAATTTGTGTAAATAATCATCCAAAACAGTGTTAGTTAAACTCAGGGAACCTATATTAATGTAAATAAAGATGGGTAAAGCTTTTGGGATGTAGGTTAGGTTTGAAACCATGAGTCCCATATTGAAAAGTAGGCAAAAATCTGGGTTTATACACTATTTCCATCAATCTCATTAGAACATCATTCGAAGGTCGTTCGAATAAGATACGACCTTCATTCGAACGAGATGTAATGTCGTTCGAACAAAACAGTAGATTTCATTCAAACGAATTATGGTTTCATTCAAACGATCCTTTAGATTTGGGTCTAGTTAGGACCGTTGAAATGTCTAGGAAATTTTTATGAACTCGGGTGAGTATGTGTGATGTTATCCAAGTGAACAGATATTTTTATTCAAATTGGATTTGTGTCAATATTGTCTTATTTGGGAATTTGACAATTAACTAGATTGTTGATTTTTAAAACTGGGAATATTAATAAGAAATTAAATGGGACTCTTGGGGGGTAATTAGAGAGTTAATTACATATACATATTATGTGATAAAATATGTATTTATTTATTTATTTATTTGTGTGGACATAGCCATATTCGTTGACGTCATATCGGTTGGGGTTACGCGCGTCTCAAGATCGTAGGATGCGTCGATACAGGTGGGCTAGGCATTGTGTATGTCATTATTTTAGGTAGTACATCACAATGCCACTTTCGAGAGGTAGGTGAGGATTCTAGGATTCATTGACACCATCGGGGAATGGACCATGCAATGGTGTACCACGTAGGGACTACCCCACTTGTATGTTTTTTGTGATGTCCATTTGGATGAGGGACCCTCTGGACTTACCACTAGAGAAAGAATGAGACATTAAGGATAGTTTAGAAACCACATTCTATTACCCTTTAAGCATCTCCTTAGGTCCCCAGCACTTCTTCCTTCATCATAAAACCCTAGGTCATACTCCGGGTACCGATCTAGAAGCCAACGGGTGCCCTAGGGCCCCGTTTGACTCTGATCTACGATCTTGTCTGAGAGAAAGTTCCATGAATATTCGAAGGGCCCTGAATTCCATTTCCAATGGCCTGTCCCGTGTGCAAATCAGCCTTACGATTCGAACGAACGGATCATTTTCCCTAAAAACTGATATGCAGGCCACCGGGCGCTCTCGGGCTCCATTTGACTCCCATCAACTCTTCAAATCAAGTAAGACTGAATGAATCTTTGAAGGGCTCTGAATACCCTTTCCAACGATTCCCCCCATGCGCAAATCAGCTTTATGGTACGGATAAATGATCCATTTTATTCCGAAGGATCACCGGGCATTTTCGGGCCCCGTTTGACTAAGGTTAACTCTTTGAACCAAGCGAAGCTTTTAGGAACATCGAAGGGCATCTCATAACCTTTATAACGGTCCACCCCGTGTGCAAATTAGTCTTACGGTTCAGACGAACAATTCCTTTCCCTCTTGTCCAAAAGGCCATTAGGCACTTTCGAGCCTTATTTAACCATAGTCAATTCCTGAACCCGAGAGCAACCCATGGATTTTTAAAGGGCCGTGAATACCCTTTTCAATGGTTTGGATCGTGCGTGATTTAGACTTACGAATATCATTTTATGACCACTTTTCTAGAAAATCTGCATGAGACTGCCGAATGGAAAACATATTTCCCTGCCTATCGGCAGTGTCTGCAAGGCATGTCAAGGACAATGCCGATCGGCACCCCCTTTAACCCTATATAAGGGGAGCATGACCTCACTTCGAAAAACACCTCAGAAACATCTCTCTCAGTGATCTCAGCAACATTCCCTCGAAGTCAGTGTGGTTTCCATATTGAAACATTTCCCCCACATTCCATTTCTATCTTTTCCTTACCCAATCTGGCAAATTTCCTTCCCTCTCTTCCTACCACCTTCATCTACTTGCAAGATCAGCCCTTCAACAATCAATATCAACCTTAAAGCTTCCAAAGAAGGTCCAAACCTTTCACTCTCTCTTTAAATTCTCTTGTTTTCGTATTAGTTATTTAATTGTTACTTTAACATTTCATCTTTATTAGATCAAACATATTAATATCCAACTTTTTATTAGTGGTATTGCACATACTATAGTTTCTATAAAAAAAACAAGAAAAAGAAAAAGAGGGTTTGCTTGTAAATTCTAAACGAGGATTTCTCGCTACATTTTCTCACACTAAAACATCTTTTTTTCTAGACACACACATATAATAAAGTCCCCAATTGGATTTATGGGATAAACCTCACCCCTATGTTGCATGTGAACCACGTGAACTTTGATGCCTTTTTAGGCTACGTAGGGGTCTCGGGTAAAATTCGAGATTCGAGTCCTCCTTTCCTATTTTTGTTCATATATTATTTCCATAAATTATATTTGTGATTCATGCTTATGTTTTGTCCAACCTATACCATCGTCTTTCTATAAACGATCGAAAACCCGAGAAACGTACATATTATATTTTTAATTTCTATTTTGGGAACACTCCTAAGGATGACCTCATTCCGCCTTTATCCATGATGTGAGTCGAGTAATTCCACTCTCTATTTATATATATATTCACGCACTTCACGGAGTTATTAACAAGAAGAATAACACCTGCCCATGAGAGATCGAAAGGGAGGGATGGGTGCCTAACACCTTTCCATTTCGTAACTTAGCCCCTGAATCCTTGAAAGAATTTTGGTTTCGCAAGCATCAGTAGGTTATTGATGGCATTCTCTCGACATGGCAGCATTTCTTTTTCCTGTTTTATGCAAAATAGGTTGGAGACATATGTCACCCCAATTGACGGTGGTGGAAGCGCCCTGAGGAAGGATGCGAGACGTCGCGCGCGTGTAAATCGGGATGGGATGGCCATAGTGGGGACTCTGCTGGGGAAGGTTTATTTGTTATAAGAGGGCTAGACTCTATTCTTACATGGGTGTTATCATTTTTCGCATGTGTGCATATGAACCTACCCGTATGTTCCCTTTTTCCTCTATTGATTCTCGTATATATCTACCTCATGTATATATCACTTCTCACTCACTTTTCACTGCACTCACTTGTAAATACCCTCCATGTACACTTCACACTACTTAAATTTGTATATAGGATCACTTATACCCACATGCTTCACATACCACTTAGAATATCCTTGCTTAGGCTACACTAGCACACACCTCCACTTATCACACTTGCACATATCACACGCCACTTATAGTTGATCCATGCTTACAGTCACTACCACACACTCACTTATATGTATCCATGCTTAGTGTAGTCTTCACCCTCCTTGCTAGATTTACTTTTACTTGTACATGTTCCCCATAATGCTTTTTTTACTCATCATGCCAAATAAAAAACTTTCTCCATAATATACTGATTAAGAATCATGCATTTTGCACACTACATCACCAAGATCATGGATATTGACAAAAATTTTATCCCATACTGGGGGTCACTTTGTGATGGGCGCTGGTCCGGCAGGTCGGAGTTAGCCTAAGAAATATGACTCTCTCTTTCCATTGACCTAGTACCTTCGACGTATATTGAATGGTTCCCCCGCATCGTACTTCTTGAGTGAACTCACGACGGGAGGTATATAATAAGGAACTCGTTCATGTACATTAAGTATATCGAATTCGCTCTCACACATATTGTCCCCATGAAGTATATAGTGAGGCAATTCACGTACACTAAGGTATATCAAATGGCTTGTCCATACATACCGATAGCCCTCAAAAGCAAAAAGTATATCGTGGAAGTCATGCCAAAGGGGGGAACCCTTCCACAAACCTAACAACTGCATAAACCTCATATAGGCGTCAAACCTAGGGTACTCATATTTTGTTTGTCGGTTCTACATGAGACTCTGTTGAAATGCCTGGTCGGCATGCCGCCCAAATTTTGCAGTATTTTATCGTTTTTCAAAATAGGACCCTGTCCATGAGCTTGGAAACAAACTAAACCATATCTTACCTATTTTTCAAATCCAATTTCCCCAGGCTAGGGTCCTGTCCGGAATTTATTTTTTTCATTTTGGTAAACGTAATACAAGTGAAAACATAATAATAATAATAATAATAATAATAATGATAATAATAATAATAATAATCATAATCATAATCATAATCATAATCATAATCATAATCATAATCATAATCATAATCATAATCATAATCATAATCATAATAATCATAATCATAATCATAATCATAATCATAATCATAATGATCATGATTAGGATCATGATCATGATCATGATCATGATAATACTAATAATACTAATAATAATAATAATGTTGAGATTCTTCTCTCAATTTTTTCTCAGATAACCAAAATTCCCAAAAAAAAATCCCTCATTTTTATCAAAAATACCAAAAAAATATTTTCCCTCCTTTTATCACAAATGCTAAAAACATTTTTCCTCATTTTATCCAAAATACAAAAAAATCTTTCTTCCCTTTTTCAAAAATAAATTCAAATAAGTTTTCCTTCCCAGATCGATTGCCTCGATTATTGGCCTTGCTCCCTATCGGCTTCAGTCTTTCGTCAAACCGCCCCGAAGATCCACCAATTCCTCTACTACTTCATGCGAGTTCGGAACCTAGCTTCACCAGTTCTTCATGGAAAATGCCGATCAAGCACAGAATGTGCAGCCTGATCTGATGGCAGTCCTAGTCCAACTTTGTGCTAATATTGACAACTTCAAATCGAGGTCCATGAGATGCAGCAAAACCGGGCCCAGATTCCCAAAGAAATTGAGGTTTACTTTCCTCATTCCATGGGTCCACCCACTCTCAAGCCTATTTGGGTCCCATAAGAATACCAGCATGCTCCGCGTGCCATGCCTGCTAATGGGCCACCACCAGCTTAGTTCCTTATGCCAAACCTTATCCAACTAGGGGCTAACATGCCATTACCTGTTGATCCTAAGGAGGAAGAACTGGACAAGGTCAAGGACCTCAAACTGTTTTTAAATAAATTTAACCAAGTCAGGACATCTGGGAACTACATGGACTACACCCTCATGTCTTCTTACCCCAAATCAAGATTGTGGGAGAAGTTCAAGATGCCATCCATCGAGAAGTTCGGGGGTAGCGGGAATCCAATTGTTCACCTTCGCAGTTATCACCGAGCCATGACCCTTCTTGGCACCTCTGAAGAGATAATGACCCAGATGTTTCAACAGACTTTGAAAGACAGTGCCCTCCGATGGTTCTTATCCCTTGAAGAATCCAGAATCCGTAGTTGGGAAGATGTCCCCCATGAATTCATGTCACAGTACAAGTACAACGAAGAACTGGAGGTTACACGCCTGGATTTAGAGCTTTTCAAGTAAAACCCTGGAAAAATTATCTGTAGTTTAATAGCAAGATAGAGAGAGCAAATTAGCACCATGACCAACCGACCCTCTGAAAAAGAACAAGTCAGCATCATGAAGAAGAATTACATGTCCCATATTCGAACAAATATGGGAGGTTGGTATTATCCACACTTTAAAGCTCTTTGGGAAGCGGGTGTAAAAATTGAAGAAAGTGTTACCAAGGTAGAAGCCGAGCCGAACAAGGTGACCAGACAGTTCATTCCTAAAAAGTACGAGAAACCTGCCAGTGCTACAGTTTCAACCATCAACCACATCTCTCAGCTTGCTACCTCTTGGGCACCAGAAAGCCGCCCTAATCCCGTCAAAAAATAATACATCGAGCTCCATGCTCCCTTATCCAAAGTCTACCAAGCCTTGTTAAGTCGAAACCTCAACAAATCCTTGGACCCCCGTCCATTACTAGCCCCACTTCCTAATAATTTCAAAATCAATGCCCACTGTGACTTCCACCATTTCACATGCCACACTACCAACCAATGCTTCCATCTAAGAAATGTGATTCAAGTCTTGATTGATCGGGGTCTCATCGCTCCACCAAAAGATCCTAAGCCCAACACCACTCATAACCCACTTCTAACCCAGACAAATGCCATATTTCTAAAGAATGACCTAGAATTAGATCCATCTACCCAAATTGTGCCCAATAAAGCACCCATCATACCCGTAATCTCACTTAAACCGCTCAAAGTTTGGCCATAGTTTCTCCTACACCCTACATACTTCACCGACATGGGTCTGGAACTCCTCACAAGGGCCTTCATTGTCGTCTGCACCCTATCCGAAGGGAAAAATATGGAGTTACCTGTCGGTCTGAACCAACTCTTGGAATTCGGGTTGAAATTACCCACCAAGATGACCATCGACTATCAGAAATTCAATAGCTTATTCATGGAAGCCCAAAAATGGTCTCGAGAGTCAGATGATTGAGTGGTACCCGTTGATGAATTCATCTTAGATGACGTAGTACAGATCATAGTAGATATGTTTCCATAGACCAGTGAGATCAGCCAAATTTCTGAACTACTCACGACTTTGAAGCTGCAAGGGCGGTTGGTCCATTCACTCTTGCACCTCCCCATTGAGTGGGAAGATTTATATGAGGAAGTCGTTGAGGTCGTGGAATGTATATATTTCTCTTCAAAAGAAGACATCATCGCCATTAGATAGGGGAAAAAATTGAAAGCTCTGATGATGAACCAAGCCGATAAAAAGTCGGTTCAATAATAAGCTTGTGCGAAATGATATCTTTCGAAGACCTGTTGGGTGAAATCAGTAAAGTAGCCATTCATCCAGAAATAGATGAAGACACGGGGTTCATGTTCTTCCCCGCCTCTATAAACAACACGAACTGAACAGGAAAAAACTACAAGGATCGGAATCCTCAGTCATCAGGAACAGATAAGGGAAAAGGAGTTGCCAAAGAAATTCCCATGCCAGAAATAACCATTAAGGAGAGCAAGATCCTCGAACAACTTAAAAGGAGTAAAAAAAATCACCTTATGGGGACTCTTCATGTCTTCCTAATTACACCGAAACACCCTAATAAAGTTTCTCATCGGGACCATAGTCCCTCCTTACACCACTATAGAAGAAGTTGTAAACCTGGTTGGATCCTTAACGTCCACTAGACTCATTTACTTCTCCGGAGATGAAATTCTGATGGTCAGACTTGACCATAACTATGCCCTTAACGTCTCTATTAAAGTGATGGGACAGACAGTCCCGCTCTCACTCATCGACAACGGATTCACTCTCAATGCTTGCCCACTAAGAACCTTCAATTGCTTAGGGTTAAAAGTAAGTAACCTTAGTTCTACTTCCGCCACAGTGCGTGCTTATGATAACACCCACCGAGAGGTGATGGGATGTATTAAACTCACAATAGGGGATGGCCTTATCAATCCCATCACTGAGTTCCAAGTTATTGACATACCCGCGTGCTTCAACCTACTGCTTGGTCGATCGTGGCTTCATAGCATCCGGGGGGTATCTTCTTTCCTTCATCAGAAGTTAAAATTCTTCACCAAGGGGCAAGTAATCACCATTTGGGGAGATGATTATGGTACAAAAAATGCTAGCACCAACAATACGATACCAGAAATACAACATGGGGGAATGACATGATTATCTTCGATTTCGGGGTTGATCTACTTCCCCTTCCAACAGGGGATAATTTCAATGACCGAGTCGATTCGGAACACATTCGTCATGGCAATGTCAATGTTATAAAAATGTTTAAGAACATGCATTTTATGCCCGGACTGGGGCTGGGGCTGGGGATAGGGCGACATCAATAAGAGATGCTGGAGCCCATGGTCCTAAAAAAGGTCTTCCCCTCATATGGCTCGGGTTATCATCTTTCACTAGAAGAACTCAGAACGCTCCTCCAACCACATATGAAAAGGAGCTTAGAAGATGACAAGAATGTTTTGAGGGATTCTCTGAATGGAAGATTCATCAAGGAAGGTGAAGACTTCCCCTTCTGTGGCTTTCCTAAACCATGGTACGACTATGTGGTTAAGAAGATGAAGCCGGGGATGGAAATCTTCTTTCAAAATAACTACTCCTGGGCCGACGACTACAAGCATAAAGTGCAACCTCCCACCGAGAAATCCATAGCCATTGCCGAGGTCTCTGAGGAAAGTAATTTCGAAGACTCATTCAATTTGCAGACACTGGGGTTGACTCTTTGTATGATCCATTCAGACGCTACACCATAGGACCCGTTCGTTCTGATCAAGGCCGTTGATGCACCTCTTCTCAACTGGAATAATGGGAATAATATACCACTCCTACCTGCTGAGATGCAACCCAGCCTTGTTGTTTACCTATCGCTTCATCTATTGATGTTCCTCCCTTTTCTGATAATAATGTAATCGTGCCCTATTTTGACGAGGTTCTCAACGTTGTTTTTCTCGAAAGTGAAATAAACGACAATTTTGAGTATCTTAACGTTCCTTACATTAATTTTCTTGATTCTAATCAAACTGTTGATGATAATGATTTTTCAAATGAACAATTCTTAATTGATCTTAATAAGGTAAATAACAACTAGCATAATCGCGTTCAAATAAATAAGGATGAAACTATTGTAATCAATCTCAATTCTAGTAGCCAACAACGCGAGATTAGGATAAGGTCGAACCTTAACGAGCATGAGCGAGCACAATTTGAACAGTTGCTGAAGGAATTTGTGGACGTCTTCGTATGGTTTTACGACGACATGCCCAATATCGATACCGAAATAGCTTAACATAATTTACCAACTCTCACAGAATGCAAGCCGATCAAACAAAAGTTAAGAAAACTCCACACCGAATAGCGCTCAAAGTCAAAGAAGATATAGCCAAGCAATTGAACGTAGGCTTCATCCGGGTGATCGAATATCCCACATAACTCTCCAACATTGTACCCGCACTGAAATCAGGAGGAAAATTCCACATGTGCGTCTACTACTGGGATTTGAACAAAGCATCTTCGAAGGACGATTACCCATTGCCCAACATCGACATGATTGTTTACAACACTTCCAGCTATACCCTCAAGTCATTTGTCTATGGATTCATCGAATAAAATCAGATCAAGATGCACCCTGACCATCAAAAGAAAACCTCATTCATCACTCCCTTGGGAACCTTTTGTTACACTGTTATGCCATTCGAGCTCAAGAATGCTGGGTCTACCTACCAAAGGGCTTCCACAACCATCTTGCATGATTTGATACATAAGGAGGTCAAAGTTTCTGTAGATGACATGATTATTAAGTCCAAGACTCGGGAAGGTCGCGTTCTTGCCCTTCGAAAGTTCATCGAACGACTACGGCGATACCAAATGTGGTTAAACCCACAAAAATGCATTTTTATCATCACGAAAGGAAAGTTTTGGGGATTTATGATCAGTGAAAAGGGAATCGAAGTAGACCCTTCCAAGCTGAAAGACATATTCAAAATTCCACCACCCCAAAAGGAGAAGGAAATTCGAGGATTCTTGGGAAAATTATAATACATCAGTCGGTTCATCAGCCAGCCGACTTCTATTTGTGAACTCATCTTCAAACTCCTCCGAAAGGATTCTACCAAAGTCTGGAATGAGGCCTGCCAAGAAGACTTCGACAGAATCAAGCAATACATTACCCGACCTCAAGTACTTATGCCTCTACAACCCGGCCTCCCTCTACTCTTGTACTTGACCGTAACAGATACTTCAACAGGGGGTTTACTAGCCCAATACATTGAAGAATCCCATAAAGAGTGGTCCATCTACTATGCCAGTTAAAAATTGGTCGGGTACAAAGTCACAACATTGCCTTGGAGAAAGCATGCGTCACCCTGGTTCTGGTCACTCAAAGGTTACTGCACTACATGCTTGCTTTCCCCATCATACTTATGTCCTGAATGGATCTTAACAGCTATTTTCTTGAGAAACTCACCTTATCTAGCCGAATGGCCCGGTGGTTAATGCTACTAGCTGAGTTCGATATCATGTATATCGTACAGAAAGCCGTGAAAGGGAGATCCATCTCCGACTATCGTGTTGACTACCTATAAAAGAAGTTAAATTCCCATACGAAGATATTCTCTGCACCTCTCAGGATTATCTCCGATGGCAAATGTTCTTTAACGGCGTTGCTAATAAGAAAGCATATTACATTGGGATACTCCTAATCAACCCTGATGACTCTCACACTCCCATTGCCATTAAGATGAATTTTCCCTGCACCACTAATATGACCGAATACGAGGCATGCACTGTAGGCCTCAAAGTTACCCTCAAGAAAGGTATCAAGCACCTCTATGTCTACGGGGACTATTCCCTCATCATAGTCCAAGTTCTTAAAAGATGGAAAGTCAAAGACGAAAAGCTCTTACCCTTCCATGCCCACCTAGAAGAGTTAGCCTCCGAGTTTCGAGATATCATCGTCAACTACTTGCCCCGTGTAAAGAACAACTTAGCCGATGCCCTTACTACCCTATCCTCCATGACCGACATGCCCGAGGGAATAACAATGGCCCCTTTCCTAATCCAAAAACAAGTTGTTCCAACTCACTGCTACCACATTGAGCTCGTTATCGAGGAAGATTCTAATATGGTCGGGTTCTGGTAATACGACATCTGGCACCTCCTCAAGAAGGGTAGGTATCCCCAAGACGCCAACAGGAAAGATCGTGCGACCTTTCGCAAATTGGCTGCCCAGTACATCATCTGTGACAAAGCACTGTTCGAGAGAAACTTCGATGGGACCTATTTACACTGTATTACAGAGGCTGACATTGAAAAAATGATGCTGAAGATCCACAACGGGGAATACGAACCCCACATGAATGGTCATATGCTTACTAAGAAGATTATATGTCAAGGGTACTATTGGACCACCATGGTTCAGGATTGCACCGCCTATGTCTGAAGATCCCTCAAATGCCAACAGTTTGCCAATCTCCAACACTTAACTCCTCAAAAATTGTACAATATGACTTTTCCCTAGTCGTTCTCCACCTGGGGCATTGAAATCATAGGGGAAGTCACACCCAAAGCTTCAAATGGGCATGAGTTTATCCTTGTCACCATTGATTACTTCACCAAATGGGTCGAAGTCGAGTCATATAAAGTACTGATTGCCAATAAGGTGGCCAAGTTTATCTAAAAGAACATTATCTGCCGATATGGGATTTCCCATGAGCTAGTATTAGATAATGGGTTACATTTCAAAGCCGAGGTCACAGAACTGGTCGAGGAATACGGGTTCAAAGAAAAAAATATTCTCCTTATCGACCCCCCCCCCATGGGTGTAGTCGAAGTTGCCAATAAGAACCTCAAAACCATCATTAGCAAAATGACCGAGAGTCGCCTAGAGTGGGCCAATCGGATCCCTTACGCCCTCTGAGGCTACCACACTTCAGTCATGATATCTACTAGGGCTACCCCTTACTCTTTGGTATACGGCATAGAGGCAGTCCTACCCTTTGAGCCAGAAATACCTTCCCTATGTGTCATTCTCAAGAGCAAAGTTAGTGAAGAAGACTAGCATCAGGAACGCTTTGATGAATTGTCACTCTTGGATGAAAAGAGACTGAAGGCTCTATACCAGATACAAGGGTACCATAATCGGACAACGTGATCATTTAATCGAGGAGTCAAGGACCGTGATGTCCAAAAAGGAGACTTAGCCCTAATAGAGATCATAGAACCCGTCTAGGACCCTAAAGGGAAATTCAAGCCAAATTAGAGTGGACCTTACATCATAAAGAAGATCTTATTAGGTAGTGCCACTATGCTCGCAGACCTCGATGGAGAAGAGATGGAATGTCCAGTCAACTTGGACCGTCTCAAAAAGTTCTACCCTTATTCTGAAATATTGGAGCGCTACGACCATTATCATCCCCCTTTTATTCTAAAAAAATCTCTTCATTTCTCTCTACCCAAAACTTCGTCGAGCCCGATCCTCTTACAAAACCTTTTGCTTTTAAAATGGAACCCATAAAATTTTCAAAACCCTAGAGGTACGTAGGCATCTCATACACCTTACATGGGCACGATACCCTTCTATTTCACAAAATGATATTCTTTTCTAACCTCCTAGAATGACGGTTAATTTTATCATTTACATGAACAAAAGGATTATGTAAGCCTTAGAGATTAGTATGGATAAATCAAATGTAAAACTCATCAAGAGGAACAACAATATGATCATTTTTTTTTTCAAACAAGGAAGTTCGGTACCATTACATGAAGTCTCAGCGAAGGGTGTTAAAACAAACCACCCCCCTTTCACTTAAAATATCAAGCTACATCAAAATTATTCCAAAAACAAAAACCACAAACACACAAGTTCTCCCAACTTCACAACAACTTCACATAAAATAATCCCAGCTTCACAAAATCCTATCCATAACTGCCAAAAGACCCAACCTCATCATCATCAGCCCACGGAGGTCCCCAAACTTCCTCTGCCTGGTTGATATTCCAAATGCACTACATGGAGCGGTACGCCCTGACCAGCCTAGAAAAAACCACTACCCCTCCTTCCATGGTGTAAAAAAGAATAAACCAACTATGGTCGGTCTCTTTCACCAGGATCTTCACCACTACTCGTTTCCACTACCATTTCAGATAGTCCTCGAACACATGCCAGACCCACCCTTCCTACAGATTGATATTGACGGGTAAACGGCCGTCAACTCTCCAACAAAGAACCTAACATCATGCATCAGAATTCAGTCAGGTCCGCCACCGAAAAAAAGTCTAGTGTATGACGAGCAGTACACTAAAAACATCAATTTGGCACACATTGATATTAAAAATCTGGCACAGTTTTAAACTGTGCCAAATTCTGGCACGGTTTAATGATAATCTAGCACACTTTAAAACAGTGCCAAAATTTGGCACTGCTTAAAAGTGTGCCAAAATTGAGGACATTTCATTAAAATATAAATATCTAAAAAAAATTAATCCCTAATCTTTTTGCGTCTCGCGCTCTCTCTCCTCTCTCAATATCAAGCTCCCACTCTTTCTCTCACGCTCAAGAAAATCCCATCTAATTTTTATCTCACCCGCCTCAAAACGCTGATACAGTCTCTGCAACTCACAACCACAAATCTCTCGATCTCTATCTCTGTAACTCGCATACCTACAACGGAGGTAAATTTGTTGATTTTTATTTTTACTCACTTGTTTATTTATTTCATTTTTTCTTTCGTACATTTCTTTCTGTTTGTTGTTGATTTTCAGGATGTTTTATTTTGTTGTGAGGTTGAGAAACTAGGGTTTGATGGGGAAGAAGTTGAGTTAGAGGAGGCAAGTGGTGCATTTTTTTCTCGGATGGTTTGTGTCATTATTTCTCTTACCTCAACATTCTTGTTTATTTTAATTATTTCCTATTTTAGTTCAATTGTGTTCCCCTCATTGGAAATATGACACTTGAGCTTTATGGTTGGTTTAAATTGTGTTCCCCTCATTGGAAATATTTTAGTTCAATTATGTTCCCCTTATATAAAATTTTTAGTTTTTTGACATTGGTTTAAATTGTTTAATGACTGCAGGTTTTGAAGGTAAATGGAGGATATGATCCACCAAGTTTACAAAAGAGGGCCTGTGAAATTTCCTAAGTTAATTAAAACACTTTATTAGCTGTTTTTCAAAAATTATGGACAAACTTGTTAATGAAGGTATTCTACCCCCTACCGTGCTGCCTCTGATTACAGTTCTGACAATGAGGAGCTAGATGTCGATCTAGTTACATTAATGTTCACTACACCAAAACTGTCAATCTGGCACACGTGGACTGTGCCAAAATTTGGCACGGTTTCTTAAAATTCTGGCACAGTTTTAAACTGTGCCAAAATCTGGCACGGTTTTAAAATGTGCCAAAATCGTTCCAAATTAAAAAAAGATACTAAAATAAAAGACTTTTCATTTAGCTCACTCTCCCGCTCACTCTTCACCCAATTCCCTCTCCCGCTTTTCACCTAATCCTTGCTTTCTCTTTGAAAGAAAAAAATGATTCAGTCCTCCCCGTCGTCATTCTCTCTACGTCGCTCGCTCTCTGCGCCATTCATCTCTCCCCGTCGTCGTTCATACCTCTCCGGCGCAATACTGGTAAAAATGATTCACTCTCTCTGTGCTCTCTCTATCTCTACGCCACTCGCTCTCTGAGCCGCTCTTTCTCTACGCCGTTCAGACCTCCCCGTCGCCGTTCATACCACTCCGGCGCAACACTGGTAAGAACTGATAGATCAAATCGTTTTCGATAAAATGATTTCTCAGAACCAAACCAAAACTCTGTAATCTGAGATGTATTTTCACCAAACCAACACAATGGGTTTTGGTTTGGTTTGGGTGAATACTTAGTTTATGAAATGTAACTAACTTTGCTGTTTCGTTTATACTTTGCTGAAAAGGTTGTATCCAAAACATGATAGGGCCTCTATATTTAATTCAAAGCCCTAGTACACTATATGAAGTTGCTTTTAATGTCCGCAATTCCTTACAGAACGCTTGAGGTTATTAATTCAATTTTCTTTATCTGTTTCTAAGCTTTTTGAGATTGTCAAAATAAGTTACGGGCTAATGAAAGACACACAATTAACTAAAAGCTTCAAAGAAATGTGCAAGTGTGTTGGCAGTGTTGTCTTTTGTCAAATGTCTTAGAGTTCAGAAGTTTGATGCCAATAAGGACTCGTTTGGCAACTCATTTCCAAGGATTGGAATTGTAAGGCCTATTTCAAGTCCATGGAATTAAAATTGGTCTTTCAATTCCATTTTTATGGTTTCGAATTCGGTTGCCAAACGGACCCTAAATTTCAAGTCTTAGTGGAAATCGTTTCCAAGATCTCTTGTGAATGTGTTTTTGTTTTGCCACATTAGCTCACACTTGCAACATCTCTTTTGACTTTTCTTGTTCTTTTTTATCTAGGCCTCCGAGGTGGTCTGTCAAATCGTTTCTAGTCAAAGGATTTACACCAAATAATTTCCGGATAAAATCTGAGATGTATTTTGTTGATATGTTGCTCAGTGCAATTTTTAAGAAATTCATCTCTTGCCAACGAGATATCAAATTATTAATTTATAGAGTGGGACATTGCTTTTTCTTGGATTTTTACACACAGAATTCTCTCGAATTCATTAAATTCGAGCTATGATTTTAGATTTCAATGATCCCTCTCTCGTCCTGCTTATCTTTTGGTAGGATTTGTGACTTCTGATGTGGTTTGTTTTGGTTTAATGGTTGATTTCTTTGTTTAAAGGCTGATTGGGAGATGTGTGGTTGATTTTATCTTTGTTTTAGTGTTCTTGGGGGATCGGAGGATGTGTCATTGGGGAATTGTTTGTTAAGGATTGTTTTGATGCTTTTTTGAAAGATTTATTCGAGATTATTTGTTCGGCAAGGTGAGTTTGTTTATCTTTAGTTATTTCTGATTTTTTAAGATGAGGTTTATTTTTTATTATGGGAGTTTTTTTTTTATCCATTGGTGTATAAACTTGTTCCTTTATTGGCTTGCTAATGAGACAACAAGTCTTAGTGTATTTTACTCCATGTTTGCGTCTTTGATAGATTTTCAGATTCTCGTGAAAACGTCTCTAAAGTAATTCGAGTAGGATAACAATAGTTCTAGTTCGAGCTACGTGTAAAAAAAATTATTTGATATTTGTTCCAACCTTGAATTCTTGATGAGTTCAGTATTAAATTGGGGTTTAGAACTTTCGGTCCATTTTTTTAATAAAAGGGACATGTTATCAATTTCACACACGTGTGTGTATAATCATATATGGGTACTGTAATATTAAAGAGTTCGATCCAGTGCTGGGTGGGAATTGAATGCAGGTATTGGGGAGGTTTGGAGATCAAAAGGCCAGCATAGGTTGCCAGTGATTTGTTTTGTTTTGTTTTACAAAGGTTCAACTCAGGCCAAGTCCATCCAATCTTAATCAATTTTCTACAGGTAACTATTATTTAGTACCCATTTATTAACCTTTTAAAATGCAATTAATTATTTCTACTCAGCATTTATATTTTGTCTTTATCATTCTATATCTCATCATTCCTTTTAAACTTTGAAAATCACTTCATGGATTACTTTAGAGCTTATTTAGTTAAATTGGTGGAAGGGATTTTTGGTGGTTTGGTTTTGGAATTTGTTGTTGATGTTGAGTTTATTTTAAATGTTAAAACATGTTGGATTTAACAAAAAAAAATGAAACTATGTCAAAATTTTCTAAAATCAATAAACGTTATAAATTGATTAAAAACATACCGTTAGAGGATGAAAACCCAAACCAGCCCCCAAACGACCCCGTAGGAGGCACGAAAACCTCTCACGGGACCAATGTAACTTGTACGAACTGACCGTGTAGTCCCGGGTCTCCCGGTTTGAGAATACGACGTTAATTTGCAAAAATCAACACTTAGACTTAAAAACACGTCGTTAAAGGGTGAAAACCCAAACCATCCACCAAATGACCCCGTAGGAGGAACAAACACCTCGCACGGGACCAATGTAACTTGTACAAAATGACCGCGTAGTCCCGGGTCTCCCGGTTTGAGAATACGACGTTAATTTGCCAAAATCAACACTTAGAGTTAAAAACATACCTTTAAAGGGTGAAAACCCAAACCATCCCCCAATCGACCCCGTAGGAGGCACGAACACATCGCACGGGACCAATGTAACTTGTAGGAACTGATCGCGTAGTCCCGGGTCTCTCGATATGAGAGTATGACGATAATTTACCAAAATCAACACTTAGACTTAAAAACTTGCCGTTAAAGGGTGGAAACCCAAACCAGCCCCAAAAGACCCCGTAGGATGCACGAACACCTCGCACGGAACCCATGTAATTTGTAGGAACTGACCGCGTAGTCCCGGGTCTCTCCGTTTGAGAGTTTGACGATAATTTGGCAAAATCACACTTAGAGTTAAAAACATGCCATTAAAGGACGAAAACCCAAACCAGCCTCGAAACGACCCCGTAGGAGGCACGAACACCTCGCACGGGACCCGTGTAACTTGTAGGAACTGATCGCGTAGTCCCGCGTCTCTCGGTTTGAGAGTATGACGATAATTTGCCAAAATCAACACTTAGAGTTAAAAACATGTCGTTAAAGGGTGAAAACCCAAACCAGCCCCCAAACGACCCCGTAGGAGGCACGAACACATCGCACGGGACCCATGTAACTCGTAGGAACTGACCGCGTAGTCTCGAGTCTCCTGGTTTGAGAGTATAACGATAATTTGCCAAAATCACACTTAGAGTTAAAAATATGCCGCTAAAGGGTGAAAACCCAAACCAGCCCCCAAAAGACCCCGTAGGAGGCACATAAACCTCGCACGGGACCAATGTAACTCGTAATAACTGACCGCGTAGTCCCGGGTCTCCCGATTTGAGAGTATGATGATAATTTGAAAAAATCACACTTAGAGTTAAAAACATGCCGTTAAAGGGTGAAAACCAAAACCAGCCCCCAAACGACCTGTTAGGAGGGACGAACACTTCGCACGGGACCAATGTAACTTGTAGGAACTGATCGCGTAATCCCGGGTCTCCCGGTTTGGGAGTATGACGTTAATTTGCAAAAATCACACTTAGAGTTAAAAATAAGCCGTTAAGGGGTGAAAACCCAAACCAACCCCCAAACGATCCCGTAGGAGGCACGAACACCTCGCACAGGACTAATGTCACTTGTAGGAACTGACCGCGTAGTCCCGGGTCTCCGGTTTGAGAGTACGACGTTAATTTGCCAAAATCACACTTAGAGTTAAAAACATGCTGTTAAAGGGTGAAAATCCAAACCGGCCCCCAAACAACCCCGTTGGAGGCACGAACACCTCGCACGGGACTAATGTAACTTGTAAGAACTGACCGCGTAGTCCCGGGTCTCTCGGTTTGAGAGTATGACGATAATTTGCAAAAGTCACACTTAGAGTTAAAAACATGTCGTTAAAGGGTGAAAACCCAAACTAGCCCCTAAACGACCTCGTAGGAGGCATGAACTCTTCGCACGGGACCAATGTTACTTGTAAGAACTGACCGCGTAGTCCCGGATCTCCCGGTTTGAGAGTATGACGATAATTTGCAAAAATCACACTTAGAGTTAAAAACATGCCGTTAAAGGGTGAAAACCTAAACCAACCCCCAAACGACCCCGTAGGAGGCACGAACACCTCGCACTGGACCAATGTAACTTGTAGGAACTGACCGCGTAGTCCCGGGTCCCCCGGTTTGAAAGTATGACGATAATTTACAAAAATCAACACTTAGAATTAAAAACATGCCGTTAAAGGGTGAAAACCCAAACCATCCCCCAAACGACCCCGTAGGAGGCACGAACACCTCGCATGGGACCAATATAACTTGTAGGAACTGACCGCATAGTCCCGGGTCTCCGGTTTGAGAGTACGACGTTAATTTGCCAAAATCACACTTAGAGTTAAAAACATGCTGTTAAAGGGTGAAAATCCAAACCGGCCCCCAAATGACCCCGTTGGAGGCACGAACACCTCGCACGGGACTAATGTAACTTGTAGGAACTGACCGCGTAGTCCCGGGTCTCTCGGTTTGAGAGTATGACGATAATTTCCACTCATATATGTAATTTTTTAGTTTGAGTATTTTTTTTGTAAATTATTGGGTTACTAATATCGTATCTTTTTTGTATCCTATTTTTTTGCAGGATAACAGTTTATCGTTGCCTTTTATTCACGTGGAACACACAAAGAACTCAATGGTTTGCAACAAGGGGTTTATTAATGATTCCATTTTTTTGTGTCATGGCCGTACGGTCTTTTGTTATTTTATTGTTGACTTTTATGGTCGTGCGGGCTTTTGTAAGTGAATTGTTATATTTTGTTGCCGTGCGGGCTTTATGTTAGGCAGGTTTTGTATTAACAGGTTTTGGAATGTCCAGAAAATAGATTAAACTCTGCCCAATTTTTTTGGGCCTGTGAGCTATTAAAGACTTGTAGTATTTTGAAGTTTGTATATACATCAGTTTATGAACAACGCGCAATATTATTAATTAGTGAATTTTATGCTTTCAAATAATAATTTTTTATGTTTTTTATAAAAAAATTGGCACAGTTCAAAATCGTGGCAAAAGTGTATTATATTTTGGCACGCTTTTGAATTGTGCCAAATTTTTTTAAACTGTGCTAAATCTGGCACAGTTAAACACTGTGCCAAAAGTGTGCCAGAAATATCAAATTCTGGCACGGTTTAAAAGTGTGTCAGAAGTGTTCCTGTTTGGCTGAATCTGGCACAGTTGAAAACTGTGCCAAAAGTGTGCCAGAAATATCAAATTCTGGTACGATTTAAAAGTGTGTCAGAAGTGTTCCTGTTTGGCTGAATCTGGCACAGTTGAAAACTGTGCCAAAAGTGTGCCAGAAATATCTAATTCTGGAATGGTTTAAAAGTGTGCCAGAAGTGTTCCTGTTTGGCTGAATCTGGCACACTTTTGAGCCGTGCTAGAAAAAAATTGCCATTTTGGAACACCTGATTTTGGCACAGTTCAAAACCGTGCCAAATTTGATCTGGCACAGTTTTAAACTGTGCCAGAATCCTGTTTTTGGTGTAGTGGTTGGGTTTCCAGAGATATTAATTAAGTTTATGCTTTGATTATTATTCTTCAAGTCAATTCATGATATGTGGAAGAAATGCAAACAGGGGCCTAAAAATTGGACTGGGGAGGAAAAGAAGCAAATGAGAATAGAATTGGATTGTGTGTAGGTAATTTGTAATCGACTCACACAACAAGAGGTGAAACTTCCTTCTTAACGGCACATACTCCTACATTCTCTGCTCTAGCGGCACTTAAACCTCTCAATAGTAAAGTCTCTTTCCCTTTATTTGCTATGCATATACATACAATTTATCATGCTATGCAATACTTGTCTGCTTTTGGTGGTGGTAGTGATGGGATAGAGAGTGAAATCCTTCAGACAAGTTGTATTCTAGAAGCCTTTGAAATTTCAAAAGCATCTAGGAATGACAACTCTAGCAGATTTGTGAGTTATATACACTCATCTCTTCCCCTTGCATGAAAGAAGTATTCATAAATTTAGATTCACAAGTGTCATGTTTTCTAGAAATATAATATAGTTATATTCCTGATACGGAACATGGGAGGTTGATTGACATACATTTTAGTGCGATGGGGATGAAATCCAGACATGTAAGCATGTTTAAGTTACCATTTTCTCAAATATTATGTGATAACCCTTTCGGTTGCATTCATTTGACTCAATTGTACAATCTTACATGTGGATGTGCATATAAAACATCAATGGCTATGATAATTGAGGATAGTTCTTCTTTAAAAGGTAACTAATTATTTGTTCATGACTTTATAATGGAATATTTCTTTTCTTTTTTCTTTTTTTTTTTATTTTATGTGCGACAGTTAGATCATGTCTCTTCATTTGCGGTTCATTGAAAGTGGGATAAAGAAATTTGAAAATAAGGTGGATGTGTTGAAGTTTTTGGTACATATGGTTGCAATTATTAGTTTGAGTTTCAGTTTAAGGAAGGGGATTATAATTTTAGGAGTGCTAGAGGTTGACATTACCAAAACATGAAGTTGACTAGTTTCATGTTTTTATGGAGTAGAAAAACATGAAGCTAGTCTTTGAATATTGGAGAAGAAAACTCTGAGGTTGGATTAATCTGAAACATGCCCTTTGTCAAGTTGTATTAAACTACTCAGTCTACCAATTTAATTATATACCTGCTTGTAAATTATGCTCAGCCTCCTTGAATTGTCACATTGCTCGTACCTATTTTGGAAACGGCGTGAACTTTGGGGATGGTTTTGTGGAGGTAATAGCCTTAATGCAGTTCTTTATACATAGAACAATCTCAAATACACCCACTTGGTCTACTTATGAAAATTTTAGCACATTTGATTGACATATTTAATAAATGATTATGTATTACTCCCCACGTGTCAAATTAAAGAGTTGCATTTGCTTGAGTTTACACAGTACATATATTGAGTTTACAATTTACATTTGATACAGAGAGTTTACATAGAATTGTGATGCTATTGATATATCCACCGCATAACTTCACCTTCACGGTTTCATATCAAAATCTTTGACATTTTTATAACTCAAAGTAACTGTTTGGGTATTGGAAATCAACACTCAGTGAGGTAATCCTTCATTTTGCTTTTGATGTTGTATGCTACACTATAACTAGATTTTATTCTTGTTGTAGGTTATATGGTCTTAATTAAGTTTGATTTTACATCATTTACGTAATTAAATTTGCATAACATGTTAGTTGTGCCAGGTTTACAAATGAATCTAATCTTAGTTGTGCAAAGTTTACAAATGAATCTAATCTCACCGATGTGAATTACTGCCCCCAAAATGCCTTTGGCGGTGCTTGGATAATAAAAATGACCTTATTCATTGATTATTTGTATATATTGAAATTTGTAATATCTCGTATAGTTTTAATAGTTCAGAGTGTAACAATATCTACAACATGCTCTGTTCGATTATTGTATAAGTGAATCAATGTTTCTTATTAATTGTATCATTGGCGTAGTGCATTGGGGCCACAATACTTGGTGAATAAAGAAAGCATATTGAGAAAGACTCGGCATTGTAGAGACGGTTCCAGCCAGTTAAGGTCCCTGTACTGATCAAGCCTTAGTTGCTGCTACCCAGTTGTCATACCAGGTGAAATGATTATCTTGAATTCTCTGTTCAATTTTCCTGAATTTATGGATTTTATTTGGGCTAGTCCTAGTTGAACTAATTATTTTTTCTTCCTTCCTAAATTATGTGGTGCGATGTTTGTCTTTTTTGTGCTGATTAAAGAATTTCCATAGCATATATGAAATAATTGGCTTTTTCTACTAATTGGAGTGAAAGTAAGGCTTGAATCTAATGAACTTGTTGCTGCATAATCTTCTGGAGAATGTGCAGAAGGTTTCACATTCAAATATTTCCCAAGTTGTTGCTTCTAGTTTTGAAATCATATATTTGAAATAGAAGCAGCCCTACTTTCAAACTCTTGGGTGTGCTTTGCATTTTGCATTGCTATATATATATATCGCAGCCTAAAGTCGAGGCACCCATTGGAACGCCGGTGGTGCCTTCATTGGTAATTATTTTGTCACACCTTTTTTTCCTATCAATTATGTTGTTGTTTGATTATAATGTTGAAAAGAATTTTAGTACATGGATATGATAGTTTAGACATGATTACTTCAAGTGATATATTTTCATCAATGTTCACTTGCGTGCAGCCACTCAGGCGTCGTCCTCATGGTAATTGTAGATCACCAGTCTTGAGAGATGCATTCCAAGAAAAAAGTTTAAGCGCCAATAATTTTATATATCCACTTTTTATTCATGAAGGTTTGTTTTAGTGTGTTTAAATACTATGTATTGTACAAACACATATCTTTAACCTACTCTGCTTGATACACGTCTCATCTTACAAGGCTACCCCTTTTCTTCAGGGAGGCGAATCCCTAGCCCAGAAAGCACACTTTGTGGTAGGCGATAGAAGATTTTACTGATGATCAAGCTAGCACACACATGTAAACATTTATTGAGCTGATTAATAATACCATGTTTCAAATAATATCACATTACCGTGAAGCACACTTTGTTTCTTTTATGTTGCACGCACAAATTGGTTCTCACGTGTACTATTACCGTGAAGTGTGACCCATTGGTGCATGTGGTCTACCTTTTTTTGGTGTGAGAAAAACACCAGCATTGGTCAATACTCAATAGCATTGGTCAATTCTCAATACTCAATACTCAATTTCCCTTGGGATATGTATATACCTACATTAATACACCAACATAATATTACAAATTACAATAAATTATCACTTTATCAACTAGATTAAATTGTCCAAAATTCGTTGTGCACATCATTCTTTCCTAGCCGACCTCAATTACAAGTCGTTTGAGGCACGATCACCTCGCACGGGATCACCTAGCAAGGGATCAATGTAACTTGTAGGAACTGACCGCGTAGTCCCGGGTCTCTCGATTTGAGAATATGATGATAATTTGAAAATATCTAGATTAGGCTTAAAAACAAGCCGTTTGAGGGTGAAAATTCAAACCAGTCGTCAAATGGCCCCGTAAGAGGCACGAACACCTCGCACATGACCAATGTAACTTGTAGGAACTGATCGCGTAATACCCGAGTCTCCCGGTTTGAGAATATGAAGATAATTTGCAAAACTAACACTTAGACTTAAAAACAGGTCGTTAAAGGGTGAAAACCTAAACCAGCTACCAAACGACCCCGTAGGAGGTACAAACACCTCGCACTGGACCAATGTAACTTGTAGGAACTGACCGTGTAGTCACGAGTCTCCCGATTTCAGAATACGACGATAATTTGTAAAAATCAACACTTAGACTTAAAAACAAACCGTTAAAGGGTGAAAACCCAAACCAGCCCCCAAACAACCCCGTAGGAGGCACGAACACCTCGTACAGGACTAATGTAACTTATAGGAACTGACCGCGTATCCCGGGTCTCCCGGTTTGATAATATGACGATAATTTGTAAAAATTAACACTTAAACTTAAAAACAAGGCGTTAAGGGTGAAAACCCAAACCAGCCCCAAACGACCCCGTGGGAGGCACGGACACCTCACACAGGACTAATGTAAGTTGTAGGAACTGATCGCGTAGTCTCGGGTCTCTCGATTTGAGAATATGACACAGAACCAATGTAACTTGTACGAACTGACCGCGTAGTCTGGGGTCTCCCGGTTTGAGAATATGACGATAATTTGCAAAAATAACACTTAGACTTAAAAACAAGCCGTTAAAGGGTGACGACCCAAACTAGCCCCCAAAAGACCCCGTAAGAGGCACGAACACCTCGCACGGGACCAATGTAACATATGGGAACTGATCGCGTAGTCCCGAGTCTCTCGGTTTGTGGATATGACGATAATTTGTAAAAATCAACACTTAGACTTAAAAACAAGCCGTTAAAGGGTGAAAACCCATATCAACCCCCAAACGAACCCGTAAGAGGCACGAACACCTTGCACGGGACCAATGTAACTTGTAGATACTGACCGCGTAGTCCCGGGTCTCCCGGTTTGAGAATGTGACGATAATTTGGAAAAATATCACTTAGACTTAAAAACAAGCCGTTAAAGGGTGAAAACCTAAACCAGACCCAAAACGACCCCGTAAGAGGAACGAACACCTCACACGGGACCAATGTAACTTGTAGAAACTGATCGCGTAGTACCATGTCTCCCGATTTGTGAATATGACGATAATTTGTAAAAATCAACATTAAGACTTAAAAATAAGGCGTTAAAGGGTGAAAACCCAAACCAGCCGCCAAACGACCCCGTAAGAGGCACGAACACCTCGCACGGGACCAATGTAACTTATGAGAACTCACCGCGTAGTCCCGGGTCTCTCGATTTTTGAATATGATGATAATTTGCAAAAATCAACACTTAGACTTAAAAACAAGCCGTTAAAGGGTGAAAACCCAAACCAACCTCAAACAGACCCGTTAGAGGCACAAACACCTCGCACGGATCCAATGTAACTTGTAGGAACTGATCGTGTAGTCACGAGTCTCCCGATTTCAGAATACGACGATAATGTGGAAAAATATCACTTAGACTTAAAAATAAGCCGTTAAAGGGTGAAAACCTAAACCAGCTCCCAAACGACCCTGTAAGAGGCACGAACACCTCGCACAGGACTAATGTAACTTGTAGGAACTGACCGGGTAGTCCCGGGTCTCCCGGTTTGATAATATGACGATAATTTGTAAAAATCAACATTTACACTTAAAAACAAGGCGTTAAAGGGTGAAAACCCAAACTAGCCCCCAAACGACCACGTAGGAGGCACGAACACCTCGCACGGGACCAATGTAACTTGTAGGAACTGACCGGGTAGTCCCGGGTCTCCCGATATGTGAATACGACGATAATTTGCAAAAATCACACTTAGACTTAAAAATAAGCCGCTAAAGGGTGAAAACCCAAACCAATCCCCAAACGATCCCATAAGAGGCACGAACACCTCACACGGAACCAATGTAACGTGTAGGAACTGAACGCGTAGTCACCGGGTCTCCCGGTTTGTGAATATCACGATAATTTGCAAAACTAACACTCTTAAAAACAGGCCGTTAAAGGGTGAAAACCGAAACCAGCTACCAAACGACCCCGTAGGAGGCACGAACACCTCGCACGGGACCAATGTAACTTGTAGGAACTGACCGCGTAGTCGCGGGTCTCCCGGTTTGGGAGTACGACGATAATTTGCAAAAATCAACACTTAGACTTAAAAACATGCCGTCAAAGGGTGAAAACCCAAACCATCCCCCAAACGACCTCGTAGGAGGCACGAACACCTCGTACGGGACTAATGTAACTTGTAGGAACTGACCGTGTAGTCTCGGGTCTCCCGGTTTGAGAATATGGCGATAATTTACAAAAATCAACACTTAAACTTAAAAACAAGGCGTTAAAGGGTGAAAACCCAAATCAGCCCCCAAACGACCCCGTGGGAGGCACGAACACCTCACACAGGACCAATGTAACATGTAGGAACTAATCGCGTAGTCTCGGGTCTCCCGATTTGAGAAGATGACACGGAACCAATGTAACTTGTACTAACTGACCGCGTAGTCTCGGGTCTCCCGGTTTGAGAATATGATGATAATTTGCAAAAATAACACTTAGACTTAAAAACAAACCGTTAAAGGGTAACGACCCAAACTAGCACCCAAACGACCCCGTAAGAGGCACGAACACCTCGCACGGGACCAATGTAACTTATGGGAACTGACCGCGTAGTCCCGGGTCTCTCGGTTTGTGAATATGACGATAATTTGTAAAAATCAACACTTAGACTTAATAACAAGCCGTTAAAGGGTGGAAACCAAAACCAACCCCCAAACACACCCGTAAGAGGGACAAACACCTTGCACGGGACCAATGTAACTTGTAGGTACTGACCGCGTAGTCCCGGGTCTCCCGGTTTGAAAATATGACGATAATTTAGAAAAATATCACTTGGACTTAAAAACAAGTCGTTAAAGAGTGAAAACCTAAACCAACCCCCAAACGACCCCGTAAGAGGCACGAACACCTCGCACGGGACCAATGTAACTTGTAGGAACTGACCGCTTAGTAACGTGTCTCCCGGTTTGTGAATATGACAATAATTTATAAAAATCAACATTTAGACTTAAAAATAAGGCGTTAAAGGGTGAAAACCCAAACCAGCCGCCAAACGACCCCGTAAGAGGCAGGAACACCTCGCACGGGACCAATGCAACTTATGGGAACTAACCGCGTAGTCCCGGGTCTCTTGGTTTGTGAATATAACGATAATTTGTAAAAATCAACACTTAGACTTAAAAATAAGCCGTTAAAGGGAGAAAACCCAAACTAACCCCAAACAGACCTGTAAGAGGCACGAACACCTCGCACGGGTCCAATGTAACTTATAGGAATTGACCGCGTAGTCCCGAGTCTCCCGGTTTGAGAATATGATGATAATTTGGAAAAATATCACTTAGACTTAAAAACAAGCCGTTAAAGGGTGAAAACCCAAACCATCCCCCAAATGACCCCGTAAGAGGCAAGAACAGCTCGCACGGGACCAATGTAACTTATGGGAACTGACTGCGCAGTCCCGGGTCGCTCGGTTTGTGAATATGATGATAATTTGCAAAAATCAATACTTAGACTTAAAAACAAGTCGTTAAAGGGTGAAAACCCAAACGAATCCCCAAACAAACCTGTAAAAGGCACGAACACCTCATACGGGTCCAATGTAACTTGTAGGAACTGACCGCGTAGTCCCGGGTATCTCGGTTTGAGAATATGATGATAATTTGAAAAAAAATAGCACTTAGACTTAAAAACAAGCCGTTAAAGGGTGAAAAACTAAACCTGCTCTTAAACGACCCCGTAAGAGGCACGAACACCTCGCACAGGACCAATGTAACTTGTAGGAACTGATCGCATAGTCCCGTGTCTCCCAGTTTGTGAGTATGATGATAATTTATAAAAATTAACATTTAGACTTCAAAACAAGGCGTTAAAGGGTGAAAACCCAAACCAGCCCCCAAACGATCCCGTAGGAGGCACGAACACCTCGCACGGGACCAATGTAACTTGTAGGAACTGACCGGGTAGTCCCGGGTCTCCCGATTTGTGAATATGACGATAATTTGCAAAAATCACACCTAGACTTAAAAACAAGCCGCTAAAGGGTGAAAACCCAAACCAAACCCCAAACGACCCCGTAAGAGGCACGAACACCTCGCACGGGACCAATGTAACTTGTACGAACTGACCACAAAGTCTCGAGTCTCCCGGCTTGTGAATATGATGATAATTTGCAAAAATAACACTTAGACTTAAAAACAAGCCGTTAAAGGGTGACAACCCAAACCAGCCCCCAAATGACCCCGTAGGAGGCACGAACACCTACCACGGGACCAATGTAACTTGTAGGAACTGACCGCGTAGTCCCGGGTCTCCCGGTTTGAGAGTATGGCGATAATTTCAACTCATATATGTAATTTTTTAGTTTGAGTAAATTTTTTTGTAAATTATTGGGTTACTAATATCGTATCTTTTTTGTATCCTATTTTTTTTGCAGGATAACAGTTTGTTGTTGGCATTTTTTCACGTGGAACACACAGAGAACTCAATGGTTTACAACAAGGAGTTTATTCATGATTCCATTTTTTTGTGTCATGGTCGTGCGGTCTTTTGTTGTTTTATTGTTGACTTTTATGGCCGTGCGGGCTTTTGTAAGTTAATTGTTATATTTTGTGGCCGTGCGGGCTTTATGTTAGGCAGGTTTTGTATTAACAGGTTTTGGAATGTCCAGAAAATAGAGGAAGCTCTGCCCAATTTTTTTGAGCCTGTGAACAGTTAAAGACTTGTAATATTTTGAAGTTTGTATGTACATTAGTTTATTAACCACGTGCAATATTATTAATTTGTGAATTTTGTGCTTTCAAATAATTAAAAAAAAATTAATAAAAAATTTGGCACAGTTCAAAACCGTGGCAAAAGTGTATCAAATTTTGGCACGGTTTTGAACTGTGCCAAATTTTTTTTTAAATTCTGGCACGGTTTAAAAGTGTGCCAGAAGTGTTCTTGTTTGGCTGAATCTGGCACAGTTAAAAACTGTGCCAAAAGTGTGCCAGAAATATCAAACTCTGGCGCGATTTAAAAGTGTGCCAGAAGTGTTCCTGTTTGGCCAAATCTAGCACACTTTTGAGTCGTGCCAGAAAAAAATTGCCATTTTGGAACACCTAATTTTGGCACAGTTCAAAACCGTGCCAGATTTGATCTGGCACAATTTTAAACCGTGCCAGATTCCTATTTTTTGTGTAGTGGAGGCACTATTCTCTCCCATCTTACTTGGCACAGAAGTCGCCAAGGAAAATAGAATGAATTATGCCGTAAGCCAACTAACTGCGCATATTGATAGTCTCTCAGTTCCAAAACCAGCTGCAGTTTTCCCTACCATGGCACTTCTTGATGTAAAAAACTAGATTTTATCTAATTATTTAATCACAGATAAAATAAATATAAGACAAAGGATTTTTAAAGTGGTTCAGCCTTATAAGAATGGCCTACATCCACTGTATTTGTTATTGTTGACTGTTTGCAGAATTCTCGATAATGGGTTTACCAAGAAATTCCGAGTCCCCTGCTAATGAGGAGGTTACAATGTATTTATAGCCTTGAGGCTGTACAAATGGAAGAATAATGCATAGCTGTCCAATAGGCGTGTACATCTGTACGATAATAATGAGCATTTAATGCGCAGTTATATCCTGGATTTCTATTGATTTGGATACACTGTACACTTATGTAGCTCAGACCGCCTAAGCTGCTCGACACGCTTGAGTTTCTCGGGGGTTGAGTAGATCGGTACAATAAAGTTCCTCGACACAATCCATGCTGCTAGGAATGCCTGAGTTGGTCGGGGAGTTTAAGCTCCTCGGAGTCAGTATGTTGTTCAACAAGTGTTTGTGGGTGCCATGTAGATTGACACGTGTCTCCATGTGATTGGTCCATGTCAGCGGACTAAATTTGGTATCAACAGAAGCCCCCAATATTTCGTAGTTTGATGTTAAAGAAAAGTATGGAACATTCTACTGCTTAGATTTTCGGTTTGTATGGTTTTTAGGAAAGCATTCGTTGTATGTAGCTCCTTTTTAAATGCACAGTATCAGACCTCCTATACATTTTGAATTTCCATAAATGCTTCGTTTTTCGTGCCATTTTCTACTTTTTAGCTGTCGGATACACAATCGTCCTTCCTGGTAATCATTATTTTTCTCCATTCCCTAGGTAAAGTATTTAAGCACTACAGAAATCCTATCGTCTTTCACTTTTCAAATCTGTGTCTCTGAACTTTTGATTTTCTCTCTATCTTGTGCGTTCGTTTCTTTCCTTGTTCGTTGTCAATTAGTTCACTCTTCCCCTGTAAGATCTTCTTGCTTCTCTTTTATTTTGCTTTGATCATCATGGTTTATGTTGTTGAATCGATTGACAAATTTCGTTCTGAATTTTCAATTCCTTCATGGGTCATTTTGGAGGAACTTTCTGAATCTTCTAACTATTTCTCTTTGGCTGAGGGACATTGGTTCCCCAGTCTCTTTGTGGCCAAATGTGGCTTTTCTTTTCCTCTGAATCCCTTATGTTTGGAGTTCTGTCAATATTTTGACGTTGTACTTGCAAAAATAGCTCCCAATACCTGGAGAATAGTTAATGGAGTTCATAAGTTAAACCAAATTCATGGAACCCATTTAGGAATTCCAGAAATTATGTTTTGCTATAGATGGGTTGTCAGTGATAGTACTTTTTATTTAAAAACTAGGTTTTTAAATAGGACTTTAGTTGCAATCTCCCAGACGCCAACAGGGATTACTTCGAGCATGGGGTTGTTATTAAAAATTGGCAACATGTTCCATTAAATGGAGATGATGTATATCAGGGTCCTAGGTGTCCCCCTTATAGCAATGGAATAGGTTGTTTTTATTTTTTGAAATATTATTTTCTTGGTGTTTGACAAAATGTATCACTGACATTTAATTTTTACTATTTACAGTTGATAGCAAAAGAAAATCTCTAAAGGAGACAGAGGTCAATTTGAAGCATTTGAAACTTATCTGGAGTTTACACCAAACTGTAGCCGAGGAGCACATTAGATCGGCCTCTTATTTGTTGCAGTAAAAGAGTTACACTTCATCCTTTACTGCTCGTCCCGTGGTGGTTAATCTTGACCAAATACCAGCTGTTGAGTCTAGTGTGGAGGGTTCTTCTTCAGAATCAAGTATTCCTATTAGTGACATAATGAAGAGAAGAAAGGTTCCTTCCTTTTTTGACAAGTCTGATTCTCCTACTGTGGAGACAAAGAGAAGTAAAAAAGATGTCCCAGGAGAGGGGATAAAGTCTGTAAAGGTACCCCCTTCTGATGCTACCAAGAAGTTTAGCGAGAAGCCCCATGTGGCTCCAAGCAAGGTCGTTGAAAAGCCCCATGTGACTCCGACTAAGGCTGTTGTTGTTTCTCCTCCAAGCGAGGTCATTATTATATCATCAACCAAGACAACATCTTTGATTGAGAATGTTCCTGCTCCTACGAGGAGATTAAGGAAAAGTTCTTTTGAGAGACCAACAGAATCCGTTTCTCATTCGTTAAATGTGGAAGGTGGTGTTCCCACTTTTGTTCCTCCGAGCTCAACTATAAGCTCGGTGATGTGACACCCCGACTAATTAAATACCGGGTAGCTACTCCTTTGTTAAATTAATACAAAATGTCAAGTTGGTTCAGTTAATAGCATCACTGTCGAAAACATTTTAATAATTACTAACCACCTAGTATTTAAAAAGTGAGTTGTCAAATTTTAAATTAAATCTGATTAACATGCGATAAATAAATTATAAAAAGTTAACATAACCAATCACAATTAAGTCTCAATAGAGTAACCATCAAATAATAATGAGTTTGGAGGAAATACTCCTCACAACAATCCAAATACCGAAATAAATAAAAACAAGTCTGCGTCCTAAATTAATTACAACCCGAAGTCTGAATAACTGAAATATAAAATGTCTCTAAAGGAAATGGGGCGACATGTCCAACAAAATAATAAACTCTGATAAAGGAATCAAGATCGAAGATGGAGGAGTCTACTGTCAAGGCCCTGTAACTTCCACAACAGCTACAGCTCGTCACCTGAATTGAATTTCTATGCATGGTGTCCTTGTGGCTGGGCACCTAAAAAGTTTTTACAAAAATAGATTTGAAAGCAAACGGGTCAGAGCCCGAATGTGGAAAATAGTTTAAAAATAGCAAGTGCTTTAATGACATTAAAACAATGAATGCAAAATACATGTTAGGACGTGCTCTCACATGAAATACTCACCCCTCGACTATTTGTGCACTCCTAACGTACCGTACCCATTCAAGTGATTTTCATATCTATCTAGACCAAAATAAATTCTAACATTTCTATTTGATTCACGCTTTAATTCCGACATCATCAATTAAATAGAGAGTTTTACTTTAATTCTCGGATTCCCAAATATTAGCAAAACATTTACTGGAGGTTATCTCCTTTTTATCTTTTTCAGAGCGTTACTATAATTATACTCACAATTAAACATGACAATTCTTTCCAATTAACTATATATTAATCTCATCATAAATATACAGTACTAGCACCCCGAGACTAAGTTGCGGTGCACACATACTCTGCTATCCCATCCCGGTACATCACGTACATAAGGATCACGCATTTCGAATCTCTTAGGAATCGTTCTCAGATAGTAACAATCACAAACAATGGAGGCGAACATAGTTCACATCACATGGGTCACGCACATACCTACGCTCCCATGATCAACAGACTTATTAACTTCTCAATAAGTCCTTCTCTGACCTATGTCCTCGAGGTACCAATCTATATCCCCCCCGTAGGCACACAAAGATTAGATGGCCCTAAACGAACGCAAACCTCCCGTGATAGCAAGTATGGTAGGTATGTCATACACATAAAATCATATATACTAAGCATGCACACATCTTAGTTATTACCATATTTTCATTAGTGGTATACTTCTAGCTCTTATACCAACTTTTAGTGTTACACAACTCACATGTCCCCGGTTTATATATATTTAAGTCATCAATTATCCTCACATCGTGATTAGTCACTCGCGTCCTAATCCACAAATATCATTCGGTTCGAGCCTCTATTCTATATTTTTCTCCTTAACATATCCCAAATCTCCCAAATATACCTATTAGTTAATAAGGGAAAGTTATCTCATCAATTAAACAAGGTTACGGGACACTAGAAATCAAATCAGGCCAAAAAGACCATTTTGTCAACTTGTTAGAAGTCTCGTTCGAACGAGGTCGTTCGAACGAGAGTTCGTTCGAACGAAAGGCATCGAACGAACTACCAACTCGTTAGAAGGCATACTGTCACTCGTTAGAAGCTCGTTCGAACGAGCTCGTTCGAACGACCTGGGTAGGTCTTCTAACGAGATGGCAGTTTCAAGCCGAGAAATTTTACTTCGTTTTTTCTCAATTTTCCTCTTCTCTAAACTCATCCTAAAATCATCCAACAGTGTTTTAAGGTTCTTAAACATTACTAAACCTTCTTAGGTCGTATCTTAACATGTTTATGGGGGCCAATCTTCCTAAACAACATATAATTATCATATCTCCCCAATTTTCCACCAAACCCTATGAGTATGAACCCAGAAATTTAAAGTCTTCAATTTCCCTTTATAAATCCGTTTTTACATCATAAAAAGTTGTATTTATTTTAGTACAATCACCCAATAACATTCTACATGCAATCCCTATATCATAACCTGAATTTTTATCTCCAATTTCATGGATTTTCATCAAACTCCCAATATAATGCAATTATTCAAATTTCTAAGCATGGAAGAAACATTCGCTTGAAATTAACGTAATTAAACCACTTGCCTTAGATTGTTCCTCTGAATTTGGTGTTGTTGAAAGGGTTGATTCTCTCCTTTCTCTACGAATTTTCTCCCAAGGTTGAAGATGGTGGTTTTGGCTCTTGTAACTCCTCTTCTAACTTTTCCTATAACTCCCGTAGCCCTCTAAGTTGTAAAGTGATGGTAATGGGTTAAGTGGGTTACTAAATAACCTACAATTAACTCCCAAAATTCGTTGGTTAATATTCCCAAAATTTCAAAATTACTAAAATGCCCTTTTAAGTTGCCGATTTAGCCTAAAAATACCCCGGGACCCAAACTAAACCCCTGGCTAGTGTTTTCTGACTATTTCGACCCTTCCGAACACGTTGGAGCACTCAAAATGACTATTCGGTTGATAAAAATAAAATTCACTTTTAAATTCAAATATTTACATTCTTGACGCGACTGACACGCGCGTCTCAACAAAATTTCCTAAATTGCCGTATTTCAGACTCGCGACAATTTCAATATTTTCAATATTCATATATTTCCATATATACACATTATAATCAGATACCAACTCGCATCTCGTTAGTATTATATCCGGATTAATTCTCCATTAATTCACATTTAATTTAATTAATCCCATAAATAAATATCGATAAAAGTACGGGGTATTACAGGTGAAGTTTTGGATTATCCCAGAAGTCCGAGGTATTGAGGACAATCTTTCTCGTGACAGGGTTACTACCTTGGCCGCTCAACATATTTCCTCAGTAAGTATTATTAATCTAAATTTTTATTTTTCAATGTTATGTCCCTGTACTGACTTACAGTTTTTTTCTTTCTCCAGCTCGTAACATGTTTCAACACTATTCTGAAGAAGGATGAGGCTATCAAGGCTTCAATCTCCTCAGGAGGTGTAGAAGAAGCTTTTACTGGGTTAACCCAGTCTTTGAAGGAATATCATCAGAAGTATGAGGAGAATAAAACTGCTTGGGAGAAGCAGGTTAAGTCTGTCGATTAAGAGAGAGATCGTGCTTTGGAGGCCTCCAAGGATTTGGAGAAGAAATTGGGGGAGTTTGAGAAGAAGAATAAAGAGCTTGAGGAGAAACTCAAGAATGCTGCAGAGCTTGAGAATAAACTCAAAGATGCTGAAGAGGAGGTTGGTAGACTCCGTGATGTTGATCGCCAGAAGCAGGAGATGGAGGAGAAGTTGAAAACTACGGAGAAACTGCTTACTGAGAGGACTTCCTCGGAGAAGGTTAAAAGGAAGAAAGCTGTTAAAAAATCATTCAGCGTAGGTTTGGATAAGGGATGGAATAAGTGTTTGGCTGCTATGTCATCATAAATGGAATATGCCAGCCTGAAATACTTTAGGGATGGATGGGTAGCAGCTCTACAAGAGCTGAAGGTTGCTGAAGATTCTGACTTATTTCAGCAACACACTCATGGCCCTCCTCCCTCTTCTGGAGAAGAAGAAGAGGAGGACGAAGCTGCCTCTGAAGAATCCTCCATGGTAATTGGAGATCAGGCCCTTACTGTTCCAACTGTTCAATCGTGCTCCGAGCAACCCCAACCAACTACTACTCCTACCGAGCAGCTACTCGTGTCCACCAAGCAACCAGCTCCTTCCTCAAAACCTTCTGAGGAAGTTATAGGAAATAAAGAGAAGGTGTAGAGTAGTTTGCGTGTTTATTTTGTCACTTTATTGGATGTAGCCTCAAATTTTGTATTTTCTTTTATGATGAAATGAAAATTCAAGATTTTGGTTGTTTATCTTGACTTATTCCTCTTCTTGCTCTGCCTGCATTCTTATTAATTCTTTCTATCTCGTTTCTTTACTAGTTTATTGCTAGAATGGAGCTCTTTTTATCTCACGATACTGAACTGATGAAAAAATGCAATGACTACTTCAAGGCTGGCCATGCTGACCTGAATGAAGCTCAAATCATTGACATCCTTGGTCCAGATACTTCTGAACGAGCAGTTGAAGCCTACCAATATTTGAAGTGCTTGCTCGACCGTGCAGTTTCCAACAATGTATCATATTATGAGATGATTGAAGATCTCCAAGGTACCATATCATAACTCCAACAACAATACAAGGAATCTTCTGCTCTTTTGCATCAGTGGTATGAGAAAAAATATCAGCAATTAAATGCTGACAGAGGATATGATAAGTTCATCGCTGCTTACGAAAATAAAGAGAAAATTCTCAAGGTTGAGGTCGAGGAGCACAGGCAAATCGCGAAACTGCTGGAGCATGAAAACCATGTTTTGCGAGGAGAGATATCCCAACTCAAATCTGCAACATCTACCTCGGGGGCTTTGGTCCCTGTTAATGACGAAGGTTTCTCCTTCTTGGAGGTCGAAAATGCCAATTTGAGAGATGAATTGGAAACCTTAAAGAGGACTGGACCCTCTACTTCTGCTCGCGGATGACTAAGATCTTTTCAAGGATGAGTAAGGGTTGCTCGGGTTACTGTTGAAGAAGCTAGAACGCAGGCAGCCTGGGAGAATCAAGCATTCCAGTTGGTGGCGAAGAATCAGGCTTTATCAGAGATGTCCAAGAAGATTCTGAACCTCACCGAGCAACTCTCCACACAAAGCTCTGCCTTGGAGAATAAAGAACTTCTAGTGAAGAACCTCCACGAGCAACTGGAGAAGTTAACTTACCAGTTTCACAAACAGCCTAGAGAGTTTTGGATGGCTGGATATAATGAAGCCCTTTATCACCTCGATGATCGGATCCAAAATTCAAATAACAAAGGTTACAAGCAAGGATGGTTGAGTGCCCTGGGGGTGTTAAAGTTGGAGCAGGGCCATTATCTATGTGATTATTATGACCCTGGATTGCTCGAGTTGCCCGTGCCACCTTTCAAACTTGATATGAGCTGGATTCCTGCTCGGGCAATTCCCCAATTCTTAATTTCCAAGTATCTCGGCGACTACAGTCTTCATTCTAATTTCGAGATATCTCGCCCGGAGCACTTGCTTGATCGGCCGCCTGTGATGAATGTGAGGATGCTTCGAGATCTGAACATCATAAATTCTCCTTACGCCTTAGATGATCCTCCTGCTGGAGTAGAACCTGTTTCAAAGGCAGAGGGAAATAAACCAATCGAATAGGATCTTTATGTAATGGTTTTTTCTTTTTTCAGCATATGTAATCCTTCTCGATTTGAATGAAAAGTTTTGGTCTTTTGTCATTTCATTTTCTTCTAAGTAATTTGCAGAATGTCTTCGCTTGTTGGTTGGTAAGTATATATATGTTTATGACATACTTATCTCATTGTAGTCTTTTTTTTATACTAAGCAATAGAACAACTTACATTCCATTTTATTGCTTGATTTAAACAACCGGAGTTGATTGAAATTGGCTTACCGACCAACCGGAGTTGGTGGATTTTAATTTCCGACCAACCAGAGTTGGTGGATTTTAATTCCCGACCAACCGGAGTTGGTGGATTTTTATTCCCGACCAACCGGAGTTGGTGGATTTTGGACTTCATGCGTGATTATTCTGAACTTGATGCGTAGTGTGTAGCACTAGTACTCCGAAAAATTTCAACAAAAGGAGAGAATTGGGCAAAACATCCAAAACTTTATTCATATTGAAGAAAATTGCATTACATAGGGATTTTAACTACTGATATTTGAGCAGATGCTCTGCGTTCCATGCATTCTTAAACTCTTCTCCTTCTAAGGTTTCAATCATATATGTCCCCGGTCGAACAACTTCTGTTACTCTGTAGGGTCCATGCCAGCTAGCTTCCATTTTGTTGTGCTTTTGAATTACCTTCTTTAGCACATAGTCCCCTTCTTTCAAATCACACTTCTTTACTCTCTTGTTATAGAACAGAGTTGTTCGTTGTTGGTATGCAGCATTCCTGATTGTTTCTTATTCTTTAACTTCCTCAAGCATATCCAAGTCTAATATTCTCATCAAGTCACTGATAGGAGAATTGAAATTCAGTATTCTGTGCGTGGGCAAACCCAATTCAGCTGGTATGACGGCTTCACTTCCAAATGCCAACATGTATGAAGATTCTCCTGTTGCTGCTCGTGGTGTTGTACGATAAGCCCACAGCACAGAATGTAGCTCGTTAATCCAATTTGCCTTTGCATCGTCCAGTAATTTTTTCAAACCATTCAGCAGCGTTCTGTTTGTCACCTCACTTTGTCCATTGCTCTGGGGATGGCCTGGTGCAGAGTGGGTTTTCAATATGTTTGACTGATGACAATACGCAGCAAACTCCTCGTTGTTGAATTGGGTTCCATGATCATTAATGAATGCATGGGGAAGACCATATCTACAAATGATATTCTTCCAAATAAATTGATACACCTTGTTATATGTCATATCAATAAGAGGCTCAGCTTCCACCCACTTAGTAAAGTAATCCACAGCGACCACGAGATATTTAAAACTTCCCCTGGTCGTTGGAAGTGGCCCGACCAAGTCTATTACCCACATGGCCAATGGCCAAGGGGAAGTAATGGGTGTTAACAATGCTTGGGGAGTTCTTCGGATAGAAGAGAAGCGCTGACATTTGTCACATTTTTTAGCATAGGCGATACAATCATCCCTCATCGTTGGCTAATAATATCCCTACGTCATTATTCTTTGCAAAAGTGTCCGACCTGCTACATGTGCTCCACAGGACCCTTCATGGACCTCTTCAATCAAATCTTTCACCTCGGAGAGATGCACACATCTTTGCAAACCTGCTATAATTCCTCGTTTATATAAAATACCATTAGTCAATACATAACGAGCAGCTTTAAACTTCAGTTTCTAGGCTGTAAGTTTATCACTTGGCAAAGCTCCTTCTTCAATATATGCCCTGATGGGGTCCATCCAAGATGGTCCAAAATCAAGGGTAATAAAATTCATCATCAGATCTTCGTCTATGCTCCGACTAGCCAAGACTTCTATTGGGATTGTTCTTCTTAGCTCAGTACGTGTTGCTGAAGCTAACCGAGCTAAGGCATCTTCTCTTGCATTCTCCAATCTTAGTATTCTAATTAACTGTACTGCGATCAGGCTTGATACAATCTCCATTTCTTTTATATGATACTTAATCATTAATTCTCCCTGGATACATATACCCCCAGCATTTTATTTACGATCAATTGTGAGTCATTGAATACGATAACCCGCTCAGCCTTCATGGTTTTTGCCAAACTAAGACCAACAATCATTGCTTCATATTCAGCTTCATTATTAGAAGCTTTAAATTGAAAGCGCAGAGCATATTCCATGTCAATCTCATTTGGGCTGTTTAAAACAATCCCTGCTCCACTGCCTGTAGTGCCCGAAGAACCATCTATATACAAATTCAACAAAGGTATCTCATTATCAAACTCTTGGTCAGATAGAGTTCCTCGGTGGAATATTTGATGCTTCCTTATATCCTCCTCCAGCACTTCTTGCTTCTCGTCGACTAGCTTTTCTTGCTCGTCTACCGACTGAGGTTGGTCGGAGCTTAAGTTTGATGATCCCATAACATCCACAGGCTGGTCGGTATTCAACCTCTGCTCTTCAGAGGTATCTGAATAGGTGAACTCTGCGATAAAATTTGCCACTGCTTGCCCTTTAAGTGACGTCCTAGGCTCATAAATTATATCGTATTCTCCCAATTCTACAGCCCAATACATCAATTTTCCTGATTTCTTTGGTTTGTGCAGAGCTTGCCTTAATGGCATGTCTGTATACACAACTATAGTATGAGCTTGGAAGTATGGCCTCATTCTTCTACTTGCTTTGATCAATGCCAGTGCTAACTTTTCCAGCCTTGGATATCTGATCTCTGCTCCTCGGAAGGGCTTACTAGTGTAATAGATTGGTTTTTGCACTCCATCCTCCACTCTTACTAGCGCCGAGCTTACTGTGTTTTCTGAGACTTCCAGATACAAGTACAGTCTTTCTCCCATTACTGGCCTGGATAACAATGGAGGTGCTCCCAGGTATTTATTCAATTCTTGAAAAGCCTTTTCACATTCGTCGTTCCACTCGAAACCTTTCGGAGTGTTTTGAAGAATGGGAGGCATCGATCAGTTCCTCGTGACACAAATCTGTTTAAGTGCTGCAATTCGCCCTGTGAGGCTTTGAACTTCCTTTTTCGTCGTTGGGGATCGTATCTCCAATAGAGCCTTAATCTTTTCAGGGTTCGCCTCAATTCCTCGTTGATTTACGATATATCCGAGAAACACGCCTTCTCGTACTCCGAATATGCACTTGGTGGGATTCAGCTTCATTTGATATTCTGCTAGTTGATCAAAGGTCTGGCCTAAATCAACCAGATGATCAGCAGCTTTCTTGCTCTTCGTCAGCATATCGTCAACATAAACCTCCATGTTATGACCGATTTGCTCTGCAAACACCTTGTTCATCAACCGCTAATAGGTAGCACCTACATTTTTAAGTCCAAAAGGCATAACATTATAACAATAAGTTCCCCTTGGGGTAATAAATGAGGTACTCTCCCTATCTTTAGGCTTCATTTTAATCTGGTTATAACCAGAATAAGCATCCATGAAACTTAATAGTTCGTGCCCCGAGGTAGCATCCACCAGTTGATCAATTCGGGGCAAAGGAAAATGATCCTTTGGGCATGCCCTGTTGAGGTCGGTAAAGTCTACACACATCCTCCACTTGTCATTTTTCTTCTTTACCATTACCACATTTGCTAGCCAGTCAGGATATTTAACATCCTCAATGAAAGAGGCTTTTTGCAGCTTCTCTACTTCCTCTTGTATAGCTTGATTTTTCTCAGGACTGAACACTCTTCTTCGTTGCTTTACTGGCTTGATTTCCTTGTTCACATTGAGCTCGTGACACAAGAAATTCGGATCTATTCCTGGCATGTATTCATGACTCCACGCAAAAGTTTGCTTTCTTCACCTTAAGAATGCTATCAATTCTTATTTTATTGATTCATCCAAGGATGCACCAATTTGAGTTATTCGTTCTGGATACTCGTCGTCCAGAATGACATTCTCAGTAGCCTCCATAACTTGCCCTTTCACGAGTTGGGACTCGTCTCTAGGGTCTAATGTTTCAATCTCCGCATCTTCTATTTGGTAGGTGGTAATCTTCTTTCTAAATTCTTCATGCTCTTCCTGCTCGGTAGATGAATAGTAGCATTCCCGAGCTACTTTCTGGCCGCCTTTCACAACTCCCACCCCAAAATTGGTTTGGAATTTTAGACATTGATACACAGTAGATGGTACTGCTTCAAATTTCTTCAGACCTACTCTTCCCATGATGATGTTGTAAGCTGATTGGACGTTTTTATCCATTACAAAAAAGCATACTCTTTTTGTTCGATAAGCAGACCATGTACTGATAAGCATATCCAACTTGATCGTCCTAAGTGGGAAAACCTTCTCGCTAGTAAAACCAAGGAGGGGCCTATGATATGGCTCCAACTGGGCTAGCTTTAGATTTAAACAGTCAAAGCACGAATAGAACATGATATCTGTCGAGATACCATTATCCACCAGTACTCGTGAAATCACCACTTCCCTCATTCTCAACTTGATTACCAATGGATCATCATGAGGATATAGTAAACCTGCCAAGTCGTTCTTAGAGAAACCAATGACCAGCTTATCCTTATTCACCTTCCTCGGGCGATCATCTTCAGCCAGATTGATCCGCTGAATGTACGAGCAAGCCTGAGCCACATTGAGGTAGGCTTTTCTCTCAGTAGTCATATCTCCACCTCCTGCATCTCCACCTGTAATGACATTACATTCAAATGATCCAAAATGGATAGAAAATACCTCACGTTCTGACTGTTTTGGTCTTTTGGGGAGATCGGGGTCGTCTTGGTCATCATCTGGATCCTCTTCGTGGCTTCTCTTCTTATCTTCTTTTGCTCGACGAGGAGATCCAGACCTCTGTCTTGCTCGGTCGTTTCTCTTTCCATCATTTCGACGATCAACATAGTTGGCCAGCTTTCCTCGTCTGATGAGTGCTTTAATTTCATTCTGAAGAGCTATGAAACTTTTGGTCGTGTGACCATGGTCTTTATGGAACTTGCAATATTTGTTCTTATTCCTCTTGTCAGTATCTGTCTTCATTTTCTCTGGCCAATTTAGCTCCTCGTTATTCTTGATGTCTTCCAGAACGTGGTTTATGTCTACTTTCAAAGGAGTATAATTTCCAAAAATTTTCAACAGTTCCCATGCTAGCTTTTCTTTTGACTGCTTGTTGCCACCATTGTTCTTATGCTCTTTCTTTTCAGCCTTATCAACCTCCACCTTGGTCTCTTTGGTATCCATATTTTTCTTCGATGCCTTTGCCATTATTTCTGCCATGGTTCTAGGCGGATCTTGGGCGAGAGTGTAGTATAATTTATCTGGCAACATTCCGCTCATCAGAGCAGTAATTGCCGTCTTTTCCTCGTAATCAATAACTTCGAGCTTCTCGTTATTGAAACGAGTTATATAATCCTTGGTAATTTCACCTGCTTTTTATCTAACACTTAACAAGTGTGCTACTCGTTTAACTGGTTTTGCTCCAAAACAAAAATTTTCAATAAAGAGCTCGGCCAGTTGAAAGAAAGTTGGAATCTTCCCCCGAGGAAGATTATTGTACCATATTTGAGCAGATCCGGTAAGAGTTCTCGAAAATGCCCTGCATCTCATCTCATCTGGAACGGCATAGATATCGGCTGTAACTTGGTATTGTTCTATATGAAGGACAGGATCAGTTTTTCCATCATATTTAGTAGTCACCACAGGTGCTTTGAACTTTGATGGTGAAGGAAAATCCATAATTGCCTGGATAAAAGGTGTTCCTTGGACAAAAGTTCTTTGTAGAGGATTCTTGGCCTTAGCCATTTCCCCTAGTCTATCCTCCAACCTTTGAATAGAGACTTTTCAAGCATCATTTCCCTCCTCGGGCCTGTTGGTTCGAGAAACTGATCGTGTTGAATTTGCTTCCTGGGATCTTTCATTACGAGCAGTTGGTCGTGATTGGGCAGAACCCTCCCTTAGATCGGATGGTCATCGAAAGTTCCTCGACACAATCCTAGGAGGACTTCTATTCCTCCTAGGGCCCAAACGATCAAAAGGAGAGACCCTGGTTAACCTCTCCAATGCACTAGTCCTTTCTGGAGAGAGAGTGATGTTTTTGTGAGTATCTGTAGCTTGTACTGATGAAGTTCGACCAGGTTGATAAGAAAAATCATTAGATCTCTCAGTGCGATATGAATCGGTACGTCTGGATCAAGATTCCTCTGGGATTAACGTTCGCCTAGTACACGAAGAAGGTAAACAGGTATTTCTTTGGACGCTTCGTTGTCCTAAATGAGTAGATACTCCACCTTGGATAGTTTGTATGAGTTGTCGCATAGTTTCTTGCATGGTTGTATGGCCTTGGGCTAGATTAGCCATTATACTAGCCAGATCTTTAACATTTGGGGAAGCAGATGGATTTGGGGGGTTTCCATCATTTCGATTACTGGATTCGGTATTATCAGCCATTGGTGATGAATTGTTTTGGTGAAAAACGATAATTACAGTCGTTTTCCACAGACGGCGCCAATCTGTTGATGTAAAAAACTAGATTTTATCTAATTATTTAATCATAAATAAAATAAATACAAGACAAAGGATTTTTAAAGTGGTTCAGCCTTGTAAGAATGGCCTACATCCACTGTGTTTGTTATTGCTGACTGTTTGCAGAATTCTCGATAATGGGTTTACCAAGAAATTCCGAGTCTCCTGCTAATGAGGAGGTTACAATGTATTTATAGCCTTGAGGCTGTACAAATGGAAGAATAATGCATAGCTGTCCAATAGGCGTGTACATCTGTACGATAATAATGAGCATTTAATGCGCAGTTATATCCTGGATTTCTCTTGATTTGGATACGCTGTACACTTATGTAGCTCGGACAGCCTAAGCTGCTCGACACGCTTGAGTTGCTTGGGGTTGAGTAGATCGGTACAATAAAGTTCCTCGACACAATCCATGTTGCTAGGAACGCCTGAGTTGGTCGGGGAGTTTGAGCTCCTCGAAGTCAGTATGTTATTCAACAAGTGTTTGTGGGTGCCATATAGATTGACACGTGTCTCCATGTGATTGGTCCATATCAGCGGACTAAATTTGGTATCAACAGCACTGATCAATGAAGGTACCGGGCTCCGTGCTCCACAAATCAATTAACCTAGTTATCTACAGATAGGCTGAAACTAATAAAGTACCGAGCAAAGAAATTTGGCATGCTTTCCAAGGGATACTCAAAAGGAACCTCCAAACGAAACCTCTCAGCCATCCACATGAACAACATCACTGGGCTCCCTCTCAAAAAATTGGAGCGACCTTCACCCCAAGCATCAAGACCATTCAGAGTCTCCGTAAGTATCACCACCGCAGGACTACGACGGTAAGCCATCCACGTTGTTATCCCGACCAACTGGGGATCCACCATTAAGTCCCCCGTCATTAGCAAGAGCCTCGCAATAGGGCATATGGCAACATCTCTGACCAATCCAACATCACTAAAACCCTTCACAATCAATCCCCAACAACTGTTGAACGTCTATATGAGTGACACTTGTGACACCCCGCCGAATTAAATACCGGGCGATCACTCCTTTATTAAATTAAATCAAGGTGAACAGTTGGTTCATTCTCAGCATCACTGTCGAAAAATAACTTTTCCAATTTAAACACCCTAATTAATTAAGCTAAGCGTCAAAACCATTTTTTTTTCCAAATTATTTACAAGAAAAATTATTTATTTATTTATTAACAATATTTCCAATAAGTAAGAATCACACCACAAATATCCTGGAACATAATCCAATTAATTTAAACATTCAACATCCAAAATC
Source organism: Sambucus nigra (assembly GCA_949130495.1). NCBI lineage: Eukaryota > Viridiplantae > Streptophyta > Magnoliopsida > Dipsacales > Adoxaceae > Sambucus > Sambucus nigra. The sequence continues at coordinate 420,128,977 of OX422223.1, forward strand.
CCGACATTTAAAACTTAAAGTAAAACATCCATATTGAATAAATCCCAAAGTAACAGTACTGGAAACAACTGAAATACATATGTCCCAATAAAACAGATAAATAGTGGAAAGGGCTACACATGCCCAAATAAATGAATGTGCTAGGAGTGGATTCAAGTAAATGAAATCGTCTAAGCAAGTGGCCTGCAACTCCCAACTAAGCTGCAGCACGTTCCTTCCAAGGGATCCTAAGCAAGACGCCCCTGTGACTGGGCACCTGTAATATATACATACATATACAAGAGAGAAAGAGAAATAGAAACGGGTTAGAGCCCGATAGTGTATGATTTAAAAATTCGTTTAGCAAGTATTTAAGTTGATTACAGGCCAATGCAACAACATATTAGTGCGACACTCTCTTGAGAAATTATCACCTCTCTTCTAATGTGCACGCCTATCGTACTAACCTTCCCAACGGATTATCTATTATATATCGCACTAATCTCCCCCAACGATTTATCTTATCTTAGGTTATTCGCAAGATTTAAAACTGAACAACACAATTGTTTAAAAAGTAAGATTTCAATTAGTACCCAAAGTTCTCATTTTAACTTTATTAGTTAATAAAGTTTTCCAGTGTCATATTATACTTTCTCAAAACAATTATTTACAATTTGAGTCATCAACCATGTCCTACTTACCAAATCACAGTAAGCAGTTCCAAATTTCAGAATTTCATATATATATTAACTACTCGTATAATATATATATTATAACAGCACCCCACATAAAAACTATGGTGCAGGCATACTCTACTATCCAATCCTTGTATCACTCGTACTAAGGGGAATACAAATTCGGAATCACTCTCGAATTGTATTAACACATACACAAACAATATTGAGGTGAAGCATAGATTCCAAGTCTCTAAGAGGATGGCACATACCCGCGTTTCTTAAGACCGCCTGAACTATCATTTCGATAGCCTGTACTAAGGATATCTATCTCCTAGGGTACGAATCAATATCCCCCCAAAAGGCACACGAGATAAGATCGTCCCAGCGCGGTAACCTCAGGGATAGCAAGTAGCGTGGGTATGTTTTTCACACATAGATAGTATATGTATACACAGTCATATAATTATACTATTATTACCATAACAATTTAGGAACATCTCAAAGTCCATAATTACGACATTTGTCCTTATTTTTCTCATTATTTAATATCACGTATATTTGTTCGTCCCTATCTTAAATTCGAAGGATTTTCCAGCTCATTACGCGACCCTCATGGATTCTATCCTTCCAACAGTACAATTTAGTAGGTATTCATTTAAGTTCCAACGTAACTCTCTTACGTGTCTCTCCCCTTTAATATATACCTACATTGTCCCTTATGTAAAATATCCCAAAAATATAGGTTTTGCCTTAAGTTAAAGGTCCCTCATTCATTAATGAATCCTATTGGTCATCATTATCTCCAAAATTATTTTAACAAGGATGTCTAAGGAGTTTTCTTCATTTCGAATAAATTCAACAGTTATAAAGAGGGAAAACTTTAGTCTGCCAGGAGGGATCGATCGATCGAGGTTAGGGGCTCGATCGATCGAAGCTCTTGGCTCGATCGATCGATCAAACAGGTATTGCGATTTTTGAAGTTTCGCAGTTACGGGTTCTAACACATATCTTCATCCAAATTCAAGTTTTGCATTCCCAAACGTCCAAAAATTTATACTACTAACATCCTAACATAATATTATGCATTTCCTACGTAAAACATGTCAATTTCCGTCACTAAACATGGATTAACAAGCCAAAATTCATTTAAAACTCAAGAACCCTAGAAATCTCTTAATCATGGTTCTAATCTGTTTTTCCCAGAATTTCCTTCGTATACAACATCAAAATTTTATGGTTTAATCCTCTACATCACAAAGGGTTTCCAGAATATCATTTAAGTCATCACTACATGCAATTTCCTATCTCAAATTGGGTTTTTCTTCCATACAATTCATCCTAATCATTCCTAAACTAATATGAAAGATGCATCAACAAAATAAGCAAGATAAACACTTGCCTGGGATTTTTGGTGTTCTGGTTTGGTGCCGAATTTGGTGTGGTTGCGTTCCCCGTCTCGCGACCTACGCGTTGGTGGTGGCGGCGGTGCAAACGGATGGGTTTTGAGCCTTGGATTGCCTTGAGAGCTCTCTCCTCTCCTCTCCTATGGCCGTTCTAAGGTTTTGAATTATTTTAACCCTAGAAGATAACCTAGACATCTTATATAACCCCTTTAATTTTCGTGTGTTTAATTAACCAAAAATGTGAAATGTCCAAAATGCCCTCCCGGGGTACTAATTAGGCCTAAAAACGCCCCGAGACTCAAACTAAACCCTCGGGTAGACTTTTCTGACTATCTCGACCCTTTCGGATGCGTTGGCGCACTCAAAACGACCATACGAACAACTTATAAAATATTCACTTTTATTTATCAATATTTAGTCCCGACGCGACACGGGCGCGTCCCGACTCAAATTTTTAAAATTGTCATTTTATTCACTCGTGACATTCAATATATATATTACTTTGCTCATTAGTAATATTCAAAAAAAATTCCATAATTACTTACTCTCGTCACGTTAATAATTATAACATAATTAATTTCCGAATTTTTATTAAATAATTAATTCACATTAAATTTAACAAATCCTCAAATTAATATAGCATAAAAATACGGGGTATTACAACACTCACCTCCCCGAAGTTAAGATAAAAAGTATGAGTAGTGTCCCACCACCTCTCTCCCAAAGCACACAACATCACAGTAGAACGTGACGTCTCATCCAAAGCAAAAGCTCCAACAAAACCAACATCATTACCGTATGTTCAACAGACCAAATTCAACACAATCCAACGAAGGCGATAAGCCCCACTTTATAACCAAGCTTTCTATCCCCTCATCCATATACCTACCAAGCTTCCAAGGCCTTCCTCTATTCAAAGAATTCTAAAAATGGGAAGTTCTTTTTCAACCAAGCCTCCGAGGCCATCTTCTACTCAGACATGCCAAAAACATATTAAAATTTTTCCAAAAACATGCTTTTCCTATTCTTTCTCAAAGAAAAAACTCACGATCAAATTAAAATGCATGTAGAATAATCCATTAAATCAAGATAATCAAACAAAATATGCATCTGTTTTTGCCTTGTTGAAGTCTCTTTTCAGGAGCAATGCCACTTCCTTAAGTATGCAACATGGTCAACGCCGAGCTCTCCAGTCGACAATGAATCTTTAAGAATGAAATAAAATTATATGTCACCTCATCTGCCCCACAACCATCTCTCCTAGGTACCAGACGTATCTAAACTTATACGACTGCAACCCCCTCATCTGCACCTGCATGCCCGTAAACCCCACGAAGTCATCCCCCAGTGATAGAAGGTCATCTGTAAACCCCAAAAGAGAACCAGCATCTACTCAAGAGGCAAAACATATCAAAAAATGCTATAAAAATAAAAAAAATCCCAAAAAATGCCAAACAAATATTGGAACATTTCTTTATCAAGAAAACCATTCTTTGGGACACTAAATCCCTTAAAAAACCTCCCAAAATCCCCAGTAGGATTATTATTACAGCATAAACCCTAACCTAACCTCAACACATTTTGAGCCCGCATCCCAAAGGCTACTACAATTCCCCAGTGGAATCACAAATCTTAAATCATCCCCAGCAGAACCCAAACCTCATGCTTCCCCAGCAGGATTGCAAAATAATACCTTTCCAATTGCCCAGAAAAATTTTCAAGCTAAAATTTCTCCCAATCCATCCACCATTAAAATTTCAGGATACGCCCGCAATCAAAAAAATTTCACAACTCCCCCAGCGAAGTGTTATACCTCGTACTTTTATGGACATTCAAATTACATGAGTGAGTGTAATTTATTAATTTGAGAATTTAAAGTGAATGGATATATATTAGTTAGCGAGTGACAGATTAATATTGATGTGTGCTAGATTTACTTATGGGAATAAGTAAATGAAGTTGGATTATTTTATATCATGTAGCGGTTGGGCAAAGGGACAAGAAATAATATTTTACTCGAAAAATACGTGTGGAGATTTATTGGGTTTAAGAAGTGAATTTTTGATAAGTAACTCGAATGGGGATTTCGAGTGCACGATTGGTCTCGGACGGGCCGAGATGGTCAAAATAGAGTACTTGGGGGTAGTGTTTGGATTCCAGGAGTTTTTGGACTAGTAAGGACTCGTATTTGAGTATATGAGTCAATTTTGGGTATAATAAGTGGAGAACCCTTAAAATGAAAGAAAGGAAGAAGAGGAGGAGATTTCGGCCAAGCTCAGACGGATCTCGACACGAGGTCGTTGGATTTATCCAACGAGGAAAATGTTTAACTTGCTTTAACTATTTATGTGTGCTTATAGTTCATATTACAGTTGGTGTAAACTATATGATTTTTGGGTTGGGATTCTGGAATCAAAATGGGTTTTTCGAAATGATTTCATATAATTAAATGTGATAATAACTCCATATGAAATCTGAGCTCAAATCCATTTTAATAGTGTAATTTTTGGTAAGAAATGGGAAGAGTTGAATAAAGTTGAGGTTTAACTAAGTTAGGGTTTAAATTCTTAGTTAAATTGTTGTGTTGGGCAAAAATGAGTGTGTATATGTTTATAGTGATGGTTGTTGATGTAGAAACCATAAATTTTGGAGTTGGAGAAGATAATGAACTCCCAAAATTGTTCACGTCGAACCGGTGGAATGCGGTTCGGTTTCGGTCACCGGACCGGTTTATTTTTGGGGGCATCGGTTCAGTTCATTTATTGGTCACCAAACCGGTTCGTTTTTCTGTTTATTGCGTCAGTTCGTTTGTGACAGTTAAATTTAGGAACTTTTCTGGGACTTAAAGGATTGGAGAAGAATCCCTTTTCTGGAGATAAATAATAGGGGACCCTAAATAGAGTGTGAGGGACTCTAAAATATTAAATCAGTGATATATAAACCTCGGGTTAGTGGGAATAAGATTCGAATTATAAATTTTAGGAGTGTTTGGGACGAACGACACTCGGGAAAATTATTTCGGCGGGTACATATATACTTATGCTTGTAGAATATTTTTGTCGATAGTATATGAGTGAATCAGAATGTGGGACTAGGTTATAATTAGAATACTAGCTAGTGGTGATAAGCTAATCTTCGGGAATTTATTTATGCAATAATTGTATCATAAGTGAGTGAATACTTATGGAATTAAAAATAAGTTGTATGTACACTTATGAATTAATACGAATTGGTATAATCGGGATTATAGGTTAATGCCACGGGAGATAGGCATGAATAGCCGGATTTGATGATATATATATATATATATATATAATATGATTATAAATATATCTGTGTGTGAATGGTGTATTTATATGAAACATACCCCTCTAGTGCTATCATGGGAACTTGCGCGATATGGATGAATCCATTGGCTTGAGGAGCAGGGTGAGTATAGTCCCCAAGTCATAGCGTCCAGTTATTTATGCAATGTAGCTTTTTATCATGGGTGAGACGTCTTGGGTACGATTCGGTCTCACTTTCAGGTGAGACCACTTCCCCTACGTTTGTGTTATGTTTTTATCAGTTCGGTGTGAGATTCCGACCGGTGGTACCTAGGATGATGTGTGTATTCCCTGTAAGATAATAGAATTTTAGAGACTTCATACATTGAGTTATAGCTCTGATGGATGGTTATTATACTTATATATTGTGTGATATATAATTATGGATATACTTGATGTGTATAGTATATCATATATATATATATATATATATATATATATATATATATATATATATATATATATATATATATATATATCTGTGTGTGTGTGTGTGTGTGTGTGTGTGTGTGTGTGAAGATGTTAAAAGTATATATACAGAAAAACAAAGAATGAGATGTGAAATGATTTTTGGTTCATCCGGGAGAATAAAATTCGGAATAAAATATGGTATACGTATATAAAGATGAGAAAATTATATACCGAATTAATGACACTAAAATGTGAATAGTGTATAATAACTAGTGAAAGTTATTAATAATGAACGGATAAATTATAAGTGAGAAATTATAATGATAAGCTCGTGCGAAAGTTTAGGATATTATATACGCGGGGTATGAGATAGCGTATGGTGACTTAGAGGTTTTGAGAGATGCTAGTTAGGTTGGGTAGCGTAACTAGGGTGTTTAAAAAACATGCGTTAGGTGTGCACTGTTAGATGAGAGGTAAGGGATATCTCATGTGAATGCGACACCAGTTTAAATATAGAGAATATCATGTTGTAAATGCTGAAGTATTTTAAACACTTGGTAAATATTTTGAAAACATTTTGGGCTCTGACCTGCTTGCAAATATTTTAAAAACCCTTTTAGGTGTCCAGACACAGAGACGCCTAAATGATATTATTCCTTTGAGTCAGACGATACTGCAGCACTTGTGGATGCTAGCAGGGATTGTTTAGATGCTTCTATCCTTGTGATATAGATATGAGGTATCGTGAGATTATATTCAGGCATGTTGCCCAACTGTTGTCATTTATTTTTTTTATTTGCCGCATTTTCGTTTGCGCCTAGTCGATACGGTTGTAATAATGTTTTACCGAGCGTTATCGATTATTGTTTATTTATTTTAGTTGTTGTGTATATTAATTGTGTTGATGAATTTGTTGTGTGTTTTAGTTAACAAGATTAGAAAGTTGAAAATTTGACACCGGGACTAATAGGTTATTAGTAATTAATTTGGTTTTTCGACAGTGATGCTGAGAATGATCCATTTTGAGAATCCTGTTTTATTTTGATAAAGGATTGATCAACCGTGATTAAAATAGGCGGGGTGTCACAGATGGTATCAGAGCATAAGGTTCTAGTGTCTTGAGGAATCTGTGCGGACGTACTATGTTTTCAGTGTTGCTTTCTAATTGATATAGAGCCATATGTTTAGGATTGTTGACTCCTATGGTGAGATTTCATTCTCCTGCTGTAATGTATAATTATAGTGAATCTTATATGCGTTTGGGTGTGCTTCGTATGACGAACAATGAAGGACAACAGATGAGGGTCTTTGGGAGGACAGCAGGAGGCGGGGCTCAGTTGGAGTTGTAAAAATATTTCAGGGATGATGATCGTAGTCGAGGTCACCCCTATTATTGCTCGGTAAGCTGGGGTTGTAAAGACTGCAGCAGGGCAGCATATTTTTTCAAGCACCTCTATCGTAGAAATCATTTGAGCATCCAGGGCGATTGGCAAGGTAGAAATATGAGATTTATCCTCGAGCAAATGAGGCATGATTTATGTAACATGAGCGAGTTACAGTATTTTATTAGCACTAGATTCACGTGTGAGACGAGTTTAGTGGTTTTATCGATAACATTATTATGTTTATGTATTTTTCGTGGTATAGCGGGGTTATCTTTGGTTTCATCCGCAGAGGAGCGGGTGTAGTCAATGGGAATATATTTTATTAGAACTACTCGTTTTAGTGATGTGTTATACGAGTATGATATTATCCTGAATATAGACTGGTTAGAACGATAGTAGGCTGATGTTTCAAAGTTATCGTGTTTACTATTCCAGGACAGGATGTGTTGTTTTGGCGATGTCTAACCTGAAAGAGGGTCGAGCTCGCATTCATATTATATTATGATAGAGACTTCGAAGAGTATAGTTGTCTCGTTATGGTTAATCCCGGTGTGTAGGGACTTTACCGACATAATTATGGGTGCATTGGGTTTACTATCGAGTGGAGAGATTTAACTCATTATTATGTTTAGCACTCCGGACTTCGTGATAGGTAGAGCGCATTGTTATATCACTCCCTTAGAGATGTGGCAGACGAGATTTATATTTATATGTCTGGAAACAGAATTTTCAAGACTCCCAGTTATGTGTTTGAAGTTTATGGAATTTGATTTCCTCTAATGCTGAGTGATAGTGCATTGTGGAAGTTTCTTGTTTGAATGTTATTGCGGGATGAGATACGCATGGACCTTGATAAACGTCGTGAGTAGGGAGACGTTGATGGATGCTAGGACATTAGTTTTGAATGTAAATCAATGAAAGTGTGGAGAAAACACTCTGAGTTGAGACCTATTATATAATATAAGGCCAGTGGAGCCAGTAGTACCGTGAGAGATCACTGAAATTTTTTCTTCTCACCGTGAGTTGAAGGGTGGAATAATGTTAAGGAGAATTAAATTTCGATTTATGGTGTGATTGAGAATACCCACGTGTTATAGCCACGTCGAGAATGCGAGGCCAGTTTTGAGATAAGTGTGTTAAGTGTGTGACGTTTTCAGTGTTGTGCAAATATGCACGGATTACAGGGTGTATGGGCGCCCTGGTTAGTTTGATTTTTGAATCGTCCGAGATAGGAGGACGTGGGAATAAATGTATGGAATATATGCCTGTGGGGTAGTCATAAAAAAAGCTGGAATGATAAAATGGATAAAACATCATATGAGGAAGATGATAATCCAAGTATATGTGTGCAATGAGAGTAGCACACTCGAGATAGGTTGAACGATTATGGGAAGCCATTTAAAGGATATCTCTTGAGAAGAGGAAAATCCAACTATTATAGGAAAGTGAAACGGAGTCCTACTCAGTCGAATGTTGAGAGTGGCTTGTGCGTAAATAACATGCTTATGTTTATAAGGTAAAAGGGCCCAGAAGTGTGCATTGTGGCACAAAGTGCACAGGCCGTGATTTTTTGGTATACCCCGGGGAAAGAAGGGGAGTATAAAGTACCACTTAATGTGAGACGTTATAAGTGGAAATTGGTGTTAGGTGAGACATAGTGAGATTGTCTCCGGGTGCACCACTCATAGATGGAAATAGGTTGGTTCGAGATGATCAACCAGAAATTTGGTATCAAGCCGACAATTCTAGTCACAGAATGGGAAGACAAGCTGGAAAAGAAGGATTACACTGGTGCAAGGTGCCGCCCAATATTGTTTTGTGTGAGGATGAGATCCTTGAACCCCACCTCCGATAGGGATTTTCAGGAAGCAGTGGGAATGAAGTTTTATTTTTGGAAAATCGGGTCACTTATGGCCTGATGAGTAGACGAGAGGTGATTGACGACTAATAATAACTCGTACCGGTTTATTATGGACAAGGAGCCATTTGAGATTTTGCGTGGAAAGCCTTGTCAATTCCCCTCTGGTTATTTAGAGGTGAGCGAATAACTAGACTTTTGGATCGGACGTGATTTAGAGTCCGTTGTCGAGAGGGACATTAACCACAAAATGTTTTGGGGTGACTTTTGAGCATCGTAAGAGTTACGTCACCATGCACCGAGATTTAAAGAACTGACAGGAGTGGTCAGATGTTCTTATGGTTTCTCTAAGGATGCGAGTTTTGTGTTAGGATGGATACGGGAAGCTTGCACTTAGTGATGTGCGGCCTTCCAATAGTATTAAGGCGATAAAGCCAGTGATGCATAGACTTTTCTTATTCGGATGTCGTTGGTAGAAGCATATTGTGTGATGTGCCGTTATTGAGGTGAGAGCTTGATAATTGAACACGCTTGCCGTGAAGCTGGGGCTATAGTGATTAAGCCTTTAGACAGTTGGGTCCCACTAACGGGTGAATAGTGGAGTGACCATACCATTATCGTGATTTGATTTTGGGTACTAAAGGGCTTTGTGTGGTTCAATAGCCTAAGTTTTTTGTACCAGTCTTATCCGAATTTCGATGACGAAATTCCTTTGTAAGGGGGGAAGTATGTAATACCCCGTACTTTTATCAACATTTAAATTAAATGAATGAGTGTAATTTATTAATTCGAGAATTTAAAGTGAATGGATAAATATTAATTAGTGAGTGACGGATTAATATTTCGTGTGTCATATTTACTTACGGGAATAAGTAAATGAAGTTGGATTATTTTATATCATGTCACGGTTGGGCAAAGCGATAAGAAATAATATTTTACTCGAAAAACACGTGTGGAGAGGTATTGGGTTTAAGAAGTGAATTTTTATAAGTGACTCGGATGGGGATTTTGAGTGCACGATTAGTCTCGGATGGGTCGAGATAGTCAAAATAGAGTACCCGGGAGTACTGTTTGTGTTTCGAGGGCTTTTTGGACTAGTAGGGACTCGCATTTGAGTATAGGAGTCAATTTTGGGTATAATAAGTGGAGAACCCTTATTTCTCTCTTATAAGGGCATGAAAGAAAGAGAAAATAAATAAAGAAAAGAAAGAAGGAAGGAAATAAAGGAAGAAGAAGAGGATATTCTGTCCAAGCTCCGACGGATCTCGGCATGAGGTCGTCGGATTTATCCAACGAGGCAAGTGTTTATAGTTCATATTATAGTTAGCGTAAACTATATCATTTTTGGGTTTGGATTCTTGAATCAAAACGGGTTTTTGAAAATGATTTCATATAATTTGATGTGATAATAACTCCATATGAAATCTGAGCTCAAATTCATGTTAACGGTGTAATTTTTGGTAAGAAATTGGAAGAGTTGAATAAAGTTGAGGTTTAACTAAGTCAGGGTTTAAATTCTTAGTTAAATTGTTGAATCCCATGAATAAATTATTGTCTTGGGTAAAAATGAGTGAGTAGATGTTTATAGAGATGGTTGTTGATGTAGAAACCATAAATTTTAGAGTTGGAGAAGATGATGAACTCCCAAAACTATTCACGTCGAACCGGTAGAATGCGGTTTGGTTTGGGTCACTGGAACGGTTCGTTTTTGGAGCCATCGGTTCAGTTCATTTATTGGTCACCGGACCGGTTCGTTTTTCTGAGCATCGGTCCGGTTCGTTTATGATAGTTAAATTTGGTAAATTTTCTTTGACTTAAAGGATTGGAGAAGAATACCTTTCTGGAGATAAATAATAGGGAACCCTAAATAGAGTGTGAGGGCCTCAAAAATATTAAATGAGTGATATATAAACCTCGGGTTAGCGGGAATAAGATCCGGGTTATAAATTTTAGGAGTGTTTGGGACGAACGACACTCGAAAAAATTACTGCGGCGGGTACATGTATATTTATGATTGTAGAATATATATGCCGATAGTATATGAGTGAATTCGAATGTGTGAGTAAGATGAAATTAGAATACTAGCTAGTGGTGATAAGCTAATATTCGGGAATTTATTTATGCGTTAATTGTATCATAAGTGACTAAATACTTATGGAATTAAAAATAAGTTATGTGTATACTTATGAATTAATACGAATCAGTATATTCGGGATTATAGGCTAATGCCACGGGAGATAGGCATGAATAGCCGGATTTGATGATGATATATATATGGGTATAGTGATAGTATATATATGATATGATTATAAATATATCTGTGTGTGAATGAAATATTTACGTGAAACATACCCCTCTAGTGCTATTATGGGAAGTTGCGCGATGTGGGTGAATCCTCTGGCTTGAGGAGTAGGGTGAGTATAGTCCCTAGGTCATAGCGTCTAGCTATTTATACAGTGTGTCTTTTTATCATGGGTGAGACGTCTTGGGTATGATTCGGTCTCACTTCTAAGTGAGGAACTATGACCGCTTCCCATATGTTTGTGTTATGTTTTTATTAGGTTCGTGTGAGATTCCGATCGGTGGTACCCAGGATGATGTGTATATTCCCTGTAAGATGATAGCACTTTAGAGACTGCATCCATTGAGTTATAGCTCTGAGGGATGGTTATTATACTTTTATAGTGTGTGATATATAAGTATGGAAATACTTGATGTGTATAGTATGTTGTATATATATATGAAGATGTGGAAAAAAAAAAAATATATATATATATATATATATATATACGGCCAAATAAAGAATGAGATGTGAAATAATTTTTGGTTCATCCGGGAGAATAAAATCCCGAATAAAATATGGTATACATATATAAAGATGAGAAAATTACATGAGGGATTAATGACTCTAAAATGTGAATAATGTATAATAACTAGTGAAAGTTATTAGTAATGAACGGATAAATTATAAGTGAGAAATTACAATGATAAGCTCGTGCGAAAGCTTAGGATATTATATATGCGGGGTATGAGATAGTGTATGGTCACTTAGAAGTTTTGAGAGATGCTAGTTAGGCTGGGTAGCGCAACTAGGGTGTTTAAAATACAGGCGTTAGGTGTGCACTGTTAAATGAGAGGTGAGGGGTATCTCATGTGAGTGCGACACCAGTTTAGATATGGAGAATATCATATTGTAAATTTTAGTGTATTTTAAACACTTGCTAAATATTTTCAAAACGTTTTGGGCTCTGACCCACTTGCAAATATTTTAAAAACCCTTTTAGGAGTCCAGACACAGGGACACCTGGATGATATTATTCCATCGAGTCAGAAGATGCTGCAGCAGCCGTGGATGCTAGCAGGAACTGTTTAGATGTTTCTATCCTTGTGATGTAGATAGGAGGTATCGTGAGATTATATTCGGGCATGTTGCCCAACTGTTGTCATTTTTTTTTATTTGCTGCATTTTCGTTTACTCTTATTCGATATGGTTGTATTAATGTTTTACCGAGAGTTATAGGTTATTGTTTATTTATTTCAGTTGTTGTGTATATTAATTGTGTCGATGGATTTTTTGTGTTTTAGTTAACAAGATTAGAAAGTTTAAAATTTGACACTGGGCTTAATAAGTTATTACTAATTAATTTTATTTTTCGACAGTGATGCTCAAAATGATCCATTATGAGAATCCTGTTTTATTTTGATAGAGGTTTGATCAACCGTCATTAAAATAGGCGGGGTGTCACACGAACCTATCCCCTCTCAAAACAACATAATCCCTAGCCGGATGTCTCAAGGGTAAAACCTTCCCCAGATTAGTCTCAAAGCAACATAATCCTTAGTGGAACAATAAGTGCATCTGCTTCCCCACGATAAGGTAAAGATTTCCTAGGAGAATAACTCCCTGCATCACAACTTTAAGTCCTTAGAATTGACCTCAACCCGTTGAATTGGTCGTCACCACTTTAGGTACTCGGAATTGACCTCGGCCCACAAAATTGGTTATCACCACTTTAGGTCCTTAGAATTGACCTCAGCCCTCAGAATTGGTCGTCACCACTTTAGGTCCTCAAAATTAACCTCGGCTCGCAAAATTGGTCGCTACAACTCGGCCCTTAGAATCGGTCGCCACAACTTTAGGTCCTCAGAATTAACCTCGACCCGCAGAATCGGTCACCACAACTTTAGGTCCTTAGAATTGATCTTGATCCGCAGAATCGGTCTTTACAACTTTAGGTCCTCAGAATTGACCTCGAACCACAAAATCAGTCTTTAGAAATTTAGGTCCTCAGAATTGACCTCAAACCGTAGAATCGGTCTCTATAACTTTAGGTCCTCAGAATTGACCTCAACCTGTAGAATCGGTCTCTACAAATTTAGGTCCTTACAATTGATCTCGACCCGCATAATCGTTCCTTATAACTTTATATCCTCATAATTGATCTCGACTTGCAGAATTGGACTCTATAACTTTAGGTCCTTCGAATTGACCTCGACTCACAGAATCGGTTTCTACAACTTTAGATCCTCATAATTGACCTCGGCTCAAAGAATCGGTCCCTACAAGTTTAGGTCCTCTGAAATGACCTCAACCTGCAAAATCGGTCCCTTCAACTTTAGGTCCTCAGAATCAATCTCGACCCGTAGAATCGGTCATTCCAACACAACCTTAGGTCCTTATAATTGACCTCGACCCCTTGAACCGGTCATCCTCGTGCCTTTGGTCCGCATAATTGACATATTTGCAAACATCCATGTGGTGTCTATTCAACGGACTTCACTTGTTCCAAGCTCACCCGTCGAGGGCGCTGTAGACACCTCATTCTAGGACCCCCTAAGCATCTCCTTAGGTCCCTAGCACTTTCTCCTTCACCATAAAACCTTAGGTCATACTCTGGGTACTGATTTAGAACCCACCAGATGCCCCCGTGCCCCATTTGACTCCGATCTACTTTCTCGTCTGAGTGAAAGCTGAATGAAACTTTGAAGGGCTCCGAATCCCCTTTTCAATGGTTCACCCCGTGCGCGAATCAGCCTTACGATTCGGACGAACGGACCATTTTCCCCAAAAAACTGATTTGGAGGCCACTGGGCGCTCCCGGGATCCATTTGACTCTCGCCAATTCTTCATCTCAAATGAGACTGAATGAATCTTCGAAGGGTTCAGAATACCCTTTTCAATAGTCTACCCCTTGAACGAATCAGCCTTACGGTACAGACGAATAATCTATTTTACTTCAAAGAGTCATCGGGTGGTTCTGGGCCCCTATTTAATAAGGTCGCCTCTCTGAACCGAACCTAGATCTTGGAACATCGAAGGTCCTTGCATATCCTTTCTAACGGTCCACACCATACGCAAATCGTCCTTATGGTTCAGACGAATGATTCGTTCCCCTCTTGTCTGAAAGACTGTCGGGCGCTTTAGATTCCCATTTGACCACAGTCAATTCACGAACCCAAGAGTTTCTCAACGGATTCTTAAAGGGACCTGAATACCCTTTCTAGTGGTTCATCCCGTGCGCGATTTGAACTTACGAATTGTAATTTACGACCGTTTTGCTAGAAAATCTGCATGAGACAACCGAATGGCAAACCCATTTCCCTGCTTATCAGTAGTGTCTGCAAGACATGTCAAGGACAGTGCCGATTGACACCCCCTTAAAGTCAGCGTGGTTTCCATATTAAAACCTCTCAGTCTCAGGATCACTCATCTCAGGACCGTAAATGCGTCGAAATAGGTGCGCAAGGTGTTATGTAGGTCACTATTTTAGGTACTACGTGGCAGCATCAGTTTCGAGATGTAGGTGTAGATGCTGGGATCCATTGACTCCATCGGGGAATGGACCATGCAATGGTGTATCTCGTAGGGACTACCCCACTTTTATGTTTTTTGTGATGTCCATTTGGATGAGGGACCCTATGGACTTACAACTAGAGCATGAACGGGACATTAAGGATAATGTAGACACCAATTTTTAATACCCTTTAAGCATCTCCTTAGGTCCCTAGAATTTCTACCTTAATCATAAAACCCTAGGTCATACTCCGGGTACCGATCTAGAAGCCACCGGGTGCCTCGAGCCCCTTTTAACTCTGGTCGACTTTCTCATCTGAGCAAAAGCTAAATGAATCTTTGAAGGGCCCTGAATTCCCTTTCAAACGGTCCATCTCGTGTGCGAATAAGCCTTACAGTTCGGACAAACGGACCATTTTCCCCTCTAAAACTGATCTGAAGGCCACCGGGCTCGGGCTCCATTTGACTCGCATCAACTCTTCAGATAAAACAACACTAAATGAATTTTTGAAGGGCTTTGAATACCCTTTCCAATGGTTTGCCCCATGTACAAATCAACCTTATGGTACGGACGAACGATCTGTTATACTCCAAAGGGTCATTGGGCACTTTCGGGCCTCGTTTGACCAAGGTCAACTCTCCAAACCGAGCGAAGCTCTTTGGAATATCGAAGGGCCCCGTATAACCTTTCTAACGGTCCACCCCGTGCACAAATCAGCCTTACGATTCAAACGAACAATTCGTTTCCCTCTTGTCCAAAAGATCGTCGAGGCCCTTCCGAGCCCCATTTGACCATAGTCAATTCCCAAACCAGGGAGTAGCCCAATGGATTCTTAATACCCTTTTTAACGATTTGTCTCGTGCGTGATTCAGACTTACAAATTGAATTTTATGACCATTTTTCTAGAAAATCTGCATGAGATTGCTGAATGGCAAACCCATTTCCCTGCCTATCGGTAGTCTCTGCAAGGCATGTCAAGGACAATGAAAATCGACAACCCCTTAGACCATATATAAGTGGAGCATGAGATCACTTCGAAAAATACCTGAGAAACATCCCTCTCAATGATTTCAGAAACATTCGCTCGAAGTCAGCGTGGTTTCCATATTGAAACCTCTCCCCCTTATTCCATTTCCATCCTTTCCTTACCCAATTTGGCAAATTCCCTTCGCTCTCCTCCTACCACCTTCATCCACTTGCAAGAGCAACCCTTTAACAATCAACATCAACCTTAAATCTTCCATAGAAGGTCTAAACCTTTCACTCTCTCTTTAAATTCTCTTGTTTTCGCATTAGTTATTTAATTCTTACTTTAGCATTTCATCATTATTAGATGACACATATTAATACCTAACTTTTTATTAGTAGTATTGCACATACTATATTTTTTATAAAAAAACCCAAAAAAAAGGGGGGGTTGCTTGTAAATTCCAAACGGGGATTTCTCACTACATTTTCTCACGCTAAAACATCTTTTTCTACATACACACATATAATAAAGTCCCCAGTTGGATTTATAGGATAAACCCCACCCCCGTGTTGCATGCGAACTACGTGGAATTTTATGCCGTTTTAGGCTACATAGGCGTCTAGGTAAAATCTGATATTTGAGTCCTCCTTTCCTATTTTTATTCATATATTATATTTGTGATTCATGCTTGTGTTTTGTCCAACCTATACCATCGTCTTTCTGTAAACGATCGGTGACTCGACAAACGCACATATTATATTTTTGATTGCTATTTTGGGAACACTCCTAAGGATGACCTCACTCCACCTTTATCCATGACGCGAGTCGAGTAATTCCACTCTCCATTTATATATACACGCACACACTTCACAAAGTTATTAAGGTGAAGAATAACACATGCCCATGAGAGACCGAAAGGGTGGGATGGGTGCCTAACACCTTCCCATTTCGTAACTTAGCCCCCGAACCCTTGAACTAATTGGTTTCGCAAGCATCAGTATGCCTTTGATGTTGTTCTCTCGAGGAGACAATATTTCTTTTGCCTATTTTGTGCAATATAGGTTGGTGACTCTATTTCTATACATCACCCCAATTGACGACGACTGAAGCGACCCGAAGAAAGGCGCAAGACCCCTACGCGCGTGCTGATCGGGATGGGATGGCCATAAATATATGCCTTCATGATATATATATATACATATATATATATATATATATATATATATATATATATATATATATATATATATAATAGTATAAATTAATTGAGAACTACTATAGTTTAATGATGTAGCCAGTTGATAATGAACCCAATACTATGTAAAATTCATAATGGATGTTTACTTTTGTAGGTAGTAGAGTAGGATTACTCTGGGAAGTAGAAGCACATGTGTAGACATTTAGCTTTCGTACATGGATTATGCTAAATTCATTGAATATTTTATTGTTATAGGTATCAGACTTTCATATTTGGGACTTGGGTTGATATGTGTATAGTATTGCACTTAGATGAGGAGTGAGATACTTAATGCATGCGAGTGTTGATGGGAGAGACATACTTTGAATTAACTGCATTGTTGCATTTTAATTTCGTAAGATAATCCTTTAAACTCTAGGACGCAAATCCAAATTATAAAATGTTTTTCTCCATAGGTTTGCTTATACAGGGACAGCAGTTCTGACAAGATATCAAAATTTTGATCACACATTGCTCATCAGTCATCAGATCATTTGATTCTAGTTTATGTTGTTATTTCCCTTTCAGCTATTTATTATTTCAGATATTGTATGGACATAAGCCCAAAGTTTATGATTCGATCTTTTGATATTAGACGTACTTATGTCAGAATTTTATTACTATTTGGATGTTGTATTCATTATTTATTACCAGTCATTAATTAAAACGGACTTATCGTGAATGTTATTTTAAAAATAAATGTTTTATTATGGTTTGACGCTGAGAATGATATGTATTGATAGGCAAGCCCGATCTTAACCATATTGTGTCTGGTCATCCCTTACGTGGAAAATGGGGGTTATAGTAGTATCCCTCTTAAAGGTTGCTAGGCTTGACCCTCCCTAATGTAAAATTGAGCATTTTTCTGATGGTATACTGCTACACGCAGTGCTACGTTTTCTCTAACTTTCGTAACTAATTCTGAATCCAACCTTTTCATGAGATCACTCTTTTGGGGAATTAAAATTGAGTACTTTGTGACTGGGCAAACCAATCTTTGTTGGGACTAATGTATCTATCCCAAATGCTAACATGTAAGGTGTCTCATCAGTGGTTGTCCTCTGTGTGGTCCAATAAGCCCAGAGTACGCTTTGAAGCTCATTGATCCAATTTCCCTTGACATCGTCCAACCTTTTCTTTATTCCATCGAGTAGAGTTTTGTTTGTCACCTTTGTTTTCACATTGCACTGAGGGTGTCTGGGAGCGGGGGCGTAATGCAACTTTTATATTTTGGACTGGATATCGTAGTCTTTAAACTCTTGGTTGTTAAAGTATGTGCCATGGTCAGTGATATAGTTATACGACATACCATATCAGCATATGATGTTCTTCCATATAAGCTGGAAGACTATTTCAGAGGGCATGATAAATAAAGGTTCAATATACCTACTTGGTTAATTATTTTATAACAACGACCAAGTATTTGAGCCTTACTCTCGACTTCAGTAATGGGTTGATCAAGTCCATTCCCAACATTACAAAGGGCGGTAGGAATATGATGTCCGTGAGCGCAACTCCAGGTGTTCTATGAATGGTATTATATCGTTGGCACTTATCACAACGTCTTGCATAAGTAGCATAATCTTCTTTCATGATTGGCCAATAATACCCTTGTGTGAATACTCGCTTAACCAAAGATTTATCTGTCGAATGGGCCCCACAATATCCTTCATGTATTTCATTAATTAGATTTGGCACCTCGACGAGATGGACACATCTGAGCAGCAAAATAATGAATCCTATTTTGTATGGAATTCCTCCTTCCATGACTTAGCCAACTGCTTTGCACCTTAGTTTCCTCGCTTCCTTTGGGTCGTCCAGAAGGATGCCCTTCTCAATGTACTTCTTGATTGGATCCATCTGCGAGGGACCCAAATCCAACGCAATCAGGTTGATATTCTCTATGTCAATGCTTTTATGCATGAGGATTTCTATCGTAGTGGTTCTTATCAACTCAGTTTTTTCACAAAATTAAGTCGAGCGAGTGCGTTTGCTCGAGCATTATCAATCCTTTGAATCCTGATCATTTTGACCATCAAAAATTTAGATATCATGTATAATGCTTTGGCCAAGTACCTCTTCATTATTTCTCCTTTGACTCCGTATACTCCGAATAATTGGTTCACGATCAATTGGGAGTCGATGTGTGCATATACCTGCTTGGCACCTAAGAGAGTGCTAATTCAAACCCTGTGATAAATGCCTCATATTATGCTTCATTATTGGAAGATTTGAATGGGAACCCGAGTTCGTATCCCACGTTTATATCATCTGGGGTGTGGATTATCAGCCAAGCATCGCTTCCCGAGGCATATGATGATCCATCCACATACATCTTTCAAATCGGTGGTTCTTCTTTGAAATCCCCTTCAACAAGGTCCTATAATTAAATATTTTGTGACTTTCTCAAAGTATCATGATCCAAATTCTCTCTTATCCGATGTTTTCGGTATATCTTCTTCCTGGTTGGTTAGATCTGACACGGAGCTATCTTCCAAAGAAGTCTACTCGGGTATTTAAACTTTTGAGCTCTCTTCAAGGTAAGTGTGATCGGTTGGATTAACTATTGAGTTCTCTTACATAGAAGTCTGCTCAGTAATTTTTTCTTCATAGGTAAGCTCCGCTATGAAATCAGATATTTCTTGGTCTTTTACTATTGTTCCAGGATCATAATGTATGTTACACTCTCCCATCCCCACAACCTAAGCCATCAACCTTCTTGATTTCTTTTCTTTATGAATGGCTTGGCGCAATGGCAAGTCCGTGTAGACCACCATGGTATGGGCATGGAAGTATGGCTTCATTATTATAGATGCTTCAATGAGGGCCAACGCTATCTTTTCCAGACATGGGTAACAAATATCCGCTCCTCGAAAGGCCTTGCTTGTATAGTAAATCAATTTTTACACCCCATTTTCTAATCAAATGAGTGCCGAGCTGATTGCCGACTCGAATACTGCTAGGTATAAGCAGAGTTTCTCTCCCATAAGTGGTCTTGAGAGTAACGGTGCAGACCCCATGTATTTCTTCAAATCTAGGAAGGCATTTCACACTCCTAATTCCACTGGAAAGTATTCCTTAGCACTTTAAAGAAAGGTAGGGATATGTTAGTAGCTCGGGAGACTACCTATTAAGGGTTGCTACTCTTTTAGTCAGTTTTTGCACGTCCTTCTTATTTATAGGAGATCGCATATTTATCAATGCTTTGATTTTATCTGGGTTAGCCTCAATACCTCTATGATTTACTATGAATCTAAGGAACATTCCTTTCTGAATGTCTAACACATATTTGGTCGGATTGAGCTTTATCCGGTTCTTCTCCAATTGGTTGAATGTTTGACTCGGGTATTTGAAATGATCGGATACTTTCTTGATCTTGGTGATCATGCCATCCACATATACCTCCATATTTTTGTCGATCTGTTCTTCAAAAACCTTGTTCACTAGCCATTGGTATGTTGTGCCAACATTTTTATCCTAAAAGGCATAACTTTGTATCAGTAGGTACCACCGATAGTGATGAATGGAATTTTATTCATGCCTTCTGGTTTCACTTTGATTTGGTTGTACCCTTAATACGCATCCAAGAAATTGAGCAGCTCGTTTTTGGCAGTGGCGTCGACTAGTTAATAAATCATTGGCAAAGGGAAATGGTTTTTGGACAAGCTTTGTTCAGATCCATGAAGTCCACACATATACACCATTTGTTGTTCTTCTTTCTGACCATAACCACATTGACCAACCACTTGAGATATCGAATGTATTCAATGAAACTTGCCTTCTGTAGCCATATTTTTTTTAAATTGAAGGCACGTCATTTCTATTTGATCGACTTTGCATCTTTGACAATGTTCAGTTGATGACACATGAACTCTGGGTCAATCCCTACCATATCCACTTGGATCCAAGAGAACAAGTTCTTCTGCTCTTTGAGAAAGTCCACTAATTCCTGTATGATGGATGGGTCCATGGATGGGCTAATTCGTGTTGTCTTTTCTCGGGTGCTCGTCATCAAGGACAATGATCTCCTCAACCACTTATCCTTTCACCAATTCAGCTTCCTTGCAAGGATCTATGGTCTCTATCTCATAAGTGGTGTAAGTTTCTTCACTTTTTCTTGGTTGTATGAGGTGTAGTAGCATTCCCTGGATTCGATTTTGTCTCCAATAATGACGCCTACCCCATAATGTGTAAGGAATATCAAGCACTGGTGTATAGTGAATGGTATCGCTTTAAACTTTTTTAGGCCAACCCTACCGAGAATAATGTTGTAGGTTGATTGGATGTTCTTATCTAATAAGAAGAAACGGATTTTCTCTGTTCGACAGAGTTTGACAATTCCTAAGGGATACACTTTTTCTCCAGAGAAACTGATGAGGGGCCTATGATAGGGCTCCAATTTACTGTCTTGCAGCCCTAATCCTTTGAAGTAATCATAAAATAAGACATTGACCGAGATAACCGTGCCCAACAATATTTTGGCAACCTTTCCTTCGTGCACCATCACTGTGATGACCAGAGGGTAATCATGGGAATACAGTGCTCCAGATAGTCTGTCCTTTGAGAATCCCATCACCAACATGTCTTTGTTCACTTTCCTTGGGTGACTATCAACATCACCAGACAAGTTGATTTCCTGGAAGTAGGATCCTTCTTTGGCTTTATTTAGGTATGCTTTTGTCTCGTCTATTTCGTCACCTCCACCGGTGTCAGCACCAGTAATAAATGACAACAAAAAAAACATTTTCACCTCGCACATAGGCTCTCTAGTTCTCTTTAGTAGATACGAAACATCCTCGGCATCGCCATTCCTTCCTCTTTTATTATCATCTTCTCCATTACAAGGAGTTTTTGATCATCTAACATATGTTCTTTACCCATGAATTTGGAGAGTTTTCCTCTTTAATCCAGGCTTTCTATCTCATTATTCAAGACTATACAATTATCTATGTTATGCCGTGGTCTTTGTGGAATTTACAATACTTGGATGTATCCCTCCGTTTTGGGGGAGATTTTATTTTCCCGATCCATTTAAAGTCCTTTCTCGGTCTGATTTCTTCCAAAATGTTACCCATACCAATGGTGAGAAGAGTATACTCATCATACCTCTTGGTTTTTCCACCTTCTTGTCTTTTTGCTCTTTTTTCTTGGAGCCATTGTTATTCGCCTTGGATTTGTGAGATTATTTCATAGCCACGGCCTCCTCGACATTCATAATCCTTCTTGCTTCAGCCATTAGTTCAGTTATGGTTTTGGGGGGATTTTTGGCTAGAGCATAGTACAGTTTCTCGGGGAGTGAACTGCTCATCGGTGCAGTGATCGCGGAGTAATATTTTTGCGCATAGTCTCTCTTACTCGCTCTCGAATAATTCGTAAATGAGCTATCCTCTTGACTGGTTTGGCTCCAAAGCAAAGTTATTGATAAAGAACTCAGTGAGCTGCTGAAAGCTGGAGATCTGTCCTCGAGGTAAATTTTTATACTAGGTTTGTGCCATTCCACTAAGATTTTTAGAAAATACACTACAACGCATCTCGTCGGCGATTGAGTAGATGTCGAAAACAACTTGATATTGTTTCACGTGAATTACATGATTAGTTTTGACATCGTAATTTGGAGTTACTATAGGTGGTTTAAACTTGGAAGGAGTAGGGTAGTTCACAATTGGAGGGATAAAAGTTGATCCATTCACAAAACTCCTATTCAAGGGATTTATAGATTTGTCTATTTCTCCCAAACAATCTTCCAACCATTGAATTAAACCTTTTTGGGGATGCTCATCTGGATTGAATTTAATTGAGACAATCTTAGCTACTCGTCCATGGGTTTGTATTGAGCTCTCTTCCTAAGAAGTCTATTCGGTATGCATATATTCTCACACGTTGGTTCTCGACCTGACAAATCATTCTTGGTGATCTCCTGATCAGTAGAATTCTTTGTGAATATGACCCATATCATCTAGGGGACCTAAATGATCAAAGGTTAAGCCCTTGCTTAACCTGTACAAAGAGCTCGACCTTTCCTCAGAGAGTGATGCCCATGGTAATATTTAGTAGATCTGAGCGACGAGGTTGCGCTACGGCGATTGGCTCCTTTCCTATCTTCCTGCCAGGTTTGCAGGTTGCCTATCCCCAAAGGGTGCATGAAGCATCATTTATCCCCTAGCGATGGGCCCAACTAGGGGATGATTTGGAGCGTTTGAGTTAGTTATCTCACAGTCTCCTGCATAGCCTCTTAACCCTTAGCTATGTTCATCAAATTGTAAATCCCCTATACTAGGAGGGCCAGAGGGACTGAAGGCATCGGTGGTAGCACGGTTGCCCTTTGGATTGTCTACCATTTTTCAGTACTTGATAACAAGTGTCTAAAATATTGCTCCTTGAAGGAAAATATGTAGAAAACAACAATGGCTTGTCAATTTCCCATAGACGACGCCAATATTTTAGTGTCTAAAATTGGTTTGATGATTATAGTGAATCTTAGCTTAGTTAAACCATTGTTATCAACCACATATAAAGTAAAAAAGATACTAGCTAGAGAGAGATGAGAGACAAAGGAAGAGACATCCATGGGTACAATATCACTAGGTATTAGGGTTTAGGGTTTAGTATAAACCTTTCAATAACTCTCTAGTGTTTTTGATAAACTGTTTTACAGTTGCCTTTATCTCGAAGAGGTAATGAGCTATCTAAAGTAATAAAAAGATGAGGAGGTGGAATACCTTTGTATAGTAGGTATTTACACCCTTACATTACAATTAACAACTGTATGCTTATCCGTGTGCATGTTCATGGTGACTGTTGAGATCCTCATGTGTGTCTGTTCACATTACTAACTATTTATATTCTAGAGGGTGGTCGGTTGGCATGCCGATTAGGGAGATGATTCAATCGACCACTTCGAGCTCGATTACGCCTATTAAAATTGAGTTACTTGAGCTCATCTCATTTTCTTCTCGTAAGGATCTTGTTTCGTTCATTCGTTTGGTAAATGAACCGAGGTAGAACACAATTTCGAGCTCGTTTAATAAATGAACTTAGATAAGCTCGGCTCGAACTCGAATTGTATCAGTCCGTTCATATATATATATATATAGGCACTCAAGTCTCAGTCCCAAGTTAAGGGAACTAATTCAGTGACAAAGATAAATATTTGTTTGCAAGTTCTTACACATAAATGAGGACACATACATGGGCATGGGATCTATTCAAAACTAACTTCAACCTCTTACCATTAACAATACAAAACAAAGTTTGATGAGTTAAGAAGGAGGGCAAAGCACAAAGAGCAACAAAATAATGAGAATAAGCATTTGAACAATGAGATAGAAAATAAGAACAAAGAGATACAATTGGAGATATAAGAAATGAAGTCCATGCTAAATGATATTCGTAACCGAGGCCAAATGTCTACTTTTTCTTGGTTGTTATCACTCCTCTCATTGATTTAACTAGTGTTATGGCACACACGATGCATATTTGAGTAATAACACATTAACAAAGCCTAAAATTTACATTTCCATATTATGATCATCAATAATGCCATTGCTATAACCCGCATCCCACATCGATGTCATAATGAATTGGTTTTGAATATAAAGTTTTTTTTATCAAATAGTATATAATTCAGAAATCGAAAACATAAAATTTTAAGTTAATATATCAAAAAATTTAAACATATGTATAATTAAGTTAAGAACAAAAGTAGTATCTGTTTACCAATGATTAAATATACTATTACTTCCGAGTTTAAATTTTCAAGTGCTAAGCACAAAAATTAATAGTTAAGAGTACATTAGTTGTAGACACAAGTTCTAACTGAAAAAAGAAAAAAAGAAGGACCAATCCTTCAAAGTCTCCATCAAGGGAAAAATAACTCTAGTAGAAGCAATAACAACTTGTCCTCTTAATGAAATTTCCATTTCCATTGTTCGTTTGGTAACCTATAGATGAAAAATAATGAATTGGATAAAATTTGTGAAACAAAAATAACTACATAAATAGTAAAAACATCCCTCTCTACATACCAATCTGAGAAAAAATGGGCCCATAAACAACTCTATAATTTGCCAAAAATCAGACCGAAGAAATCATCCATATCAGTCAGAAAAACGGATCCATTAACTTGTAAAAACATCCTCAAAAATTGGAAAAAAAATAGCCTAAAAAACTGAAGAAAAAAATAGCCTCAAAACTAAAAAAAGATAACCTCAAAACTGGAAAAATAAACTCCAATTAGTCGGAAAACAACCCCATCATTAACTTAGAAAAAACAGTCACCTCAGTTAATAATTTCAAAGGTAGTTGAGAATGCACGAGCTAATTCAAGTTCTTCTGTAATAGCTACCACACAAAGATATATTATTAATGCATAACATTGAACTTTAAAGCATGAATCAAATAATAAAACAATATAAATATACTTAATTAGTAAAACTTACTCAACTGAAGGTGTGAAAGATATTCCAACCTCTCTTCAAATTCAATTTGAATTGGTGACGCGCGTAACCAATCTTGCTCGCAAATTAAGCATTTGACTATTCTTGGAGTTAAGGAACTATGAAATTGGTTAAGTATACGCCCTCTAATACTAAATGTATACTTCGAAGCAACAGTGTACAGCGGAGTAGCTAAAACATTAAGATCCATCATATATAGTAATGGATACCTACAAGAGTTCACTTTCCACCATTCTAATATATCAAATTTGGGATCTTTGTCAACTCCTTCCCCTAAGCATCGATATATTCAGATTTAAAATCAATAGTTTAATGCTCTAAATGTTTTAAATATTCTATTTGAAGAGACTTAACTTGATCACCATCATCAACTTCCCTTGCTCAACCTTTATTTCATTTGAACCTTAGCTTAATTTTATAGATTGCGAATTATTAATCCTTGATATATTGTGATGTATAATATATAACTATATATGTGTGTATATTTCTTCAGAATATTTCCACGATTTAATCAGCAAAGGATATGATCTGATGCAATTGACCGAAGGTGAGAGAGGAATAGGAGAGGGTTGTTTATGGACCTACTTGCATTGCATGATATCCCCATTCGTATGATTCTGGACATATTCGGTGTAATGAGATAAGTAGGGGAAATATGTTGCTAAGTGGACTGTTTCATTAGGAGAGGCATTTCATGTGTAATCTTTAGGAACATTGTTCTTAGCGCATCTTCCTTATTCTGCTCTACACAAAAAAATTTAGAGCCAAAAAAGGGTTATGACGTCACGATGATATGGTTAAATGTTCTGTTTTGTAACACCCCGTATTTTTATGAATTTTAATAATGAGATTGATTAAATGAAATTGCTTTTAATTATGGGATTAATTAAATTAATTTGAGATAATTAATTGGAAATTAATTCGAATTTAAATAACTAGCGAGACGAGATTTAGTATTTGATTATGATGATAATGTTGAATATTACTGAGTGAATATGGTAATATATGATTATTGAATTTATTAAAACTGTCGCGAGTTGAATATACGGCAGTGTCGGTAATTAAGTTGGGACGCATGTGTTAGTCGTATCAGGAACCAGTTTAATGGATTTAAAAGTAAATTATTGTTATATCATCCATATGGTCATTTTAAGTGCACCAACGTGTCGGAAGGGTCGAGATAGTCAGAAAATACTAGCCGGAGTTTAGTATGGGTCCTGGGGCATTTTAAGGCTAACCGGCAACCTGGGAGGGTATTTTAGTCATTTTGACTTTTTGAGGATTAGTAACCCACGAATTTTAGACTGATTATATCAGCCAGCACTTAGGGCTCCTAGGGTTTTCACAACCAAAAATCACAAACGTCCATTAGAGAGGAAGAGAAGGAAGTTTCCAAAGAAGAACCACCATCCTTGGACCTTTTGCACCACCATCACCACCACCTGTTAGATCAAGAAGAGAGGATCACTTCCATATCATCTGCTTCAAAGGATCCGAATCTTTATTTCCAGGCAAGTAATTTAACTTGCAATAATCAGTGTATATGTTACCCATGATAGTTTAGGAATTGAGAATAACCTTGATAATATTCAAAATCTGTGAAATTTGGAGATAAAAATATTGATCTGGGTAGGATTTGTATGTAGACTCAACTCTGGATATACATCAGTCACAAAATCATGATTCATGCATAGATAATTATGAATTTATGTTGAGTTGTATGATGTTCTTGAAGAAAATATAGAAATAGGATTTTTATGATAATTAGATGATTTAATTCAAGAAAAGGGTGATTCGTGATGATTTAAGAATTCTGGAACGTTAGGAATCATGTATTTAGGTTGTTATACAATCTAATACGTTTACTTTAGAATATGGCATCATGTAATGAAAATTGGAGATTAAACCATGCCAAAAATTCAGAAAAATCGGGGTTGTAACTGCTCGATCGATCGATCGATCGATATTCTTGAGTAAATCGATCGACTCCCCCTGCACTTGTGATATTTTTTCCCTTTTAAGATTTGATCGATTCCCACTCTTGAAAGTTATTGGTGGGGACTATGTGAACATATTGAGACTTAGGGAAGACCAGTAGGGGTGTAATTGAACCCCGGAACATATTAGAATTGGTTTGGAACTTAGTGTTAAACTTATGAGTGTCCGTCGAGTGAGTTACTATTAGAAGTTGCGAGATCATGAATTAAATTCATATAAGTGATAACTTAAGGTTAGAGGCAGAAGTAGGGACCTTAAATTACTGAATTAATCTTAGGGACAAGTGGGAGACTTAGTAACCTTTTGGAATAGGTTTAAGTACTCAGAATTATACGATGAGAGAGTTATCGGCTAAACGTATTACGTGAAATAAATGGGACGATATTAGAGTACACATAAGACTTATGGTATAGGGATGGAATATACCTATAGCAATATGATAATTACCTAAGTTGTGTGAATACTTAGTATATGGATTATTGTGTGTATGACATACCTACCATGCTTTCTATCACGGGAGGTTGATTTTCGAAAAAGGACCATCCTATCTTTGTGTGCCTTCGGGGGGATTTAGATGGGTACCTTAAGGAAATAGGACTATGAATGACTTATTTGTGAGTTGATAAGTCAGCTGACCATGGGAGCGTAGGTATATGTGTGACCCATGGGTATGTGAACTAAGTTCGCCTCCAATATGTGTGATTTTTATTGAAACGGTTCCTGAGTGATTCGGAACGCGTGATCCTTATGTACGTGATGTACCGGAATTTGATAGCAGAGTGTGCGTGCACCGCAGCTTAGCCTAGGGGTGCTATATATGTATATATGTACTAAGATTGAGATATATGTACTTGTGACTGGTTCACTGTTGCTTGGTAAATGCGCATAATTGAGATATTTAAATTGGTTAAAATTGTGAGAATTTATACAACATTTGAGTTAAGTAATTTGAATTAATGTAATTATGAGTTATACGTATGACATATTTAGGTAATACGAATAGACACCCTATATTACAATGTGAAGACAGGAGTTAGTATAGACTAGTTAGTTAGTGGCATAACTAGGATGGGTTAAGGGTATACATTAGGTATGCACATTAGTTGAGGGGTGAGAAACTCGTGTGAGAGCACGTAACTAACATGTGTATAATATTTACTGTTTAATGCAATTAAATATTTTTTATATTTTTAAACTGTTTTCACCTCGGGCTCTGACCCGTTTGCTTCCAAATCTATTTTTTTGTGAAAACCTTTTATGTGCCCAGCCACAGTGACGCCAAGCATAGGAAGTTCCATCTTGATGACGTGATGTAGCTGTTGTGAAAGTTACAGGATCTCGGTATTAGACGCCTCCACATTTAACCTTGGATCCTTCAGAGTTATTCATATCAGTTAGGGCATTTTGCCCATTCTTATTTAGCGATTGCAGATACAGACTTTCATTATTTCAGATGTTGGTTTATTTATTCAGACTCTTGTATTGGGATTTTTATTTTACTTTGGCATTATTTTTGGAGTGTTTACTCCAGACTCAGTTTATTTCATTACGTTGGTTATTCATATGAGATTGTTTATGCGATTGATGAATGAGGATTTAATCACTTGGTTGGTTGTTAATTTAATTAATAAAAAAATTGCATCTCACTATTTTAAATATTAGGTGGCTAGTAAGTAATTAAATGTTTTCGACAGCTAAGACTGAACTAACTTGATACTTTGTATTAATTTAATAAAGGAGTAGCCACCCGATATTTAATTAGTCGGGGTGTCACATGTTTTTACTTAGGAATTTCATACCTTAGGTGGGGGCTTCATAAATCATCAGAGGATAGAATTTGTTTTCCCATTAATTTTGAAGTTATATCCTCATGATGGCCAGAATAAAACTAACTAGTTGTAAACCCGCTCGATGCGCGTCGAACACACACACACACACATACACACACACACACACACACACACACACACACACATATATATATATATATATATATATATATATATATATATATATATATATATATATATATATATATATATATATATATATATATATATATATATATATAGAGAGAGAGAGAGAGAGAGAGAGAGAGAGTGAGGTCCTTAGTTTGAGGACCATTTTTGATAAAATAGTAAAAAAATATTTTTGGCCTGATTTATTTTTATGATTTTTAAACATTTCAGTAAGATCATAAAAAATCAACTCATAATGAATTCTCTTGCTATTTTAAAAATATCGGTCAAACTTTGTCATTTTTTATCAGCTTAAAAACAACTTAAAACTGACAAAGTTTTATCGATTTTTTTAAAATAGCAAAAAAACGCATTTTGAGTTGATTTTTTTTTTATGATCTTACTGAAATGTTTAAAAACCATGAAAAAAAAAAATCAGCGCAAAAATATTTTTTTTACTATTTTAAAAAAATGATCCTCAAACTGAGACCTCACTTGAGCCTGTATATATATATATATATATATATATATATATATATATATATATATATATATATATATATATATATATATGTTAACATATTTATTTAGTTCCTAACTTAAGTGATTACGCAGATTATGATATTAAAAAAAGGCTAAAAAAATATAAATAAAACAGTAAGTAAATAAAAATGAAAATGAACCCAAAATATTCAAATTTTTTTAATGAAATTAAGCACACCTATCTAATATACTCCCTCAATCCTTATTAGTCTTTAACTGATTATCGTGAGTGGATTATGATAATCCTTATTAGTCTTTAACTGATTATCGTGAGTGGATTATGATAAAAAAATTAAATTGTACAACCATTTCGTGGTAAAAAAAAATAAAAATAAAAAGAACTCAAAATCACGGTTGTTTAACTTCAACCGTTATAACAACTAATTTCTTGTATTTTCAATAACAAAGTAGATTTCCAATTAAAATAAATTTCTTATAAAAAAATAGAAAAAATATTTACTAATTAATGAAAATCTGGAAAATATATAACAAACAGAAAACATAAATAAAAATATGAAAAATACATAAAAAAAAAAAAAAAAATAGGAAAATATTCTATTAGTCGAAAAAAAAATTAAAAATTGCAAACTTAATAAATATTCTAAAAAGTTTGAAAAAAATACTACGAAAAATGAATTTCTAATAAAAAAAATAGATTTCCAATAAAAAAAACAAATGTCTAATAAAACCAAAAGAAATATTTAATAATTGCAGAAAATTTGGAAGATACGAAAGAACTGAAAAAATATGTACAAAATAATATAAAAGAAAAATAATTTCCAAAAATAAAAATTATAACCTTGATTAAAAAGACATAAAAAAATAATGTTGACAAAATATTTCAAGAAAAAAAAATGTTTTCATCTAAAAAAATAATTTCTAGCAAAATAAAAATGATTAACGTTCCAAAATGAACCAACTAACAGATCTTGAATATTGAGTGTCAATCTCAAATAAATATGTTTTTAGGAGTCAACCCCTAAACAGCCTAAAAGCCAAATAACCCTTTTCTTTAACTTGTAAGATAAGATTTATATAAACTCAAAATCCAAGTAGAGAAATCAAGGATTTAGTTTTTACACACAACAACACAAAATGGGCTACGTGTAAGGCTTACAGCCAAACCACCAACACGTAGCACCAAAACTACATTTGCCCCTAGAAAGCAAAAAATACCACAAACAACAAAGAATTCTCAAAATCCACCAACCGTCTTCCCCATAGAGAGAGAGGGGAGAGAGAAAATCCTCCAAACCAAACCTCGCATAAACCAAAATCAAAAAACGAAGTTGATCGCCGGTGTATATACTCAAAAAAGCCAGATAGAGCTCACCCCACACCTTCTGATAAACTCAGGTGTCAGCTAAATCATATGCATGAGCCTTTGATTGAGATATTTTTTTATTCTTCCTCATCTCGAGAAGAGCTCTTATCATCACCTTATGTGAGTACAAAAAGAAAAATGGTAGTGGACTTGGTTGCATGTGTAAACCCACATGAGGTGTAGGGCCCCCTAATTTTCATCCCTCTCAACTCTTCTACGGACTCAGACAAAAAGACGATTGAGGGTTTTTAGTTCAGGTAGAATGATAGAGAAGAGAATGGAGGGGACTTAAGCAGATAAATGTAGAAGAAAGAATTTTGGGGGAATTTAATGGGATTTGTAAGTGGCTTTAGATTCACATAGGATGATGGGTTTTGAAGGTGAAGCTGAGTTTTAGGCGGTTAATATTCCATTGGGGAGGTTAAACGATCCATTAATGGGTTTGGTAAGTGGAAGATCGAATGGGAACCCGTTGGAGAGAGAGAGTATGGTAGAATGAAGAGGTGGGTATGCAGATTCTCTTATATGGAAAGGAGAAACTGTAGAGGCAATTTGTGGGGAAGAGGGAACTACCACGAGAGAGGAGAGAGAGAAGTCGCGTGGTTAAAAGTGTAAATCGGGGGAGTGCCATGTGGATAGATTAGAAAGGGAACAACATTTAAGGTTTATATAGCATTTTAGAGTATATAATAGATGTGGGCCTCAGCTTCAAAAACTTTACACGTGCCATGCTTTAGGCATCAACAAATTAAGCACTTTTTCATGTGTTATTGTTCTTGTTGCATTAGTATACGATTTATCATGGTATATTATGTAATTCAGATTTAATAATGTAGTGAAAGCTCACTTCATGATGCTAATTGTTGAGGAAGAACTTATTCTCCTTTTGCTTGAAAAGACGGTAGAGATGTAGTAAAAAAAATCATATTTTTGAATAGTATTAGGTGATATGGAAAATGAAGAAATATACTTATTTAAATCTTAAACCTACTCTAGGTGATTGAATTAAATAAACTTGTCCCATTGTTCCCTCATATTAATAATAATGCTAATCACAATCACTATTATACATTAGCAAATTAATATTTGCGCCAACCAAGGGTTCAGTGGAGTCTGGACATAGTAGAAGCCGACAATGGTGATGGGAATGGTGCATCATATTTGTAAAAGAGAACAAATAAATCATGATTTGAGGAATACTCTATGAAAATGGACAATTCTTCCTCACTACTTAAGCAAAAAAGAAAAAAAGAAGAGGGGGAGGGGAACAAAATGACAATACTTTCTCAACTTTGTTTTTTCTTTACCTAATCCAAACAGGAAAAGTATCTTATATATGGAAAAAAATTATAATTAATGGAAATATGATTTTGAGTGGTTTATTTCATAATTATCCATCAAACTGAAGGTAGGAATATTAAGTTGCTGAGTTTTCAACATTATTCTCTATGCATCCAAAGGTAGCACGAGAATATCATATCAAAAGTAAATATTGAAATACCGAACTTTGAAAAAAGGAATACAAATAGCATTAAAAATAAGAAACCATTAGTATAGTTTTGTTTTTTTTAAAAAATATTTTAATTGAAAATACAGATTTTATATTTTTTTTTAAATGTTCCAAAAAATAAAAGTTAGTTTAATATAAATAAAAAACATTTTTTGTATATTTTTAAACAGTTTTAAGAAATACAAAATTGTTTCAAGTGTTGTAAAATTTAAAAAAAACAAGTTCAAAAATAAAGGGTTCCACTGGTGCGGACCTTTAAAAATAAGATAATATTGATTAAATTGGTATTTGAGGGACTAAATGAGTTAAAAATAATTTTTTTTTAAAAAAAAACAATTTCTTATTAGAATAGTTTTGTTTTTAAAAAACGTATTTTTATTGAAAATACAGATTCTTATTTTACGTCCTTTTTTTCATTGCTTAAATTTTGACTTGGGGGGGTGCGAACTTGGCAAATGAGGTGCCTACTAGACAACCCGGTACTAGCCCGGCACTATCTGTCGGTATGTATATTATTATTCCTATAAGAATGATCATTTCGACAAACTCAAGAAATGATTATTTTGAAAAACGGTAATTTGATTAAGATATTTGCATATCATTAGACATCACACCAATTTCATGAAGAAAAATATTATTAATTTGCATTAAAAAAAAGAGTTGATTTACACTCAATATGTATAGCTTTCCATTAAATGCGTATATAGTTAATTTGCATGAGATAGGTGTCGATTTGCATGAGATAGGTGTTGATTTGCATAAAATTGGTACGATGTCTAATTATTTGTAAAAATTGAGATTAAGTCAAATATCATATTATCAAACGGATCAATATAATCCTTTTAAGAATACAGTCCCTCCCAAGCATGTGGTTCACAAATTGGGGAGATTACGAGTTTTGACAGGAAACAGGTATCGATTGTGTCTGTGTATAACTGTATGTATTTGGACACTAAGAGCATGGGAGATGTGTGCAAATTTTTATGCTAAGTAATTTTTACACAAATTTGATTTTCTTCACTTGTAACTCTTAAAGGCTTCCTGGGAAAATAGAGCATAAATTTAGCCAATCGAAATACCAAGATGTGTAAAGGATGAAAAAAAGCATACAAGACTTGCGTTTTAATAGCAAAGCTCCATCAATATTCATTCACATTGAGACATACTAATTCACTGTTGACCCCTTAACCCATCTCAAATAATGATTGTCTAAACAGTTTGCAATCATGCAAAATGGTTTACCTAGTAAGGCCTTTGGTAAAAGGAAAATAAACAAAAGAATCTACTATAAACGCCAACAGTCATCGTTGTTCTTCCACGGGACAACAGAAACAGTCATAATTGGCTCACTAATGGGACCATTAAGGAACACCTCATCTTCCTCCTGATTCCAAACGCTATTATTTCTGCACCAACACGAGGGAGGCGGGATATCCCAGTTATAAACAGGCCTTGGGGAAGGAGGTCTGGGATAATAATCGTCACCCCATCCATCCTCTGACTTCTCCTTTGCAGCTTCGACTTCTTGGTGGTTGCAACTACTACTCCTCAAGGCATGGAAAACTGACAACAGCTTCCCCTTCAGCCCCGATGTCTCCTATAGCACGTTATAAGATAGTGTTTAAAACATGCTTAATTATCTGTTCCACTGGAGGAAAGCTTAACACCTTCTTCGGAGCTCCATTTTCACTTTTGGCGACATATTTTATAATTTACTGCAGCATTTTCGCACAGCCTCTCTGCATATGCAGGGGGGTAAGGCTGCGTACATCTAAACCCCAGTACCCTCGTGCACTGGGTTTGCCCTTTTTTTACAACATTTTTTGTTCACGTAAGTGTGGCAGGAAATGAAAATCAACCTCAAAGTTAAAAACTATATATAGTGGGGAGCAGTGTCCACACGGGCCAAATGCCAAATGGCCCAATTTATTTTAGAGTTAATTTCAATGCCTCCCTCCATCTTCCAATTCTTGCAATGTCAACCTTTTAGTTTTCTTTGATGCTGCAACCGTTGAAATTACATAAACCATTGTTATCAAAGCCTCGTTGGCTACAACCGTTGTTGTAAAACATTGCAACCGTCGTTCAAATGTTTATGAATGCATTCAAAGATTACATTCATAAACCATTGAAATTACATAAGAATCACACCTTTAACGAAACCTACTTCATGAAGCAAGGAGGGGGAATCACTACCCATAAAAGGAAGATCAAAATACAATATTATAGCTAAAACAGAGCAAAACAAATCTTCATGTCCTGGAGGTCAAGATGTGTTTTTTCCGAAATATTTTCAATTTTTCCGGAAAAAAAAAATCGGATTGGAAATATTTCTGCGTTTCCAATTTTCTGAAACTATGCCGATCCGATTTTTCCAAATTATTTCCAATTTTTTTATTATTCTCTCATATCCCACATCGGTTAGGAGAGGATGAGGGTTACAAAGTAGTACTCTATAAAAGGAGAATCTCTTCCTAACCTCTACCCAAATGAAAAAATGGGTCAAACCTTTTTATTTGTTTCTTTAATATAGAAATTTCGAGTAATCGAAAATCCTAAATTTATTTTTTCTAAATTTTGGAGTTTCCAAAAATTCTGAATTTTTAGTATATTTTTTGAATTTTCGATTTTTTCCGATTTTTCAATTTTTCCGAATTCGGAAATTTTTTTAACATCCAAAAAAATCAGATCGAAAGTCGGAATAATTATTTTTTCCCGAAAATAATCAAAATTGATGTGAATCAAGAAACTTGAGGACAATTTCGTCATTTTAGAATTTTATGGCATTTTTGTTATTTTTTTTATTTTCTTTATTTGGTTGTACTTTTCTTCTAGTACTTGTATGCTTAGTATTTAGACTTGTATGCTTAGTATTTAGAGGACGAAGTAGCGAAGATTCATAAGGGTATATTTGTAATTAGATTCATTGCTTGAAGCCTAAGCTACTTCCACCTATAAATACTCTTATTACAGCGTCATTTGAGGTATTCTACCTATTTGAGATTTTAAAAAAGAGAGATGAGACGAGAGTGTTCATCATCTTATTTCCCATTTAACGCTCATCCACGTCAATTGGTATCAGAGCCTCGTTGGCTCCACCTGTTGTAAAAAAACACAAAAATCGTGGACGACGACAAATGGGTTCAGAGATATACTCCCATGGAACCTCGCACCGATCGATTCGAGGGGGTTTTGAACCACCTCTTAGCGCGACTTGACGCTCTTGAGGCTTGTCTTCCTCCACCTGACGCATCCATGATCCGTCCCTCACACCGCTCCCACTACCACCCAAAACCCTAATCCTAACCCTAGCTACCAAAATGTTTTTAACCCACGCTACCGCCACTATCCACACCCTAAAGATATCACCACCACCCGTAGCCACCACAAAAAACTCGAAACCACCCAACCCTGACAGGAAAATCCATCAAACCCCACTGGCCCACCAAACTACTGCCGGCAATGCAAAAAACACGACCGGACAGCCCTACTACTGTCGACTGCTTCCCTTACCACTACCAACAAACCCGACTACCTCTTTTTCCCAGCCAAAACCCCCGATTCAACCACAAACTCATTTCCGACCATTTATTTTTCCCAAGAAACCTTAATTTCTAACCCTCACCACGCCTAATTCAAACCCCAATCCGAGCCCATCAAGATCCACCGGAAACCCTCTACAAGACCAAGATCATGGCCGGAAAGGAAATGGTAAAAAAGTTCGTAGCCCTAGGCTTGTCTTCAACCCAGGAGTGACGGGATTTCTAATGGCGGGTTAGGAGATCTTCCATGGAGGACATTGCAACAGTTAGGGTTTCTTCCCATCCCTCTTGTAAAGAAGAAAAGAAGAGTCAGAGAATTTTCACACAAGTCCCCAAAATTTTTGTAAGCTCGAGTATGAGCTTTGTTTTAAGAGGGGGAGAATGATGTGAATCAAGAAGCTTGAAGACATTTTCATCATTTTAGAATTTTATGGCATTTTTGTTATTTTTTTTACTTTCTTTATTTGGTTGTACTTTTCTTTTAATACTTGTTTGCTTAGTATTTAGGGGAAGTAGTAAAGGCTCGTAAGGGTATATGTGTAATTAGATTCATTGCTTGAAGTCTAAGCTACTTCAACCTATAAATACTCTTATTGTAGCCTCATTTGAGGTATTCTACCTATTTGAGATTTTAAGAAAGAGAGTTGAGACGAGAGTGTTCATCCTGTTACCCATTTAATACTCATCCACGTTAGTAATTTTTTCCGAAAAGGCATTTTCGCATCCAATCCGATCCAGCCAAAACACAAGCCTACTTGAAGGAGATCCGTCTCCATACGCGCAAATCTCCTTGCCTCCACTCCTATCTGTGTTGTAACTCTAGCAAACCTCCAAACTTCAAAGAAGGAGGACAAAAACTCTTACAAAAGGAGAGGAAAAAACATCTAGATCTGAAAAAATTCCAGATTTACGAAGTGCAAAAGGTTTGAGGTGGGATTAGAGGTGGATTTTAGGGAAATGAGGGGTCCTCCCCATTCCCATTAATGGGGAGAGGGTGGTGGGGGTGAGGAAGAAGAGGGAACAGCTAGAGCCGGCTGAGGGAGAGAAAACAGTTTAGAGATAGAGTTTTGGATTTTCTATCCGGGCGGAGATGGATACGGACACAAATTATATTGCACTTATTAACAGATAAAAGACAAATGATCGTATGGCAATGTATCCGTCCGTTTACCACCCTTTTGCATGTATGTTGTCATTTTCTTTGTCCTTTCTTTTTCATTAGATTTTTATGAGAGGGTCGTAAGTTAGATTTGTACTAAGGTCCAAATGAAAATGAAATAGGATTTTTATATGAATACAATCTGGTGACCAATTTTTCGAATTGTATTTTTTGATAATTGTACAATGTTGTTACTGCATTTAACATGCATTTTTTTTATTTCCTGTCTGAAAATCCTCTAACCACAAGGTTGCAATTAAAAAATTAAGTGTGGACTGAGGACCTCTTGAGAGAGAAATTAGACTCGATGGTAATAGACTATTAGCTAATTAGATGGTGGAAGAGTGTATGGTCAAATGAAGATTTGAAGTTTTGAGAATTGTATGGTGGGAGGGAAATATTGGCTACAAGACGCATTATACGAGGACACCCATAATTTTATTCACTTCAATTTAGTTGTAGATGTGCTACGTAGATAAAGCTTTCTATAAGGGGCTGATAGGGGTCTAGGGTGGGTATAGATTTTAGCAATATTTAAAAAGGCGCGAGGAGAGGCTTTTTGGCTCCGGCGAGGCGAGGCGTAAGCCTCACGACGTATTGAAGCATAAGCCTCACCAAAACCGAAAAAAGAGCAAAATAATATTAAAAAATAGTAATAAAACCATAAAAATAAATTACCAATGAAATATAAAATAAAACAGCAAAAAAAACATATTTGAGGACTTTCACACATAGTTTAATATTTTTTTATTCCCCCGAGATGACTTTTTTTTTTAAATAATTTGATAAAATCAATGATAACATATTGGTTATTTTACAATATGACAATAAATTAATCAATGCAAAATTGAAAAAAAATCATTTACATATTGTTAATTTTATAATATGAAAATAAATTATTCAATGCAAAATCAAATTAAATTTTTTTTTTTTTGAAGTTTCATTCATATCAGTTATTTTATAATATGATAATAAACTAATCAATGCAAAATCAAATTGACAAAATCATTTTTTTTAGTTTCATCCAGATATTGGTTATCTAATAATATGACATATTAGTTATTTTTTTAAAAATTCTTTCAAGTTAAAATAGCAAATAGTGTAAGTTAAGTGCAATTTTAAAACAAAAAAAAAAAAAAGAAAAATGAGAGTTAGTATATTAAAACATCAATTCTATAAGTTAAGTTAGTATATTAAAACATCAATTTTGTAAGTTAAGTGCAATTTTAGAAAAAATGAAGAAGTCAACCTTTAAAAAAAACAGCGAATTTGAAAAGAAAAAACAGATCATTTATCCTTTAAAAAAAATATGTAATTTAGTAGAATTATAAAGAAATTGTTTCCCTATCTTCAAAGTATGCATGTATATACCAATTGTCGACATATATTAAAATAACAAAAAAAAAAGTTCTTTATGGAAGAACAACCGGGGGGGGGGGGGGGGTCGTGGTCGTCGCATCTCAGGGCGTGAGGCATGAGAAGTGTAAGCCTTAAGGCGCATTAAGATGTAGGCCACAAATTCAATCCCGAAGCTCAAGTCTCATGGCGACTTTTTAGCGATTCGCCTCAAATGATTTTTAAAACATTGGATTTTACAAAAACATGTTTCATCATTCCATCAACACATGTAATATACTTTAGCCTACAATCAGATCATGTGTTCTAATTTTAAATTTTAGTTGATTGATTTCCAAACACTTGTTCCCCACCCACCTCAACGCATATCGAAAAACATATACCACGTGTATCAAATGTTTATGTTTCAAGATAACATTCAAACTTGAATAACGGGAAGGTTCAAAGATTATTACGTTACTAGGAATGACACTTGTGGTTGACACACTTCTCGTGCATAGAATAAAGGAATGCCAGAGAGGACGAGGCTCAACAAAAAATCATCTTATCAATTCTATTACATTTAGCCTTGAGCCAATTTACGAATACTGCCAACCTTAAGAAATGGGGTGGCAAAAGGGTGGGTTGGGCAGGTTTGGGTACGGTCACCAACGGGTCAAGGCTTAAGAGTCCCAAACTCGCGCTATATAATAATTGATCATTGTGGGGTGGATTATGTTGGGATCAGATTGGACCTAGGTCGACCATTTTGACCCGTTTTATACACCTACTAAAAAGGATCATTCAACGAAAATTCCTTCCACATTTTTTTAGTTAGCATTTAGTCCAAGCCTTTTTATTTGTTCCAAAAAGTCCCACACCATGAAGCACACGTACAAACACTCTTTGTTCTCTAATCCTAAACCCTAAAAAAATTGTCAAAAGAATAAATTGACAAGTGACTTTTTGAAATATAAAAAATAATGTGGACTAAGTGTAAGATATACTTAACTTCTAGGGACTAAACACTGATTGTCCCTAGAAAATAAAATTAATCTATATTTAAAGCAAAAACATGTCTCTCTAATATATTAACCTCTCTATTTTTAATTACTTCGTGTCTTTAAAAATTCATCTCTCTAAAATTATAACATCTTTCTCTCGTTAAAATATTCTCTCTTTAAAAGTTTACTTGCTCTCACTCTAAATTCCAATGTAGCCACGGAAAAAAATACAAATTTCGAGAAACTTTATTAAAGAGAGGCATTTAGAGCAATGATCTAAATAGCAGTCGAGCAAGGTGACAAGTTTTGGTTTCAAGTGTGCATCGCGCAATCGCACAAGCACTTTGACATTTGATCTTTATAATTAAAAAAACAAAAAATAAATAGGTTAAAACATTCATTCCACATAAAATACAATCACTTGCATTTGTAAAAAATGCCCTTTTCCCCCGTTTTTCATAACCATATTTTCAAAATAAAACCTTGACAATTTTTTTGTCAACGGGGAAAATAAGTTATATTACAACACAGCAACTTAGTTAAAACTTAATTATAGTAAATAGGAAAAAAACAAACTATTTCTTTTTAATTGTTGCCGAGGGTGGGTAGAGAGTTTTCGAACGACTAAAAACACTCACGATCAGAAGGTCCAAGTAAAAGAAAAGAAAAAGAGAATTAGTGATCGACCTTGAAATCCCGAAAATCAAAAGAGGGCTAGAACAGAGAGAGACTGGAACACTGGAACGAAGCATGACTACAAGGTGGTCACTTCGAGAAGAAGATCCGACAAGCCGACGACTTGGATTGGAAGGTCCGGCGACTTGGATGAGAGAGGATGACAGGCAGGTGAGCCGTTTATTGAAGCAATAATGATTTCTTCTTGTATTGTACTTTCAGGGAGTCGCGAACAGATCAATCATGGATTTTGTTTTAGTGGACTTCTATATGTTTTAAAACAAAAGAAACATAATAAAAACAGAAAATACCAACTACAAAACGATGTAGTTTTGTAGCTGGTATATTAATACAACTGAAACAAAAATAGTGCCCAAATCTCATCAAATAGCTTTAATAGCACGCAAAAGCGTCCAAATCACATGTCACATCATAAATTGCACAAAGCTATTTTGTGACTTCCGCAAACCAGAGTGGGCTATGTCGCGTTTTCAACCATAAAGAGCGCAATCACGGGCTACGTCATGCGGAATCGCTCGCTTTTTAAAACACTGATTTAGAGGGAGGGACATACTAGTTTAGAGGGAGAAAGAAATTACAATTTTATAGGGAAAACGGCTTAGAGAGGAATTATAATTTTAGAAAGAGAAACTTTTTTGGATAAAGAAACTTAATATTTATTTAGAGATAGAAATATTCATAGAGAGATTACAATTTGAGAGAGAGTCTTCTTTACAAATAAATGGGTTAGCATTTTATAAAGAAAAATATTATAATTTGAAAAATAATGTTTTGTAGAGAGAGGAAGAATTAGCATCTTAAAGGGAGAGAAACGTAGATTATAGTTACTAAGAGTTAGTAGAGATGCATTTAGAGAGAGTATTAGTTTAGAGGAAGCATTACAAATTTAAAGAGAAATTTTTCTTGAGAAAGGAACGAATTAGCAATAACAGAAAGTAATATCTTGAGAGAGAGAGAGAGAGAGATTACAATTTGAGAAAGAAAGAAATGGGTTAGCATTTGAAAGGGAGAAAGTGTTGGCATGTTAGAGAGAGAAATTTTAAGAGAACTTGAGATTGTAGTAATTAAGAGTTAACACAAATGATTTAAGTTGGGCTAATGGGTAACTCCATAAGAACCCAACCCAACCTTTTAACTATATGGATCTTATTGGGTAACTCAATAAGAACCATTTATTTAATGGGTTGGGTTGGGTTGGTTGGGTTTTTAATGAGCAGGTTGCGATGGGTAAACAGGCTGGGTTCGTTTTTGACACCCCTACTCGGGCATATGTAGATAAAAAGCTTGAGTGGCAACACTTTTGCGCCGGAAGCAACTCAAATGCCTAAGCTCAGACAGCAAGGCTTTTTTAGTATATAAATGCTCAGCGCGGGAGAAACTTTTGCTGCCCGAGCAAAGGCTATTCCTCGACAGTTCTACTAACGTCTAGTTTATAAAGCTATAAATGTACCCTCTAATTTAAATAAATCTCCCAACTCAATGTTCATGATTGTTTCCAGACCTCACAAAAGTATCGTGTTGATTCCAGGTTTACTCACTAATATTTTGTTAGACTCTGGTGTGAATTCCATTAAACTAACAATCACGTGCGACTTACTGAAAAAAATATCTTCTCCACCTCTCCCAAACCCATTTGTATATCCAACACACACCACAAACACAAATCCATTGCTCTCTCACATAAACACAAATCAGAAGGGTTATGATGTGGCGGCGATATAGGGTTAGGGTTGCAACACCTGCCATGACGATGCTGGTGGCCATGGAGGGCTGTGGTGACTGGGATTTAGGGGTTTGTTGGTCTTGGTGGTTGGAATTTATGGTTTCACTTGCATATATATACACACGCGCGCAGAGGAACCAATTGCAGGTGATGACGAGAGGAGGGGGAAGAGCTCCCTAAGGTTAGGGAGGAGTGGATCAAGATCGATGGTGGGAGGTTCGGAATTGCAGGTAGGCTTGGGAGAGGGGGAGGATCCCCTGTTTTTTGGTTTTTCTTTTTTTTCCTTTTGGTTTATTTATTTATATTCTTATGTTCTAATTATTATTTTTTTTAAATGTGGGGGTGCAAGGCATGTGACCTTTAAGCTTTAACTCTACTTGTGGTTTGACAAAAAAGGGACCAAATTCCATTGAACAATAGTGACGTACCCAAGTCTAATACCCAAAATTAGTAAGGCATCCAAAGTCAAAAACACTCATCTTAGAGAGAAAATTTGACAACATGAACCAAAAACTGGAATTAACCTTTATACAAAAAGCGAAATCGACAACATACACATATATATTTCTAATAATTAAAATGCACTCTAAGCTTAGGAAGTTGTAAAGGATGCTCTCAACCTCTGAAATTGACAGGAAAAGTAGAATTTTAAAAGAATTCAAATTTTTGTAAGATGTCAATATTTTTAGTTGTTTCTCTTTTTTTTCACAGATTTTAAGACTTTAGAGCAAGGTTATATGATATCAAGTACCTGAATGCATGTCCCTGATGTCTTTTTAATGATTTCCCCACGTTTGCCCATAAGTAAAAAAACCTAGAACAAAAGGAAAGTAAATTTCAGGAATAGTATAGCCCAGGGAACATATATAATATAATTAAGGGAGAGGGGTGGGGGAGGGCGGAGACCTTCTCATTCCGGAATTTTACTTGACAGTGTTCTCCAGCTTCCGAATACTGAAAAGTGTAGTAATCCCTCGCCCTGAGAGAAGGGAAACCCCCGACACCGGCCTGCAGAAGAATAAACTTTTCCTTCAGAAATGCAACTGGAGAAAATTGTGAGCATTAAAACAAAATCAGTTCAACCAAAATATAAAAAGGGGCAACACGGAATATTGAAAATGAGAAGAGAGTAATACCCAGAAACAAGATACAAACCTTAGCAATAACATTCTTTATCAGTACATCAGCCTTGCTTGTGTTGCCTTTGACTAAACCAGCCTAGAATAAATGGGAAGTTCAATTAAGAAATGGTTGAGAATGAAATAAGAGTTCGGGGAATATAAACACATGTGTGTATATATATATATATATATAAAGCAGAACTGTGTGTTAACAAGGTGTGCGAGAGAATATAAAGGAGGTTGAGATTGCATTAAATTCTGATCCAACGATTCTTGATGAGTTTAATAAATGACAGTTTTGTAAATAATAAAAAGGTATATTTGTAAATAAACATGTAAACTCTATCGAGCTCCACAATATCTCTAAAAAAAACAGCGTAACAATCTCTCTCGACACGTTTTCCTCTCTCTCATGTCCTCATCCCATTCATCCACCACCTCCATGGTCTCACCCCGCAAGCCTCTACTGCCCCACCGCAGCCCACCCCGACCGATAGACACCTCCAGCCTCCAAGTATCTTTCACGACCTATGCCTCGGTTAAAGAGTCGGAGGACGCGTCTGCCTAGAACTGTAGATGAAACTGTGAAATGCTGTTAATCTATTTTTCTGGAGGATGATCTTACAATATTTTTTTTGTTTTCTTTACTGTTCAAGTCGCTATAAGGTTTTGTATGTTTTGTGTTTGGCAAAATGCATAAGTCTGTTTTATTTTGTTTTGAAATTGATGTTGTGTTTCAAGGTTCGAACTTTGGTTTTATAGATTCTCTCCAAGCTTTATTGGATCTACAATTTTTTATGACTTGATAAATATGGAGAATGTAACATCCGCCCATGCGACTTTGACC
The DNA here is from genome assembly GCA_949130495.1 of Sambucus nigra. Taxonomy (NCBI): domain Eukaryota; kingdom Viridiplantae; phylum Streptophyta; class Magnoliopsida; order Dipsacales; family Adoxaceae; genus Sambucus; species Sambucus nigra. The sequence goes on from OX422223.1 coordinate 420,173,234, forward strand.
ATACCCGTGTAATTCGGCAACTTTGTGTGACCCAATTAAGCTTTAGACTTTGTGAGATGAATTATGGGTCAAATCCGAGTAATATGGTGGCCTTGGTGCAACTAATTGGAATTGGAACGGACTTAAAGTTAATATTGAAAAAGTCTGGAATCGTTCCAATGAGATTCAAATTTGGTTCCAACGGTAGAAGAATTTGGTTCCAACGGTCTTCTACCGACCTTCGAATGAAGCACCTCTGTATAGGAAAACCCAACCTCATTAGAAGTATGTTCGAACGTAATGCATTCTCGTTCGAACGAAATGAAGTGCAGTTCGAACGAAATGGTAGTTATCGTTCGAACGAGGTGGTCAAAAATCAATTTCTGCAGATTTGGAAAGTGTTGTCAAAATCTTGGATTAAGACACTTGTCATGCTTCCACAGCAGCAGATCATTTCGTGAATCGGATTTTGGGCATTTTTGAGATTTTGCCCTCAAGGGTTTCTGGGGTATTTAAAGGGTGAGAGAGCTCACCCTTGCCCATTTCCATCAGATTTTCCTCGCTCTTGAGAATTTCTCCACCACCAACCACCATACAACACCCTAGCACCACCACCTCTCCACCCTAAACCACCATATTTACCTCATATTCCACCTTATTTAAGTCCATAAAACCCACCTACACCATTTATTAGACAAGATGTAAATTCATGGAGTTATTGTTGGGGGGGGGTTGAAGAAGAAAAATAGAAGATTAATGAAGTTTGAAGGGGATCTTGATTGGAGCTTTCATGGAGACAAGATTAGTGGAGCTAGGCAACCTCTTTAAGGTCACCTTAGGAGGCGGGAGGTTGCCATCTTCTTTTACATCTCATCCACCATTGTTGAGCTTCTTTCGAAGTGGGGAAACTCTACTCTTTAACTTAAGAACTCTATTTTTCCGTAGTATTGGTCTTGTATTTAGAGTTTGTAAGAGTAGAATGCATATATGATATAAGAAGGTATTTTTTATGGCTTTGTGTAAAATGGCTTACAAAGGATTTCAAGAGTGTTGGGTAAAATGATATATTTCAAGAAAACTTGGTGTTAAACATTTTATGGAATAAAATATTTTGAAAATAATATTTATCTTGTTAAAGATATTTTATGAACAAATATCTCAAAGTTCCTTGTAAAGTTTGGGATTTTCATAAAGATAGGTATTTATTCACCTTTTGGAGAAACAAAAATGACCTTTAGTATTGAAAAGTACGTTCTTGCAAAAATTGTGAAATTTCTAGAATGAACCATATGTTAAACTCATTTTCTTGAATTTTTCGACTTAAAATCCCTCATCCCATAAATATAAACTTGTAGTGCTTTGATGATGAGTACAAAAACAAGTTTAGTGACGACTCTAATGAGTTTTAACATGAAATAAAGAAAATAGAAACTTCAGCCCTTAAAGTGTATTAATAAGTGTGGAAAATGTGACAAGTGTATGTTTCCAAGACTATGTGTGATGACAAGGGTAATAGTGATTTCCTTATAAAGCAGCCTTAAAAATAACAATGATTTCTTTTGTAAAGAAAGTAGTGAAATAAAGAAAATTTTCCAACTTGAGAAGTATGTTACTCCAAAATATTAAACAAGTGTTAATAAGTTAAAAACATTTGATAAGTTTGTGTGTTTAACTTAATAATGTTTTTGGAAAAATAACATTTGTGAGAATGGAGGAAAATGCAAGCATGTAAATAAATGGGTAAAATGGTAATTTTACGTAAAGTGCAATATTTTTATGAAATAAAAATATTGGAGAAAGATGTTACACATGATCCTAATGAAGGCGATTTTTGGGTAAAATCAATGCAAGTGTGTAAAGAACTAGAAATGATGATTTTCAAAATGTAACACAAGATAGGATGAGACCCTAGGTTTTGGCTTTGGCGGTGAAAATGTAATAATATGGACATTTGATAAATGTTAAAACACATAAACGTATTGCTTTTTTGGTATATCTATTGCTATAACGGATAGAAGGAACGAAGAAATGTAATATTACACATCAAGCATCAGGACTTTATAAAATAGGTGGATTAATCGGAATTGATAACGTTTTGAAATAAAACGGCTTAATGCATTAATGTATAAGTATGTATATAGATACGAAGTAATTGCATGTGCACGTAGGTAACGTCTTATAGTCTCTTTTTTGCCATTCGATTCTATATTGCATCGTTGTATTTTTTCCACTGGGCACTCAGCTCATGCCCTCCTCTTTATTAGGACAAGTTGTATGCGGTTCCATATTTTGAGGGCATTACTCAGATAAGCATTCTTTTATTTTACGTTAGTCGCTCTGTATGCTTGGATTCTGGGGACGCTTCCCACGGGCCGCTCACATAGCTTGATCTAAATTAGAATCGCATGTTAAACAAGTGAAATGTTAATTAAATAAAACTAGACTACTAGCATTATTTAAATTGTCCAATTGCACTTCACATCTAACGTTCGAGTCGAACCGGGTTGACCAAGGGTAACCCATAAATCCAGGCCGAGGCATTATAGAGAACCATCACTGAGGTATGCCTATAGATGTATTCCACTTTTCATTCATTTCTCTTAATTCTTTCTCTAATGTATGTTTTTTCAATATTACTTTTAGTTCTCTCTCCAATGTATGTTTTTTCAATATTTATGTTCCCGTGGTGGGGTTTTCTCTGTTCATCATTCTCTCATTCCCTTTAACGTTTGACCAATACACTGACTGTGGTATTAAAGACATATTTTTGTCGTTTATGGGTTCAATGTTTTCCCCAATAGTTTTCTTAGTTTGTTGATTATGAATTTTATTTGTAGTGCTTCCACATGGTATTTACAAAATATTTATTCACAGATTTTCCATAATTGAGAAGCGTTGCCAACATACTATGGGATGTGTTCAAGGTAAAAATGCTTTGCATAGTTGAACATATCTTACAACCTCCTCTCCCGCTTTTTGTTTCTCTTTATATCTTTTCACATTTGAGCCGCGTTAAACAACTATACTCATTAGATTCAGTTTTACAAATTAAATTGGGTTAAGTTGATTTTTGTAACTATATTTTATTTAAGAATCAATTACCAAAAAGTCCCTCAAACATTTTTTTAATACACATTTAGTCCAAGCCATTTTATTTTGTTCCAAAAAGCCCCTCAAACACCCATTAGACTAATATTCTCTTATTTTTAAAGGTCCGCGCTAGCGACACCCCCGCCCAACGCCCCACTAGCGGAACTCCGGCGACCCTCACCAGAGTGTTTTTATGTGGTGATGGACTTTTTGGAAAAAAATAAAAAGACTTGGACTAACGTGTATTAAAAAATATTCGAGGGACTATTTGGTATTTGCCGAATTATTAAATTAGGGCTTTCATGCTGTCACCAGGTTTTTTATCATGTTTGAAAGGGCTTCAAAACCACAAAGTTCACACTTTGTGCTCCAAGTTTGATTGAAGCTTAGTTCCATCATTATGACTTGCAAGATAAAACTTGTTATAAGTAATGCTTTTTTTTAATTTATGTTGGTTTAAAAACTGTCAGAGCTCATACATTCATTTCCATTCCTCGTTTTGCAATTTTGTTCAGGGACCGGGCTGGAGGAAAAGGTACAAGGGTACCCTATTTTGGTAATTCTACCTTGTATGAAGTTAAGTGCTTTTCATGCCTTCCATATTTAAGTTTTATAACATTTTTTTTTATTTTTGAACTACTTTTGAACCTACTTCTTTGTACAAATTTTAGGGTTGAAGTTTGGTCTAATTACTGTGATGATAATTTGTGCATAGTATTGTTAAAATTGTATTTAATGTAGGTGAGTTGGGCATTATCATGCGGCTAGGATGTGGGAAAAGGTTCTTGAATCCTTTCAGGGCAGGGAGTTTTGAGAAGTTTTTATTTTATCACCCAAGGTAAATATTGACTTTTTCGTTAGTTTATTTTTACTGAAGTCGGATTCATTTCTAAAGCCATATACAAATTAAATTATGCTCCGGGTTTGACTTCAATTTCCCCTCCACCACGCTCGAGTGCCTTTAAAATATTTTGGCATTTCAGGTGTAATTTTTTCTGTTATCAGCACTAAATGGGTTTGTTTGTTCCCTGTTGTTATTATTAGGTTCACATGTAATTTCAATTAGATTATCACTTTATCCTCTCCCAATTGGTCTTTCAGATCATACTGGGTATGAAAATTGCCTCTACTGCTTCTTGACAACATGCTTGAGCTTCTATTTATTAGTATACTGTTTACGGAGGACAACTTCTAATCAAGTTCATGTCGTCTACTTTAGAAAATAATGTTATATTTGTTTGATTTTGATAAAATAACAAAATTAAAAATTAAAAAAATTAAAAATTGGTTGAATTGATTACAATTGGTGGTTTTAAGTAGTCGTGATTCATATTGTGTCCATTTTGCATCGTATTTATTTTGGTCTAGATTGCATATATAAATACCCTCCTTAATTAAGGGACTATAATTAGTGGTATGCCTTGTTACATTTTGTGTTGAGTACGAATTGTATATCAGTTGTCGCATCTGAAATATTGTGTCTTAATTTTCTTCAACGCATAAACCCATTATGGCTTGAACCAGTCAAATTTAGGGACTCAAGTTTCCTAATTTGTTTCATGATTATATCGGATGGTCAGATTTTGAAAACGTATTCAATCAATCCCTCGTGATCAAATTTTTCTAATCATCTTTTATTAGTATCTTTGCACAGGTATAAGAGCACTCCCTCATCACACATGGGGTGGTAGCATGGTAGCAAATGGGTTTGAGGTCGGCAAAGTTTCGAAGGGTGGCAACTTGGTCGGGGAACGTCGGGACAGCCTCGGAATGGTTGGACAGGGTTGTTTTTGTTGTTTCGGGGATTTTGGGTGGTCTTTTCAGATCTGAAATTTTCAGATCTAGGGTTTTGGTAATAGGGTGGTGGAGTTGGTGGCGGGAAAATGAGGGGACAAGGGGGTTGTGACATGAGGTGGTGCTCTTCCATATCAGTGCTTCCTCGCCCTCGGGTCGAGATTCATACATCGTAATAATTCTTCATCGGAAATTTGATCAATTTTTTTGGGTTTCGATCACAAACTACCCACACTCCTCAAAATATAGGCCCAAGCTCCCACTTAAAAACCCAATGTCATTAATTGAAACCCTAGCGGACTTCACTTCTTCTTCACAAACCTTAGTCACCCCCTCGTCTTTCCAAACCCTAGCAAGCCCACTTGATACTCCACCACCCAGCCACTTTAGGAGTGGCAAGAGGCTGGTTGACCACCGGTTGTGTTTATTTATTCTAACTAAAAAATAAAAGAAAATACAATTAAAAATTGAAATTATTTCGGTTACACCTCATCACGCCATGTGTCACCAATATACATCATTCTCCTCACCTTTGAAAAAGCTCGTCCTCGAGCGTGAGGGAAAAATTGTCAACGCCCAAGCCAAATGAATAATATTTTGAAAATACTTTTTTAGGAATAATTGGGGGAAAAAAATAAATTTTCAAAAAATTTTGGGACCCAAATAAAATATTTTTCAACACATAAAAAATTGAGGGTTGTCCAAATAAGAGAAAATACAATTAAAAATTGAAATTCTTCAGGTTGCATGTGTCACCAATGTACATCAGTTTCGGAGTATAAACTCAAATATTTTTTCAAACCCATTTTCACTTTTCACTTTTTCTTTTTTGTGTGTTCATGATGGTCTTAGAATTAATTAGCTTTGAAAATGCCTAAAACTGTCCCTCACTACTAAAATGAATCAATATTTCACTTCCAACTTTTACTTAGGGGTTTTTGGATTTGTGTTATGATGGATTTTAATTTATTTATATGTTCTAAATGTACAACCTCACAGACATAATATTTGTAGATAATTTTAAGTATATTCTCACCCCTATATTTCTTTCATCGTCATAAGGGATGGATTCTACATGGCTAGGGGAGGAGAGCCAACCGAGAATCAAAAGAATAATATATGTATATATTTGCTTAGAAAACAAAATACCTTAGAATTAGGAACCTCCATTTGTGGCGACATACTTTGAGGCTCCAATCGAGCTCCTACTGTTTCGTATTCACCGCCATTACAACACGCCATCTACAACACCTCAATAGGGTTTCGTTTCGCCTCTCATGATTCTTGTCTAAAATCGCTTTTCTGCTTGTGTTTATAATACTATGGTGTAAGGACTCGTTTGGGAGTTTGGGCTGAGAAAAGAAAGGAAAGGAAAATTTTATTAGGTGAGAAAAGAAAAGAAGATAAAGTTAATAGGAGAGAAAAGAAAAGAAAAGAAGAGAAGAGAAAGGAGTTTGGGAGAGAAAAGAAAATAATTTTCTTTCTTGCGTTTGGGAGTTTGGGAGGAAAATAATTTTTTTAAGAGGAAGAATGAACAATTCATTAAAAAACTTTCCTTTCTCTCCATTTCTTTTCGATTTGGAAAGAAAGTTTTGGAGAGAAAAGAAGGGAAAGTTTTTTAAAAATTTTCCTTTCTTTTCTCTCCTTCGAAACTCCCAAACGAGAGAAAGTCACTTTCTTTCCACTTAAACTCCCAAACGAAGGAAAGGAAACACACTTTCTCTTCCTTTCCTTTCTTTTCTCTCCAAAAATAGAACTCGCAAATGAGGCCTAAATATTTTGACTAAATTACCTTTTTAGTGTGTCACTTATTCCCAAAAAAAAAAAAATCATCATTCTAACAACCGAAAAACGTCAAATTCCATTTTTACCCTCATTTAACACATTTATTAGCCCATCAATTTATTTTCCCACCATTACTTTTCGTTTTGGCTCTCTCACTCTATTTTCTTGAAGACACGACAGTTGGAAGAAGAAAATAGTGATTTATTGCTATTGCGGTCGTTTGATCGAAAGACGTACGACGTGCACCCAACAAAATCCTCACAGAACCTTTTGTGGATTTTTCATCTCGAAACAAATACTCAGCCTGGTTCTCAAAGTTGGAAGAGTTCGGAATAGAGAGAAGTTGTTGTGGATTGTTTTGGTATTTTGTGTTATTGTAATTTGGATTTTTCATTTGGGAATAAGGTTGGGGAATGTGAGTGTGAAGTGAAGTGATTTTGTTGTGTGTGTTATTGTAATTTGTTTGAATGAATAAATGAAATGCAGACTTTGTTTGAATCAATGTGTGTTATTGTAATTTTTGCAATCAATGAATGAAATTCAACAACTGTAAAGCTATATTCCTTACATTAAAAACAACCATATTCATTACATTTAAAGGAGTTCAAAATATGAAACATTAAAAGCAATACATCCAGTCATTAATAGCAGTTCCAACTATGGAACATTACACCAAAAAATAGTTACATCCAAAATAGTTATAAGCAACACTACTGCTTCAGCAAACAACATCAAAAACATTTGCATACAAAAACAGTTACAAGCAAAACAGTTGCATACAAAAATAAGTTAAATATGCGACACTACTGCATCAGCAAAAAAATCCAAATCTTCAATTTAAACTTATCATGTAGGGTTGTTGGCTCTGATTTTATGTATATTCTTGTTGTTTATCCTTCCTCGTCGGCATTTATAATATTCCAATGAGGATACAATCTCAAAAATTAATGATAACAGTTCACATAAATGAATTTAGGATGTGAGACTTATTTTGAATTTTTTGGGGACTGACTTAGTCTGATTCTTTTTTGCCTCACTCTTTTGGGGGCAGCTCCTTATATTGTGGTCAAAATAACCACACCTGCTACATTTTAGCTTGATCCCATGTTTACCAAGCTTTGTTCCAATTGTATGAGTTTCATCTTGTTCTTTATTCCTTTTTTTTCATTAGTCTGTCTGGTTGTGCCTCAACATCAGGTGGTGATAGTGCTTTCTTTGCAGAGCTAGGCCATAAGTTTTTGCCATTTAATGGCATGATGATGTTTGCATACGTTTGGGGATATTTTTCTTTGGTATAGCACTCATCCACATAGCTTTCAGGTTTCTCCCCTTTGTAAAATATTGCACATAACCCATGAACACAAGGCGGCCCGCTCAACTGCCAAACCCTACAATAACAACTCTTATCCCTAAAATCAACAACAAATTGAACGAATTGACCTTTAACTTGGAACTGTGATCCTCCATTCCATTCACATAAGAACCATATAATCTGATTCTGTAAGAGCAAAGATTAATGATTGCTCGTATATTTATTTTATTTGGTTTAGCGTATCCCATTACACAAACACGGCACCAACACAACTTTTCAGTACTCAAAGACTTTGTTGAATACCAAAATGATTGGAAGATATGTACGTCTCAATAATCATTTGAAGAAAAATGTGGTCGTGAATATTAAAAAGTTTCGTTTAATTTTGGGGGATTAAGTACTTTTATGAGTCTATTTTTTATGTAAAAGAACTTAAATTTTTTATAAGGAAAAAACGTGGAAAAAAATGACACCTCATTTGAACGAGTTTATGAAGGTCGTTCAAAGTCATTCGAACGAGGATCAAACAACGCAGTTTCCTTGGACCTTTAGAATCTAGTTCGAACGAGAAGCAGGGTGTCGTTCGAATGACATCCCTGTTCGTTCGAACGACCAAGCGATTTTTTATTTTTTTAAATATTATATTTTCCATATCTTTTGTGTTTATGCTTTTTATCAAACCTTCTTATAAAAGTCCCGAAGGGGATCAAATACTTGAAGAACTCTTTTTGAAGAATAAAAACACTTTTTGAGTTCTCCTTTTGTGATCAAATACCTTATATCATATTCCAATCCCCCTATAATTATTCAAGATCACTTTTGCAATTCACGAGAAGGATTATTGATAAAATTACTTTGTAGAGACTTTTATCTACTGCTGAGATACAAGGTTTCGCGGCTGATAAAGAAGACGAGGTTGATCGGTGGATACCGAGGGTAGATCGCTACATATTGTTAAAAGTTTTAAAGACTTTACGCGTCTTAGTGTAGCTAAGTATTTTGTGTGGCACCCCACCTATTTTAACCACGGGTGATCAGTCATTTATTAAAATAACCAGGAATCTCATTTGGTTCATTCTTATCATCATTGTCGAACACTTTTTAAATTTACTAACCACCTATGTCAAATTAAGTCGGTGTCAAATTTTATCTTTCATTATAACAACATATCCATAATATAAATATTTGAATTCAACACATAATAAATAAATAAATAAATAAATAATACTGAATAAACTATCGATTTCCATAAATAATCCAAACACAAGTCTGAAACAATAAATTGAATCCACAAGGTCTAATAAATAAACTGAAGTAAGTGTGAAGGAGGGACATGCCCAAATGAAATACTGAAAGAAACTCCTAAACTAGGAATGAATAATTGAAGTGTCTAAAGCAACTCCTGCAAGCCTCCACAACTGCTCACCTACGCATACCTGGAAATAATCCTCAAGATTGACGTCTTTGTGGCTAGACACCTAAAAGGTTTTCGAAAATATATTTGACATGGGTCAGAGCCCAAGAAAACCCTTTTGAAAATATTTTGCAAGTATTTAAATCACAGTTTAAATCAGTTATTAGATACACACGTTAGTTCAACGTACATTCCCTTGAGTTCCTCACCTCTCAACTAATGTGCACGCCTAACGTCTCCTACCTAGCTATGCTACCCAACCCAACTAGATAACGTATCTAACTATCCATAAAAGGTATAACTCCCTCGTATTACACATACGACACGCCACCAAATTATCAATAATTAATATTACCCACGTATTATTATTGAGTCAATTATTTAAGTCTCTCTACTTAAATTACGTTTAGATGTACACAATCTATCAGTTTTACTATCACACATAAGTAGATAAATCACACTTGTATATATTCATCATGCATATAATATATATAACTATAGCATCCCCGGAATGGCCTCTCGCGATGCAGGCATAATCTAATATTAAGTCCATGCACCTCTCGTACCAAATTAAGGACTATTGGTTTAGCATGTCTCCTCGAACCCAAAATCAATCAACACACAATGGAGGAGAACGTGATTCTAAGCCTTTGGGATATGCATATACCTAGCGTACACTACACCAAAATGGGTAAATTGGCACCTTTTCAGCGGCTATCCTTGTCACGGTCATTGACCGTGATAAAAAAATACGCATTTTTTATCACGATCATTGATCGTGACAAGCCCATGATAATGTATTATCACGGTCATTGATCGTGACAAGATCATGACAACAACACTTGTCACAGACTTGTCACGGTCAATGACCGTGACAAACCTTATAATATTATCACGGTCATGGATCGTGACACTTTTGTGACAATGTTATATCCCGTATTTTTATAACTTTTAAATTTGGGGATTTATTAAAATTAATTAGAGATATTAATTTAATATTAATTCGGAAATCATTTAAATATTTACTAGCGTAATGAGAGTTAGTAATTATTGGAATTTTATTGTAAATTACTTTATGGGTAAAGTAAGATGTGTAATTAAATTTAGTAAAATTATCATGAGAATATAATTTTATAATTTTGGAAAATTTATCGGGACGCGCCCGTATCCTCTCGGGTTTAAATCGCATTATTAAAAGTGAATAAATTATAAGTCACACATATGATAATTTTGAGTGCATCAATGTGTCCGAAAGGGTCGAGATAGTCAAAATAATGTACCGGAGAGTGTAGTTTGGGTCTCGGGGTGTTTTTAGGCCTAATAAGCATCCCGGGAGGGCGTTTTAGACATTTTGTATTTTTGGGCATGGAAACCCACGAATTTTCTAAGGTTACATCAGATGTTAGGGGTTGTCTTCTAGGGTTAGCATAACCAAAAACCAAGAACGGCCATTGGAGAGGAAGAGGAGAAGCTTTCCAAGGAGTTCTAGGCCATGAACTCTACCGTTTGCACTGCCGTCATCGCCAAATTGTAGATCGCGCGACGAGGAACACAATCACACAAATTTCTTCCACAAACCAGAAATAAGGATTTACAGGCAAGTATTTATCTTGCTTTATTTTAGTTAATGCTTAAATTATATCAGCCTAGGGTTGATTAGAACTAGTTATCATGAAAGAAATCATATATTGGAGACTAGAATTTGCATGTTGTAGAGGTAAAAATCATATTCTAGAAATCAAATTCACATATAGAGGACAAACCACGAATTTTCTTTGAGTTAGGAGTACAAATCTGGAAAAAGAATTGGAAGAATTAAGATAAAGAAGAAAATTAGGGTTCTTGAGGTTGATATAGTTTTTGCCCTTTTAATTTGATATACTCGATGAAAACTCACATGTTTTACGTAGAAAATTATTTATTTGGGTATATAACACTTGTAGTATCATTTGTTGGGAGTTTGGGAGTGGAACATGATGATTTGGATGAGTTTGAAATAATATTTCCGTAACTGGATTTTCTGCAGTTTCGTCATAACTGCTTGATCGATCGATCGACCAAAGAGCATCGATCGATCAATGATCGATCGATCGACCCCTCCTGAAAAATTTACATTCCTCCTTTAAATAGTTATATAGAACATTTTGGGGCATAAAGAGGATCAGTAGGACTTAGTACAAAGGGGGCATTTAAAGTATGGTCAATTTAAAGTTAACGGGGAGTAATTTATTCATGGGAAATTATCAAAACATATAATTAAAGGAGTAAGACCCGTAAGAAAGCTACGTTAAAAAATAAGAGAGTACCTACTGAATTTATACATTGGGGAATAGAATATTACGAGTGAAATGAGGAATGTATGGAATAACCTATAATGAAGAATAAAAGAGACGAGACGTTATATGGGATAATCTAGTAACATGTACTAAGAACGGATATCATAAGTATGGGTCATGGGTGTACCTAATTTAGAAATGAGAATGGTAGCATACATATATATGACAGTGTTTGTGCATATACTATATACGTGTAAAAATCATGCCCGCGCTACTTATTATCACTGAGGTTACCGCGCCGGGACAGTCTTATCTCGATGGGACCTTTATGGGGGATATTGACTTGTACCCTAGAACATAGGAATCCTTGGTATATGCTATTTGATCGATAGTCAGGCGGTCATAAGAGACGTGAGGGTATGTGCTGACCTCTTAGTGACTTGGAACTATGCTTCGCCTCAATTTGTATGTGATTTGCGTTAATACAGTTCGAGAGTGATTCCGAACTAGTAGTTCCCTTAGTACGAGTGACGGGGACTTGATAGCAGAGTATGCTAGCACCATAAATTTTATGTGGGGTGCCGTTAGTGTGTGTATATATATATATATATATATATATATATATATATATATATATATATATAATATGAGTGATTAATATATATATAGACTTGAAATTGGGAACTTTCTACTGTGACTAAAAGTAGTTAAGTAATGAATAACTATTCCGAATTTATAAGTGTTTGCAATGTTTGAGGCAATATTGAAAGACTTTATAATAAAATGAGATTCATGTGAAAACTTTGCTTTTAGAAATTAATTATCTTAGCCCTAGTAATTGTCGGCTTGAAACCTTATGAGAAATTTAAGATAAGCTAAACTTGTGGGAATTATGTAACAACCGAGGTTTTTGAGAGACTATTTTGTACTATTTTGCCTGATGGGCTAATTTTATAAAATAGGGGATGTTGGAGTAAATATTTTTCCCATGAGACTTAGGGATAATATTTACTATGTTTTGTCTATTCACCTTTATGATAAGGTAAATAGCGTTATATTATGTATTATTGCGTCGTTATATGTAAAACGACGGTTATGACCTATACTTAAATTTGGGTATAATTAATGAAATAAAATGAAACTGGGACACATAAATAGTTCACACTTTCCCGAATGCCAAAATAGGGGGTGCGGTTATTTTTAGAAGAGCCGAGATAGTCGGATTAAGTGCCCAGTTGTAATTTCTGGGATCCGGGCATTTTTAAGGGATTATGACTCAATTAGTGGTTACGAGTCATTTTAGTGGTGTATTAACATTTTAAAGTGGGGATTTATGTTTTGAGACCCGTATAAGTCCCCCACCCCCTTTCTTTTTCTTCATTTTGTGTGAGAAGCCAAAGGAGAGAGAGAGAGAAGAGAGAGTTGGGAGAAATGGAGAGAAAGAGAGAAAATGGAAAATTTGGGCCGGATTTCCGTCGCTACCGGAGGTGATCAGAGACTACGAACCTCGAGGCAAGTTTCTTACTTGCTAGATATTGATTTAATGTGATATAATTGCATGTATAGTTAATTTTGGAGGTTTAAACCATAAATGGGTTTTTGGTTGATTTTGGTGTTAAATCCTTAAATCTTGTAGATTTTGTGGTTTAAAATTATTATATGGGTTTCTTTTGGTGTATAATTGTTGGGGTAATGTTGTTGGTGGAGGGGAATGAAGAAAGTAGAGGATTATGGGTTTTATGGTTCGGTTTTGGCTTTGAAGAAGAAGGGTTTTCGTGTATTTGATAGGCGCGGTCGACCGCGGTCCCATGACCGGTCGACCGGTCATGCCAAAACTAGCATACTGCTTTTATTAGCAGACCAAACTGTAAGGGCGGTCGACCGCGGTCCCCTGACCGGTCGACCGGTCCCCTGTTTTTCCACCTTTAATTTTCCTTAGTTTTCTTTAGCCTCTCTATTTCAAGGTAGGTTTAGGAACCTTCCTTTGGAAGTAATGGGGAGTCCTAGAGGGTTGTATTGGGTAGACTAATGTCCTAGGTTAAGAGTGGAGATTTGGGTTTACCCGAGGGCTAGTTTGTATAGATTAATGTCCGATTGATATAGGAGGTTAACCTAAAGATAAATTGGAAGTTAAAATATTAATGGTAAGCTTTTGGGAGATACTCCCTTATGGAGACTCACCTTGAGGGTTTATGAAATTATATGAACGCTTGGAGGCTAGTCTGAAGTTAGTGGCACTTTGGGTCTTAGGTCATTAATAAAACATGACTTAATAAGAATGAAATGCACATTCTAAAACTTGGTGCTTAATGGCTAAATGGATGTTTTTTGGAAATGTAAAATATGATGTTTTCAAAAGGAAAAGTAAAGTTTTTCATAAATGTTAATTTATGGATACACACCTCCCTAAATCGCTATCATAAGGGAAGTTGCGCGCGTTATGGTGAAGCCTTCCTGGCTATTGAGCAGGTTGGATATAGTCCCTAGGCCATATGGGCGTTTGTTTATACTGCGCTGGTTAGGAGATTCCGGGTGTGGTCTTGACTATCCCGCGGGCATATGGCCGCTTCCCGACGTTGGTAGGTTCCTAGGTTGTCTTGTATAGATAGGCCCTGGAAGATGATAGCCATTTAGGGGCGCGTCCAGTGGGAAAACCCGAAGGGACGGTCTTAGATTTATTAAAGCAATTCATGATAATGGATTGGCTTTAATTACATTTCCTGGATGGAAGAAGGGAAATGGGATATGATTGGGCTTCGGTAACACTCCCGGATGGAAGAAGGGATGTGGAAGCATATGGTATACAAAAGTATTTTTATGCTAATAAAAATGACTTTTGATTACACTTCCTGGATGATAGAAGGGAAGTGGGATTTTATGAAAGATATGGGTAAAGCACTTTTTATGATAATAAAACCTGCTTTAAATTATGAACTCTTCCTGAATGGAAGAAAGGAAATAAAATTGGTAAATAAGTTTAAAATGGTAAACATTTGATAAAATGTTGTACCCTTTATGTATATTCCTAAAGAAAGAAATTAGGAATTGTGCCATTAGATGATGGATGGGTTTTATTTTATATTTTCTTTGTGTAGCTATTGATGTGACCTCCCACACATATGCGCACACATATATATTTATTGATTACTTCGTGCTTAGGGTCTAATGGACCTCGACGATCAACCTTGCCTAAGTAGTAGTGTATCGAGGGGGTTCCTTGTTTGGATTTCGCTTTGCGAGACACCCCACGCACGAATAGGGCATAGTGTTGAGACTGGGGAGAAGTTAGCCCTTAGTACTTAGGGTTAACTAAATCACCTCACGATATTGCGCTAGGTTACTGCTAGATCGAGAGGTGAGAAATATTACTGATATATGCGAGAGAATTACGCACTTAACTGTCATGCATTTTTAGTCACATGGTAATTATATCGAACCGGGTCCTGAACCGTATCTATATTTCTTTGTTTCTGCATATATTCCTTGCCGTACAGGTGCTCTACCGCATGGACACTCGTATTTACATTTCCATTCCAGTTGTCATGGAGCTACAACATATTGCGGATGTTGTAGGTTACTTGTCTTAGACGCTTATTTCTATTGTACTCTAGTTATGTACAGGATATTTATTCGGGCGTGTTGCCCAAAGTGTTGCACTCATTCATTATATTGTAAATACTAAATTGAAATACTCATTGTATTATTTGTATTGGTCTGTTCACCGACAGCTTATTCGGTGATATTTATTTATTGTCAGTCTTTATTCATCGGTTTTTGATATCCACCATTTTTACAAATGGGATTGTCTAAGTGTTTTTCTTTTACTTTCTAAATTCTTTTATATTGACAGTCCGTTTTCTAAAATGATTGGTGGTTATCTCATACTATTATTTTAGTCGACAGTGATGCTGAGAATGGACCATATATGATTCCTGTGATTATTAGAGTATTGGGATGGCCACCTATTATTTTAGTAGGCGGGTTGTCACAGATGGTATCAGAGCATTAGGTTCTAGAATCCTCAGGAATCTGTACGGTGTTTTACGCCTTCTGCGTTTCTCTCTATTTGATGTAGAACCCTAAGATTAAGATCGTTAAATTCTCTTGCGAGATTCCGTTCTCCTGCTATAGTACGAGAACCCCGAAGATCTTCTGCTCGTTCGTGTGGGACTTGTAAGTCATCGGATATAGGGCTTTGAGGTAGGTTGCGGCGAAGGCGTTACGAGGCGGGATTACCAAGAACTGTAGGTTGTGGTCGGGAATAAAGGGCCGTTTTTGAGGTCTCTTCCCTTGTAGCATTATTCTATATTGCTGCTGTGACTACTAAGTACAGTGGAAATAGTTTTCCCGAGTACCGCTGTCGGTAGAGAGTGGTACTATGCTTGGGTTTCCAAGCAATGTTAATTCAGAACTGAGAGGTCCTTGACAGGGACCACATGTTGAAATTCGGATGGATAGAGGAAGTGTAACCTCATTCGGCGAGAACGTAAGGCCCGAGAGTTTGGCCTATAGTTGGGTATAGAAGTGCCCAGGTGTGAGGATTTGAGGAAAATCTTTCACCCATTGGAGTAAGGTTGAAGTGGAGGGAATGGTAATCGCCTCTTCATGGAGGGGCAAAATATTTTTCCCATAGAAAGGGCCTTTTAGTGGAAATGATAGGCTCGTAAGTAAGTGTTGCTAACACTTTTGGAGAAGTAGTGTTCATGAGGCCCCATTGGTGGGCATCCACCCGGGGAAGACTCGTGGAGCTAAGGTCGGGGAGGCTGGTAGAATGTTCTCCTTGCTGAAGGGGAGTAAGGGAACTACGCGTTCTGATCTTGTCGATGGAAGATGACCGGCAAGGATGGGACGCCTAGTTGGGACGTTGATGGAAGTAGTTTGGTTCGGATAAGACTAGAATCACGTGTCTTGGAACTAGTGGTAGAGGCCAAGGAGTTTGGCTAGTATGTTGGTGGGACTTTCCAACTAAGATGCGAGTGGTGCATTCCTTAGGTAAGATGGAGTAGTAGGGTGTTAACCCTAGGACCGGGTGTGTATATAGAGCTTGGGATAGTATCGGTATTTTTTTTTAAATATGTATATCTTCATAGCTCCCATGATAGGGAGGTTCTGTATTTTCCTCTTCACTCTTTATGGGGCGAGTGGTGATATGAGTAGTACGTGCTACTTGTACTATATGTAATATACGAGTAGAGATACTCTTGGTTGGGTTGGTATGATAGCAAGCGAATAAATTACGAGGCTATCCTATCTCTAGTTCTAGAAGAAAGAGCTAGTGGTTCTATAATATCTCCCCTGGATACAGGTTGAGACTTTATAGAGGTGGTTTACGGTATGTAAGTAGTTTTTATTCTTTATTTTGTTTATTATTTGTTTGTCTTGCTTTATTCCTTTTTCCTTGATTGTTTGCTTCCTTTATTTTCTTTGCTTGTGTATGATATGCCTTATCTCCACGACCGGCTAGTTAAGGGGATTGTGTGGAGGGGTTCCTTGTTTGGATTTCACTTTGCGAGACGCTCCACGCATGAACCTTAACGACGTTGGGAGTGGAGAGATGTGCATTTCCTTTTCCGTTCTTTCTTTTCTTTTTCTGTTGGTAGTGGTGGGTTGGAAAGTTTAGCCGGGAATCACGTATATGAGTGATTAAGGGCTAAGTTGATGTGCGGTATATGAGCACTATGATAGTTTTACCCTGATCGATGTGGGGAAGACTAAGATTATGAAAGTCCGGTAGAGACTTATGGTTGTGCCTTAATGAGAAGGCCATTTATAACGAGATTTATCTGTATTTTGGGATAAGATACTTATGGCGTTTTACCGAAAGTAAATGCCTCAGTTGATTATTATGGTAGAACTTAGAAGTAAATATGTATTGGTAGAGTTATGAGTTAGGATTTCCGTCGATCCCGATCATGTGTCTTCGACCGTTACTTTTCGACGACCGACAATGCGAGGTAGTAGTGTAATGGGAGGGTTCCTTATTTGGATTTCGCTTCGGCGAGACGTCCCACGCATGAAACCGAGCTAATGTCGGAAGTCGGGAAAGGTCTTGGACACTAGGGATATATTTAGTATTATATCTATACGACTAGACTAGGATAGGTAGATAGGTCGGCTTTAGGATTCTTAGGAGGCTAGGCCCTTAGGGCATGTGACCTTATTTAGGAGGGTGGTTGGGAGTTGACTACAATAGGTTTGTGGGTTAACTCTAAATAGGATTTGGTCCCTAGATCGAGAAGTATGGGATCTCGAGAAGTTGATGTATAAGATGACTTTTTCCTCCTGCACTCGTGTTGTTATATTCAGAGTGGATTTAACGAACGAGTCTTGTCCAGGAACGAGAAGTGTTACCGCAGGAGCATGGACTTATTGTTCCTGTGTCTCACACTTTTACGAAGTGTCGTCCCCCGCTCGATGAAGAGTTAGTAGCGGTAGTGATTGCCTTGGAGAATAGAGGCCCTACTTCCTGGGCAGGAGTTTGGGTCTTTTCACGAATAACAATTTGGAGTTCGTGAAGGACTATCAATTGGGTATTCCCTTTCGCTAAGGAAATGCGGATGGGGTAGCCAATGTGCCTAATAGAAAACCCGTCAGAGAGTTTAGTCGTGGCATAGAATGCCAAGTAGAACGAATTTAACTGAGAGGGATACATTGTAAGAGCATTTATATCCATGATTGACCCTATCACCTACTTGTGTGCTAAGAGTAGCAAGGAACGAGGAGTGGGTATATCCATGGACATTTTTATCGAATTGCCGATAATACAATGGTCAACATCCTAGTTGAGAAAACTGTGGATCATAGGACCAATCGCTGCTTACTCAATGGAAACGGGCGGACTAAGTATAGAAGAGTATGCCCAGCCCTGTGTGGTGGAGTTTTAGATCTATATACAGTTCCTATCAAACAGTGGTGAACTGAGACGAGATATTCGTGTCATGGTACTGGTAAAGTTTCCAGGAAGAAATGGGAACCGTGTGGATATGGGGTATATCCTACCACCCATAAGTGGATGGGTGGGTTTGATTTAATGGAAATATCGGAGTAGTAGCTCTTATGGGTCTAATTTCCACACAATAGTTTGGATCGTTTCCTACGGGTATGATGCCGTGGGTGGCCTAGTATAGTCTGCGGTGTGCCTTGTCTGTTCGTTGGAATGGAAACAGCGAATAGTATATTTTTGGGGCTTGGGTAGTCTGAGAATATCTTTTTCATGATTGGGCTCATTGAGCCGAATTCTTTTGAGGACTACACCAATGTGAATAGGGTTTGTAGTATTGGGGTCCGCGATTGTAAGTTAGTGTAGTATTCCCTAGTAAGGGGGTAGCGTGTCTCGTCAAGTAGGGCAATTTGTGCCCAGATGTGTAGGTATCTTCTCCCGTAGTAGAAGGGTAGGATCGATAGTCATGAGGAACGATTTGGCGCTACATTATCGCATAATGATGTGGACTGAGATCGAGTAGTGATGACCTTAGTCAGGGTCCCCTGGGGGCGCTGCACTGCAGAGGGGTTTGCTAGTATGATAGCACGTTTTTGGTATAGTATACCATTTATATGGTTATGGGTTATGCCTGAATTTTGAGGGCAAAATTCCCCTTTAAGGGAGGAAGTATGTAACAACCCAGGTTTTTGAGAGACTATTTTGTACTATTTTGCCTGATGGGCTAATTTTATAAAATAGGGGATGTTGGAGTAAATATTTTTCCCGTGAGACTTAGGGATAATATTTACTATGTTTTGTCTATTCACCTTTATGATAAGGTAAATAGCGTTATATTATGTATTATTGCGTCGTTATATGTAAAACGACGGTTATGACCTATACTTAAATTTGGGTATAATTAATGAAATAAAATGAAACTGGGACACATAAATAGTTCACACTTTCCCGAATGCCAAAATAGGGGGTGCGGTTATTTTTAGAAGAGCCGAGATAGTCGAATTAAGTGCCCAGTTGTAATTTCTGGGATCCGGGCATTTTTAAGGGATTATGACTCAATTAGTGGTTACGAGTCATTTTAGTGGTGTATTAACATTTTAAAGTGGGGATTTATGTTTTGAGACCCGTATAAGTCCCCCACCCCCTTTCTTTTTCTTCATTTTGTGTGAGAAGCCAAAGGAAAGAGAGAGAGAAGAGAGAGTTGGGAGAAATGGAGAGAAAGAGAGAAAATGGAAGATTTGGGCCGGATTTCCATCGCTACCGGAGGTGATCAGAGACTACGAACCTCGAGGCAAGTTTCTTACTTGCTAGATATTGATTTAATGTGATATAATTGCATGTATAGTTAATTTTGGAGGTTTAAACCATAAATGGGTTTTTGGTTGATTTTGGTGTTAAATCCTTAAATCTTGTAGATTTTGTGGTTTAAAATTATTATATGGGTTTCTTTTGGTGTATAATTGTTGGGGTAATGTTGTTGGTGGAGGGGAATGAAGAAAGTAGAGGATTATGGGTTTTAGGGTTCGGTTTTGGCTTTGAAGAAGAAGGGTTTTCGTGGATCTGATAGGCGCGGTCGACCGCGGTCGACCGGTCATGCCAAAACTAGCATACTGTTTTTATTAGCAGACCAAACTGTAAGGGCGGTCGACCGCGGTCCCCTGACTGGTCGACCGGTCCCCTGTTTTTACACCTTTAATTTTCCTTAGTTTTCTTTAGCCTCTCCATTCCAAGGTAGGTTTAGGAACCTTCCTTTGGGAAGTAATGGGGAGTCCTAGAGGGTTGTATTGGGTAGACTAATGTCCTAGGTTAAGAGTGGAGATTTGGGTTTACCCGAGGGCTAGTTTGTATAGGTTAATGTCCGATTGATATAGGAGGTTAACCTAAATATAAATTGGAAGTTAAAATATTAATGGTAAGCTTTTGGGAGACACTCCCTTATGGAGACTCACCTTGAGGGTTTATGAAATTATATGAACGCTTGGAGGCTAGTCTGAAGTTAGTGGCACTTTGGGTCTTAGGTCATTAATAAAACATGACTTAATAAGAATGAAATGCACATTCTAAAACTTGGTGCTTAATGGCTAAATGGATGGTTTTTGGAAATGTAAAATATGATGTTTTCAAAAGGAAAAGTAAAGTTTTTCATAAATGTTAATTTATGGATACACACCTCCCTAAATCGCTATCATAAGGGGAAGTTGCGCGCGTTGTGGTGAAGCCTTCCTGGCTATTGAGTATGTTGGATATAGTCCCTAGGCCATATGGGCGTTTGTTTATACTACGCTGGTTAGGAGATTTCGGGTGTGGTCTTGACTATCCCGCGGGCATATGGCCACTTCCCGACGTTGGTAGGTTCCCAGGTTGTCTTGTATAGATAGGCCCTGGAAGATGATAGCCATTTAGGGGCGCGTCCAGTGGGGAAACCCGGAGGGACGGTCTTAGATTTATTAAAGCAATTCATGATAATAGATTGGATTTAATTACATTTCCTGGATGGAAGAAGGGAAATGGGATATGATTGGGCTTCGGTAACACCCCCAGATGGAAGAAGGGATGTGGAAGCATATGGTATACAAAAGTATTTTTATGCAAATAAAAATGACTTTTGATTACACTTCCTGGATGATAGAAGGGAAGTGGGATTTTATGAAAGATACGGGTAAAGCACTTTTTATGATAATAAAACCTGCTTTAAATTATGAACTCTTCCTGAATGGAAGAAAGGAAATAAAATTGGTAAATAAGTTTAAAATGGTAAACATTTGATAAAATGTTGTACCCTTTATGTATATTCCTAAAGAAAGAAATTAGGAATTGTGCCATTAGATGATGGATGGGTTTTATTTTATATTTTCTTTGTGTAGCTATTGATGTGACCTCCCACACATATGCACACACATATATATTTATTGATTACTTCGTGCTTAGGGTCTAATGGACCTCGACGATCAACCTTGCCTAAGTAGTAGTGTATCGGGGGGGTTCCTTGTTTGGATTTCGCTTTGCGAGACACCCCACGCACAAATAGGGCATAGTGTTGAGACTGGGGAGAAGTTAGCCCTTAGTACTTAGGGTTAACTAAATCACCTCACGATATTGCGCTAGGTTACTGCTAAATCGAGAGGTGAGAAATATTACTGATATATGCGAGAGAATTACGCACTTAACTGTCATGCATTTTTAGTCACATGGTAATTATATCGAACCGGGTCCTGACCCGTATCTATATTTCTTTGTTTCTGCATATATTCCTTGCCGTACAGGTGCTCTACCGCATGGACACCCGTATTTACATTTCCATTCCAGTTGTCATGGAGCTACAGCATATTGCGGATGTTGTAGGTTACTTGTCTTAGACGCTTCTTTCTATTGTACTCTAGTTATGTACAGGATATTTATTCGGGTGTGTTGCCCAAAGTGTTGCACTCATTCATTATATTGTAAATACTAAATTGAAATACTCATTGTATTATTTGTATTGGTCTGTTCACCGACAGCTTATTCGGTGATATTTATTTATTGTCATTCTTTATTCATCGGTTTTTGTTATCCACCATTTTTACAAATGGGATTGTCTAAGTGTTTTTCTTTTACTTTCTAAATTATTTTATATTGACAGTCCGTTTTCTAAAATGATTGGTGGTTATCTCATACTATTATTTTAGTCGACAGTGATGCTGAGAATGGACCATCTATGATTCCTGTGATTATTAGAGTATTGGGCTGGCCACCTATTATTTTAGTAGGCGGGTTGTCACAGATTAATAGTGCATTAGGTGTGCACATTAGAAGAGAGGTGAGAAATTTCTCAAGAGAGTGCCGCATACTAATATGATTGCTGCATTGGCTAGTATGCATTTTAAATACTTGCTAAACTAAAATTTTAAACTGTTTTACAATCGGACTCTGACCCGTTTCCTGTTATCTCTTCTCTCTTGTACATATATATATATATATATTACAGGTGCCCAGCCACAGGGGCGTCATGCTTAGGATTCTTTGGAAGGAACGTGCTGCAACTGAGGTGGGAGTTGCACGCCTTTTGCTTAGACGACCTCATTATTGACTCCAGTCTTAGTTTTGTTTTATCCAGTTGGGCATGTGTCACCCTTTTTCCGTATTCAGTGGGTTTTTGTCAGAGATTGTGAGTCATTTACTTTTAGTATTTTTACTTTGGGATTTTTTACTGTAGTATGTTTTTCCTTCGTGGTTTTAAAGTCGAAATTAGTTAATTGAATGATTAAATTGCTTGGATGATCTTTTCCAGTTTAGTTATTTGTGTGACTCTTAAACTGTGAATTATGGAAGATTTTTATTATTGGACTTAAATTAAAAAACAATTGAAATAATGTTTTAAATGGTTTTGACGCTTAGCTTAATTATTTAGGGTGTTTAAATTGAAAAGTTTATTTTGCAATAGTGATGCTAAGAATGAACCAACCGTTCACCTTGCGTTATAATTTAATAAAGGACTGATCACCTGGTATTTAATTAGGCGGGGTGTCACAGGTAGTATCAGAGCATCATATTCTAGTGTCCTTTTGGATCTGTACGGCTTATTTCGCTGCATGTACGAGTGCACAAACGTGCAGAAACAGCTGTTGGCTTCCTTTAAGTTAGTGGGGGCCGCTTTGCAGTGGTGGGAATCCACCACTACCTTAGAGGAGAGGGACATTATCACTATTTAGTCATTCTGGGCACGGTTTGACCACAAATTCTTTCCATCCGCCGTGTAGACTGAGATGAGGGAAGTTACTGAATCTGAAACA
Organism: Sambucus nigra; assembly: GCA_949130495.1. NCBI lineage: Eukaryota > Viridiplantae > Streptophyta > Magnoliopsida > Dipsacales > Adoxaceae > Sambucus > Sambucus nigra. Next base: position 420,196,593 of record OX422223.1, read on the forward strand.
GGAGAATATGACTGTTGTCGAATATGAGGAGGAGTTCACTAGACTTCCCACTATAGTGACAGATGAGGCACCCACTGAGGGGAAGAAGATACTGTTGTTTGTGGACGGATTGGCCTGAAGGATCCGCCAGCATCTCATAGGCAATCTGTCACTGAGGACCTACACGGATGTACTTAACGTTGCATTGTTACACTGTCAGGACCACCGCTTCCATCTGCAGGGAAGCAAACGAGTAGGAGAGTCCAACCTGCAGGGCAGGACATGGGGTAGTAATACTGGTGGGGCACCGGCATCTCACGGGCAGACTCGTCATAATGAGCAGAGTTCCCATCAGGGGGACCCTGCCAAGCGATTTTGATCAGGTGACTCCAGACAGGGATTTGGGGGATTTAGGCAAGCAGCAGGGCCAGTCTAATCAGCAGGGCCAACCGGGCCAACACCGTCAACAGCAGGGCCATCAGGGCCAACAACGTTTCCAGCAGGGCCAGTGGCGGGGTGGTAACAGCAAACGGGGTCGTGGTCAACAGGGACAGAGGGGAGGATATTTTAGGGCCGATGTTTTGGGTGTGGCAAGAATGGCCATAGGCGCCAGGATTGTCCAGAGGGAGATAGGGCCCCGCAGCAGCAGGGTGCCCGTAATGAGCCACAGAGGCCACTTTTTCCAGTCACCCTCCAAGCAACAGCTCAGGTACCAACCCTACCAGCCATCCCAGCAGCTCCTGTACAGCAAGGGCAGTTACAGTACAGACGTGTTTATAACGTCCACCAGGTAGTAGCTCCTCAGGCACCACCACGATTGAGGGTACGTTTCCTATCCATGGTACTATGGGTCGAGTTTTATTTGATACTGGGGCGACACACTGTTTTATAGCTACTCATTTTGCGAAGGCTTTAGGATTATTAGCCACAGCGGAGAGCACTGTGACATGTGTAGACTCACCACTGGGGAATGGGTCGCTGATTTTCTTTATATGTCGGGGCGTGGGAATAGAGATTGGTAGTTTAATTTTACCAGCAGATATGTTAATCTTAGAGATGTATGAGCACGATGTTATTATTGGCATAGATTGGCTCGCAACATACAGAGCCATGATAGATTGTTACAGTGGGAGTATTATCTTTGCCATTCCAGGACAGGAGATATTTTTAGTGGCGATGTCTCGCCCAGAGGGAGGCTCTTCCGCTAATTTGTATTACATAGAGGAGGATGCCTCTAAGGAGGTCATGATCCCCTTAGACTCGATCCTAGTTGTTCGTGAGTATTCTGATGTATTTCAGGAGATACTAGGCCTACCCCCCAGTCGAGAGATAGATTTTGTCATAGACTTGTTACCAGATACTCGACCGATAACACGTGCTATGTACCGTATGGCTCCAGCAAAAATGAGGGAGTTACGAGATTAGATAGAACAACTGTTAGGTCAGGGCTTCATTCGTAGGAGTACCTCACCTTGGGGTGCTCCAGTTTTGTTTGTGAAGAAGAGAGATGGTTCACTGAGGTTATGCATGGATTACCGGGAGCTGAACAAGGTCACGATACGGAATAAATATCCATTGCCTCGAATCGATGATCTATTCGACCAACTGAGGGGAGCAACTTTCTTTTCGAAAATAGATTTGAGATCAGGATACCATCAGTTACAAATTAGGGAGCAGGATGTTTCGAAGACTGCTTTCTTGATGAGATACGAGTCTTATGAGTTCATAGTGATGCCATTTGGGCTCACAAATGCTCCAGCCGTATTCATGGACTTGATGAACCGAGTGTTCAGAGAGTTTTTGGATCAGTTTGTCATTGTCTTCATAGATGACATCCTGATATATTCACACACTGAGGAAGAGCATGCTAAGCACTTGAGGCAGGTTCTTCAGACTCTATGAGAGCATCAGCTGTATACTAAGTATGAGAAGTGCGGATTCTGGTTATGGGAGGTGCAGTTTTGGGGGCATGTTGTATCCGAATTGGGGATAGCAGTTGACCCAAGTAAAGTTTCAGTAGTGAGGGAGTGGGGACAACCCACGACACCGATGGAAGTGCGTAGTTTCTTGGGGTTAGTCGGGTACTACAGGAGATTCATCCGAGGGTTCTTCAAGATAGTGGGTCCATTGACAAACCTGACTCGTAAGGGGGTACCATATGTTTGGGACGATGCTTATCAATTGGCTTTCGATGAGTTGAAAGATAAGCTGACTTTGGCACCAGTTCTTACTTTACCCAAGCCGGGAATGGAGTATCTGGTTTACATCGACGCCTCCTTACGGGGACTCGGGGGAGTACTTCAGTAGGAGGAGAAGGCTATAGCTTTTGCCTCCCGCAAGCTTAAGCCGCACGAGAGAAATTACCCCACTCATGACCTAGAGTTAGCAGCGGTCATCTTTGCATTGAGGATGTGGAGACATTATTTATTGGGGGAGAAGTTGCACTTGTTCACAGACCATAAGTCACTGCAGTACCTGTTCACTCAGCGAGAGCTGAATATGCATCAACGCAGATGGTTAGAGTTTGTGAAAGACTATAAGTTCGACATACAGTACCATCCGGGGAAGACTAACGTGGTTGCTGATGCATTGAGCCGTAGACCGGTAGACGACGTAACGGACGTCTGAAAAGCAAAGTGGAAAGAGTTGGGTCATCAGGACGCGGTAGCCCGTTCCTTCATATCTGTCATGACAATGACACCTGAGATTAGGGTAATACAGGCACATATAGGAGACTCATTTTGTCAGGAGCAGATTGTACGGCTTTTAGCTGAGGGTGCTGAGTCCTATTCAGTTGGTTTCGATGGAGGTTTGAGGTTAAATGGAAGATTAGTGGTCCCAGAAGGAGCAGACTTACGTCATGCAGTGATGACACAATCACATGGGTCCAGATTTGTGGTGCATCCAGGGGGAGATAAGATGTACCCGAATATGAGGCGACTGTACTGGTGGAGTGGGATGAAGAAGGACATTGCCGAATTCGTGTCTAAGTGCTCTAATTATCAGATGGTAAAGGTAAACCACCAAAAATCGTCGGGGTTGCTTCAGCCATCGGAGATACCAACGTGGAAGTGGGAGAGTATTTCCATGGATTTCATTACTGGGTTGCCTACATCACAGCGTGGTCACGACTCCATCTGGGTGATTGTGGACCGTTTGACTAAGGTGGCTCATTTTCTGTCAGTACGGACAGACTATACCACGGGCCAGTATGCTCAGTTGTTCATTGCTGAGATTGTTAGACTACAAGGGATGCCCCTGGATATTGTGTCAGATAGAGACAAGATTTTCATGTCGCATTTTTGGGAGAGCTTTCAGGAGGCCATCGGTACAGAGTTAAGGTTGAGTTCAACTTATCACCCACAAACAGAGCGTACCAATCAAATGTTGGAAGATATGCTATGCATGTGTATCCTTGAATTTAGAGGAGGATGGGAGCCACACCTTCCACTGGTGGAGTTTGCTTATAATAACTCTATTAGTTCACGATTGGCATGGCTCCATTTGAGGAATTGTATGGCATGCCTTGTCGTTCTCCAACTTGTTGGCTAGAGGTGGGGGACAATAAGTTGCTAGGATCAGAAGTGATTCAGGAAACCTTCGTTAGGATTGAGCTTATCAGGAGTCGCATTCGGGTAGCCCGGGATAGGCAGAAAATCTACGCCGATGTAAAATGATTTTTCCGAGAATTTAATGTGGGGGACCAAGTATTACGACGTGTATCTCCTATGAAAGGAGTGACGAGGCTTGGGAAGAAAGGGAAACTGGCCCCAAGGTACGTGAGACCATTTCCCATTATCGAGAGGATTGGGCCGGTAGCATACAGATTGGGACTGCCAGAGCATTTACACCGCATTCACGATGTATTCCACATTTTGTCATTGAGACGATACCTTCAGGATGATATGGCCCACACCCACATCGCAATTGACTTTTAAATTTGGTGATTTATTCAAATTAATTAGAGATATTAATTTAATATTAATTCAAAAATCATTTAAATATTTACTAGCGTGATGAGAGTTAGTTATTATTGGAATTTTGTTGTAAATTACTTTATGGGTATAGTAAGATGTGTAATTAAATTTAGTGAAATTATCATGAGAATATAATTTGATAATTTTGGAAATTTTATCGGGACGCGCTTGTGTCGTGTCGGGATTAAATTCGCATTATTAAAAGTGAATAAATTATAAGTCACCCGTATTATCATTTTGAGTGCGTCAATGTGTCCGGAAGGGTCGAGATAGTCAAAATAACGTACCTGGGGGTGTAGTTTGGGTTTCGGGGCGTTTTTAGGCCTAATCAGCATCCCGGGAGGGAGTTTTAGATATTTTGTATTTTTGGGCATGGAAACCCACGAATTTTCTAGGGTTACATCAGATGTTAGGGGTTGTCTTCTAGGGTTAGCATAACCAAAAACCAAGAACGGCCATTGGAGAGGAAGAGGAGAAGCTTTCCAAGGAGTTCTAGGCCAAGATCTCCACCGTTTGCACCGCCGTCACCGCCAAATTGTAGATCGCGCGATGAGGAACACAATCACACCAATTTCTTCCACAAATCAGAAACAAAGAGTTACAGGCAAGTATCTATCTTGCTTTATTTTAGTTAATGCTTCAATTATATTAGTCTAGGATTGATTAGAACTAGTTATCATGAAAGAAAGCATATATTGGAGACTAGAATTTGCATTTTGTAGAGGTAAAAATCATATTCTGGAAATTAAATTCACATATAGAGGACAAACCATGAATTTTCTTTGAGTTAGGAGTAGAAATCTGAAAAAAATAATTGGAAGAATTAAGATAAAGAAGAAAATTATGGTTCTTGAGGTTGATATAGTTTTTGCCCTTTTAATTTGATATACTCGATGAAAACTCACATGTTTTACGTAGAAAATTATTTATTTGGGTATATAACACTTGTAGTATCATTTGTTGGGAGGTTGGGAGTGGAACATAATGATTTGGATGAGTTTGGAATAGGATTCCCGTAACTGGATTTTCTGCAGTTTCGTCATAACTGCTTGATCGATCAATCGACCCCCTTCCATCGATCGATCGACCCCTCCTGGAAAATTCATATTCCTCCTTTAAATAGTTATTTCGATTAAAATGAGTAGTAACCTTTGGACCTTATTAATAAGACATTTTGGGGTATAAAGAGGATCAGTAGGACTTAGTAAAAAGGGGGCATTTAAAGTATGGCAAATTTAAAGTTAACAGGTAGTAATTTATTCATAGGAAATTATGAAAACATGTAATTAAAGGAGTAAGACCCATAAGAAAGCTACATTAGAAAATAAGAGAGTACCTACTGAATTTATACATTGGGGAATAGAATATTACGAGTGAAATGAGGAATGTATAGAATAACCTATAATGAAGAATAAAAGAGACGAGCCGTTATACGGGATAATCTAGTAACATGTACTAAGAACGAATATCATAAGTATGGGTCGTGGGCATACCTAATTTAGAAATGGGAATGGTAGCATACATATATATGACTGTGTTTGTGCATATACTATATACGTATAAAAATCATGCCCGCGCTACTTGCTATCACTGAGGTTACCGCGCTGGGACGGTCTTATCTCGATGGGACCTTTATGGGAGATATTGACTTGTACCCTAGAACATAGGAATCCTTGGTACAGGCTATCTGATCGATAGTCAGACGGTCCTAAGAGACGTGAGGGTATGTGCTGACCTCTTAGTGACTTAAAACTATGCTTCACCTCAATTTTTATGTGTTTTGTGTTAATATAGTTCGCAAATGATTCCAAACTAGTATTTCCCTTAGTACGAGTGACATGGACTTGATAGCAGAGTATGCCAGCATCATAAATTTTATGCGGGGTGCCGTTAGTATATATATATATATATTATATGAGTGATCAATATATATATATAGACTTAAAATTGAGAACTTTCTACTATGACTAAAAGTAGTTAAGTAATGAATAACTATTCTGAATTTATAAGTGTTTGCAATGTTTGAGGCAATACTGAAAGACTTTATAATAAATTGAGATTCATGTGAAAACTTGGCTTTTAGAAATTAATTATCTTAGCCCTAGTAATTGTCGGCTTGAAACCTTATGAGAAATTTAAGATAAGCTAAATTTATGGGGATTAATAGTGCGTTAGGTGTGCACATTAGAAGAGAGGTGAGAAATTTCACAAGAGAGTGCCGCATACTAATATGATTGTTGCATTAGCCGGTAAGCATTTTAAATACTTGCTAAACTAAAATTTTAAACTGTTTTACAATCGGGCTCTGACCCGTTTCCTGTTATCTCTTCTCTATTGTACATATATATATATATATATATATATATATATATTACAGGTGCCCAGCCACAGGGGCGTCATGTTTATGATTCTTTGGAAGGAACGTGATGCAGCTTAGGTGGGAGTTGAAGGCCTTTTGCTTAGACGATCTCATTATTGACTCCACTCTTAGTTCTGTTTTATCCAATTGGGCATGTGTCGCCCTTTTTCCTTATTCAGTGGGTTTTGTCAGAGATTGTGATTCATTTACATTTAGTATTTTTACTTTGGGATTTGTTACTGTCAGTATGTTTTTCCTTCGTGGTTTTAAAGTCGGAATTAGTTAATTGAACGCTTAAATTGCTTGGATGATGACTCTTAAACTGTGAATTATGAAAGATTTTTATTATTGGATTTAAATTAAAAAAATCATAGAAATAATATTTTAAATGGTTTTGACACTTAGCTTAATTATTTAGGGTGTTTAAATTGAAAAGTTTATTTTGTGACAGTGATGCTAAGAATGAACCAACCGTTCACCTTGGGTTATAATTTAATAAATGACTGATCACCCGGTATTTAATTAGGCGGGGTGTCACAGACAATTTTTTCAGTAAAAAAAAAACCTACGCTTTCTTTTTTTCCCACCGTTTTTGGTTTTCCCTCTCTCTCTCTCTCTAAGTGATTTCAAGCTCTCTCTCTCTCTCTCTCTCTCTAAGGTATGTTTTTTTCCTCTCTTTCTCTTTAATTTCTATATGTGTGTGTATGTGTGTGTGTGGTGGGGGAGGGGAGAAGAGGGTGGTGGGGGTGGGGTGTGTGTACGTGTGTGCGTGTACGTGTGCGTGTGTGGTGGGGGGAGGGGGAGGGACAGGGGGGCTAGGGAGGGGAGGGATAGGGGGTTGGGTGGGGGGCAGGTGGTGGTGCTGTGTGTGTGTGTGTGTGCAGGTGTGTGCGTGGTGGGGTGAGGGGGCAGGGGTGGTGGGTGTATGTGTGTGTGTGAAGGTGTGTGCGTGTGTGGGGGGGGGGGGGGCAGGGGGTGGTGTGTGTGCGTGTACGTGTGCGTGTGTGTGGTGGGGGTGGGGGTGGGGGTGGGGTGTGTGTGGTGGTGGTGTGTGTGTGTGGTGGGGGTGGGGTCTGTGTGTGGTGGGGCAATCTCAATAATTGAAACGGACAAATTGATTAATAAAATATGTATCGCCCCTTTCATATGCAAGTAGGATTGTTCCTCATTAACAGATAATTGTTGAGATTCGAAACAACTTTAATTGTATAGCTTTAATAAAATAAATTGTATAGCTTTAATTGTATAGTTTTATATGAAAGAAAATTAATAATTAGTTACCATTTCATATGGAAGTCGGATTGCTCCTCATTGTAAATTAGTAAATTAATAATTGTATACTTTAATTGTTAGTTTAATTGATGAAATGATTTAATTGAGTAGATGAATTAGAAGGAGTACGAGATACACATTTGTTGTTGCGGTTGGATTATAGTGGATCGATGTTGGGTTAGTTAATTTTAGAGGTGGTATGACCACTGGATTAATGTCCATATGGGGGTAGGATTTTTCAAATTTTTTTTTAAAATTACTTTGTATCACTCTTGTGTAGTGTGCGTGTGTGTGTGGGAAGTAGGGGTGGGGGTGGGGATGTTTCACTCTTGTATATAATATGAGCTAGATGTTGTTTTGGAATTCAGAATTGAGGTGTGTGTGGTGGTGGTGGGGTGGGGTGGGGCATTCTCAACAATTGTATAGCTTTAATTAATAAATTGTATAGTTTTAATTGTAACTTTAATTGTATAGTTTTATATGAAAGTAAATTAATAATTAGTGCCCATTTCATATTAAAGTAGGATTGCTCCTCATTGTAAATTAGTAAATTAATAACTGTATACTTTAATTGTTAGTTTAATTGATGAAATAATTTAATTGAGTAGATGAATTAGAAGGGGTACGGGATACACATTTGTTGTTACGGTTGGATTATAGTGGATCGATGTTGGGTTGGTTAATTTTAGAAGTGGAATGACCACTGGATTAATGTCCATATGGGGGTGGAATTTTTCAACTTTTTTTTAAAATTACTTTGTATCACTCTTGTGTAATGTGCGTGTGTGTGTGCAGTAGGGGTGGGGTGGGGGTGGGGATGTTTCACTCTTGTACATATTATGAGCTAGATGCTGTTGTTTTGGAATTCAGAATTGAGGTATGTGTGGTGGTGGTGGTTGGGGGGGGGGGGGGGGGTAGGGGGAATCTCAACAATTGTATAGCTTTAATTAATAAATTGTATAACTTTAATTTTAACTTTAATTGTATAGTTTTATATGAAAGTAAATTAATAATTAGTGTCCATTTTATATGAAAGTATGATTTCCCCTCATTGTAAATTAGTAAATTAATAATTATTATACTTTAATTGTTAGTTTAATTGATGAAATGAATTAACTGAGTAGATGAATTAGAAGGAATACGGGATACACATTTGTTGTTGACATTGCTGTTGCATTATAGTGGATCGATGTTGGGTTGGTTAGTTTTAAAAGTGGCATGACCACTGGATTATTGTCCATTTGGGGGTGGAATTTTTCAACTTTTTTTGAAAATTACTTGAAATTAAATGAAACATACTTGAACTCACCCTTACGAGGAGATGGAGGAGATGGGGGGAGGGGGAAGGGGGAAGGGATGGGTGGGTGTGTGGTGGGGTAGGGGTGGGGGGCTGCGTGTGTGTGTGTGTGAATGTGCTCGCGTGTGGGTGTGTATGTGTGCGGGTGTATATATGTGTGTGTAGTGTGCGTGTATGTGCATGTTTGTGCGTAATGTACCTTGTAAACGAATTGATTGGTTATTAATTTTTTTTAGTAAATTAATATATGATTGCCCCTCATTGTAAATTAGTAAATTAATATATGATTAATTATGAAAGTAGGATTGCCCCTCATTGTAAATTAATAATTGTATACTTTAATTGTTAGTTTATTTGCATGTTTTCTTTTAATTCATTTTGATACGTACTAATAACATTTTTTTACAGCAAATTTCTCCTTCAAGTATTAAGTCGAGGATGATGATGCTTGTTATGATGATGTCGCCTGGGCTCGATGGTAGCGGAGGCGATGAGGGCCCCTCGGCCCCTAGGCTACCCAAATATGGAAAATTGGGAATGGTCATCGAGAACAAGTCGGGGCTATTAGCGAGATCCCTCGAGCTGGTAAAGACGATCATCGGCCCGGGGTACATTAGTTGGAAGGAGGTACCATATGAGCTCAAGTTAGCTGTTTGGGTGGCACTACATGTAATGTATTTATATTTATATTTATATTTATATTCATATGAATATTTCAATTTCAATTTCGATTTCAATTTTATTTTATATTTATATTTATATTTATTTGCAACTAACATGTATTTGTTGGACAGGAATCAACCTGGATCCAAAGCTACGCGATTCCGTCTTGGAGCAGTTGAGGGAGCAACATAAGACGTGGCAGAAAAATATGAGGACCCGGTACTTTGGGAAGACACGAGAGTCCATTATCCAAAGGCGTGAATCCGTCCCGCCGAAGGAGCCGATCTCATTGGCACAATGACAAAAGTTCGTTGACAATGAGATCGGGGAGCGATAATTGGCATCTCGCCAATCAGGGAGGGAAAACCGGGAAAAAAAGACGGACGTGCACTACTCCGGCCGGACGTTTTACGCCGAGGTGGAGCATAGGATGATGGTAAGATTTAATTTTTCTATAACTACAGAAATATATTATTCTGCATTATTTTACTTTGCGGGGCCGATACTAATTTTACTTCATTTTATTTCAGGGGACAGGGAGTGGCCCTGGGGGTAGGCCACATAGGCTCGATACTTATGTGGCTCTTCAGAGAAGAAGGGGAAGGACAAGGAGGTGTCCCCGAGCGTCGCAGCCACGATTGTAAGTAATTCGATAATTTACTTTTTGTTAATTACGTTATAATTTTTTAATTTACTTATTTTACTAATCATGTGATTTTTGTCGTTTCAGGCGAAGCTTAAAGAAGTGCATGAGTCACAGTCTGATGTCGACAAGGCATCTTTGTCCACAGACGCACTCAGCCAAGTGCTTGGCTCTTATCGCAAGGGGAGGACAAGGGGGTGAGCTCGCGGGTGGCCAAATCTAGGATCATCGGATTGGAGACGAATGACACCGGGTTGGCTCGAATGGTGGACTCGCATGATGCGAAGCTGTCCCGTTTCGAGGCGACGGTCCAAGATATGTTCTCATTCATGAAGCGTTCGTTGGGCGGCGGAAAACGCAAGGGGAAAGGGAAGGAGAAGGTGGGGGGGGGGGGAGGGAGTACGAGGTGCGGGATGAAGAGGATGTGGACCTCGCTGATTCATCGCCGACACGTGCGGACTTTGATGATCCACTTCCCTATTTGTCTCCCTTCGACCGACCGATGTCGACGCTTGGTTGGTCGAGCGTGTTTATACTAGACATATTTGATGGCCAACGGATAGGGCGGGGGTTACGGGACCCGAATATCGTCCAGGGTGGATTAGTTCATGGACGTGAGCTTCAAGACATCGAGTCCAAGGTGCTCGTCACATATGTGATACCTGGGAAGGAGAACTCTCCATTGTGGTTGCGCGAACAATGCGTCACGATGTATATCGGTGGGTGTGTCAATTCGTATATTGTGTGGCCTACTCACCTCCTCGGATTTAACCTTACCCAAGACATGTAGTGACATTATTTGAATTGAATTGTATTGTTTTTTAGTTGCTACATTTGAATTATATTTGGATTATATCGTGATGCATATTATTTTTATTTTGAATGTATATTTGCATTATCTTTAGTTTATTTGGATATATGATGTTTGAACAGGTACAACGTTGCTATAACAGATACAAATATACTGTTGGGCAGTGGCAGTGGCCATACTGCCCAACAGATTTTTTTCAATTCTGTCCAGAATTGTCACGGTCATTGACCGTGACAAGTCCTTGACTAAGAAAATTGTCACGGACTTGTCACGGTCATTGACCGTGATATTTTTTTTATTAAATGTCACGGTTATAAACCGTGACAAAACTTGTCACGGTCAGTGATCGTGACACGACCGTGATAATTATAACGATCTTATCACGATCAATGACCGTGACATGACCATGACAAAAAAAGTTGTCTCGCCCAGAATTGTCACGGTCATGGACCTTGATAAGTTAAAGTTGTCAAGGTCAATGACCGTGACAATTCGGTAGATTTGGTGTAGTGGTACCCAAGTGACACGTCGGTCCCACTAATACACTACACATATTGAACCGCCCTTAGTTCCATGTTCTGGGGCACACATCCAGACCTCACTAGAATCGTCAAGGTAGGATCGCCCTCTGTGCGAAAACCTCCTGATAGCTGGTAGCGTAGGTGTATTTAAACATATAATCAAATCATAACAATAGGTATTCACTCGACCTATATATAGACATATTAATCAGTAGGTATACAGACAACCCAATCATATAAGTCCGTACGTAGTATATCTCTCTCGCATACTCAACGCACTACCAATTACACTTATAACCTCTTATTATATATTTCTAAGTATCGCTCACTAGCTGAAGGGTCCTAGTTACCCCTTAATTAATATCAGTAGATAATACACTCATACACTACTGGTCAGAATCATAGGTTCACTCATCTCACCGTGACCTGTTCTAAATCTCGCGAATTCATTAACTATGAATATATGCCCGATAATTCTTAGCCTTAATTCTTCTCAATTTGGGTAAACCTCAACCCCACCATAGGCCTACTGATATTCACTATATCCCTCTCTATAGTTTAAGAATACCACAAAGTCTCCCCATGATTTATTAATGAATTTATGGCATAAAATAAAGAAACTAGGCAAATCTCGATTATCGAATCAATTCAGTGGAGGAACTCAATCGATTCGCTCCTTGAGCCGAATCGATTCGAAAAGTTACAGGTCGTCTTCTTTGTTACGCTGTTATGTTTTTCACCATTTTTAACCCGCAAAATATTCATGCAACCAACCCAAACTCCAACATGATTTACCCCAACATCAAATAAGAGTATATCAACAAGTTCTAACGAATCTTTATCATTTAAACAACATTAAATCCATAATTCTCAAGATTTCATCAAGATTTTCTACACAAACCCTAGTTTTCTCTTTTCATGCATGTTCTTCATAAGACCCAAAAATAATTCTCTCATATCATCATAAATATCAAATTTCATAAATCTGAAATCCAGCATCAAATCTTTATTGTATATTCTAATTGCTACATGAAATTGTCCCATTAATTTATCACAAAAATACATGTTCATGCTAGATTTCATCAAATCCTACCACGGGTATTATAACTCATTAAAAACATGAAAAATAAACACTTGCCTTATCAGTTATAGGTACGATTTCATGTTGTGAGTGATGAGAATGCCTTCATTTCTTCCCGATTGCATTTCGGTGGTAAATATGATACAAGAAAGGTGGTGGATCTTCCAAGAACCTCTTTTTTCCCTCTCTAGTGGCATCTTCTCTCTCCTCTTTTGATTCCTTAGGTGTAGAATATGTTTTGCTACTGCCCCAACTAGTTAGACGTAGGTTTATAGTCTTAATTCCAAGAATTAGGCTAATGGGCCAAGCCCAAATGACCCGAACACCCCCGTGTAAGCTCGATTATGACTAAAAAGGCACTGGAACCCAATTACTATCCTGGGTATACTATTATATCTATCTCAACCCATTCGGAATCAACCGTGACCTCAAAATCGTCATCCGAGTCACTGTACAATAATTTTCAATCCTAATCCCAAATAGTCTACACGCGACTCCCAGTGAGATAAAATACTGCTACGTCACTATCACTCTCTGTGATATAGAATAATAATTTACTATTCACTTAGTAATTATTTTCGATAACCATTAATCATTTTCTTTCCGATTAATATTTTAATCAACACATAATAATTATTTCAATTAAATTACGACACATGTGTAATTTAAAATACCCGAATTAATTAAATTGTAAGTACTCAAAAATACGAGGTGTTACATTTTGTAAGTCGATTATATTCAAAACTCTCAATTATGCTGAATTAAAGGTTTTGCTCTTCTTAGGGATTTTTCCTCATATTGTCTGTTTTTGCAGGAATTGGCGTGAAAATTATAAATTTGTATTGGGACACATCTCGTATGCACACCGTAATTAATTGAAGATATAACTGATAAAAAATTAAACTGTGTCTGGCATTTAATTATATAAATTGATCCATTAGTTCTCGTGCACTCTCAAATTGGTATCAGAGCAGGTTACATCAAAATATTGTGTGATCCTTTTTTTCGCAATTTTTTTATATCAATTTAAAAAAATAGTTGTGCTTTAAAATCCAAAATTTAATAGATAATTTGTATAACCAAAGGCTCATTTTTATGCTTTAAATTATGCTTACTAAAAAGCCAAGATGAGATCAACCTTAAAATCAATTGATAAACGTGTGCGATTAGTTTATGAAAGAGGGCCCAACGATGGGTAGAGTCTCTAAGCAACTGAATCTCGGTGTATAGTTGATGAGAGTGTTGGTGAGGGAGGAGGAAGAGAACCTCATCATCAGTGAGCGCTTCTTAGTCTACTTACTGCTCAGGACCGGGAGGTATAGGATCAGGTTGAAATTGGTTCAAGATTTGAGCAAGTTGGGCCTATAGGCCCTCTTACTTATCTATGGGGCCATTGATGACCTGAAATATGGGGTTTGTTCATGGTTTTGGAACTAGTCATTCCTGCAAACGAAGCACATTGTGTTAGGTTGAGAATTAACACACACGCAACATAATAAGGAAGAGTAATAGTGACAATAGTAAATCGGGAGCAGTAAAGAACATACACAAGATATACGTAGTTCGGTCGTATTGACCTACATTCACAAAGCAAAGGGAGAGGGGATATAGTTTTATTAACTTAAGAAGTTGCAGAGCTTACATATAGATCAACCGACTTAAACTTTATTTTTTCATAACGTTGGCTTTATATACAACATGGTTCCTATCATCCCACTCCCATTACTTGATGGAATAGTTAGCATAGTGGGAAATGTGTTCGGCCCTGGCAATCTTACATGTTCTACGTAATTTATTCACCAAGGGAGTGCCCCAAACGTGATACGTGTTTGAAATAAAGGCTAGCTAACTGGGTCACTCAGGTCAAACGTATGATTGTCTCGCAGAGGGTGGGAAGGGTGTCCGATGGATTTACCGTATAAATGTCGTTCATACAGTCCAACCAAAAATCCATCTCATCACTTAATACTCACAACTAATATCATAATGTACCATCTTACTGGCCGGCGTCCAAGTTTGTTTGGAAGTCAGATGACCGACATACAAGATTATCAGGCATCGTTCGCAAGTCTGCCAACCAACATCTAGTGTTGTTTGGGAATCAACCGACCGACATGCAAGATTGTTGGTCATTGTACTACCGACATTGAGTGATAGCTAGACATTAGACTACTGTCATTGAAAATTACATTGGCAAAATGAATATTCATGTTTACTTTGTATACATGTTCAATAAATTAGGTATCAATAAAAAAAATCAAAATATTAAAAGTTTTAAAATATGAAAGTTGCACAATTATATATAAAATATCGTAACCAGTGCACAACGTTCCCGCATTAACAGGGTATATGAGAGGTATAGTTAGCATAATGGGGAACGTGTTCGGCTTACGTAACCTATTCACCAAGGGAGTGCTCCATCTTCACAGGGAACGTGATTCGTGGTGGAAATAATGGCTAGTTGACTGGGACACTGAGGTCGAACGTCCGATCGCCTCGCAAAAGGTGGGAAGGTTGTTCGATGGATTTTTCGTATGAATGTCATTCATACGGTCCAACCAAAAATCCATGTCATCATTTAATTTTCACAATTAATGTCATAATGTATCGACTTACTATCGATGTCTAAGTTTGTTTGAAAGTCGGATGACCAACAAACAAGATCGTCAGGCGTTGTTCGCAAGTCTACTGATAAAAATCTATTGTTATTTAGGAATCAACCGACCGACATGCAAGATTGTTGGGCATTGTACGACTGACATTGAGTGATAGTTAGACAT
This sequence comes from Sambucus nigra, assembly GCA_949130495.1. Lineage (NCBI taxonomy): Eukaryota > Viridiplantae > Streptophyta > Magnoliopsida > Dipsacales > Adoxaceae > Sambucus > Sambucus nigra. The sequence continues at coordinate 420,211,976 of OX422223.1, forward strand.
TAGACTATTATCATTCAAAATTAATGTGACAAATGAATAATCATGTTTACTTTGTATACATGTTTAATAAATTACGCATCCATAAAAAAAACTAAATATTAAAAGTTTTAAAGTATGAAACTTGCACAATCTATTATATACTCTAAAATGCTCTATAATCCTTAAATGTTGATCCATTTCTAACCTATCCATGTGGCACCCATCCCCTTTACACTAGCATAACATTTTTCCATTCACGGCACCTTTTGATTTTTTGAAAAACAGTCAATCCATTTATCTAACCTCATTTCAATTAATTTTTTCTTAGTTTTTCACCCCATTTATATTTGGACGTTATCACTTCTCTGACCTATTTAACTCCCTCCCCAATTGCACTCCTCATATTTAGGTTTATGTTTCTTTTCCTCCTTATTTCTACCGACCTTTTCTTTTTATTTCTTTTCCCACCTTTTTAGCTTCCCTATCTGTCTCCTTGTCTCCCTTCTTCGTAAAATAAAATATCAGATATGCAGTATGAACTTCCAACATCTAAATCTCCTATGTAGGAAGGGAATTCTTCTGGTCGACACACTTCTCCACGATGGCATCTTCAATACCTTACATATCGGCTACTGGTTAAATAGAACCTAAAACCACACTATCATAACACTAAGGGTCCGTTTGGTTGCCCTTTTTTACCTAGACAAATGTCAAAAAGTTGGCAAATAAGAAAATTTACCCACATTTTGGCCGTTTGGTTGCAAAATTTGCCTAAGCATTATTTGCCAATGTACAACTCCTCCTATGCACAATCTGTGGGCAAATTTTGCTTACCTATTTGAGTGGGAAATATTTGTCAACAAATTTGCCAACTTCTTAAACGATTGTAATGTTTTAAAAAATAATTTAAAAACTGTTTTAAATAATTAAAAAATTGTTATGAATATTTAAAAACTGTTTTTAATATTATAAAAAATTGTTAAGAAAATGTTTTGCAATTTTTTTAAAAATCGTATTAACAAAATATTGTAAAAACTGTTTTTAACATTTTTAAAAACTATTGTGAAAATATTATAAAAACAGTTTTAGTGTTTTAAAAAATAATTTTAAAAACTGTTTTAAATAGTTAAAAAAACTGTTATAAATATTTAAAAATTATTTTCTAATGTTTTGAAAACTGTTTTTAATATTAGAAAAAATTGTTCAGAAAATGTTTTACAAACTAATGTTTTGAAAACTGTTTTTAATATTTAGAAAAAATTGTTAAGAAAATGTTTTACAATTTTTTTTTAAAACCGTATTATAAAAATATTGTAAAAACTGTTTTTAACATTTTTAAAAACTGTTTTGGATATATTATAAAAACTGTTTTAAAGTTTTAAAAAACATTTTTTTAAATTGTTTTAAATAGTTTAAAAAAGTTGTTGTGAATGTTTAAAAATTGTTTTGTAATATTTTAAAAACTGTTTTTAATATTAGAAAACAATTTTAAAAACAGTTTTGAATGTAATATAAAAATAGTTTTAAAGTTTAAAAACAAAATTAAAAAAATATTTTAAATAGTTAAAAAAAAACTGTTGTGAATATTTAAAAATTGTTTTGTAATATTTTAAAAACTGATTTGAATATTATAAAAAATTGTTAAGAAAATGGTTTACAGTTTTTAAAAAAAACTGTAATATAAAAATATTTTAAAAATTGTTTTTAACATTTTTGAATATAATGTAAAAACTGTTTTTAAATAAATTAATTGGATTGATTTTAATTTCGCCTAATGGTTGCTTGATAGCCTCATGTGAATTTGCCTAGGTAAAATTTGCCTAAGCAAAATTTGCCTAGGCAATTTTTGCCATGCCCACTCTTTTGCCCACTTGCAACCAAACGGACCCTAACATATCAAAACCATACGAAATCAACAAAGTTTCATCAAGAAGACACCTTCTCCAAGTTGCAAATCAGACATTAATCAGATCAAACTCTAACTACGCTGCTATCAAGGTACCCACTACCAAATCCTTGGCAAAAATTGAGCTATAATTTCTGAAATTTCTCTTTTCCCCTTTTTCTCCCACTTGACTGAAACCCAACTCACAAACACAAACACAAACATGCAATAAAATGTGCCACCATCCATAAACCTTAAATACCCCCATTCAATTTTATTATTGTGGGGTCAATCGCCAATCCTGGAGTTGTTCACAAGATATCCTGCTTCCTTATTTCCCTATGCTAGCGTTTTACAAATATCAATATTCTTTTGGAGTTGTTAATTAATTTTCCATTTTCTTTCTTTATGATATATGATGTTTGAGTTTGTGAAAAAATTGAATGTTATTTTTTACTGTAATTTATATGAAAAAAATTGTTTGTTATGTTAAAAACGCTTTTTAGTTATATTGATGGTAACACAAGGGGTAGAGGTAGCCCTAAATTGACTTGGTGGGATATTATAAAAAAGGACATGATGGCATGTGGTTTAACCGAAGATATTGCACTCAACAGAATGGAATGGCAAAATAGGATTCATGTAGCGGATCCCAAATAATTGGGAAAAGGCTTTGTTGAGTTGAGTATGTTAAAAACGCTTTTTATTTTTTTCTTATAAAAAAATATTGTTTTTATTTATAAAATAGTAACTTCTTTATAAAAAAATGTTTTATAAAAAACGTTAACAAAAAATGTTTTATATAAAAAAAGTGACAAAGAAACTGTTTTATAAAAAAAACATCTCTTTATTTAAAAAAAATCTTTTATTTATGAAAAAATATAAAATAAATATTTTTAATAAAAAAGTTAAAAAAAAATTCTTTATAAAATAGTAAAAAAAAATGTTGCATAAATTTTTTCAAAAAAAGGTTTCAAAAAGTATGTTTTTTAAATTAAAAAATAGTTTTTCATATTTATAAAAAAGAAAACTTTTTCAAAAAAGTTAAACAATTTTTTTATAAAAAGCTATTAAAAAACCTGTATTGTGAAAAGGTTACAAAAAAAGTTATAAGAAATATTTCATCCAAAATATTTTTATTTTTTATTTATAAAAAGTGAAAAAAAGTAATAAAATGTTTTTGTTATAAAAAAAGTCAATTTTTTTTATCGATAATAGAAAGCGTCTTTTACTTATAGAAAAATATAAAATAAAACGATTTTGAAAAAAAATATAGAACAATTATTTTATAATAAGTTATAAAAAAAAGCTCTTTAATAAAAAAGTCCGTTTTATTTTACAAATATTTTTTATTGATAATAAAAGCTTTTTAATAAAAAATTATAATAAAAATGTTTTATAAAAAAGTTATAACGAAGTTATATATAAAAAAAGCTATTTTTCATATTTATGAAAAGAAAAGTCTTTTATTCATATAAGAAAAGTTGTGTTTATATATGAGAAATTGCTATATATTTTATTTAAAAAACTTTTTTTTTATATGACGTACTTTTTTTTTAATAAAAAAATGTGCAGTTATTTAAAAATAGCTAAATATTTATTAACACAAATTAAATAGAAATATTTTATTTTCACTTTCTATCTATTAATAGTTTAAAATATATATTTTTTTAATTTATTAAATTGTTCTTTACAAAAAAATAGTAAAATTAGTGAGTTTATATTTTTTTTTCATAATTCTTATTAACATATATTTTCACTTAATTGCAGGAATATGGATGAAAGGAAAAAAAGATGAGTTAGATTCAAATTCTTGCGTGTTAGCTCAATCGTCAACTATATTTCTACATTGTTGTTTCTCTCTATGTCGAACCGTAATAATGTTTATTTCTATTTCAAATTAATTTTATGTTTTCACGAATATGAATTTTTATTCTATTGTCGAGTTTATTTTTTCATTTCTTCATATTTCTACATTGTTTATTTTTTCATTTCTATTATTTTGCTTACTATAATGTACGACCCGCGCATCGCGTGGGTGTACAACTAATTATATATAAAATATCGTACCCAATGCACAACGTACCCGCATTAGAGGTAAATGTAGATAAGCCTTACCCCATTTTTTGATGAGTCTACATCCAAGATACCCGCATCTAAGACTTCTAGTGCCTTAAGATTCAGATTTTACTTTTTATTTTCAGTAATAGAACAAAACAAATAATTTGAGATCATCAACGAATTTATCACTGAAGGAAAGTTTGAGTTATTTTAACTCGGATTGATTTAAATCTCTCGAAAACGATGAATGACACAAAATTTCACCGGGTTAAAATCTGCACATTTATTCGTTAAGCATATTAACTCTCGCCTCAATATCCATTTTCGATCATATTATATGGCTAATGTGTAAATATTTCATAAGATGAGAGATTCATGAATTAATTCTGTATTAAGAAATTGTTTCAAAACTCAATTATATTGAAAATCTTTTTGGATTTTTTTTTGAAAATTTTTTGATTTTTTTTCCTTATCAAAAATATCATTCTTATCCCCAAACCTAAATTTTACATTGTCCTCAATGTATGCTCAAATAAAAATATGGACGAAGAAAATAAAGTAAAGAAGTGAAATGATGATATTACCTGTGAACTTCACTTTGCTACCGACATCCAAAGTAACAAGTGTATGTTAACAAACACAAAAAAAAAAACAAGAAAAAAAGGAAAAAAAACTACACTAATAATATACAAACCCATGAAAATTACCATCATCACCATAAATTAATAACCGAAATAGTTGTGGATCATTCCAATTAATAAAATTTATAGTACTAAGTGCCAAAACATCATAAATTTGAGAGCATGACCGCACAACACAAATTTCAATCTTAAATCCATGGTCATAATGGTGCGCACCGACATCATTAATAATAAACAAATTTGAATCACATGAATCATATGTCGATGCATCACATGGGGATAGCAAATTACAATAAGGATCCAAATATTTACCATCCCTTTTTCGAAAGTAGTCACGTAAAATTGGGGATGCATACTCCACTCCTAAATGTGAGATTTTATGAAAAGCGCGAGAATAAGAGGTATCACGGGGGAATACACTTTCTTCATAAAAAATAGGAGGACCGTCATAAGTACTTGGAGTATTACTAAAATCGGATGACGAATCCTCAAATAAATTTGCCACATATAAGAAGAATCAACTTTTTTCTTAATTAACTTAGGAGAAAAATGTCGACATAAATTAACATCCAACTCATCACAACTATTATATGTGTCAAGATTGTCAATTTTTTTCTCCTCACAAAATTGATTATCCCCATTTAATTCATGATTATTTTTAGAAATAGCATCATTATACTGTTTGTTTACCTCTTTCCAATTAATACACTTTAGTGGACAAATAGTAATTACAGGGGTTGGATTCGCATCAATACCTACTATAATTTTTAAAATAACTACTGAGTCATCTGACTCAAATTAAAATACGTAGTCATATAAATTTTCAGTATTTTGTAAAAACACGTCCATATGATCAATTAAGGAATATGAGAAAGATGACGGGATAACAATATGAGGATCACCCATTGTAATTTACAATGCATGATTTTTTTATATAATATATATAGTTTTTAATTTATAATGCAAAAGCAATTATAATTGACTCAAAATCTAATTAGACAACCCATACTCTTTAATAAGGGAGAATTTATAAGACAACCAACTATGGTTATCGTCTCAAATCCCGCTTTTTCCTCCAGGTAGGTGGTCGGTACGAAGACCCATTAAAAATCACCAATCCTAGACAAGGTAAAACGGGATCGATTTGATAAGTTCGCGTTGAAGAAGCTTTTAGTTCTAGCCTCGTTAAGAGTTTCGCTCTTAAATCAATTTATGCAACGTGCTAAATTAAGTGTGAAATTAAACCACGTAGGAGCACACAAAAACGTACCTCCGACATAGATTTTTTACGGTCACTTGCTTACGTCGGGCGAAGTTTAAGTTGACGTCGATCGGGGGGAAAATTCGTCTATGTTTCAGTCATCCCCGAGAGTTCCTTGTGCTCGTGGCAAAATTGTACAAGTTTTCTTCACGTTCGATTACTATTGCATACCTTTTTTTTCTTCACTTTTGCTCTTTTTTTCCCCGAATGTACTTCTGAAAAAAAAACATAAAAGAAACTACACCAAACATAGAGTGCGACACACAAAAAAATAATAAGGAAAAGAAAAGAAAAAAAATTAACACGACATGCTCACTAATGGTGTATTCAACACACAAACAAAAATGATCAAGTACACTTATAAAACAATTTTTTTCTTTTATTCTAGAATGGGAATTTTTTTTTTGAATTTTCGATTTTTTTTATGGACTATTGACTTAAAAAACGAATTTGGAAATTTTTAGAAAAAATATATATATATATTTTCAATTTTTTTGTATTTTAGGATAAACTAGTGCAAAACGTTAAAAATAAAAAAAAATAAAAAAAAAAAACTAGTTCGAAAGTCACAATTCTTAAAAAAAAAATTAACAAATTCTCGGCAACGGCGCCAAAACGCTGTTTGTCAATTTTTTAAAATACCGTAAGTGCATGGGTATTATAGAATAGCGAGTGTAAGTACGGGTCGAACCCACAGATATTTGTCAATTTTAAATTTTAAAAGAATTGTAACTGTCCAACTAGATAAAATGGGATTGAGAATAATTATGAATTACACTAAATAAAAACAACTACGATAAATGACGGTAATACAAGATATTTGTAAACAATTAGGAAGTATTTAGAATTCGGGGTCCATTTATCACGTAACTAATATTGCACACTAATTTAATGTTGTCATTCCCGTTTTATAACTCAAATTAAACCGACACTCACCGTGTTTAATTTGAAAAATATGACGGTTATGATCAAAATATTTTTAGCATCTCTAATAGACGGCTAAAATTCCTATTCCATTTGAAAATACAGGTTTTAAAGTTCGCAAATATATTTAAGCATGTACTATCAAAACTTTCAAAGTGCAAGCATAATCCATAAAAAATACTACTTTTAAATCTCAAAACTTGATTTGACAAAACAGTTTTGAAGGTTTTAAAACACACTCTCGAGTCGTTTTGAAATGAATGTCGAATCTTTGATAACAATTATAACAAAGAATAAACAACAATCAAATTAACGTGACAATATTAGTTAACTACTATAAACTTCGCTCTAATCCTAGTAGACTAATCAAGCTATCATAATGAAAGAGAAATTGCAAGAATGAATAGAGAATTTCATTAATAAATCAAACTTACAAATAGTTCTCTCAAAATGATCTTCAATCCTCTAAAAAATGATAAAGACTCGGCCTTCAAATTGAATACAATCCTTCAAAAAATTCTCTCTCTAAAATTCTCTCCCAAAATAATGAGCCCGAGGGTCTTATTTATAGGTTTATGAATGAGGTGTTGGAGTTGAAGTGAAACTTTCTTTGATTGGTTGTATTTGAGCTGATAAATATCTCTCGGAGTCTTAAGAAGAATTGGAAATAATTAAGAAGTCTTTTTTATATAAATAATTATCCCCAATTTTGCACTATTCACGTCACTATTCATGTCATCAGCTTTATTCGAATTTTTGACCCCCAAAACTTCAAAATCTCATTTTTGTCCGAACTTCAAAGTTGCGAGTCTTGTCAAGATCTTTTCGAAAAGGTATGGCCCGACCTCACACGCGAGCGATTTTATAAAAAATATTTAGTACAGCTGTGTCAATCGTGTCGTGTCGTGTTGTGTCGCGTGCGACATATCTTAACAATTTTTGCATATTGACTCCTTTCTTGTCCATATTTTCAGGGTACCTGTAAAAATGCAAAATAAAAATAATTAATTCAAATTTGGGAACATAAATATTTTAAAAATTACAGAATTACCCCTCTTTGCATTTTAACCCCCGAAATTCATAAATTGCCCGTTTTAATTCGAAATTCAACCAAATTTCAGAGAGAACTTTATTTTACCTAGATAAACATTTGAAAATTATTTTCAGGCTCATAAAGTTTGAAAAATTATGATTTCATCCCTTCAAGTTACTAAAATTGAATTTTTAACTCAAATTTTATTCAAACTTGCATTTTTCTTTTATTTAACGAAAACGACTCTAAAAGCCCATTATTTATAATACAAAGGGCCTAACAAGATCTAGATTTGGAAATAATTCATGCAAAATAATGCACTCATCATCTACTTAATTATCCTTCTAACTTTTTTCCTGATATGCTACTATTAAGAATGATCATTTCGACAAACTCAAGAAATGATTATTCTGAAAAATGTCAATTTGATTAAGATATTTGAATTAACCCCGATTTTTGCGTATCATTAGACATGACACCATTTTCATGAAGAAAAATATTATTAATTTGCAGTAAAAAAATGTGTTGATTTACACTCAATATGTATAGCTTTCCATAAAATGTGTATATAGTCAATTTGCACGAGATAGGTGTCGATTTACATAAAATTGGTATGATGTCTAATTATTTATAAAAATTGGTATTAAGTCAAATATTATATTATCAAATGATTTTGTCAATATAACCCTCTTAAGAATACATAGTCTCTCCCAAGCATGTGGTTCACAAATTGGGGAGATTGTGGGTTTTGGCAGGTAACAGGTATTGATTGTGCATGGGAGATGTGTGCAATATTTTATGCTAAGTAATTTTTACACAGTTTTACTTTTCTTCACTTGTCACTCTTAAAGGTTTCGTGAAAAAATAAAGCGTAAATTTAGTCAATCGAAATACAAACATGTTTAAAGGATGAAAAAAACATACAATAACAGTGTTAGAGAACACTTTAATAAAAGTGTATGTTTCTTATAAAGTGTTAGTCACACAACTACTGATAGATCTATTACAAACTTATACAAGACTTGTAGCAAAACTCCATTTACAGCTCTAGGTTGTTGATTCATTACATCAATATTCATTGACACCGAGACATGTTAATTCATCGTGATTCCTTAACCCATCTCAAATAATGATTGTCTAAACAGTTTGTAATCTGTAAATGTTGGATTAATTTCTATTTTGTGAAAATCATCACACAAACAAGAATATTCATATTGAATTATCAAGAAATATAAATATTGATCTTTCGAAAGCGTAGCTAAATCCATAACAAGAAAATTAAAATATCCGAGTCTGAGGTCTTATGCTATTCCAGATCAACACTTTTATTTCCTCTCCAAATTTCTCTCTGATAATGGGAATCAGAAGAATGGTGTAGTGTGATCTGGGGACCATGACCCCTATTTATAAGACAATCGTGTCTTTTCATATTTCGTATATTTCTATTTTAACCCATCATAAAAATAAAAATTATGCCTATCTCTACATATTAAAACCCACACTTTAATAATACATTATTAAGGCCACATAGCTTAAATTAATCACTTTAATTGGCCTAACTATATTTGAGAGCCTATAATTCATAATTATTTCATATATAAGCCCATATATTAAATTTTACTCTAACAGTCTCCCACTTGGGCTATATAGGTAACTTTATAAACTTGAATTTTACTTTATAATCTCATGAGTTTTTTGTTATCAAAACTTTATGCATCTTAACAATCTTGTCCATTAATTGCACCAATATAGAATCAAAGCGATCGTCATCACACATTTCGTAAGTAGACCCATTAACGATCACATATATCCATGCAACTAATGACAAAGGTCAAGTGTGGATGTGTATCATGGAAATTTCATCCAATATGATCTTAACATGCCTATTTGCAACTGGTCCTCCTTAAAGCTTAGTGAGATCAAACCATATAAAATCGGAGTGAATATAAACTGAAAACTTTACCGTAGTAAATAACCATGCAATAACCATTAAATCAAATGTGTCTATGAATTCATATAAAATACAAACTCCCACTAAACCGATATATCTTGAAAATGAACTACACCCATACGACTAGTGTGCTCATGAAAGACCTTGAGTGGTAATCCCTTAGTTAGCGGATCCGCAATCATGGAGTTTGTCCTAATTTTCTCCATAGACATAAGTCCACTATGAACTCTTTCTTTTACAGCTAGGAACTTAATGTCAATAAACTTTGCCTTCGTAGAACTCCTGTTGTTGTTGGAATATAGTACTACTGATTTATTGTCACAAAATAACTTAAGCGGTCTTTCAATGTCATCCACAATACGTAGCCCCGTGATAAAATTTCACAACCATATTCCATGATTAGATGCCTCATAATAAGATACAAACTCAACTGCCATGCTGGAAAAAGAAGTTATAATAGACTGTTTAACAGTCTTCCAAGATATAGCACCTCTAGCAAGTAAGCAGATATAACCTGAAGTAGATTTCATGCTATCTTGGCATCCAGCAAAATTGGAGTGAGAATATCCGATGATCTCTAACTCATATGACTTCAGATAGGGGAGCATGTAGTCTTTTGTTCTCTGTAAGTACCTCATGACTCGTTTGGCTGCTACCCAATGATCCTTTCTAGGATTACTTAAGTATCTTCCCAACATGCCAACAATGTACGCAATGTCTAGACGCGTACATACTTGACCATACATAAGACTTCCTACTGTTGACGCATAAGGAATATTTTGCATCTCTGGAATCTCAAAATCATTCTTGGGACATTGACTGAGACTAAATTTATCTCCTTTAGCTACAGGGGTGTCACCTGGTTTACAATCATGCATGCCAAATCTTTTAAGAACTTTCTCGATATAGCTATTTTGTGATAAACTAAGTGTACTCCGAGAGCCATATTGGTGTATTTGTATACCCAACACAAAAGAAGCGTTACCAAGATCTTTCATCTCAAATTTATTTGAAAGAAATATCTTGGTTTCGTGCAAGATACCTATATCGTTGGTGGCAAGTAAAATGTCATCAACATATAAAACCAAGTAAATATGCTACTCCCACTGAACTTGTGGTATATACAATCATCAACCAAATTCATCTCAAAACCAAACGAGATGACAACTTGATGAAACTTGTAATACCATTGACGAGAAGATTGCTTAAGCCCATAAATGGATTTCTTTAATTTGCAAACTGTTTTCTTTGCATCTCTCGACACAAAGTTTTCTGGTTGCACCATATATATTATTTCATCAATGTCACCATTGAGAAACACAGTCTTAACATCCATCTGATGAAGCTCAAGGTCAAAGTGCGCCACAAGTGCCATTATTATCCTAAAAGAGTCTTTCGATGAAATCGAAGAGAAAGTCTCTTTATAATCGATGCCTTTTTTCTTTGTAAAGCCTTTAGCGACAAGATGGGCTTTGTATCTCTCCACATCACCTTTCGAATCCCTCTTGGTTTTAAATATCCATTTGCAACCAATGGGTTTTTTACCTTCAGGTAATGGGACAAGATCCCAAACGTCATTGTCCTTCATGGACTTTATCTCCTCATTTATGGCATCAATCCACTATTGAGATTTAGAACTTTCCATGGCTTGAAGGAAGGTGATCGGATCATCTTCCACCGCACCAATGTCAAACTCATGTTCTTGAAGAAATACAATGTAATCATCTGGCACAACACTTCTTCTTTCTCTAGTGGATCTCCTTAATGGCATATGTTCTCGAGGTGGTAGAGTTTGTTCTTTTAGAATGGGAGATTCTTGGATATTGTTTTGATTAGGATCTGCTTCTTGAACAATGTCAGGAATTGGATCCTAATCAATATTAATAACAGCCGTGGGAATATCAACATATTCCTCTTCAAAACCAAAATCCTTAACCTTATCCCCCTCGACAAACTCAACATCCTCAAAGAACCGGGCATTTCCAGTCTCAAAATTATTTTGGTAGTAGGATCATAAAATTTGTAACCCCTAGATCTTTCAGAGTATCCAATAAAATAGCAACTAACTGTTCTGGAATCCAGTTTCTTTTCATGTGGCCTATAAGGCCTCGCTTCAGCTGGACATCCCCAAATATGAAGGTGCTTCAGACTAGGTTTCTTGCCTGCCCAAAGTTCAAAAGGAGTTTTAGCAGTTGCTTTAGTTGGTACTCTGTTAAGGATATACATTGCAGTCTTTAATGCTTCACCCCAGAGTAAATATGGTAAGTTAGAGTAACTGATCACACTACTTATCATGTCTTTAAGCGTTCTGTTTCGCCTTTCAGCAACACCATTCATGCTTGGAGAACCTGGCATGGTGTATTGTGGGACGATACCGCACTCCTCTAGGAATTTAGAAAATAGTCTTAGGCATTGTTCACCTGAACCGTCATACCTACCGTAGTATTCACACCACGATCAGATCTGACGCTTTTAATCCTTTTGCTGAGTTAATTTTCAACTTCAGCCTTGAATGATTTGAACACGTCCAGAGATTGGGACTTTTCATGGATGAGATAAAGGTAACCATAACTTGAAAAATTGTCTATGAATGTGATAAAATATTATTGACCGTTCCACGAAACCACCAAGAATGGCCCACAAATATCTATATATATCAGTTCTAAGACGTTTGTATCCCTATTGGCACTAAATCTCCTTATCTTTGTCAGTTTTACCTTTATGCAATTTGTCCAAATTTTAAAATCTGAAAAATCAAGGGAATCGAGAATCCCATTTGACACAAGTCTTTCAATTCTCCTTTGGGAGTTGTGACCTAATCTCTTATGCCATAATGATACGGAATTCTCATTGGTTAATTTCCTTTTAATACCTTGAGTACTTAATTGCAAGGTTTTATCATATAAAGCAACAATATCAAGCATATAAAGGTTATTTACATAAGATAAAGAACCAGTACAACCAAATTTGAATTATGAAGAAAACTAAATTTATTATTTCCAAAGGAGCAAGTATAACCAAATTTGTCCAATACAGAAATAGAAACCAAATTTCATCTAAATGACGATATGATAAATGCCTTATTTAAATCCAAATAAGTACCAAACTTCAATAATAACCTAAATATCCCTATTGATTCAACTTCAACCTTTTTGCCATCGCCAACAAAAATGTATCTTTCACCATCATTTGGCTTTCGACAACTCAGGCAACCCTGCATAGACACACTAATGTGAGTGGTTGCACCAGAATCTATTCACCAAGTGTGTTTAGGTACCGAAGTCAAATTAACCTCAGAACAAACTAGATTAAGAAGTATACATTTCTTTACACGCCAAGCATGATAGTTGGTATATTGCTTCTTCCTATGTCCCGCAGCTCCACAAAGGAAACAACCATCAATAGTTTTTTCTTTATGTTGTTTCTTTGGATATGGAACCACTGCAGCTTCTTTATCCTTCTTTATTTTCTTCCCCTTGTCCTTGGAAGTACTAGCCAAATGAGCACTTTTTATCTTATCTTGCTTCAGTCTTTCCTCTTCTTGTACATAATTGTGACAACCCGCTCCAAATAATAACGGGTGGCCAACCCTATACTATAATAAATCAGGTATCTCAGATGGCACAGTCTCAACATCAACATGCTAAACAATATAATATACGGCTAACTACCCGAAATCATTTAGAGCGAATAGTCAAAAAATTAAAACTTTTATTTAACAACAACAACAAAACCAATAATGCAACTCAACCAAAAACATACATCTAACTATGATGAGTGAAATGTGCAAACTCTAAATATATACAAGAGAGCAATACAATGTACAACAAAATCTCAATAATGAAATACCCGAATATGCTGTCGGGTAACAGACAATACAATAATCTGATAAATAAAATATGAAAGTGTAAATCTTCAACACTTGAATACTAACTCAATATACAAACTGAATCCTAATCTAGATATACAAAGATAGGAATTGACTAAAGCAAAATGCCGCGACAGTCTGCAATTGCCACAGCTCCACGAATCCTGAATGGATGAACATCAAAGGCGTCCTTGCGGAGGAACACCTGAAGTAGTATAATATATACATGGAGGAGAAAATATAAACGGCTCAGAGCACGAGTTTAAAAAACATTTTATAGCAAGTGTATTAAAATGCATAATAATTATAAACACATTATTACATGATTTAGTTGGAATCGAACTCTCCATAAAATTTAACTCACCTCTCAACTAAAGCGTGCACTAAACGTATGCACGCGATCTCCAAATGTATGCTCGATTCTACATAGGTAAGAGGATTCTAACTTAAACCCAATAGAAGTATTTAAGTGAAACCATCTAACCTATCTCTCAATCTACACTTATTTCTAAAATCTATAAATTATATACATTAACTTTAATGTAATAGTTATAGTTATCTTTATAATGTTCATTTGTTGAACATATAAAGTTACATGATCCAATCATGTCCACATCCACACAATACATCAACCTTCTCATTTACTAGAATTTTGTATTCTAGTGATGCCCTTATAAGGCATGAAACCATATATATAATTATTATAGTATTTATATATGAGTTATTAGCATTATGAATTTAAAGACTAAACTCCTCTCGATTCTCAACACGGCACTGCGTTTCGTGCGTGGGACGTCTCGCCGAGGCGAAATCCAAACAAGGAACCCCCCCGTTACACTACTCCTGACACTGTTGATTGTCGGGATAGGTGATAGATATATAATTAATTATGAGCATTAAAGACTGAACTTATCCCCAAGTTCCAACATTACACTGCGGTTCATGCGTGGGACGTCTCGCCGAAGCGAAATCCAAACAAGGAACCCCCCCGATACACTAATCCTGGCAATTTAGGTCGTTGAGGTCCATTATGCCCTTGATACCCAAATAGAAACATAAGAAATAATAACCATCCAACCAAGATATAACTCGAAGGACGCAGGCTCACATGCTATCATCTTCCAGTTGCCCATATACGTAACAAACTGGGGCTACCTGGTGGGGTTCAACGACACCCACCTCGTGATCTACTCACGCACACAACATCCGGGAAGCGGTCATAGTTCCTAACCGGCAGGTGAGAGCGACACATACCCACTACCTCTCACCCCCAAATAAATAAATGTATATCGTATATGTCATTTGCTGACCACAAAGGACGACTATGACCTGGGGAATATCCACACCCTGCTTTATTTCTCAGGATGCTCACCCTCTACGCAAGAAACTTCCCAATGATAGCAAGGAGGGGGTATGCTTAACATGTATATACACCATCATATACGGTATACATACATCCCACATAATAAAGATATACCATTTTATAAGGTATACCTGCAACATCAATTTTCATATTTATTATACGCCCATTGGCACAAATTGATTAACATCATTGTTTAGTATATTTCTCTCAAGATATACTAATCGTCAATTCTCACACATATTCCCCACTTAGTATACCCTATACTATTTCTCGCATGAAGCTCACATATCGCTTCTAATTGTGAATTGTCTCTCAATTCTATTTGAGTTAAGGATATTCTTTTATCCTAAATGCACCTCAAATTAGCATTCATAATTATCCATCCAAAATAGGGTTCAATTCATTAAATGAACCTTTGAAATTATCCCATTTAGGATTGGATCCTAAGATCCAGTATCTCTAAGTTATTCCCATTCTCAAATCGTGAAATTATTATTATCACCAAATAAAACCCCAAATAAAAGTGGGCTTCCCCACTTAGAAAAATACCAAAATCTCTAATCGGTATTCCTTAAATTTAGTCAATATGACTCCAATAATTTCTTATAAGAGAAACTATCTAAAAGTATCCAAAACATACTCCAAATATCTCCTATAGAGATTCCCAATCAATAATCTCGAACAAAACGGGATGAAATCCTTTTTAGAAAAACAATCCCTCAAAAGCCCTGTTTTCGAATCGATTTGGGCCAATTCCGAATCGATTCGGCCCAGCGAATCGATTCGGCCAGGAAGGCGAATCGATTCTGGTCATCAGATCTGGGATTTTGTCTCAGGCTGAATCGATTCGGCTGGGGTCTGAATCGATTCGGTCACTCAAACCTGGGCACCTGCATAATTTCGAATCGATTCGGCCTACCTGGAGGCTCGAAAATGACTACTTTTTAGTAAGCCAAAAATCCCTAAATTCATATTTATCATTTTCTCTCCATTTCTTTTCAACCCAATCACAAATATATCATTAATATTCATCCTAGAATACATGTAAACTAATTTCTATCCTCAAATCAAAGATCTACATATTAAATCTCAGATTATACCCAAAAGTTAGGTTTTGTAAACTAAACCTAAAACCCAAAATATCAATCCACAAATCATGCAATAAATGGTACACAACAATTATTTAGCAATTTTAATCACTTGCCTCGGGTTCGTAGGGTCTGAATCCGCCTTGAGATCGCGTGGATGCCGGAAAATCCCCACTTTCTCTCTCTTTTTCTCCTTCTTTCTCTTCTTCTTCTTTCTTCTTCTTCTCTCTTTCTTTCTTTCTATTTCTCTTTCTCTCTTTTGGAGAAATATCTCCCGTAGGCTTTTTAAGCCTTGTCTCCCAATGTACACATCTTTAAATGATAATACACACTTTAAATGACCCGGTAACTTTAATTCGAGTCAAAAGGTCCTAAATTATTTTGGAACCTAAATAGACCCCAAGTACAATCATTTTGACTTTCTTGACCCTTCCGGACACTATGGTACCCTCAGAATCGACATTCGACACTCTTTCTAACAACTTCAAATTTTGACCTCAATTGCCAATTTAATTATTTCTCCAATAAAATATTATTTATTTCTCCCAAAATAAATTAATTACTGTTTCGAAAGTCTTGGGTTGTTACAATAATGTGAGATGAGATCATTAAGAGACCAAGTCTCCTTTTGGCAGTTGTAGCTCACCTTAAATTGACTAAATTGTGTTGGAAGAGATATCAGAACTAAATGCAAAAGAAAATCCTTAGAGAGATCAAGCTTAAATGCTCTTAACTTTGAAGCGAGATGAGACATTTCCATAATGTACTCCCTAATGTTCCCATTACCTTTATATTTCATTGAGATGAGACTTTCCAAAAGTGTACTTGTTTTAGTCTTTTCATTCTTGGCAAATCTGTTTTTAATTTTTTTTAGGAACTCTTTGGCTGTCTTTATCATTTCCGATATTGTTTTCCTAAATGCTTCTGGAATGGCCTTCTTTATGATCATCAAACACATGCGATTTGACTTATCCCAGCTTTCAAAGTCCTTTTTGTCATCAGAGAAACTTTTATCCGTAAGAGGTGCATGATAAGGAACCCTTAACGCAAGGTCCAAATCCATGACACCGAGAACTATATGAAGGTTCTCTTGCCATAACTTAAAGTTTGTGCCATTAAGCATAAGAATAGAATCAATACTTGCAGTAATGTTAGAAACATAACTAATAGCTGAATCAGAGAACAACAAACAAATAAAACTAGCTCATATAAGCCTTAAATAAAAAATAAATTCAAATAAAGGGAAAATCCCATTTTAAAGATAAGATATCGGACACTCTATTGATATTTTATCTTCGGAAAAAATATTAACTTGTAAGTGATATGTTGCTGTAATAATCAAACACTGATAATAAGAACATATCGAATAATAATTCTTCCTTTGGGACGCTTTATTATTCATATGTAAAACTAAATAATTATCACACGCTTATTATTAAAGTGGCACATGCAATTTTGTTAAAAATTAATCTTTCTTTGGGCCGATTAATATTCACATAAATTACATGCACATAATCCTATTACATTTCGAAATATTTTTTTTTCAAAATATATCACTTTGGTAACATATTGTTTAAATTAATTTATTATGATATATATATATATATATATATACACACACACGCACACACACACACACACACCAATATTTGAATTTAAATTTGTATTATATACAAGCAAGTTGGAAAGTATAATGTTCTGTAAACACTACATATTAATGTATGACAACAACATAACCCAAGTGGTTGCTCAACTTAGTGGTTGATAGTCAAAATGAAATCTCCCAACTTATGGAAGGTCATGGGTTCGAAACCCATTAGACACCCACCTGTAGAATTTTTGTCATTTTTAATGTCTTAAAAAAAGGAAAACCAAGAGTCGAACTCTTGACCTTTAATTTCCAACAAACCATCCATTACTAATGAACCAGATCCAATTTACATTAATATGATGTGAATTAATGATAAAAAAAAACACAAAAACGTCCTTTTGTTACCAAAACGACGTAGTTTTGTGTTGTCTTCTTTGCTGTCACAGAACAGCCATGAACAACAAATCCAAGGTTTTTCTTTATCTTCAAAAAATTATATGAAATCAACTGATAGTCCAAATTTCATGAATTTATATCGTTGGAATCGTAATGAAACAAAGAATATTTTTGTACCATTTTTTTTAGAAATATTGAACTTTTTGAAAAAAAATATTTTCTGCCCAAAATTAATATAAATACCTTGTGAATATATTCTTAACAATTCAATATGAAATAGCTCTGATAACACATGTTGGATTAATTTCTATTTTGTGAAAGTCATCACACGAACATGAACATTCATATTGAATTATCAAGAAATATAAATATTGATTTTGCGAAAGCGTACCTGAATCCATAACTAGAAAATTAAAATATCTGAGTCTGAGTTCTTATGCTCTTCCAGATCAACGCTTTTATTTCCTCTCCAAATTTCTCTCTGACAAAGGGAATCAGAAGAATGGTGTAGTGAGATCTAGGGACCATGGTCCCTATTTATAAGACAATTGTGTCTTTTCATATTTCGTATATTTCTATTTTATCCCATCATAAAAATAAAAATTACGCTTGTCTCTACACATTAACACCCACACTTTAATAATACATTATTAAGACCCCAAAACTTAAATTAATCATTTTAATTGGCCTAAATCTATTTGATAGCCTATAATTTATATTTATTTCATATATAAGCCCATATATTAAATTTTACTCTAAGAGCAAAAGGGTTTACCTATTAAGCCTTTGGTAAAAGGAAACTAAACAAAAGAATTTACCATAAACGACAACAATCATTGTTCTTCCAGGGGACATGAGTCATAATTATCTAATTAATGGGACAATTAAATAACACCTCATCTTCCTCGTGATTCCAAAATCTATTATTTCTGCACCAACACGAGAGAGGGGGGATATTCTAGTTATAAACAGGCCTTGGGGAAGGTGGTCTAGGATAATAATCATCACCCCATCCATCCTCTGACTTATCTTTGCCAGTTTCGGCTTCTTAGGGGCTGCAACTACGTATCCAACCAAATGTATCTTAGGGGCTGCAAGATGGTATAGGGCGTTAAAATCGGGTCATTTGGACATTGACCCCCACTTGATCTTAGGGGCTGCAAGATGGTATGCAATTGCTTTATTGTATCTTGAGTACGAATTTGCAGATTTTCGTTTGTATAACGAATTATCTTGGTGGGGCAAATACTGTATTTAGAAAAGTGACATCACGTCTTGAAGTTTTCATATTTAATTTAAAGTTCAACAAAGTTGTATTTAGAAGTTTATATTGTTGCATTGAAGTTAACATTATTGTTATAAATAGAAAAGTTTCATTTCTGCCATTGCATACATATTTTCCAACAATCTAAATACAGTAAGTAGAAATGGCAGACTCTTTCAAATCAATTCGATAAATAACAGAAGGCTTTGTCAAGTTGGTCCGTTTTGATGGTGGTAATTTTTAGTGTTGGCAGAAAAAGGTTCACTTTCTTGTAACAACATTGAAGATTGTGTATGTCTTGTCACAAGAGAAACCAAACAAAGAAGAAAATGAAACCGTGAAATAAATTAGGAAACGCACAAAATGGGAGACCGATGATTACCTCTGTCGTGATCATATTCTGATTGCACTTGCTGATAATTTGTTTGACTTATACCAAAATGTTGGGACTGCAAAAGACTTTTGGAACAAATTAGATACCAAATATCCTTATAAAGACGCTACAAGTAAGAAGTTCCTTATCGGCCAGTTTTTAAGTTTTAAAATTCATGATAATAGACCCGTGATAGAATAATTTCATAACATCCAACGCATCTTAAATCATTGCAAACTTAAAAATTTAAATATGGATGATAATGTAATTATTTCTGCCATAATTGAAAAACTTTCTCCTTCATGGAAAGATTATAAGAAAGAACTCAAGCACAAAAAGGAAGACATTTCACTTGAAGAATTAGAGAATCATTTAAGAATGGAACAAGAGTCTTGAATTCTAAATGCTAATGAGGAATAGGAAAATTCTGTTTCTAAGGTCCATTTGGTGGAGGAAGGAATGGAGCAAAAATTTGGCAATCATGGAAAGAATAACAATCGGAAGAAGTTTTCAAACAATTCTAAAGAAAAAAAGAATAAGAAAGGAAATTGTTTTCATTGCAATAAACCAAGTCACTTCAAGAAGGATTGTCGTGAGTTCAAGAAACTAAAATAAAAAGGAGGGTCATTAGACACAAAGCAAAAATTTACTGCTATGATATCCGAGGCTAATATGCTTGGAGAAGATAACTCTTGGTGGATTGATTCTGGTGCCACAAAGCATGTATGTGAGGATAAGATCTTGTTCTCTGCCTATGAAACTGTGGAAGGATATGTTCTCTATATGGGAAATTCTTCAACTGTTGTGGTTAAAGGCAAAGGGACAGTGACTCTCGAATTCACTTTCGAAAAAGTCCTTACTCTCACCAATGTTTTTCATGTTCCTGATGTTAGAAAAAATTTAGTTTCTGGAAGTCTTCTCAATAAGTTTGGCTTTAAACTTGTATTTAAGTTAGACAAATTTATTCCGACAAAAAATGGTACATTTGAGGCAAAGGTTATTTGTATGTAAGCTCAACATTAATGAAAAATATTTTTCTCCTTATATCGTTGATTGTCTTTCATTATGGTATAGTCGTTTAGGACATGTTAATACAAAGAAAATGGATTTCATGGTTAATTTAAATTTAATTCCTAGATATGTGAATGACATGAATGAAAAATATAAAATATGCATGCAAACAAAATAACAAGATTACCCTTCTCCAAAAATAGAAAAAACTACATCTTTGTTGCAATTAGTACATAGTGATGTTTGTGATTTGCACGGAACACCTACTAAAGGCGGTAGTAAATATTTTGCTACATTTATCGATGAATTTTCAAAATATTTTTACGTATATCTTTTAAACTCTAAAGATGACGTGCTTAATAGATTTAAGACATATAAAAATAAAGTTGAAATCAATGTGATACTAAAATCAAATGTCTTAGATCTGATAGAGGTGGTCAATATCACTTTCCTCAATTTTGTGAAGACATGAGTATTATACATGAAGTTACTGCACCTTATACACCACAACAAAATGGAGTAGCAAAAAGAAAAAATAGGATACTAACTGAAATGGTTAACGCTATGCTTTCTTATTCTGGCTTAAATAAAGGGTTTTTGGGAGAAGTACTTTTAACTGCGTAACATATTCTGAATAGGATACCTATTAAATATAATAAGAAAACTCCTTATGAATTATGGAAGAATATAAAACCTAATTTAGGCTATCTTAAGGTTTGGGGTTGTAGAGCTATTGTAAGACTACCTGAAACTAAGAGAAAGAAATTAGGAAGTAAAGGCGTTAAGTGTATTTTCGTAAGTTATGCACAACATAGTAAAACCTATAGATTTATGGTTAGTGAACCTAATGATTCTGTTGAGGTAATTATAATAATTGAATCTAGAGATGCAATTTTTTATGAACAAAGGTTTACTTCTATTCCTATAATAAATAATAAAAAAGAAGTAAACACTCCTTCACAATTAAATGATACACCACCAGCAGAATAAGAAGAGATTAGAAAAAGTAAAAGACCTAGAAAAGAAAAGAGTTCTGGTTCTGACTTTGTAGTCTATCTTGTTAAAGGAAATAGAGACACATCTTGTAATCAATTTGCTTTGACTCTTAGTGTTGAGACAAACCCACAAACTTAGAGTGAGATGATTAAGTCGATAGATTCAGCATTTTAGAAAGAAGCCATAAATAATGAAATGGATTCAATCATGGGAAATAAAACTTGGAAGTTAGTAGACTTACCTCTAGGATCTAAACCCATCAAGTGTAGATGGATTTTTAAAAAGAAAATGAAAATAAATGGAACAATTGATAAATTCATGTCTAGATTGGTTGCTAAAGGTTTTACACAAAAAGAGGGAATTGTTTATTTTAATACCTATGCACCAATTTCTAGAACTTCTACTATTAGAGTTTTATTTGCATTGACATTTATATATAATTTTGAAATTCATCAAATGGAAGTAA
Organism: Sambucus nigra; assembly: GCA_949130495.1. Taxonomy (NCBI): domain Eukaryota; kingdom Viridiplantae; phylum Streptophyta; class Magnoliopsida; order Dipsacales; family Adoxaceae; genus Sambucus; species Sambucus nigra. The sequence goes on from OX422223.1 coordinate 420,234,127, forward strand.
AAACTACCTTTTTAAATGGTGACTTAGAAGACGAAATTTATAGGGAACAACTTGCAGGGTTTTGTTATGCCTGGACAAGAACATAAAGTATGTAAACTTATTAAGTCCTTATATGGCCGAAAATAAGCACCTAAACAATCGCATGAAAAATTTGTTAAAGTCGTCATTTCTTATGGTTTTAAAATTCATGAATCTGATAAGTGTGTTTATAATAAATTTGCTAATGGTAAACGTGTGATCATTTGTTTATATGTAGATGACATGCTAATTCTTGGTAATGATTTATAAAGGATTAATAATACAAAGAGTTTTCTGTCTTTTAAATTTGATATGAAAGATATGGGTGTGGTTGATGTCATATTATAAATTAGAATAATAAGAAAAGATAAAAATATAATTTTCACTTAATCTCATTGTGTTGAGAAAATTTTAAAGAAATTTAATTAGTTTGAACCACAGCTAAAGATGATCCCTAATACTGGTAGAGCTATTTCACAATTGGAATATGCACGAGTAATTGGTAGTTTAATGTATGCCATGACATCTACTCGACATGATAATGCATATGTTGTTAGTAAATTAAGTAGATAGACTAGTAATCCAAGTTTATTGCATTGGCATGCTGTCAATAGAATATTAAAATATTTAAAAGGAACTATGGACTATGGTATATACTATAGCGGATGTCCTTCAGTATTAGAAGGTTTTTCTGATGCCAGTTGGATAACTTAGTGGGAGGATCATGCCTCAACAAGTTGATGGATTTTCACTCTTGGTGGAGGAGCTGTTTCTTGGGGATCAAAGAAACAGACTTGTATAGCTGATTCTACAATGACAACTGAGTTTGTAGCATTAGCTGCAACTAGTAAAGAGGCAAAATGGTTAAGGAATTTGTTAATTAAAATTCTAGTTTAGCCAAAACTAATGCCTCCAATATCTATACATTGTGATAGTGAGTCTGTAATTTTCAGAGCTTATAATAAAGTATACAATGGAAAATCTAGACATATTGGCCTGAGACATAGGTATGTTAGACAAATGATTAAAGATAGTGTAATCATAGTGGATTATGTAAAATCAAGTCAAAACTTAGCTGATCCATTTACAGAAGGTCTTGTAAGATGACTGGTGTCTAAGACATCATTGGGTATGGGACTAAAGCCCATTAACAATAATTACTCTTAATGACAACTCAACTTGATACTTGACATATTAAAGTCTCAAGTTCAATGATTAAAGTACATCATATGACGTGATTGTAAGCACTACGAAATAAAAAATCCTAAAGATAAGTGCTTAGTACATGTAATGAATAATGAATGAGGATGAGTTTGATCTTCATAAACTTATGGTGTTTTAGTTACGTGGACACCTATGATAGTCTACCTATATACGTGTGGAATTGGTGCCACTTCTAATGAGAATTGGGCTTGAATCTAAAGCATGCATGGAATCAAGGTACAAACATAAGGCCTAATACGTGTGTCGACTTATATGGATAATCGGTGACTAAAAGATTTGTGTGTGTAGACAAGTTCGGCTTATCAATATAGATTGATAGTTTAAAGATAAGTCTACTATACTTTCATAGTTAGCCTTGATGATCTTCACAGGGTATTGGTTCAAGTCGTGAGAGACCAATACTTATACACAGTTTTACATAAAATCAAATATTTATAAAACTTATTTTGAAAATGGTGGAGGAATGTTGGAGATTTTTAAAATAAGTGAGTAAAAGTTGGTGTGCGAAATCTTGTGACTATTGGTATATAATAGTTATACCTGTTGGTATTTAATAGTCATACCTGTTGGTGTTTAATAGTCATACCTGGGTGAATGGTCACGAATTTTATCCCTGACCATTGGACATGGGTCGCGAATTTGGTCCGTGATCAAATCGGGCGTGACCACAAAAGCTGGTCACGACCCATATCCCTGACCACAGTACTGGTCACGGATTAATTGGGTCACGGACTGTCATCGTGGATACCATCTGTGACCCCTTCCTGTACCTGGTCACAGTAATGTTTAATTTACTCGAATATTCACGGATAGGGTCACGGCTCAGATCCGTGACACCATCTTCGGCGTATGAAAATGGTCATAGACATTGTCACGGTCTAAGGTCATAACCCATACTTTTCATGTAATCAGGTTAGTCAAAGCCCAGAGCAGTGACCCCATTCATGCGTAATAAAAAAAATAGGGATATGGTCACGGATTATATTCGTGACCATGTTTAAATATATTTAAAAAAAATTTGGGCAGAATTTTATTTGTTTTCTAGACATTCTAAAGCCTACATAATGTAATCCTCGCACAACCATAATGAAAAATAATAAATTTTAAACGCCCGCGTGGTCTCGAGAACCCGATTTGAGAGTTCTTTGTGTTTTCGTCCTCTCACGATACCTTTTTGAGGCCTAAGGGTGGATATTCTGAAATTGGACCCGTACTCTCAAACCATGGGTCCTGTGGCCACGCGATCGATTATTACGAAGAATGTTGGTCCCGTGGGAGGTGTTGGCGCCACTTACGGGGCCGTTTGGGGGGTGGTTCGTGGTTTCTCCCTCTGACATCACGTTTTTAGGCCTAAGTGTGGATATTCTAAAATTTGGCCCATGGTCTCAAACCGTGGGTCTTGTGGCCGCGCGGTCTGTTACTACGAGCCACGTTGGTCCCGTGGGAGGAGTTGGCACCGTTCACGAGGCCGTTTGGGTGGTTCTTTGTATTTTTGCCCTTTGGCGACAAGTTTTCAGGTTGAAGTGTGGATATTCTAAAATTTGGCACGTGATCTCAAACTGTGAGTCCCGTGGCCAAGCGATCGGCTACTACGAGCTACGTTGGTCCCCTGGGAGGTGTTGGCACCGCTCACGTGGTCGTTTGGGGATGCTTTGTGTTTTCGCCCTCTGACGGCACGTTTTGAGGCCTAAGTGTGGATATTCTGAAATTTGGCCCGTGCTCTCAAACCGTGGGTCCTGTGGCCACGCGATCAGTTACTACGAGCTATGTTGGAACCGTGGGAGGTGTTGGCGTCGCTCACGGGGCCGTTTGGAGGGTGGTTCATGGTTTCACTCTCTGACAGTACGTTTTGAGGACTAAGTGTGGATATTCTAAAATTTGGCCCGTGCTATCAAATAATGGGTCCCGTGACCATGTGGTCAATTACTACGAGCTATGTTGGTCCCATAAGATGTGTTGGCGCCGCTCACAGGGACTTTGGGGGGGTGCTTCGTGGTTTCTCCCTCTGACGGCACGTTTTCAAGCCTAAGTGTGGATATTCTAAAATTTGGCCCGTGATCTATAATCGTGGGTCCCGTGGCCATGTGGTAGGTTACTACGAGCTACGTTGGTCCCGTGGGAGGTATTGGCACCGCTCACGGGTCCGTTTGGTGGGTGCTTTGTGTTTTCGCCCTCTGACGGCACATTTTCACGCTTAAGTATGGATATTTTGAAATTTGGACCTTGTTCTCAAATTGGGGGTCCCGTGTCCATACGGTCTGTTACTATGAGCTACGTTGGTCCCGTGGGAGGTGTTGACGCCGCGCACAGGGCCATTTCGAAAGTGGTTCGTGGTTTCGCCCTCTGATATCATGATTTCAGGCCTAAGTGTGGATATTCTGAAATTTGGCCCGTGCTCTCAAATCCAGGGTCTCATGGCCATGCGATCGGTTACTACGAGCTACATTGGTCCCGTGGGAGGTATTGGCGCCGCTCACGGGGCCGTTTGGTAGGTGCTTTGTGTTTTGGCCCTCTGATGGCACGTTTTCAGGCCTAAGTGTGGATATTCTAAAATTTGGCCTGTGATATCAAATCGTGAGTCCCGTGGCCACGCGATCGGCTATTACGAGTTACGTAGGTCCCCTGGGAGGTGTTGGCGCTGCTCACGGGGCCATTTGGGTGGTGGTCCGTGGTTTCGCCCTCTGACGGCACGTTTTGAGGCCAAAGTGTGGATATTCTGAAATTTGGCCCATGCTCTCAAACCGTGGGTCCCGTGGCCACATGGGTGGCTACTATGAGCTACGTTGGTCCCATGGGAGGTGTTGGCGCCGCTTACAAGGCCGTTTGGGGGGTGCTTTCTATTTTTGCCCTCTGACGATAAGTTTTCAGATCGAAGTGTGGATATTCTGAAATTTGGCATGTGATCTCAAACCGTGAGTCTCGTGGTCACGCGATCAATTATTATGAGCTACGTTGGTCCCCTGGGAGGTGTTGGCGCTGCTCACATGGCCGTTTAGGGGTGGTTCATGGTTTTGCCCTCTGACGGCACGTTTTGAGGCCTAAGTGTGGATATTCTAAAATTTGGCCCGTGCTCTCAAACTGTGGGTCCCGTGGCCACGCGATCAGTTACTACGAGCTACGTTGATCCCATGGGAGGTGTTGGCACCGCTCACGAGGCCGTTTGGGGGGTGCGTTGTGTTTTCACCCTCTAACGACATGTGTTTTAGGCCAAAGTGTGGATATTTTAAAATTTGGCCCATGCTCTCAAACCGTGGGTCCAGTTCCCATGTGGTCGGTTACTACGAGCTACGTTGGTCCCGTGGGAGGTGTTGGCGCCGCTCACGAGGCCGTTTAGAGGGAGGTTCTTGGTTTCACCCTTTGACGGCACATTTTCAGGCCTAAGTGTGGATATTCTACAATTTAGCCCGTGCTCTTAAACCGTGGGTCCCATAGCCACGCGATCGGTTACTACGAGCTACGTTGGTCTCATGGGAGTTGTTGGCACCGCTCACTGGAATGTTTAGGGGGTGGTTAGTGGTTTCGCCCTTTGAGGGCACGTTTCAAGGCCTAAGTGTGGATGTTCTAAAATTTGGCCCGTGCTCTCAAACCGTAGGTCCCGTGGCCATGCGATCAGTTAGTATGAGCTACGTTGGTCTCATGGGAGGTGTTGGCGTTGCTCACGGGGACGTTTGGATGGTGCTTTGTGTTTTCGCCCTCTAATGACACGTTTTCAGGCCTAATTGTGGATATTGTGAAATTTGGCCTGTGCTCTCAAACCATAGGTGCCGTGGCCACGCGATAGGTTACTACCAGCTACGTTGGTCCCGTGGGAGGTGTTGGAATCGCTCACGGGCCGTTTGGGTGGTGCTTTGTGTTTTTTCCCTCTAATGTCATGTTTTTAAGCCTAATTGTAGATATTTTCAAATTATCGTCATATTCCCAAATTGGGGGTCCAGGGACCATGCGATCGGTTCCTGCGACATACATTGGTCTTGTGCGAGGTGTTCTCGCCTTTCACGGGGCCACTTGGGGGTGTTTTTTTTTGTCTCCCTCTAACGGCGTGCTTTAAGCATAGGTTTATATATTTTCAAATTATCGTCATATTTTCAAATTGGCGGTCCCGTGACCACGCGATCGGTTCCTGCGAGTTACATTGATCCCGTGCGAGGTGTTTGTGCCTCTCACGGGGCCGTTTTAGGGGTGCTTAGGGTTTTCACCCTCTAAAGGAAAATATGGCTTAACTAGTAACGATTCCTACAAATAATGACTATTTTTCCTGAGAAAAATGAACGAGGGCGTGATTATGATTCCTATAAATAATGGCTATAATGAATCATTAACTAGTTATTTTGTCAGAGGGCGTGAATCTTATGCACACATACACACAAAAATACACATATACAGAAATACTTACAAAGATATATACACATACACACGTAAAGATATATGAATGCGATTGTGGAGTCACTTCGGGTCGAATAATCCCGCAACTGACATAGCTTTTAATTGAAGTAGAGAACGGTACGGCCCAGGTCGTGAAAATCTTTGTGACCTGACCTTCGATTTCCTTCACACAACGACTACTTTCTCGCTCATATTAAGTCTTAGCTTTACAATGTAAATTCCCACCAACAATATGGAATTTGAGAAGGAGAGCGTGGAATCAAACTATAGTTGCATGGCAAGCCTTACTTCCTCTCACTCTCCTTAACAAAATTGAACTCCACCATCTAAAATCAGTAATAGGAACACTGATTTATTAGGTTTTGAATCTCGTGTATATGTGTGTATCTCACCGTTGATTTATTAGGTTTTGAATACCTACTTTTGTCATTTAAGCCAACAATCCCTAAAATCAATCCTAACATCAACCCTAAAATTAACCCTTACAAACATTAGTCATAAAATTAACCTTTACAAACATTAGTGATAAAATTAATGCCTGACAAACATTACCCCTAAAATTAATCCCGAATTGATCATCAATATTAAACTTAAATCAACATTAGTCATATATTTTGTTTCTAGACTTAAGCCAACATTAGTCATATATTTTTTTAACATTAATATTAAAGGGAACATGAGTGAATCCCGTGTATGTGTGTGTATCTCCTCCAAGTGAATCCCGTGTATGTTTGTGTATCTCACCGTTAATTTATCAGGTTTTGAATACCTACTTTTGTCATTTAATCTAACAATCCTTAAAATCAATCCTAACATCAACCCTAAAATTAACCCTTACAAATATTAGTCGTAAAATTAACCCTTACAAACATTAGTCATAAAATTAATCCCTTACAAACATTAACCCTAAAATTAATCCCGAATTTAACATCAATATTAAACTTAAACCAACATTAGTCATATATTTTGTTTCTAGACTTAAACCAACATTAGTTATATATTTTTTAAAATTTTTTAGCATCAATATTAAAAGACACACATTTTTTTTATATTTCAGCCCCAAACCTAAACCAACATTTGCATCATTACACACACACATACATTATACATACACACACACACACACACACACACACACACACACACTATACACACATACATACACATATACATACACACATATACATACACCTATACACACTGAAATACACACACACACACACACATATATACACATATACATACACTGAAATACATACACACACAAATACACACACGTACACATAATTGCACGCTGAAATACACACACACACACACATACACACACAGAAATACACTGAGATTGAAATATTACCTTAGAGATTGAATAATAGATGGAGATTGAAATCGCCGGATTGAGAGCACAAAATCGTACGAGAGCCAAAAATTTGGAGGGTTTTGGGTTTTTGCGAGGGAAATGAAATAATTCCCCTGGGCATTAAGTATAAAGACACTGGTCACAGCTGACCACATGCCGTGACAACATTAATTTTTAACACGTCAGCGTGTAAATAATAACCGAGTCACGGCCAAAAGCCATGACTCAGTTCCCAGAATGGTCACGGTCAAAATCCATGACTATATCAGTGTGGCTTTGGTTTATGGTCACGGTCTAAGGTCGTGACCCTATTCGAGACTATATGGATAATGTGTCGGCTTATATGGATAATCGGTGACTAAAATATTTGTGCATGTAGACAAGTCCGGCTTATCATTATAGATTGATAGTTCAAAGATAAGTGTACTATACTTTCATAGTTAGCCTTGAAGAATCTTCACAGGGTATTGGTTCAAGTCGTGAGAGACCAATACTTGTACACAGTCTTACAGACAATCAAATATTTACAAAACTTATTTTGAAAATGGTGGAGGAATGCTGGAGATTTTTAAAATAAGTGAGTAAAAGTTGGTGTGTGAAAGCTTGTGACTGTTGGTATATAATAGTCATACATGTTGGTATTTAATAGTCATACCCGTTGGTGTTTAATACTCATACATGTTGGTATTTAATAGTCATACCTGTTGATATTTAACAGTCACACCATTTCGGAATAGATTAAGGCTGTTAAATTCAACAGTCATGACCCTTGAGACACAACCTTTCATTTCCTATAAATAAAGTCTACCAATTTTGAAATTGGAAATCATTCATATTAACCCAGTTTTAGATTTTTCAATCATTGAAATTACTTACTTACAATTTTCAGGAGATACAAAAATTATCTTATTTTGTTTTCTTCATAGAAACAAGATAAGAACTTGATAGTATGTTCTTCGCTGCTACATCCAAGGGATGTCTTCAAACATACAATTTGCAGACAATGCAATTGCTTTATTGTATCTTGGGTACGGATTTGTAGATTCCCGTTTGTAAACCGAATTATCTTGGTAGGGAAAATACTGTATTTAGGAAAGTGACATCACGCCTTGAAGTTTTCATATTTAATTTGAAGTTCAACAGAGTTGTATTTAGAAGTTTATATTGTTGTATTAAAGTTAACATTATTGTTATAAATAGAAGAGTTTCATTTCTACCATTGCATACATATTTTCCAATACCTCCTAGCAATATACCTATGAACATACCCATTTTTTTAAAATAGTAAAAAAAAAAAATTGAGATGATATTTTTATATGGGTTCATAATATTTAAGTGCGTCCCTGTAAAAAAATTCAACTGAAAATAATATTTTTTGTTATTTAAGAAAATAGTTAAAAAAACTGACAATTTTTACCCCTGTGAGTTAATTTTTACATATTTTTAAAAAATAACAAAACACATTATTTTGAGTTGAATATTTTTTAGGGGCACACTGAAATATCATGAATCCATATAAAAAATATTAACTCAAAATTATTTTTTTTACTATTTTGAAAAATAGGTATGTTTAATAATGTATGTTAGGGAGTGTTAAATAAGATATTGAAATAAATGATTTTTCATCGAATGACTATTCATCTATTTTATTTTCATGCAAATAGGGGACAAGAAAACTCTATGGAAAGATGGTGGTTAAATTCGATGTTATTTAAGAAGGAGTTCGAACACATGTGTGGGCTAAGCAAATCAACTGGTAGTCTTGGTCCTATTGAAAACTCTCTCTCTCTCAAAGAGAGAGAGAGAGAGAGAGACTCCTGTGCACTTCAAAGTTTGCCCATCATTTTTTTACAATAGAAAAAAAATATTTTTGAGCTGATTTTTTGTGTGATATAACATTTCAAGGGACCCATATAAAAAAAATCAATTCAATTTTTTTTTGCTATTTTAAAAAAATCGATCAAACTTTCGGAGCTTTTAAAGTGCTTTAAAAGCAGTGAAAGTTTCACCATTTTTTTAAAATAGCAAAAAAAAAAAATTAAGTTAATTTTTTTATATGGATCCCTTGAAATATTTAAATATCACATAAAAAAAATTAACTCAAAATTTATTTTTTTAATATTTTTAAAAAATAGGTGTACGCCAGCACGTGTGCAAACTTGGTGTGCACAGGAGTCTGACTCTCTCTCTCGCTGTGTGTGTGTGTGTGTGTGCACACTAAGTTTGCATACGTGCTGACGCACACTAATATTTTTAAAATATTAAAGAAAATATTTTTGAGTTGATTTTCTTATGTGATATTTAAACATTTCAATGGACCCATATGAAAAAAATCAGCTCGATTTTTTTTTGCTATTTTAAAAAAACCGGTCAAACTTTCGCAGCTTTTAAAGTGCTTAATAGTAGTGAAAGTTTGACCAATTTTTTAAAAATAGCAAAAAAAAGTTTTTTTTAGATGATTTTTTATATGGGTCCCTTGAAATATTTAAATATCACAAAAAAAAAATCAACTCAATTTTTTTATACTATTTTTAAAAATTGATGTGCAAACTTAGTGTGAATAGGAGCATGTCTGTATATATATATATATATATATATATATATATATATATATATATATACTAGGGTATGCCCGTGCCTGAAGGCACGCTGATAATTTTAAAAAGAATAAAGACAGTGCCTTAGTACGATAGCAAGTTCCCTCGCTAAAGCTATAGTTGATCTCGAGTTCGAAACACAGGAACAACTTCTTTATATATGCTCGTGCCTGAAAGCACGACGAAAATTCCAAAGTACTTAATTACAAAACGATTAAAAAATTCCAAATACCTAATTGCAAAATGATGAAAATTTCGTTCCCCGACAAAATTTCTAAAGTTTGTAATTTTTTTAATTCCGAAAACAAACCAACGATCATAATGTTTTTTAAACATTCACGTAAGGAATTTAGGAAATGGTTGAAAATAGTTTTGAAAATGTTTATCTTTTTTCTATTAAATATATCTAATTTTTTTAATAAATAAACTAAAAAATAAAAATAAAAAACATTTTGGGATTGTCACTATTTCTTTTGTTAAATAATTAAAAACAAAGACTATTGTAAAGTACAAAAACATGGGATTTTAATTACTATTTTTTAACAAACAGAGTTGTTTTCAACTTATAAACCTTGATATTTAGTTATTATTATTTTTTTATAGATTTTTGTGCATTGTCGAGTACAAAAACATGGGATTTTGTGATTTTTAGTAAAATCAGGATGGCCAGCTATTGAAACATCTGAAATATACATTATAAAGAATTAAACTCACAAAAACTTTATACTTTGTACCCTAGTTCCATTAATAATAGTGTTCATGTAATTTCCATCCTTGAATAAACAAATATACTCATTAAATAGAAACATCCATCAAAATCTCAAATTATGGGTGGACACCTAACAATTAACAAATTACAGATGAACAAATTAACAATCTAACAATATAAGAGTCCTCAAATGGCCACATCCAGCAAAATCTCAAATTCATAGTATGTGTGCTCAAATTCATAGTATGTTCAGCATTTATAGAATGAAAAATGATGTATGCACCGAAATTGAGTACCGAAAAATTACCGAATGTGCTTTAAGGGTATTGTACTATAGCGTGGGTCCCGCCAGGGCACAACCCCTTAAAGCACAATTTCGGTAATTTTGGGGTAATTTTTCGGTGTGTGTATCATTACTCTTATAGAATACACCACAAATTGGTTGGATGGATCATAGGCTCCAAGGCATGTGTAGTTAAGAATAAATAACCAACATCCATAGCACTAAACACACTTCCACATTTTGTCAAAGACCTGAAATAAAAAAAAGAAATATCAAATTATTAAGCCCTTTTAATTACACAATTCTATGGTTTCAAAATGTAGTGGACACTTAGCACATACATGTTTAACATTATACCTGTTGTGCCAAAACCATTCTTTGTAAATGCATGAACTTGAACCAAAAGTGGCACAAAAATAAACTTTGTCAGCATCAAACTTTTTACCAATTTATCAAAGGAAAATGCATGAACCTGAACCAAAAAAATAATGAACTGGAAGCATAGATTTTCGGATATGAAAAAATCAGATCTGAAAAACTAAAAAAAAAATATATTCATCATAAAAACAGAGTGAAGAAGCTCCGACCACCGGGATGCCAGCTCCGGCCACCAAAGTGATGAAGAAGGCAGATGACTTCTTTCTCGGGTTTTAAAGAACGCCGAGTTCAGCCCTTGGGCGATTGAGGACATCAGTTCTCTTCAAAACAGAGTGAAGAAAGCGTTGAGAAAGTAGCCTTGAGGACATCAGATCTGAAAAAATAAAAAAATATATATTCGTCATAAATGGTAATGAAAACTTAAATAAGAAAAAAACTTTAATGATTCACATGAAACTACAAAAAATACATGCCTTGAGAAAGTAGCTGCCTACACCGGGATGTCATCTCCGGCCACCGGAGTGGTGAAGAAGCCACAGGACTTCCATCTTAGGTTTCAAAGAGCGGCGATTGCTCAGATCTCTGAAAAACTCAAAAAAAATATATTCATCATAAATGGTAATGAAAACTTAAATACGAAAAAAAATTTAATGATTCACATGAAACTAAAAAAATACAGACCTTCTCAAGAACAAACTGATTAGAAAAAGAAAACAACAAAACGATTAAAAGCTGTACAAAAAAAAATTACCCTTTTATTGTTCTTGTTCGTTGTTCGTACATCTCAAAAACTTCAAGAACAAAACTATTAGAAAAAGAAAAGAACAAATCGATGAAAAGTAAAAAAAAAAAAAAAAAATATCTGGACTGTTCTTCGTTTTTACCAGATCTGAATAGAATAATCAGAATCATCACCGATTTTAGGGTCTGGTCTCGTCGGCGTTTGGATTCGGGGTTCGGGTCAGAGTTAAGCAGGTCGGTTTTAGGGTCTGGTCTCGCCGGCGTGGATGGTGGTTCGAAGTCGGCAGCGAGTTTGTAGTCTCCGGCGTGGATGGTGGTTCGAAGTCGGAAGCGAGTTTGTAGTCTCCGGCGTGGATGGTGGTTCGAAGTCGGCGACGAGTTTGTAGTCTCCGGCGTTTTAGACTCGTAGCAGCCAAGAGAAATAAAGGGATTGATAGAGGAAGAGAGTAATTTGGGGGAGAAAAATATGAACGACGGGGAAGGGGTAATGGGGGTAGGAAAGTGTGAGAGTTGTGCAAATACAATTATGACCTTATTTTTGAATTTCGAAAAAAAGAGAAAAGCAAAGTTGAGTGGGAGAAAAGAGGGGGAAATTAAAAATTTGAGGGATAAAATAGGGAGTGCAAAGAATTTAACATTGATGACATCATAGTGCTATCTTATGACATACTTAAGTTTCTTACTTTATTATATATATATATATATATATATATATATATATATATATATATTCATTTCTAAATCACTCATTTTCTTAAATAAAGAACAAAACAAAATGACCAAACTATAAGAGACATAATTTAAGGGGTAATTGTATATTAAGTTTCATTTTAGGGGTTAAGTCCCAGGGCTGTAAAATGAACCAAGCTACTCGAGTTCGGCTCGTGTTCATTTGAAAAAAAGTTCGTTCGAGACGGGCTCATAATATACATGAGCCAAGCTTGAACAAAATTTTAAGCTCGTTATATTATTGAACTTGACTTAGATTCGACTCGATCACCAATAACCATATTAAACTACTGTAAAATAACTAATCTACTTGAGCTCGACTCGTATTCGTTTGCTTAGAAGCTCGTTCGAGCTCAATTCGTAAGATAAGTGAACCAAGCTTGAACATACATTTACATTCGTTTACATTTACAAACCAAGCTTGAACAACCTTAAGATCAGCTTAGCTCGCCTCATTTTCATCCCTATTAAGTCCTATTAATTCTTTTATCACCTTTCTAGTAGGCATTCATATACAATGACTAATAAACCCATACTAACATCCCCCCCCCTCTCTCTCTCTCTCTCTCTCTCTCTCTCTCTCTCTCTCATTATTCTATATCGTCGATCTCGGTGTAATTGTGTATGTCGTTGGTGGTGTCTGATGAGTTGGTTATTTGTGATGGTGATGTGGCGTGTGAAATTTTAGTTGTTTTGTGGCGTTGATGTGGTTGTTCGTGTATATGTGTGTGTGCGTGCCTGCTTGTATGTGGATGTGTGTTTGTTAGATAAATATAAAGAAGGAAGCAAAGATATATGTGTGAAAGGAAGCAAAGATATATGTGTGATTTCGTGTCTTGGAAGAAAAAGAAGTGGATAGCTGCTAATGATTTGGTGTATTATGGAATTTATAAGCACTTATTATTTAGGCAAAATTATGGGTAGGTCCTAAATTTGACTCGGCTTCAGTGATTTTTTTTGCGCTAGGTCGAACACTTCATTTTTTTTCCCGATAAATTTATCTGTTTATTGAAATTTTGAATTTGTGAATATGATGAAGTTGTATTTTTTGTGCATATATATGTAGTTTCAATATCTTATAAATAAGGTGTGAAGATTGTTATTTTGATAGATAGTAAATATATTCGAGTTCATAAAAGTTGTTGATTTTTTCCATATAATTATTTTGGGATGATGATTATTTAGACAGATAATTATATGTATGCTTAGTTGTACTAATAAGATTTAAAAACTTTATGACTAGACTTATCAGTTTAAATGTTAGAAATATAGGAACTACGAACAAGTACCCCATATATTTACATAGAGTATGAATATTTATCTTTGAACTCAAAGAGTGTAAATAATAAGTAAATATTAATTAATAAGAGAATAAGACAAAAGTGGAGAATAAGAACCTTTTTAGATATTAATTTAGTGTTAGTTTCTTGTGATAGTAAATATTAGGATCGTTTAGACTTTAATACATTACTAATTTTCGATATTAGACTTTAATATATTTTAATTCAATAATTAAACTTTGCCCACAATCCGTTAACGAGGTGTCAAAGTTAACTCTCACGTGTCATTTTAAGTTAAAAAATAATCCAAAATGCCCAAAAACTATATAAAAAATAAAAATAAAAATAAAACAGAAAATGATTTTAAATAAAACAAACATAAAAAAAGAGAAGAAAAGGGTTTCTCTCTTACACACCCCAGCGGAAAATAATCCCACCACCTCCTCCTCCTCCTCCTCCTCCTCCTCCTCCTCTCTTTCTCTTTAAACCACCTCGTATTTTTCTGGTCCACCATACACAACAATCCCTCTGCCTAAACTCTCTTATATTGATTCTTTCTCCTTTAACCCCCATACGAACTAATAACTTGGGATATTAGTTAACTTCTTACCAATAATTAGATACAATAATTCCTTTTCTCCTAACCCCCATACCATCTTTTCGTTTAACTTTTCTAATATTAGTAAACAGTTACACTGACGTTAAAATATTTGCTATGAGTTGATTACCTCTTGTTCTTCCCTTCTTCTGCTTCTTGTGAAAAGTTTTGTTACCAGTGTAACCATTTACTTTTAGCGCAAGTATTTAGTAAGTTTTGTTTCTCTTCTTCCTTTTCCTTATTTATTTTTTAAGGGTTTATTATATATAGGTCCCATATGAACAAAATTTTCCTAACTAAGTCCTATTGACTTTTCAACCGTCATATTCCTAATTTTTTGGGACTTTTTTTTTCATAATTTTAACCTTTTAAAACCAAATATCTGTGGAAGTTACATAAGTTGTTGAACTTTTTTTCATTCTATTTTTAATTTTCAAATGATCATAACTTTTGATTGACAAATCCCTTTTTCGCAAAATTACTATTTTTGAAATCTCCTCGCCGAGATCTGTCAAACAAGATCGAAGCCTATAAAATTTCAAAGAAAAAAATTACACAAATAATAAACTTTACTGTATGCACCAGAAAATGAAATAGTTTTATATATGTGTCATTTTCACAAATAGTAACATTTATTGTGCTAATATTACACTAACAGTAAAATTTATCGTGTTCTCAAGAAATTTTACCCATATATTTATCAAACAAGATCCACGGAGTACATAATATTTCAATGAAAAAAATTACACAGACAGTAATATTTACTGTGTACATCTTTAAAATAGAATTAATTAATGGTTGAATAGTCAACGGGACTTAATTAAAAAAAATCCCAAGATGGGAATTACATATAATAATACATATTAACTGGGTGGTTACATTTGTTGTTATTATTAAACAATAATACAAATAAATTAGTTGACTAAATGGGTCAAATAATCTATAAACCAATGTGTATATATATATATTGAAAAAAAAGACACAAATTTTTAGTTTAACCCATTTAGTAGCTCAAACACCCATTTATCCAATATTCTCTTATTTTTAAAGGTTTGCGCCACCCAATGCCACCCCTACCCACCCTAAACCAAAAAATGAAATAGTTTTTTATCTGTGATATTTTCTTGTGAACACATTAAACTTTACTGTATGCACCAAAAAATGAAATAGTTTCATATATGTGATATTTTCACAAACAGTTACATTTACTGTGTTGATGCTACACATACAATAAAATTTACTGCATTCACAAGAAAATGAAATCTATATATTAATCAAACAAGATCCATGGAGTATATAATATTTCAATTAAAAATATTACACATACAGTAATATTTACTGAATACAAATTTAAAAATAGAATTAATTAATGGTTGAATAGTCAATAGGACCTAATTAAAAAAAATCTCAAAATAGGAATTACATATGGTAATACATATTAAATGGGTTATTACATTTATTGTTAGTTTAAATAATAATACAAACAAAATGGTTAAATAAATTGGTGAATTATTGTATAAACCCATATATATATATATATATATATTGTAAAAATGACACCTATTTTTAGTTTAACCCATTTAGTCGGTCAAATACTCATTTATCTAATATTCTCTAACATTTGAATGTCCGCACCAGCGGCACCCCATGACACCCATACTCACCCTAAACGAGAGCTCCGATGGATCCAACCTTTTTTTTATCTTCTCTTATTTTTAAAGGTTCACGCTAGCGGCACCTAATCCCCACCACCACCCATCCCCATTGTGGGAGCTCCAACGACCATCATCAGAGCTCCGGTTTGGGGTGGGTAGGGGTGGCATGGGGTGCTGCTGGCGTGGAACTTTAAAAATGAGAGAATATTGGATAAATGGAGTTTGAATCCACCGGAGCTTCGGTTTGGGATGAGTAGGGGTGGCGTTTGGTGCCACTGGCGCGAACCTTTAAAAATAAGAGAATATTGGATAAATGGGTATTTGAGCGACTAAATGTGTTAAACTAAAAATAGGTGTCTTTTTTTCAATATATATATACACAAAAATAAAAAATCAGGGTATTAGGTAGACCGTATCAATAGATTATGTTTTTCCAGATAAACTGAAAAACTTTCTTCTCTGTGATTGTAATCATCAACTCGGCCTCTACCCACTTTAAAAAATAGTTAATCGCCATAACCAAATAACGATAATTGTTCACAGCTCTTGGCAATTATCTAACCAAATCAATCCCCTAGACCGCAAACGGCCAAGTTGAAGTAATGGAAGTAAGAGGTTGATGAGGTTGATGGGGGATGGTGGAAAATCTCTGGCACTTATCACACTTCTTAACTTATGCAGCTGCATCTTTGGCTAATGTTGGCCACCAGTAACCCTGATTGATGATCCTCTTAGCTAATGACCTTCCTCTAATATGGTTGGAGGAGTATCCTTCATGCACGTCCTTTAAAATATACTCTACCTCAGATGGATGGACACATATGAGTAGAGGAAGCAGGAATCCTTTTTTTTTTTATATAGGAGGTCTCCTATGAGGGAGAACTTAGAAGCTTTATACCTCAACTTCTTTCTTTTGACTCTGGACTTTGGCAATTCCTCCTCTGATATATCAGATGACAGGATCCATACAAAAAGCTCCCATACTCAAGTTGAAGCAGGATTCCACGGTAGTTTCTTCTCCTTCAATCGTCGGTCGATGGAGAATCTCCACTGGGACCGTTCTTCTTATTTTAATTTTAGTGGCTGAGGCTTACCTTGCCAGAGCATCCGCTCGACCATTGTCTAGTCGGGGTATTCTCTTCAGATTCACTTCATTAAAATGCTTCAATGTTGTCTTTACTATTACCAGGTACTTGGCCATTCTGTCATTCTTGGCCTCATATATCCCCAGAATTTGATTGACAACCATCCTGGAATCACTATGGACAAGGAGTTGTATAACATTTAGTGCCCGGGCAAGGGATAAGCCTGCTAGGAGGGCCTCATACTCTGATTCATTATTGGAGCCTTTGAAGTTGAACCTCAATGCATACTCAATATCGGTCATGTTTGGTGTCGACATTATTAATCCTACCCCACTTCCATTTTCACATGAAAATCCATCAACGAAGAGGTTCCACATAGTTTCATTTTTGAGAAAAAATACCTTCTTTCATGGCTCCATTTTTGAAGAGGTATCGCTCATCCTCATTATCAGACACTTTATTTCTTATTGAATCCGTCTCGGCCTCGGCCGTGGGAGGACACATCCTGTTCTTTTATTCAAAAGATGTAGCTTCAATATCTTCAGTATCGGCCTCATCCCAGGTGAACTCGGTTATGAAGTCTACCAGGGCTTGCCCCTTAATGGCCGTTCTTGGCTGGTAGATGATATCGAATTCCCCCAACTCAATTTCCCAAGCCATTAGCCTTCCTGACTTCTCAAGATTGTGAATGACCTGTCTCAGAGGAGAGTCGGTGAAGACCACCATTATATGTGCCTGGAAATATGGCTTCATCTTCCTTAAGGCATGGATCAGAGCGTAGGTCAACTTCTCCATTTTTGGGTATCTTTGCTCGGCCCCTTAGAGGGCCTTACTATTAAAGTACACTAGTTTCTGAATTCCATCCTCTTCCTTGACAATAGCAACACTAATATCTGACTCCGAAATAACTAGATAAAGATACAACTTTTCTTTTTGGACTGGTCTAGACAATAAGAGTGGAGAACCGGGATAGGACTTCAAATCTTATAAGGCCTTATCACACTCATCGTTCCATTCAAAAGATTTTCTCAACACTTTAAAGAAATGAAGGAATTTATCAGTAACTCTAGACACAAACCTGTTTAATGCAGTAACTCATCCAGTTAGTCTCTGCACATCCTTTATTATTATGGGACTCTTCATCTCCAACAAAGCTTTGATCTTTTCGGGTTTGGCCTCTATCCCCCTTTGATTCACAATGAAGCTTAAGAACTTACCTGCTCCAACACCGAAGACACACTTGGTGGGGTTGAGCTTTATCTTATACTCATCCATCTTGTCAAAAGTATGCTCAAGGTCGGCCACGTGAGTGTCGGCATTGAGGATCTTCATCAACATGTCATCACATTTCCATTGACTTCCTAATTTGGTCCTCAAACATCTTATTTACCAGCCTTTATATGTGTCCACGATATTCTTCAATCCAAAGGGCACGATCTTGTAGCAGTAGGTCCCTTTGTCGGTTATAAAGTATATCTTCTCTGCATCGGCGGGATCCATGAATATTTGGGTATAGCCCGAGTAGGCATCTATTGATGCAAAAAACCAGAATAGGCTAATAATTAATCACAGATAAATAGAAGTAAAAGTGACAAGGGATTTTTAAAGTGGTTCGGCTTAAAGGAAGAGCCTACGTCGACTGTAGTGTATTACTTTGGGATTCCTCAATTGCCTCTCTTTTTGTGTGTCCCTTGGATGTAAGGTTTACAATGTATTTATATCCCCCAGGGGGTGTACAAGAGATAGAATATCAAAGGATGGAATGTCTTTATGTCGTACACATTTACATCTGTACAATCATTTATGTATACAACTGTTGGTATTTTCCTGTCATCGTTGGTCGGTCTTCCTAGTGTTGGTTGGCATCCTTGGTGTTGGTCGGTATTTCATCCTTGCTGACTAGGATTAATCTTCCACTGTACAACACATGTCAGTATCCGAATGGTCCATGTAGATTAATAATATTTGGTATCAACAGAAACCCCCAATGTTTCATGCTTGAAGTTTTTACAAGAGTATGGAGCATTTAGCTCTTAAAGTTGCTCGGGCAATAATTTTAGGTTTGATCGGTTGCCGAATTCCCATACTTGTAAAAATTATGGTTTAATTATGGAAATATAATGCGTGTGTCATTTCTGAAATTATCCACAACTTTAACGAATTATTTTTGGGCAAATCCGTCTTTTCTGTCTTTAGTCGCCACCAGTTAAATCGACGCTGCCTTTTAATAATTATTTTTTCGATTTTAGAGGCAACCTATAAAGAGCGGGAAAATCTACGATCTTTTCTTACCTCAAATTTTCTGAGTGTTTTAGGCTACAGTGTCTTTAAGCTTTCTTTTTCTCTCTTGTGCG
Organism: Sambucus nigra; assembly: GCA_949130495.1. Classification (NCBI taxonomy): domain Eukaryota; kingdom Viridiplantae; phylum Streptophyta; class Magnoliopsida; order Dipsacales; family Adoxaceae; genus Sambucus; species Sambucus nigra. Next base: position 420,253,518 of record OX422223.1, read on the forward strand.
ATCATTTTCTGTTCTTCAGTTCTTGCTGAATCCTTAGTTCCTGTAAGAACTCTTTATTTTTTCTTCTATTCTTCATCATGATTTACTTTATTGATTCTCTTGATGAATTTAGAAATGAATTTAAGATTCCCTCTTGGGTTGTTTTGGAACACGCTACTTTACCTGTTAATTTTTTCTCACTTACTGAGGGTCACTGGTTTCCCTCTATCTTTATAGCTGAGTGTGGGTTTACCTTTCCTTCTAATCCCTTGTGCCTTGAGTTTTATCAATACTTTGATGTTATCCCAATATGGGTAGCCCCCAATACTTGGAGGGTCATAAATGGAGTGTATAGGTTGAATCAAGTCCATAGAACCCATATAGGGATTCTAGAAATAATGTTTTGTTATAAGTTGGTGACTAGTGACACCACTTTTTATTTAAAGACTACGGCTGTAAACAAAGTGTTAGTAGTTAATCTTCCACACTCTAATAGGAATTATTTTGAGCATGGAGTTGTTGTAAAAAATTGGTAATACGCCCCTTTGACTGGAAATGCTGAGTACCGGGGGCCTAGATGCCCTCCTTTTGGCAATGGGATAGGTTATTCCTCATTTAACTGTAATACTAATTATTGATTTGTGAATTTTGATTGCAGTTGATCAAAAGAGAAGGCGGGCAAAGGACAGTGAAGTGAATCTTAAGTTTGTTTGGAACACGCTACTTTACCTGTTGATTTTTTCTCACTTGCTGAGGGTCGTCAGAGGAATTCATCAGAGGATTGGCGAGGAGCACGTCAGGTCTGCATCCTATTTGAAGCAGTACAAGAATACAATTTCCTCCTTTATTTCTCCTCCTACTCCTTCCCTTTTAATTAACCTTAAGCAAGAACCTCTTTCTACTTCCTCAGCTGTTGCATCTGGAAGTGGTGATCTTGCTTTCCACTCCCCTTCTTCCTTAGATTCAAACTTTCCACTTGCCGTAGTTATGGGAAAGAGGAAATTTCCCAACATTTTGGGAGACATAGCTTCCAATCCCCCTTCTAAACAAGTTGATGAAAGGTGAAAAATAAAGATAAAACTGGTAAGAAACCCCCAGCCAAGAAAGTTGCAGAGAGCCCCCCGAAACGAATAAAGAAATGGCTTCCTTCTAAGTTAGCAAAAAGGTTCTTTTGGCCCTTCCTGACCAGCATAAGTTGGTCAATATATCTTCTTATTCCTCTCTAGTGGTCCTTGGCCCTGGATTGGCAAGACAACCAATAAAGTCTGGGACTTTGCCAGCGGCTGCACTACCTCGTTCCAAAAGTTATGACAGGGTTGCTCAAACCCTTGCACTGGTATATTCTTTTACCTTATTTATTTTTTTGTCTCTTTATTTATTCTTCATAATACTAACTTTTATTGTTGTTCTTGTGAAGTTCCTCGTTGACTTCAATAACATGTTGGAGAAAGATAAGGCTTTGAGAGATTCTTCTGGTGAAGTTGAAGAAGCTTTTAATGAGCTGAAAAAATCAGTGCTTGATTCCCAACAAGAATTGGCCAATGAACAGAAGAAATGGGAGGAGAAGGTGAAAGCTGCTGAAGGAGCTACTGAAACTGCTCAGGGTCTAGATGATAAGTTGCAGAAAACTTAGATGCTAATAAAGTCAAGACCTCCCAGTTACAGAAGGATTTAGGTGTTGAGAAGGCGAAGAGGACTAAGGCTAGGGAGGCTGGATTCAATAGAGACTGGGATAAAGCTATTGGAGAAACTTCTTTACAAATTGAGTTTGTGAAGGAAAAATGCTTTAAGGACGGCTGGTCTGCTGCCCTGGTAGAGGTTAGCACTTTAAAAGATTCTGAGTTATTCTTGCGATATGATCCTGGGGCCCCTCCAAACCTGGACGAGGAAGTCAATAATGATGGGGCTTCTAGTGAATACTTAATAGTAGTGGAGTCTACGGATCAACACCATGATATTGATTCTTATACCCCCTCCACAGTTAATCCTCCTCCTCCTTTGCTGCTCCTGTTTCCACTTCAGCTAATCCTGAGGCAGATGAGAAGAAGGTGTATAACCGAGCAGCCTTTTGTTTTCCTTTTTCAGTAGTTGTACTTTTTATTTTTAAAGATGTATATGTACTTTCCCCTTTTTATTAATGAAAAGAGAAATGTTTTTGTTCCTCTTCTTGTGTTTTTCTATGATCTGCACCTTGTTGATTGATGACTTTCTTCTTCTTTATAGTTTATGGATAAATCGGAATACTTATCATCTACTGACATTGAGCTACTCCAGAGGTGTAATGAGCTTTTCAAAGCTAGTCACTTATCTTTGACTGATACAGACTTACTGATGTTGCTCGGGGAAAAGGTATCCGAGCAAGCCAAAGAAGCCTATGTTTATCTGAAGTATCTTCTTGATCGGGCAGTGGCCAATAACGTTGCCTATTACAAAATGATTGAAGAGCTGCAGGAGGACCATAATGAAGCTAAGGCACATTTTCATGAGGATTATGAGAATAAGTTCCGGGCCCTTAGTGAAGGTTGGGGCTTTGAGTAAAAGATGGATAAATTTGCTTCTCATTTTCGAAGGCCAAAATTCCTGCTTAAATACGAAGTGGATGAAGCAAGGGACGTTGCTAAGCTTTTAGAGGAGGAGAATAATAATTTGAGAGATGAACTTGATGCCTTAAAGTCATCCACTGCTGTTGCTACTACTACAGATAAGGGTTATTCATTCTTGGAGGCTGAGAATACAAGGTTGAGTGAGGAGTTAGAGGCTCTGAAGAAATTAAAACATGTAGAGTCAAACGTAGTCGAGGTACTACAAAGGAAATCAGGACACAACAGACCCTTACCAATCAAGATGCACAATTAAAAGCCAAAAATCAAGCCATTGCTGAGATGTCCCAGAAGCTACAGGCCATGTCCGAGCAGCTATCCACTCGATCTTCTCAATTACAAGCTAAGGATGGAGTGTTGAAGAAACTGCATTATCGAGTTGATAGATTGACCTTTCAATTCCATAAACAACCAAGGGAAATTTGTATGGATGGGTACAATGAAGCGCTGAGGCATTTTGATGATTAACTTCAGCAAGCTAAGAGCGAGAGCTATAAATGGGGTTGGATGAATGCTTTGACAGTGATGAAGGTGGATCAAAATAGCCAATTATGAGACTGGTATGATCCAAGATTGCTTGATCTTGACAATTCCTCATTTAAATTAGATGTCAATTGGATTCCAGTTCATCGTATTCCTCAATTCTTGATTTTAAAATACTTGGGAGATTATGAGCTTCATGATGAATTAGAAATCGTCCGACCTCCCCACCTGCTTGATCGTCCTAGTAGCAGCAATGCCAAAATGCTTCAGGATTTTAACTTCATTAATTCTCCTTACTCTTTAGATGATCCTCCTGCTGGAATGGATCCTGTTTCCAAAGCTAAAGGGAAACATCCTGCAAAATGAAGCTTTATATTTTGTTTGTTAACACAGTCATGTAATTAATTTGATTGAATGAAATGGAAATTTGATCAACTTATCTTATGTTGAATGTTAATCATTTCTTTATCATTAGTTCTATTGATACACTTCGATTAAGTTGAGTATCAATAACCAATGAGTGTTGATGTTCTACTATCATACTTAGATTAAAATCTAAATTTAGATCTAGTTAGATGAATATATAGGTTCTACTAGCATACTTAGATTAAAATCTAAATTTAGAGATAGATACCCATGTGTCTCCAAAGGTTTTACTAATGCCCCCAAGTGTTGAATTTTCGAATTAGATACCAGTGGTGTGACCAGGCATATGTGGAATATGTGCTTATATTCCTCTTGAGGAATTTTTGCAACGTTTTTCAAGCACTTTGCCTAGTAGGATAAAGATCTTGTTTTATCCTTAGATTTGTGGACCAATTTTCTTGAGGACTTAGTATCCTGTTGACTTGGACTTTGTGTATCAACGATCAAGTCTATGGCTTCCCAGAGCAACTTATTGCTTGTCCACTTGCTTATATTCTTGTGTTCTATCAAGTATCTTTTAGAACAATATTTACTAAGCTGAACAACAATTTGAAGAATCCTTTAAATTTTTGCCAATTTAACTATAGTAGTGCATAGTAGGTTGCACACGGTTCGGTTTGGTTTGGTTTTGCTACTAATCTGAGAACGGAATAGGGGTTGGTCGGTTCTAAATTTTTGGAATGGGAACCGAATCGGGATTGTTTGAAAACCGATCCAACGGTTCCTGGAGTGGTTCAGATCGATTTACGGTCCCAAAATCATCTTTAAAACTTAGTGAAATATTAATATCAATGTATTTTAAAAACAATTTTTTTCAAGGAAAAATTTTCTTTGATCTCCAATTATTTTTAACATTTTTAATTAATGATAATAAAAAGTAAAAAAACAAACAAACTCCACCACGAATGGATCTGCAAATATTTTACATTTATAATTTCTCATACAAATCTTTCTCATATGGATCTGCAATTTCTCATACAAAACCTTAATTGTTGACAAAAGTGAATGAACCGAGTCTCAAATGGATCTGCAATTTCTCATATGGATCTGCTAGTGTTTAGAAAAGCCAAGCACCCATGTACACAAATCTTCAAAAATAAAAAAGTATACACAAAATAATTAATAACAAACATTATAGACAAATCTGCAAAAATAATCTTACCTATGTTTATTAGAAATAATATACACAAATTTACAAATACAATAACCTTACCTACGTTTTCCAGAAGGGAGATTAGGGGCTCGAGCTGCTGTTGTTTGGTCACAACTGGGAGGGATGTCGGCGGTGATGGGTTCGAGCGATGAGGGATGAACGAAGGAGATGAGGGGAGTGGAGAGGAGATGAGGGCAGCCGCAAGTGAGTTTGTTGGAAGCATGGTTTGAGATGGTTTTTGGAAGGGAGAGAGAGACCAGAGAACGACTCAATATTTTTTAGAGTATAAAATGAGATGGTTTTAGTAACTTAGTATATATATGGCTAGGTTAGGGTTAGTTGTGGAGTCGATTCGGATCGGTTTTAGTATTGGATTGTTTTTTTTGGAACCGAGAAACGAACCGAAACATCGAATTTTTTTTGGGACCGAAACCGAACCATTAGTTGAAAAACTCGAACCGAACCGAACCAATATCATCGGTTTGGTTCGGTTTATTGAATTTTCAGTTTTACTGCACACCCCTAGTAATAGTAGATTTGCTCTTAAAATAATATAGTAAAGTATCCTCGAGTTAAGGGTGGATAGTAAAGGAACCATAAAAAATATTTCGTATGTGTTGTATGCAATTGTATACTTATGTTTTAACACGAAGTACTTTTAAATATAATTGGATTTTGGCAAGTAATTTTCATAGTCCCTTTTCTAACAACTTAATAAAATAGTGGTTGTTATTGATGATAACTATCGGGTGGTAGGCTGATGATCTAACAGTGGATATATTGATTCTAGGCGTGGTTATAGATATTTTAACTAAAAAATAACTATTAAGATATATTTAACAAGAAATAGATTTCTCTCTCTCTCACTCTCTATATAAAATAGGTTATGTGAATTTTCATTAAAAATTATTTAAGCAATATTTATTGAATGTAGCTGAATTGTCCCTTGAATATTTCTTTAGAAAAACTCAGTTGAACAATCAGTGACACTGTGACATATATTTCCTGAGCCGCTAAAAGAATCTAATTTAATTTTGGAAAATAATGAAGGCGAATTACAGTCTAAATAAATTACAACTATTTAAGAGACTCGAACCCCTTATCTTGATGTTTGACCAACATAACAATTTCACTGGTGATTATTTTTTATGTTATTTGTGGTTGGTCCTCGATTAACTATTTGATATTTACATTGGCCTCCAAGATTTTCACTTCTTGGAGTTTGACCCCCAACATAACTTTTCGCGACAAAATACTTGGTAAATTTTTTTGACTTTGTGAGTCACTAAAATTTATTTTGGGGCCAAACCTCTAGAAATATATGATTATGATGAAATGATTATATTTCTCATTCATTTTGAAAAAGAAAATCAACTCACTTATTTATACACGATAAATGATAAAACTAAAAAGATCTGAGAAGAAGGAAGTTAAATATTCTTCCAACTTTGTATGCGACTTGCACCACATGACTGGAGACTCACTCAAATACTGTGGACTCATTCAAAATCTTTTAAACAACTTTCTTTAATATTCTCAACACACCAAACAACTTATCAACAAATATGAATTAAAATTCTTATGTTTAACTTATACAAAACTAGCAACAATATATATATATCATAACTCTTTGTTTCTTGCTCAATCTGCTAATCACCTTCGACACCTTTTTTGATTAGGGCAACCACCTTAATGAGCTTAAGAGAGTCTTTAAGATCATCGCAAAGCTAGTGTGGATTAAGAATAGTTCCCTCATTAATCGATAGTACAAAGGTGACTTTGTCAACATAACTCACCACATAAATCATTAATGCCTGCAGATAGAAATGTTAATGTCTCCATGGTGAAATGTTTAGTTTAAAAAAGGACTTTTAGATACCACCCATTGGTATAAGATATATATACATGTATATCTGTCTTAATCTTAATTAAACATATCAGTCCCCACCCCAACTCTCATTCGGTAAATTAACCTGTAATAATTAAACTTCCTAATATACCCTTAAATATAAATGCACTTAACAACATTATCTCTATATGAAAATAGGTTCTTATAGGCTCCCCACTTTCTTATCTACTAATCAAATAATCTGAAAAATAATTCCAGATACTGCATGAGTATTTTTCTTTATTTTCTACATTTGTTTTTGCATTTTTGTACAAAATTCCTAAAGATACTATTGAATTATTGAAGAAGAAGAATGTATTCAGTATCTTAATCAAATGATTACAATACACTGGTATATATAGCATAAAGGAAAATTAGTTACAACCGACTTATAACTTCTTAACTAACTAACAACTCAGATACTAACTAACTAACAACTAGCAAACTAACTATAACTATGAACAAATATCTAATACTCCCCCTCAACATAGACCATAAATGTCTGTGACAGTCATCTTAGAAAGATGTGGGAATAACAGAGAAGATGTTAAGGCTTTTGTAAAGACATCAACAAGTTGGTGTTGTGTTTTGATAGGCATAAGATTAATACTTCCTTGATTGACTTTGTCTCTAACAAAATGGCAATCAATTTCAATGTGTTTTGTTCTTTCATGAAAAGTAGGATTAAATGCATTGTGTAATGTAGCCTGGTTATCACAAAAGAGAAGGGCTGAAGGTGATGTAGGTATTTGAAAATCTTTGAGAAGTTGTTGAAGTGAAACTAATTCACTTGTAGAAGATGCTAAGGCTCGATATTTAGATTTGGCTGAGGAACAAGATACAGTGGATTATTTTTTTGCTTTCCAAGAGACTGAGGAACCACTAATGAAAATGCAGAAGTTAGTAATTGATCTTTGAGTGTCTTTACGTTCTCCGCAATCAGCATCAGAGAATGCCTTTAGTTATAGTGATGACGATGAAGAGAACAGTAAGCCTTAACCAGGGGTAGATTTGAAATATTGAAGGAGCTGATGAACATCTTGAAGGTGAGGCACTCTAGGTTGTGCTAAGTGTTGACTTAATTTGTGAACAGAAAAGTGATATCTGATCTAGAGAGGGTCAAGTAAAGTAATCTGCCAATGAGTCTTCTATATTCAGTACTATCATCAAGAAGATCACTCTCATGAGTGTAGTGTCCTTGAGATAGCATAATACCTTGATCAGAGGTGGCAATTTCAAGCCCAAGAAAATATTTTAATGATCCCAAATCTTTGATTTGAATTTGGTATGAAGAAATGTCTTGAAAGAAGAAATGATCTTAGAATTAGGACCAGTGAGGATTATGTCATCTACATATACAAGAAGAGATATGAATAAAGACCCTGCACCTTGGTGAATAAAGAATAATCAGATTAGGATTGAGTGAATCCAAATGTAATAAGGGCTTCAAAAAATTTGGAATACGATTGCCTTGAAGCTTATTTTAATCCATAAAGGGATTTGTTGAGTTTGCATACTAAAGGTTCTTGGGAGATTGAAGACTCCTCGTGTCTTGCATATCCAAGAGGTAAGTCCATGTATACTTCCTCAAATAAGTCCCCATTGAGAAATGCATGATTCACATCAAGTTGAATAAGATGCCAATGTTGAGTAGCAACTAGAACCAAAAGAACTTTTACTGTCACTAGTTTAGCCACATAAGAAAATGTTTCAATGAAGTCAAGACCTTCTTGTTGAGTATAACCTTTTTCCATTAATCTGGATTTATATCTTTCTATATGGCCATGAGAATCATATTTGACTTTATATCCATTTGAATCCAATGGAGTGTTTATCTTTTAGAAGAGGGACAATGGTCCAGGTGTTGTTTGAGTCTAATGCTTCTAATTCAATGGTCATAGCTATCCTCTATTGAGGAATTTTAATTGATTGATGATAAAATTAAAGCTCAATAGTGCTTGACACTATCATGATAAAATTCTTTGATAAATAATGGTATGATATATGATTAGAAATGGGATAGAGAGGATATGATGTTTTTAGAGAATTGACAGTTGAAACATTACAGTGGAAATCTTGAAGATAAGAAGGTGGATGTATCGTTCCAGATGATCTGCAAAGAGGATGATTGATAGGAGGTGAATGAGGACTCGTATGAATTATATTATGGTCATTTGAAATATCACAGGGATTTGGTGTAGTGGTGTTGGAATGAGTAGAAGAATGGGGTGGAAAATGAGTGGAAGATAAGGTAAGGGAAGGATTTGGTAAGACAAAATTAGGAAAAGGATAAATGAGTGTTTCAAAAGGCACAATGGCATGAAATAGGTAGAAATTTTCATAGAAAAGAACATCTTTGTATATGAAAACTTGTTTAGGAGATAAATCCTATAGTCTGTAACCTTCCACCTGGGGGATATCCAAGAAAAATACATTTTTGAGATCATGGTTGGAGTTTTATTCTCATGAGAGTGGAAGAAAATACAAGAAAACCAAAAACTTGAAATGAAGAGTAATTAGGAACAAGGTTGTGTAGAAGTTTATAAGATGTTTTGTGTTAAAGTATAGGATAAAGGGGTTCTTTTTATGACAAAGGCAACAATGAGGACACACTTAGACCAGAAAGAAATTAGGATTCTTAATTGAAAATAGAGAGCTCTAGCCACATTGAGGAGATGTTGGTGTTTGGGGTCTTTCAACATAAGAAAACTAATCTAAAACACCTTTTTTTAAAAAGAATTTCCTTGAAAAGTAATTTTGGAATGTGGTAGTTTTGTATTGAGTGGCAACCATGTTAAAAAAATTGGAATAATGAAAGTAACATCTGGTTTTTGTTCGAGTAGAAAAATCCATATAAATCTACTACAATCATCTACCAACGTCAAGAAACATTGATAACCAAAATGTGATAAAACATGATAAGGGCCCCATATGTCACAATTAATCAAATCGAAAGGATATTGAGCTATATGATTATTAGAAGTGAAAGATAATCTTATTTTCTTAGCTAATGGACAAATATAACTAGGAATTTATTTATTATAGTTGTTAACATCACAACATAGCTTGTCTTGTAATACATTCAATCTTTCAAAAGAACAATGACCAAGTCTGTTATGCCACGTGTTGGTAGACACATTATTTATAATAATTGGAACAGAGGTTGAAGGAATGGACATTTGAGTTAATGAGTCATCAGTTTAGAGAACATAGAGGCCTTCAAGGATTTTACCCTTGCCAATAATTCTCTTGTTGTGATCGTGAACAAGAAAGGTAATGGTGAACTTATAATTTTTGGTAAGAGCGCTAACAGATAGAAGGTTAAATTTGAATTGTGGAACATATTGAACATTTTTTAGAGTTATCATGGAGTTGAGTTCAATATCACCATGGAAACTAACTAGTATTTGAGTATGATCAGGGAGGGTTACACTTGAAATTTGAATTTGTCTTAATGAGGAAAATGCATTAGCATTAGAACATATATGTTGAGTGGCTCCTGAATGAACTATCCAATATTGAGTAGAGGAAAAGATGGGATTTAAGGAGACTGAGAAACATATACCCGTGGTATAAGAAGTAGATGTCTTTTTAGTGTCATTTGCCGATTTGGTGGAAGAAGAGATGGCAAGGTGAGTGGATAGCATTGACAATAGCTACTGATATTGATGATTGTTGAGGTTTTGAATGAAATCTCTAGCATTGTTTTGATGAGTAGATTGAATCTTAGAGTTCAGGTTTAAAGCATGATTGACAACAATAGCATGGCGAGATGATGAAGAGTTATCCATTTGTCTTGATTAAATACCAGGTGGATACCCATGGAGTTTATAGCATTTTTTAATTGTGCGTCCATGTAGTTTGCAATGAGTGTAATAAGCTCTATCTTTCCTTTATCCTTTATTATTTCTTGAATTATTGAAATTTCCCATGTGTCCTCCATGATGATTTCCATTCAAATTTTTAGAATGATAATTTTTAGGAACAAAAGCCATAGTGTTTGCAGAATCAACAACAGTATTAACATGGACACCAATTTTTCTTTGGTTTTCTTTTTGAGATACAAGTGCAAACACCTTGTTAATAGGTGGCATAAGATCCATGAGAAAAAGTTTCCCACGAATTTTTGCAAAAGAATCATGTAATCCCATGAGCAATGACGTGATGTATTCCATTTGATGATGAGAAGTGAGATCTTTAACTCCACCACATGTGCACTTTCCACAAGTGCAAAATGGTCTATAGTTGTTCAATTCATCCCAAATTATTTTCAATCTTGTGAAATAAACACTCACAGATTATTGGTCTTGAATGAGGTTCATCAATTCATGATGCAGTTGAAAGATTCTAAGGCCATTTCTTTATTGAAATCGATCATTGAGATCCAGTCATATCCCATATGTAGATTCAGAGTAAATGGCACTTGTAAAAATTTATTTAAAACTGGAATTCAAGATCCATTAAATGATAATATTGTTGTTTCGAATTCGAGAGTTGAGAATATTAAGATCATTACCTTGAGGTTTGGTAAGTGATCCATCAGTGAACCTTATCTTGTTCTTGACAGAAAGTGCAATAAGCATTACACAACTCCAGGAGCCATTGTTATCTCCAACTAATTATCGTGAGACAAGGACAAGGCCCGAGCTATCAGAATGGTGGAGGAAGTAAGGACTGGATGGTTCATCAATGGCGGAATCACCAGTTGATGTATTTTCGGAAGAACTCATGAAAGAAGAAAAATGATGAACTTTAGGTAAGAATGGAAACTATTGCTCTGATACCATATTGAATGATTGAAGAAGAAGAATGTTAGGAACACTTGCTCGCGTTAAGTTTCATTCGATATTTCCTGAGGATTTCGAAGGTATTTGACAGGTCTGAGAGGTGGTCTTCTTTCTTCTTGCTTTTAACGAGCATGTCATCGATGTAGACCTCCATGGTGTCTCCTATCTGGTCCTTGAAAATCTTGGTGATTAGCCGCTGGTAGGTTGCCCCTGCGTTTTTGAGCCCAAAGGGCATGACCTTGTAGCAGTATAACCCAAATGTGGTGATGAATGCTGTTTTGTCTTGGTTTGGGGCATATAAAGGGATCTGATGATACCCTGAGTATGCGTCCAGAAAACTCATTCGCTCGTGAGCTGCAGTGCGTCTACCAGTTGATCAATTTTTGGGAGGGGGAAACTATCTTTAGGGCACGCTCTGTTGAGGTCAGTGAAGTCGATGCAAACTCTCCACTTCCCGTTACTTTTTGGAATAACTACTGGGTTGAATAACCATTCGGGGAATTGCACCTCCCGTATGGATCCTGCATCCAGCAATTTTTCTACTTCTCTTTCCACGGCTTTTGTCTTCTCGAGTGCAGTTAGCCGTGCCTTCTTCGTGATTGGTTTGAAGGTGGGATTGACATGCAGCTGATGACAAATCATACTAGGATCAATTCCAGACAGATCGTATGGTTCCCACGCGAAAACATCTATGTTGCGTCTCAGCAGAGTTATCAATTCCTTCTGTTCCTGGTCGGTGAGAGAGGCTCCAATCAAGAAAACTCTATCACTATCGCTATCTCCAGCTGTAACCTCTACCAGGTCTTCGATGACCCGTTCATAGGGGAGGATCCTGGTCTCCTCTACTCCAGGTCTTTCATACTTTAATTGCTATTTAGAAGGTGTCAGACCTTCTTGTTCTTCAACTTTCTCGCTGGGCTGATTGGCCTTCTTCTCTGGCCTTGGTTGGATGGATGCTATGAAGCACCTTCTTGCCATTGCTTGATCATCTTCGATCTCCATTACTCCACGCTCAGTTACATACTTGAGTTTCTGATGGTAGGTCGAGGAGACTGCCTTCATCGCATGTAGCCATCCCCTGTCGAGGATGGCTTGGTATGGCGAGTCGATGTCAACCACCAAAAACTCAATCATCCTAGAGACGTTTCCCGTGCATATTGGCAGTACAATCTTTCCCAGGGGCATAGTTACTTTTTCGGTGAAGACAACTAAAGGGACAGTAGCTTCATTTAGGTCGGCGATGCTTAACTTCAATTTTCTGAATAGGTCGAGATACATTACCTCGGACGAGCTTCCTTGGTCGACGAGTAACTTGTCGACGTCAAAGTTAGCTATCCTGAGGGTAATGATCAAAGCATCATGATGTAGGGTTTTCACTCCTACCAGATCTTCATCTGTGAAAACAATATGCTTATTATAGTTAACGTCGTTTGCTCGTCGATGCTTTCCTAACCGTGACTTTGCTGGATTGATCTGAAAAGCTTGCATCACCGCTGTAAGCTTCTTCATCTCCATTCGAGCTGAATTTCCTTGGATCTGCTTGGCATCAGATGCCCTATGAATTACCGCGAACTCATGTCCAGTATCATCTTCAAGCACATTGTCAGGTCTCGCCTCTCTATTGGCAGTCGCTTTCTCTACCTTCTTCTCCACAAACTCGTTCAAATGCCCGGATTGGGCTAGCTCTTCGAGGTGGGACTTAAGAGCTTTGCAATGCTCAGTCTTATGTCCTACCTCTTTGTGAAAGGCACATCTCAACCCATTGTTCCTCTTTGAGGGATCTCCTCCCATCTTTCTGGGCCACTTGATGAATGGCTCGTCTTTGATTTTTGCAAGAATTTTGTAAATTGGTTCTTTGAAGACGGTGTTGACTGCCTGAAATGCTTTCGACACGTCATTATTGCCTCCATTTTCGGAGCCATTTTTGCCCCCACTTTTTCCCCCTTTCTTCTGGTTCTCAGTTTTGTCACTGCCCTTGGTAGTGAGTTCAACTCGACTGTTTTCCCCTGTGCTGAGGCGGGTGACATCTTCCACCTTGGCATACTTCTCGATGCGAGCCATTAGGTCGTCAATAGTCATAGCCTCCTTCTTCGTCAGGGACTGGTATAGAAAGGAAGAGTTGGGTAACCCAATTTTGAAAGAGGCCACTGCCACTTGCTCCGAGAAGTCCTCGACGTCGTTGAATAACTCCCAGTACCTCTTTGCGTAGTCTCGAAGGGTCTCTTGAGGCGTTTTCTTCATTGTCAGCAAAGCATCCATCCTTTTGGGATGGGAGCTACTAGTAATGAATCGGGCCGTAAAGAGCTCGGCCTGGGATTTGAAACTCCTGATGGACCAGTGGGGGAGTCTTTCGAACCATTTCTATGCCACGTCATGTAGGTTCGAGGAGAAAATTTGGCACATTAGTGTGTCCTGATGGTTCCATAGGGTCATGGCCTGCCGGTACTGCCTGACGTGATCAATGGGATCAGTCTTACCGTCATAAATTTTGAACCTTGGAATGGAAAACTTCTTGGGGCTTCTTCTTCTTCTTCAATTTCCCTCGAGAAAGGTGATTTCATCTGAGTTTTGAGAGCTCGCCTAGTGATTTCTCGGGTCGATCTGGTACCGTGATGGGCAGGATGCTGGTCCATCTCCTTTCGGACCAGATTTCATATGTTCTCGTTACTGTGAGTAAGGCTCTGGTAACGACGAGGTTTTTGCAGCTGCTCGCGTAGGTCGTCCTCTGACTCGTCTCCCTCAACCTTTTGGGATCCTCGCCTGGGGATCCTTCCTCAGCTGCGAGACTTGATCGCTTGAGGGCTAGGAGTGCGGTACGAACGTCTCCTGGTATCATGATGGAGCTCTTTCTCCAGTCTCTCTAATCTTCTTTTCAGTCGAGCATTCTCAGCCTCGTGTCTGCGAGAATACCCACTCTGCTCGTGGAACCTTGCCTCATACGCATCAATCAGTCTGGATATCTACGTGGACCTCGCTGGTCCTTAGCTTTCTTCTGAGGCTGGCCCTTCTAAGCGAGCCCTCTGATCTGAACGTCGAACTTCAGATCTAATCCTGTGAGGAACAGGTGGTTCTTGAATATCCCCTGCCTGGGGAGCATTGCTACTGTGACCAGACATTTTGAACTCCTTTTTTAGTGTGGACTTTCTCAGGAAAGATAAATGTTTCCCACAAACGGCGCCAATTGTGGCTGCGATTATTATGCAACACAAATAGATAAGAGAAAATCAATCACCAAGCAAGAATAAGGAATGTAAAATGACAATCACACAACAAAGGATGTATGTGGTTCAGCAAAGATATGCCTACATCCACGGTGGTGCAGTCAGTATTATTTCTATGTATCTCGGAGAGTGATTATAGAGAATGCAATGTGTCCCTTGCCCCGGACCTAGGGTTTACTATATACATGTTTATTACAGTAAGTGGGGGTGTTGAACTCCCCCACATTTTCCCTCTCTTCCTAGAACCTCTCTTAATGGGTACATGGGAAGAGACTAAATCATAATCGGTTAAGATATGGAGGGTCTGGACTTTGGGCCGCTACAACTGGGCTACTCCTCCAGGTCCATCATTTTAATTTTGGGTACCCACAGATATAATGATCATGTATCCCCAAAATAGACCCTTATATGTTATGGCATCTGTAAATTATTGTGTTTTCTCTCGTGTCTTGTTGGATAGGGGAGTATCCATCAATATAATGCCTATTGGGTCCTTTTATGCTACTGGACTGTCAGAAATAAGGATAGTGCCCCATTCATTGGCAATCTCGGGGTATGACAACAAGTCATCCAAATCGACGGGCTATGTTAATTTAGGAATCACGATGGGGAATATCACCTCTCATATCAAATTCCATATCATGAACTACGATCCATCATACTGACTTCTAGTGGGCAGGGTATGGATTCATAACCATAGGTTGGTACCCTCCATTTATCATCAGTGCACTAAGGAAAACATAAAGGTAAAGAGGTGGTGATTCAACCTACTAAGAAACCCTTTGCAAAGGAGGAAGTTCACACAGTAGACGCTGCTTTCTACACAGACCTAGTGGAAGAAGCTATGGTGGTAATAAGGTACACTGGGGGAACAAGGGTACCAACCACTCGAACGAGCATGCGAGCACCCACCCGAACGGTGGTGACCTACGAAGAGGAACAGGACTTGGGTGTGGTGAGGCCTCCTAGTCTATCGCGGAAGCTTTAGGATCAAATGACTGCGCATTGATCCAATCGAACACCAAGTCCAGACTCAGAGCATTCTTAGGAGGCGAACGGTGAGAGAAGTGGATGAGAATCATAGGAAGAGGCCATTAAAAGAAGAAGCTGACTGACAGTGTAAACAAGTAGTTTTTCCTAACGGTAGAATTATCTACAGATTATGAAGATGTGAACGGGCAGCTGAAAGTCTAGATGGCGAGGCTGACCCGGTTTATGAATGATTCCTAGTGGATAACCAGGGGCAATGTTTGGTGATTGATAACTCTGGAGTATAAGAATTTATGGAAGATGTATACGAAGAACCTGAGTACATAAAAGATAGTCCCAGGCCACATATTCAAGAGTTGGAAAAAATTGACTTGGCCAAAGAAAGTGATGATCCCAACCCCATTTTTATTTTGAAGGACTTGGAGGGAGCTCCTCGAAAGGATTTGATTAAATTGCTGTTAGAGTTCAAAGACATCTTCGCATGGAAGTACACCGAGATGCCTGGGGTAGACAAAGAGGTGAGCTGCCACAGGTTGAACATTTTTCCATCAGCTATCCCGATGAAGTAAGCCACCCGAAAGTACAAAGCGAAGTTGGATCTAAAGATCAAAGAAGAAGTTCAAAGACTTCTTACGTCCATTTTTATAGATCCAATCCAACATCCGATCTGTCTTTCTAGTATTGTACCCATGGGAAAGAAAGATAAGAGCCAAATCAGAATATATGTGGACTTCACAGACCTAAAATGAGCATGCCCGACAAATGAATTCCCGCTACCTTCTATCGATAGCTTGATTGACGCAACAACGGGACATAAGATGTATAGCTTTATGTATGGTTATGTGGGATATATCTAGATAAAGATGGATCCGATCGATACAGAGAAGACCGCCTTTCGAATGCCTTTGGGTAACTTCATGTACACAGTTATGCCTTTTGGTTTAAAGAACGCATGAGCCACCTACCAGAAGATAAGGATGGCCATCTTTCACAATCTTTTTCACAAGACCGTGGAATTTTATGTTAATGACCTGGTGATTAAATACAAGAAGGAGGGGTCCCACCTGGATGATTTGAGAAGAGTGTTAACTCGATGTAGGAAGTACAAACTGAAGATGAACCCCCTCAAATGTGCATTTGGGGTGACAAGTGAGAAATTCTTGGGCCTTGTGGTGAGTTGTCAAGGGGTACAGATGGACTTGGATAAGCCTTGGTCCATCCTTGACATGCCAAGACCAAAGTCGGTGAGGGAGTTAAAAAGCTTCCTTGGTGGTTCATCCCGGGACTAGCTGAGGTGACACACCCGTTGATGGAGTTGTTAAGAAAGGGCATGAAGTTTTTATGGGAGGCGATGCGCCAAGATGCTATGAACAGGCTGAAATTGCTTTTACTTCTCCCCAGATGATGATCCCGCCAAAGGTAGGTATCCCTTTATATCTATATCTTACATCAACTGAACGATCTATTGGTGTTTTACTGGCCCAAGAGATGAACAGTATAGAGAAACCTGTTTATTACTTGAGCAGAATCCTATATGGGCCTGAGGCCAGATATACCAGTATTAAGAGGCATTATTTAGCCCTCGTATTCGTGGCACAAAAACTTAGGCACTACCTACTATCGTTCACAGTTCATATTGTAACTAGGTGTGATCCTATAAAGTTTTTACTTTCTACAACTGTGTTAATAGGCAGGGCGGCACGATGGTTCTTAATCCTCTTAGAGTATAATCTCAAGTGTGTGGTAATTCGAGCCATTAAGAGCCAAGCATATGCAGATTTATTGTCTATATTTTCATCAGGAACGTTCGACCCACTGGTTGAAGAGCTCCCGGGTGATGATCTCCAGGACAAGTTCATAGCATCTAGCCTAGATAAGTGGAGTACGAAATTTGGCATCTCTTCGACCGAGAAAAAGGGGAGCAGGAGTCATTCTACGAAGAGGAGGTGATGAAGTCCGTTTATATTTTAAGCTAGAGTTTGAATGTTCAAATAATGAGGCTGCATACTAAGCACTAGTCTTAGGGTTACTCGAAGCTCTTAGAAGAGGTATCCAAGTCTTGATGATAAAGGGGGATTCCAACTTGGTGGTGAAGCAGGTAACTAGGGAATTTGCTTTGAAGCATATGAGCCTAGCGCCCTATCGAATAATCATTCAGCGGCTACTTGAGAATTTTGAAGTGGTAAGGATCCAGAGGCATCCCCGAATAATGAACCGATATGCAGATGCCTATGCCACTATCACCCAAAAGATTGACTTCACCGAGCTTAGTTGAATTGGCATAATAATTCTTTACCAGGTGTAACTTGCACTACAAGAATAAATGGGGTTAGTTGTCCAGATGTGTGGGTCTAGAGGAAGATAAAAGAACATTGATCGAGGTGCATGAAGACAGTTGTGAAACCATCAAGATCCCTCTGTATAGAAGGATACAATGGGCATATTACTTCTGGCCTTCAATGAGACAAGATGCTACAGCAGTACAAAGAGAGTGCATAAAGTGTTGTCTATTCTATCAGGCTGCAGAGTGTAATTTTATTGATCAACCTCAAGATTGAAGGTAGCCGTATATGGATATGTTGATAGACAGAGTAATGACTACGGACAAAGAAGACGCCACGAAGGTACTTTGTGAAAGAACGGCAATTGTACCTACGAGGCTACCATGAACGACTCCTAAGGTGCATAAGGAGAGAGGATGCCGAAGAATTGCTGAAGCAAACTCACGAGACGGAACAAATTAGAGGAGCCAAGCTCTAGGACCAACTCATGACCTTGGGGAATTACTGGCCCACAATGGAAAAGATTCAATGGAGTTTCTTTATAAGTGTAAAGCTTGTCAACTACACGGGAATATGATCTACGCTCCTTTAGTAGACATACATTCCATCTCTACACCTTTTTCGTTCCATACTTGGGCGTTTAATGTTGTAGGGGCCACAAACCCTTCATCGCGAGGAAACATCTGGATCTTAGTTGCTACAGAGTGCTTTACAAAGTGGGCAGAGGCCATACTGCTCAAGAAAGTCACAACGAGGGTAGTGGCACGAACATGAAGGAGTACATTATCTGTCGATTTGGTACCCCAAAGGTGTTTTTATTAGATAATGGCACCCCTTTCGTGAACAGCGAAGTACGTTTACTAATGGACAAGTACTCCATTATTCATCATAAATTAATGGTAGCATACCCGAAGTGCAACGGGCAGGCAGAGGCCACCAACAAAACCTTAGTAAATATTTTGGCAAAGATGTTAGAAGACTTCCCGAGTATATGGGATGATAAGATCCCCGAAGTAACTTGGGCTTACCGAACAACAAAGAGGAAACCAACGGGGTATACCCCATTTTCCTTAGTGTTTGGGGCAGAAGCTATGTTACCAATATAACTCGAGGTACCTTTTGCTCGCTATAACTTGCAAAGTGCCATGCTCCCTCACAGTCAAGTTTGAGGTTAACTGGGAAGGACCTTACATCGTTCGAGCAACTCATGAATCGGGTTGTTGCGAGATATCCAAGGTGGAAGACAATGTTACTTTAAAATTAAACAAGAAGTGGCTAAATATATACCATGTTTAAATGTATGTTTTACCAACACTTCTGTTTATTGCATTGTACCTTGTTAATATCTTGTCAAAGGGATGTCTCCTTTAAAAATAAATTGGGCCTGTTCGTTTAATATAGCTCGAAGCAATGTTCATATAGAAAATATTAGGCCACTACTCTTTCTATGTTTGTTATTTTCCCTATCTTGCATGGTGTGATTTGTATTTATGTAATAACTTAGCCAATATTAAAAAAAAATTGGGGGGAATGGAAGAAAACACCAAAGCCACCAATGTTCTTTTATTTAATAAAAAAGATAATGTGATTACACAAAAAAATAAAATAAAGAGGGGATCAAACTCTCAAAATAAGAAACATCAATGAAAGAAGCACTGAACAAGGGTTCCTAGGGGCTATCCATGATGAAATGGAGGTTCACTGATCCAAGCAGCCGATGATGATGTTGGAGGAGAATCTGCACAAGGGTGCTCTGGTTTGAAATGAGGTCAGCCAAATCCTTCTGACGAAGCTCCATCGTCTGCTGAATGGTCTCCAACTCTTTCTCTTTCTTGGTAAGCTCAGCCTATGCACGAGCAACGGCCTCACGGGCCTCCTGCACCTCTTGCTCAGATATTACCAACTTGGTCTCCAAACTTACAAGTTTTATCGAAATAGCTACCTGCAAGCTATGTGAACTTTGCAGCCGGTGATAGATGGCAGGAAGGTCAGCTTTCTTAAAATCATGAAGTAGCTTCACCAGCCAGGATAGGGAGAATCCATTATTTATGAGCACATTAACCTTACCCAATAAAGACTTGATCATATCAGGGCTAAAATACCCGAGGGGGGTATTGAGGATTTCCTCCAAGACTATGGTGAGTCCGAGCAAGCATCATGCCATCATCCCAAGAATAGGCTGAAGACCGCGGGAGGTGAAAGTTGAAGGAAAATGGACCAAGAGCTGCTCAATCAGCAAACGAGGACCCTCAGTCAAGATATGGGAGAAATTAGCCAAAGTCGGCCTCACAACCACCTCGGGGGCTGCCTCAGGAGGATGGGCGCTGAAGAGGCTATCACTTGCAGAAGTGAGCTAAGTATTCGAAGCGCTGTCACTTGATTGAACCCTATAGACAACTACTTTGGGCACATCACCAATGATATGCGCCGATTCTTAGATTTGTATAGTAGGAGCCCCAGCCAGAGAAGTAAATCCAGTTAAATTCCTCGCTTGTACAACTTCTTGAGCAATAGCTTCAACTTTTGGCCCACGTGCTATAGGTTGCTCGACCTCCACCTGAGATAAAAGAAATGGCTAAGTAAGAAATAAAATGAGGAAAACACATAAAAATTATCTTGCAAGTATGACTTTTATGCCAATAAGACTTGGATCGCCTGACCCTCGATTATAGGAGATTTTATGCCAATAAGACTTGGCCCACCCGACCCTCGGTTATGGGAGATTTTATGCCAATAAGACTTGGCCCGCCTGACCCTTAGTTATGGGAGATTATGCCAATAAGACTTGGCCCTCATAACCCTAGGTTATGGGAGATTTTATGCCAATGAGACTTGGCTCGCATGACCTTCGGTTATGAGAGATTTTATGCCAATAAGACTTGGCCCGCCTGACCTTCGGTTATGTGAGATTATGCCAAGACTTGGCCCTCCTGACCCTCGGTTATGGGATATTTCTAAGACCAACATGACTTGGCAAAACTAAAAAAAAAGTTTTTATGCAGGGGATAGATATAAAAATAAAAGAGTACTTTTAGATGCTGCTCATTTGAAAATTCACGAGTGGCTATTTATACTATATCCTCTTCCTCAATCGGACCAGGAGCCACCAAATGATGTTGACTTTGGGGGGCAATCACATCCCCCTACCTCAGCAACCTCATTTTGTCTCCCTTCTACCTGACTAGCTGCAATAAGATCGGTACTCTCTTGGTTAAGAATGGAAGGCCCAAATAGAGTGACAAGGACTTGGTCATTCGAAGGAGGGGGAGCTGATGGGGCAATTTGAATAGGAGTAGGAGCCAGTGTAGGATAAGGCAAAAAGAAGTTAGAATATTAATTTAAAAAAGGGACAATAACGTAAATAAGCAAGAGAAATAATCTTACCATGGGCACTAAAGAAACAGGCATGGGGGACTTGGGAGCATCTCCAACGATCCTCACATCAGGAACATTCATCTTAAGACCAGCCTTCTCATGCAAAAAAAAAAAAGGATCGACGAATAGCCGCTACTGGACTCAGACGAAGTATTAAAAATAACTGCCCCTAGGGGGAAACGGGAGGTTACCTGCGATTTAGTAGGGGCAGTTATCTCCTACAGGGCGATCTCCTTCGAGGCAGGTAAAGCTGCGCCATCTTTCTCTAATAGATGGCCCTCCGTAATATCATCGTGTGTGTCACCTCGCACATCAACCTGAAAAAAAATAAGAGAGTTGAAGTAGAATGGAGTTATTAGAAAAAAAATAAAAGAAGAAAATTTCATATCAAGGGTAATATAGATCATACTTTTTCCTCTTCTAGAACATCTTCTAAAACTTCATAATCTGGGGGAGGCGAGGGTGGTTTGGAAGGAGAAACCATCCTCTTTAACCTACACCTTCGAACCAATGCAGTTTCCTCCTCCTCCTCCTCCTCCTCCTCTTCTTCTTCTTCTTCTTCTTCTTCTTCTTCTTCTTCTTCTTCTTCTTCTTCTTCTTCTTCTTCTTCTTCTTCTTCTTCTTCTTCTTCTTCTTCTTCTTCTTCTTCTTCATCATCATCATCATCACCACTAACATCAATAGTTACATGCCTCTTGGGCAATTCTTTCTCGCTTGACTCAAAGGATCCCTCCATCACGAGCTTAAGAGGGCTAACTGTCTTCCTATTTTTACTACTACTAGCGGGTTGAGGATTGTACGAGAAGCCACGAGCGGCCATCTCGACTGACATAAAAGCTCTATCTTCTTCACTGATATTCTCCCAAGTCTGTTTAAGCCGATCAAATATTCGGTTGACTGCTTGGGTGACTTTGAGATCAGGAGTACAGGCCACTAGAGATTCTTGAGCAGTTTTGAACTTCTTTGTTGAAGCTTTCTGGGTAGCCCTAACCACTCCCTAGATGAGGTAATGCATGGCGAGTCACTTCTTTTAACTGGTCTTGAGGGACCAGGGGTAATAGTAGCTACCTCGGCCAGAAGGGAGGTTTGAGATGCTTTCTTCTTTTTGACAACTGCCTAGTCCACTAGAGCTAATAGAGGCAGCTCGGAGGGGGCGGTGTTATTTGCAATAATAAGAGGGAATACAAAAGAGAAGGTGGTATAATTTCTCAAACCCAACTCTATGGGTGGGTATCTCTCAACCTCGAGGTATCGAGGTTCCTTCAAAATGTTACTATGAAAATGAATAAGTTGGTTTTGCCAGAATACTATTATATATATAGAGACATCTTTACTCGAGATTCTTTACTCGAAATAACAGAATTGACTGGGTAACTGGCGTACAGACTCATAACAGCTAAAGCTAAATAATTCACACAAGCTAAGGAAAAGTTTATTGGCTTTTCACGGGTAAAATGGCTCAACAAAGGGGTTCTTTGATCGTAGCCAAATTACAGGGATACACGGTGGGGACTCTAAACGGAATAAAAAGAAGACCATTCCATGTACGATGGTAAGTAGGAAGGGATCAACAGAAGTGGGGCATTGTTCGAGGGAAAGTTCCTCACAAGAGCGTCATCATGGGAGTAATGGGGCGTCCCTGCTTAGAAAAAAAGTCATTCGTAAAAAATTGATCCACCCCAACGTAGGGGAGGGGTAAGAACCTTTCGGATCGATCGATCAAAGAAATAGGAGGCTTCTTGACACTCTTATGATTCCAGCAACAAATACGGGGTACCCTCACAAGATGAGAATGTGGTAGTTACTGAAAAATTGTTACTAAAGTCGTTAAATACAAGATTAAACTATTTAAGTAACTCCGAACTGTTTTTTTGAAGAAACTCTTTTCTTTAAACCAAATCAGTTTTAATCACAAGATGTGTTTAATAAAACATGCACGAGATCAGTTTAAGATTTGTAACAAGTGTTTGAAAAACAAAACTAAAACATTTTAAATTAGTACACCACCAAGAATGAGATGAGGAGATGTAGAAAGATTAATGACAAGAGATTTTTAATGTGGTAAAACTCACCCAAATGAGGAAACATCCATGACTCCCTCTACGGATTAAAAAGAAAAATCCACTAAAACAAAATATAACAGTTACAAACTATATAACAAACAAGCACACAAATCAGTCCTATACAAGTTTAGGAATGTACCTACTGGTGTCCTTCTAACTTTTCTGCAGTTCTGATTGCTGATGTGGTTCTCCCAGTTTGCTAACTTCACTTTGTTCTAGTCTTTACGTCGACTCTTGTTTCAAGATCTTATTACCAACACTTTCAGTGTTGTGGTGTGTAAGTATTTGTGATGGTGATCTAACACATGCATGCACACACTCATGCTTATGTTTACAAACAGTCCTAACAAATTACAAATAAGATATATATGATGTGATTTTCAGTCTCTCTCTTCTTAGAAAATTTGAACCTTATTTGACCTTTAAAATAAACCCAGAATTCACGGCTATCTTGCTCAGAAGACGTTTCAAGATCTTAATCAATTTCAGGGTTTTGAAAATACTTTTGAAATTGAAAATCGCCAAGTGTGATTCCAACTAGGTCAAAGGTCTTATTTGAAAAGAACTAGAAACATAAAATGATTTTGTTGATTTTGAAAAAGAAAACATTTACTGAAAAATAATCAACAAAAGATTTCTCAAGGCGAGAAACTATAAATGTAGATCAAGGTGTAATATAACATAAAATGGCCAGATCTATGATTTCTATGAAACAAAAATACAGATCTAATCCTAATTTTTAAGTTACACACAAGATCTCAAAACGAAGAGGTTACAGCAAGAAACAACTTTCAAACCAACACTCAAAAACTCTCAAACACTCAAGGTTGTGTTTGGAATGAACGTATTTTTGGTCAAAAGGTTAGGGTTTGATAAGGTGTTTGGACGAATTAGGGTTAGGGTTTCTAACTCTGTGATTTCTCTCTCTTCTCTCTCTAAAAGACGAAGTGGCAAAAGCTTCTGAAAGGCTGAGGGTTAGCCTCCTTATATACAGGGATGAGAAGGATCGAGAAGGGGGTTCGAAATCAAGGGCTAAGATTAAGTCTTGCAACATTGACTTCCATCCAACAGTTAAAGGTAAGCGATTGGTTAAGAGGCTTCTGATTGGAGGATAGAGGTTCACATGGATTATAACAAGGACGCATGCAGGGCATTGATAAACTTAATCCAAGGGCTGATAATAAACGTTGATTTTCTCTCTTAAAAGAAACACGCCTTCAGCCAATAGTAGGACGACAGGTGTAGGTCAAACAACGGATAACAAACGCGCGTCCCAAACTTAATTACACAAGCACCCTATTGTCTCTAGTGCTTTCGAATCCTACCCAAGTGAACATTTCAGGGATAAAACCAATAACCAGTATTTATATAATGACCCCGATTTTTTTTAATTCTAATTTTATTTAAGAAAGAATTGTTTTAAAAACCATTAAAAATTCCCCAAAATTATTAAAAAAAGTTTTAAGGGAAATTAACACATACAATCAATTTAGCAATACGTGTGAACAATGTATGGGGTCTTAAAGTGTGAATGTTTGTGAATATACCTTTGATCATTCAAATAAGAGGAATGATGTGTCGGAGTCTTTTTGGTATCTAGGATGGGGACTCAATTTTGTCTCTATTTCCAAACTAGATGAGCACTTATACAATCTAGACTCAAATGAGTCAAGAGTATAAGGTGCTTCAATCTTCCCCTTTGGAGATATGAGACAAAATATCCTTTGAGTCATCTTGGACTCATAGGGAAACAAAAAGAAAAACCTATTCTTATATAAAAATTCTATCTACCCATTTCCTAGAAAAGAAAATTACATAACTCAACTAATTACAATTCATTACCCTATTACATCTTTTGAGAATAACTGAGAATAACTATACAGAATCCTGCAAATAATCACTAAGATCAAGCTCTTTAGAATATGTACAAAATAAATGAGCTCATATGACTCAAATTTCTCCCCCATTTTGTCTCAAATGGATAAAGGGAAAAACTATGCAAATCTAAGAGTTTATTCAGCACAAACTATTGCAATCGAGTTACGCAAAGAAATAAATCTATTGTAATCCAAAGGTTTGGTAAACATATCTGCGAGTTGCAAATCAGTAGGAAGATAATTGATTTCTAATTACTTAGTCTCAACTAATTCGCGTATAAAGTGATGTCTTATTTTTATGTGTTTTGTTCGCGAGTGTTGAACATGATTTTTAGAGATATTGATCGCGCTTTGATTATCGCAATAGAGATGTAATTGTTCCTCTTTAATACCATAATCACTTAGCATTTGCTTAAGAAAAAGTAATTGAGCACAAAAACTTCCAGCGACTACGTATTCAGATTCAGCAGTTGATAAAGAAGTGCTGTTTTGTTTCTTACTACTCCAACCAACCAAGTTATTACCAATATAGTAACATGCGCCTGATGTGCTCTTACTATCGTCAGTACACCCTGCCCAATTGGTATTGGTGTATCCTATTATAGTGCTAGGAGTATCATTGGTGTACCAAAGTCCTAAATTTAGAGTGCCTTTAATGTATTTTATAATTATTTTAACACAAGTTAAATGGCTCTCTTTAGGATTATTTTGATAACGTGCATAGACGCAAACAGCGTATATAATATCAGGACGCGAGGCAGTAAGGTATAGCAAGGTTCCTATCATACTACGATATAAAGTTGGATCTACAGATTTTCCAATTTCATCCATAGATAGTTTGACCGTAGTACTCATGGGAGTTTTGGCATCTTTTGCACTTTCAAGGCCGAATTTTTTAACAATATCTAAAGCGTATTTTGATTACGAAACAAATAATCCTTCTGAATTTTGTTTGACTTGAAGACCCAAGAAAAATTGTAGCTCCCCCATAAGAGACATTTGAAATTTTTTATGCATAATTTCAGAAAAAAGATTTAACTTCTGAGGGGAAAGTTGATCCAAAGATGACATCGTCAACATAAACTTGAGCTATAATGATGTGTTTGTCCAAATGGTTGAAAAAAAGGGTTTGATCATTTCCACCTCTCTTAAAACTTTTGTCTAATAGAAAATTGGAAAGGCACTCATACCAGGCTCTTGGTGCTTGTTTTAGGCCATACAAAGCCTTTTTAAGACGAAAGACGTGATTTGGATTTTAGGGTCAACGAACCCTTTTGGTTGTTCTACATAGGTCTCCTCAGTCAATATTCCATTAAGGAAGGCATATTTGACATCCATTTGGTAAAGCGTGAAATGTAAGTAGCAAGCTATGGCAAAGAGAAGACGAATAAATTCTAATAGAGTAACAGGAGCAAAAGTCTCGTTAAAATCTATTCCTTCAATTTGAGAGTATCCTTGAGCAACTAATCTGGCTTTGTTTCTAATGACTATCCCACTTTCATCAGATTTATTTTTAAATATCCAACGGTTGCCAATAACCTTTTTATGATCAGGCCTAGGTACAAGATACCAAACATCATGAATAACGAATTGAAGAAGTTCTTCCTGCAACATGGGATGGTATTTAGAAACCCAATCACGTACTTCAGGTGTCTCAATTGGTAAAGAATCATCTATTTCTGGAGAGTCTTTTTCTAAAACATTTTCAGACTCATCCACAATAGTTGGTTCTCCAGTCTTACTCTCAACAGTAGTGTCACTTACAATAACGTTTATGGATTCCATTAAGGTCTTAGTGCAAAGATTGTAGACACGGTATGCTCTACTATTAGGAGAATATCCTAGAAAGATGGATTTATCTCCACGAGTCTCAAATTTGGATAAGTGTTCTCTATCTTTGCAGGCATAACACGTACTACCAAAGGTTTTAAGATACTTAAGATTGGGATTCTTCCCATACCAAAGTTCATGGAGTTTTTTTAGAATTATTTCTAAGATAGACCCTATTGATAATGTGACACAGTACGAATAGATTCTACCCAATAATACTTAGGTAAATATTTTGTATGAATCATAACTCGTGCCATCTCTTGAAGAGTACGATTCTTTCTCTCAGCAATATCGTTCTGTTGAGGAGTCTTAGGACCACTAAATTCATGTTTGTAACCATTGTAGTCACAATACTCTATAACACCAGTATCAATGAATTCTCCACCTCTATCACTACGAATTCTATTTACTTGAGTGTCGTTATCATTTTCAATGCGAAGTAAAATCTTCAAAAAGGTTTGGAAAGTGTCAGATTTCTATTTTAAGAAAGCTGCCCAAGTAAATCTGGTGAAGTCATCAACCATAACGAGAATGTAACTGTGTCCACAAAGACTAATAGTTCGAGAGGGACCCATTAGGTCCATATGAATGAGCTCCAAAGGTTTAGAGGTAAGGATATCTTTGACTTTCTTATGGGGGGCCTTAATAATTTTTCCTTCTTGACAAGATCCACAGACAATATTAGAAATAGGTTTGATCTTAGGAATACCTCTAATTATTTCTTGAGAAGACAGTCTACTAAGGTTTT
Source organism: Sambucus nigra (assembly GCA_949130495.1). Lineage (NCBI taxonomy): Eukaryota > Viridiplantae > Streptophyta > Magnoliopsida > Dipsacales > Adoxaceae > Sambucus > Sambucus nigra. The sequence goes on from OX422223.1 coordinate 420,281,220, forward strand.
CGTAATTTATGTGACCCATACGATTATGCCATACCTCATTGTCATTCATTCTGGCAATGTTACAGACCTCAGCACTGTTTTAAACAGTATAACAATTATCCTGAGTCCCGAGTCCTATAATAATTCACTCACCTTTTTCATTTAAAATTTTGCAATTATTCTTTGAAAAGGTGACAGTATGATTTAAGTCACAAAATTGCGAGATACTGAGTAGGTTTTCCTTAAGACCTTTTACTAGAAGAACATTTTCAAGTAAGGGTAATCCTTCTTCTTGGAGTGTTCCTTTACCAATGATTTGAGATGACACTCCATCACCAAAAATAACTTTTCCTCCAGCAAAGTTGGCTTTGTTTAAAAGTTTGGTATCATCCCTAGTCATGTGTTTTGAACATCCAGAGTCTAAATACCGACCAGAGGGAGTGTGTTCATCTTTTAAAGCAGTAATAACAATATTACACTTCATCTGGGGTAATAGTTCATCTTTTTTAACCCAAACAGCTCTTGTTTTCATTTTGCTCTTATTTGCTCTCCATTGATTAAATTTGCGAGAATTAAATTTCTGTTGGAAAATGTTTTGCGCATGAGGCTGTATTTTATGGAAAGTGTGAGCATTTGGTTTAGAAAAGTGTTTAGGAATCCTTCTTGGAAATGATCTTTTAAGTTTGGTCTTTCTCTTTCTATAGTTAGAGTTTTTGTCTGGTTGTCTAAGGAGAACATAATTGTTACGACTTCTCCTATAATAGTTAAAGTTTTGGTACACAGGAGTATTATAGACATGATTGACTAAACGTCTAGAGTAACAACCTTCAAAGGAATGACCATATAAGTCACAGTAAGAACAATATAAATTGCTCGAGGATGGTATCTCCTTAGGAAAGTCTCTAAACATAGGCTTTATGGAATTGGTTGAACCTTATTCCTAGGGAATAAATTTTGAAAGACATAATCACTCTTCCTAATCGGGGGGAAGACATATTTAGTCTTAGGTGGACTTTCACACTTAGAGCAACTTGATTCCCCAATATCAAACTTTGATTGTTTCTTATCAAACTCATTTTTCAGAGAATGAAAGTCTGGAAATGTTTCTATAGGTCTTTTGCCTCGAGACACAAACTTAATTGGTTCAAAGTTTTTAGTTTGAGTCTTCCAATTGGGGAAAAATCCTATTCCACTTCGATCATCAAAATTGGTTTTTGAATCAGCAACAAATCCATCAAAATAGTTTGAATTGTTTTCAAATTTTGTAAATTTTTTGAAAACTGTTGCTGTCTTTTCTTTAGATTGTTACAATTCTAATAATGTCCCTTTATATTTTTTCTCCAGAGTTTCATTTTCTTCAACCAAATTCTTCAATTTTTGATCAAATATCTTGACTTCATTTTCATGAGTTGGTTAGTATACTCTTCAGCGTTAAGTTTAACCATCAGACTTTGATCTTCTAATTTCTTAGTGAGATCTTTGACTATCTTCTCTAGTCTAGTGCATTTCTTGAGGGTTTTTGCATAAAGTGTGTGAATGTTAGGGAAATATTCAGTGTCTGAGTCACTAAGTCTAGTGTGTGAAGTGACCCCTAAGGATTCAATTCTTGAACTCACGCACCCATTGACATCGTAATTATCACATTCCCTTTGACTCACACACCCCGTGGTAGAATAAGCAATATTCTCATAAATTAAGGCATCTAAACGAGTAGCAACATGATTTATAACAACTGAAGTAGAGCTATTATCATCATTTTCATACATAAGCATATCATCATTGTAGATTATCTTAGCAAAGAAAGACATGCAAGGATAAAAAACATCAGAAGACTCAGATTCCTCATTTTCATAATCACTTGAATCATCCCATGTTTTGTAAATGTTGGCCCTAGTATGTTTATTAGAACTGTTCAGTTTCACTCTACAGTCTTGTGCTATGTGTCCTAGTTTTACACATCTAAAACATTCAATGTTCTTGAAGTCTTTGTTGAGTCTCATGTCCTTGTAATGTTTATCTTGACCTTTCTCATTAGGTTTGTGGTTAGACTGAGTTGGATAATTTGGCTTGCCAAGTCTGTTTGCCAATTTATTTCTAAATTTGATAATTTTCTTAAATTGTTTTGACATTAAGGTAATTTGATTATCCAAACTATCTATATCACATCCCTCATCAGAATCATCAGTGGGAATAGTAAACTCAGGTTTCATCAACGTAGTGGAAAAACTCAAGTTGGAACTAGTCTATTTCCTATGGGTCTAGGTCATTTGTTTATTAAATTCTAATTCCATTTCCAAAGTTCGTAGTTTACTACTGAGTAATTCAGGATTGAGATTTTGATCACATATTTCCTCAATAGCATATCTTTTGTTGTCAAATTTCTGTGGTAATGATCTTAGAGTTTTAGACACAATTTCATGTCTGTCATAAGTTATCCCATTAGCATGCAGTTTTGCCACAATGTCAGTCAATTTCATGTAAAAGTCATCAAAGGTTTCAGAATCTGATATAATTAGAGAGTTATACTGCTGAATAAGCATTTGAGTTTTAGCAGCCTTAACTCTAGTGTCACCTTCATGTGTAGTGATCAGTGTATCTCAAGCTTCCTTGGAAGTGACACAAGATGAGATCCTTTTGAACTCATATTCATTTATGGACATAAAGATGGCATTCTTGCCTTTGTTATTGTTTCGAGAAGTTTGCTTCTCTTCTTGAGTGAATTCACTTAATGCTTTGTTAATCCTCTCATTACTTCCTTCAGTGACTGGTTTAGTAGGATAAGTGTATCCATTTTCAACAATATCCCATACATCATCTCCCAAGGTTCCTTGTATGAAAGCAACCATTCTTACCTTCCAGTAAGCAAAGTTGTTTCCATCAAAGAGTGGGGGTCTGGTCAAGTTACCAAATCTTTCATTTTTCTTGTCCATTGTTTTGATTTTAAGAAAATAATTTCAGAAACACAAGATCTTTTAAAAATATTTCCAAAGCTCTAATACCAATTGAAAAACTGTTACTAAAGCCGTTTAATACAACATTAAACTATTTAAGTAACTCCGAACTTTTTTTTTGAAGAAACTCTTTTCTTTAAACCAAATCAGTTTTAATCACAAGATGTGTTTAATAAAACATGCACGTGATCAATTTAAGATTTGTAACAAGTGTTTGAAAAACAAAACTAAAACAGTTTAAATCAGCACACCACCAAGAATGACATGAGGAGATGTATAAAGATTAATGACAAGAGATTTTTAACTTGGTAAAACCTCACCCAACTGAGGAAACATTCACGACTCCCTCTACGGAGTGAAAAGAAAAATACACTAAAATAAAATATAACAGTTACAAACTATATAACACACAAGCACACAAATCAGTCCTATACAAGTTTATGAATGTACCCACTGGTGTCCTTCTAACTTTTATGCAATTCTGATTGCTGATGTGGTTTTCCCAGTTTGTTAACTTCACTTTTTTCCAGTCTTTACGTCGACTCTTGTTTCAAGATTTTATTACCAACACTTTTAGTGTTGTGGTGTGTAAGTGTTTGTGATGGTGATCTAACACATGCATGCACACACTCATGCTTATGTTTACAAATAGTTCTAACAAATTACAAATCAGATCTATATGCTGTGATTTTCAGTCTCTCTCTTCTTAGAAAACTTGAACCTTTTTGACCTTTAAAATAAACCCAGAATCCACGGCTATTTTGCTCAGAAGACGTTTCAAGATCTTAATCAATTTCAGGGTTTTGAAAATATTTTTGAAATTAAAAATCGCCAAGTGTGATTCTAACTAGGTCAAAGGTCTTGTTTCAAAAGAACTAGCAATAGAAAATGATTTTGTTGATTTTAAAAAAGAAAACATTTACTGAAAAATAATCAACAAAAGATTTCTCAAGGTGAGAAACTATAAATGCAGATCTAGGTGTAATATAACATAAAATGGATAGATCTATGATTTCTATGAAACAAAAATAAAGATCTAATCCTAATGTTTAAGTTGGACACAAGATCTCAAAACGAAGAGGTTACAACAAGAAACAACTTTCAAACCAACACTCAAAAACTCTCAAACACTCAAGGTTGTGTTTGGAGTGAACTTGTTTTTGGTAAAAAGGTTAGGGTTTGATAAGGTGTTTGGACGAATTAGGGTTAGGGTTTCTAACTCTGTGATTTCTCTCTCTTCTCTCTTCTCTCTCTAAAAGACGAAGTGGCAAAAGCTTCTGAAAGGCCGAGGGTTAGCCTCCTTATATACAGGGCTGAGAAGGATCGAGAAGGGGGTTCGAAATCAAGTGCTAAGATTAAGTCTTGCAACATTGACTTCCATCCAACGATTAAAGGTAAGCGATTGGTTAATAGGCTTCTGATTGGAGGATAGAGGTTCACAGAGATTGTAATAAGGACGCATGCAGGGCGTGGATAAGCTTAATCCAAGGGCTGATAATAAACGCTGGTTTTCTCTCTTAAAAGAAACACACCTTCAGCCAATAGTAGGACGACAGGTTTAGGGCAAACAACGGATAACAAACGCGCATCCCAAACTTAATTACACAAGCACCCTTTTGTCTCTAGCGCTTTCGAATCCTACCCAAGTGAACATTTCAGGGATAAAACCAATAACCAGTATTTATATAATGACCCCAAAACTTTTTAATTCCAATTTTATTTAAGAAAGAATTGTTTTGAAAACTATTAAAAATTCCCAAAAATTATTAAAAAAGGTTTTGAGGGAAATTAACACATACAATCAATTTAGCAATATGTGTGAACAATGTATGGGGTCCTAAAGTTTGTGAATGTTTGTGAATATACCTTTGATCATTCAAACAAGAGGAATAAAGTGTCTGAGGCTTTTTGGTATCTAGGACGGGGACTCAATTTTGTCTCTATTTCCAAACTAAATGAGCATTTATACAATGTAGACTTAAATGAGTCAATAGTATAAGGTGCTTCAGTTACCAGCTGGAGCGTAGTCGAGGAAATGGGCATAAAGGAAATCTATTAAAAGGACATGATGTGCATAATTAGAGACATCAAACATGTCGATGCTTCGTGCATAATTTTCCACCATACGATCTAGCCAGGTATACAATGAACTAAGAACGATAGAAGTAGCAGGGATCTTCACGCCGCTCTCCATCCTAACATTTATGTTTATTAAATCATTTTGGGGGTAATCAAGAGGCTTACCTTAAAGGTAGATTTTTGATAACGTCACCCAGATATAGCCAGCCAAATCGATCTGGGCGTCAAAGCCTTTTCCTCACATGGGCTGTTCGAACACTTACTTTCCCTGGGGATTCTCCTTGGTCGCCTCGTGGGACTCAATAATAGCTTTGTCTTCGATGAAGTAGAAGTACCTAATCACTTTGGATTAGGTGCACTTGTTGTAAGTAACCATACAATCCTTCACCACTGCTTACAGTTCATCCCTCAAGGCATTTTCTTTGCAGGGGACTGCCTCCTCAAAAAACGTATCAAACCCTGTAGCTTCCAACCCCAGATTCTCGCAAACATATTCCAAGGTGATAGTGAACTCGCCCCAGGAGGACACAAAAGTATATGACCTATGGCTCCAATAGGAGAATAGTAGTTGAAGGGCAGTGTTGCTTTTGTCAAGGGTGAGACCACCCAGCCAGAGGGAATAAGATAAACCAACAATAACTAGCTGGACATAATATTTAGAGTGGATGTATTTGGTCCAAGGACCTAATCCCTCGCAGGCACTTGAGGACGCTTTAAACTCAACTTTTTAGAAGGGGAAGTCACCACGTTCAATGCGAAAGTGGGTGACGGTAGCAGTAGGGATATATGCAAAGTATTTAGCATTTTCATCCTCCTCTATTAATAGATTAGGGTTCTTAGTTGGCTCTAATTCACCAGGGAATCTCTTCACTGTTTTCCAGAAGTGACCAGGCTCGCCAAAATAGGGAGCACAGCGATAACGCGCCCACAAGTTTTGGAACGCTTGGGTTTCAGGGGAAGCACTCCTAGATAAGTGGGTTCTTTTGACTATAGGTGCCATGGAAGCTTAAAGGAAGAAAGTGAGGGAGTAAGTTAAAAAGAGTGAAGGGGATGAAGAAGGAAAACTCTCACAAAGTCTCAACACAAGAGAATGAAAACCCAAAGGTGAGTGTTTGAAATGAGGATGTCCCTTTTTTATAGGGGCAACACGGACCCTAATAGGCGGCAAAAGGCGACGCTTAGAAAAGCGTAGTAATGAATATGTTAGCTTGTGCGTTCGTCAAACACACGCGGCTATAAAAGATCAAGGGTTGCAATAATGATATTTCGAGGGATAAAAGCACGAATTAGGAGCGTGGGAAACACGCGCGTACCCTATCACTACCATGTGTCTCATACATAAGCATAAACGGCAATCTCATTTAATGCGACATGCTTGGGGTATCTTCGTCTTGGGGAATGAAGAGTTTTGGGGGAAATTTGAATAAACCTCTTCACTTTCACCAAAGGCATCTGCCATGAGTAATTATGAAATCTCACAAAAGAGAAAAAACATTATTTAATGATGGCAGCATATTCATTAAAACCATCAAGGTGGTTCGAAAGATATAGGAGAATATAACTCCTCCATTTCTAATAATTTGTTATTTCTTATAAATCAAGTGCCCAGGGATATTTAAAACTTGTTACACGAAAAGACTAAAGATTAACGAAGGGTTTCGTACAAATATTTGTTCATGTATACGAATGGGGCAAATATAGGGGGAGTCCCCCCTAAGAGTGATTAAATTAGTTAAACAAATTAAATGACTCACGAAAAAGGAGAAAGAGGGTCGCCCGAGCAAGTTACCTCGAAGAGGCTCCACATAAATGGATAGAAGGACCCACCTCGAAGATTCTCCATAGAGGTTTCTCAAAGGACCCACCTCGAGGTTCTCCAACAGACCTGGTTTGAAGGATCCAACTTGTAGATCAAAGTCACTCGGATGACGATAGTTTGTAATAAGAAATAAAATGATCTACATCATGTACTTTATCTTATAAATATATGTTTAATGAGGTTGTTTGGCACCCACGATGGACCATGCCTGGCATGGCAAGGGAGAGCTAACATGCTCTATCGAGAAACCTCCTCTTAGGAACCTCACAGGGACATGGTTTGGAGGATTGAGATCAAGGAAACGTTAGTAATACAATTACCAACCCTCTTGGCACACTTGGACAAAACTTCACTTATCATATATGGTTGCTCAAGCCACTACAACCGAGACACCTCAACTCTTACCTTCCCGAAGGAACCTCCTCAAGGTACCTTAATCTTTCACCCTTGGTCTTTAGATGATTCTTAGCCAATAAATAAAAAAAACTAAACACTCGGGTTACCTAACAGCTGAGCAACCTTAAAAGCAAATCCCATTCCGCCTGGCTGATGGGACCGTGTACTTAATAGAGTCACTGTTTACCCACTTTCTAACGTCATAACATCTGATACTTATGGACTCGAAGTTACGACACTCAAGTGAGTTTATCCTTGGGATGGCAGGTCTAGTTCACCAAACCTGACCCTTTAGTTGTCCTGAGGTAAACTCCAAGCTGCCATATCACGTCCCTCACTAATGACCACCATATTTCCATCCAATGAAATATTTTCCCGCAAAATTATGAGATCGCACGCATTTAATGTGATATCCTCTCCATTAATAGGAGGTACTTATGCATTTAATACGATCGATCATATTGAACGCGATCAATTTCACTCGAGTAAATTGCCCCTCATATAAATACACCATACAAATAGTTTAACTGGGAGAGGCACTCTGAATCTAGAATTGCTGCCCAACTTCCCCCATACACGAGAGCTATTATGAGAACATAACTACTCGTATCATTGAGCATTAACTGAGCTTGAAATTCCTGCCTTGCGTTTATTGTGCCTAAAGTGCTTTCTCTTTCACTCTCCAACCACGCTACCTGTTGGTCCCATCTATTTATTATGCATGTTATGTATTTATTATGCCAACATATCATTTAATACAAGTCTGAATATCGAATCCCTTGATCTCCTATTCACCAGTGTTCATTGTCTATATTTAATACCGCACGGTGTTGATCCAATCTTGATAAGGGGTTACGCCTCACTTGATACTAACCGTATTCCAAGAACCCACATCTTACAGTTTCTAAACAAAATTTTTTGGAAAATAATCTATACAAGCATTCTATGTAGAGAGAATGATTACCGTGGACAATTTAGAAGCACTATTGGGAAAAACAAATAGATTAGGGTGCACGGACTAACACACGAGTTTCATAATTGATAACGAAACTCTACTATCAACCCACAAAAATATGTAAGTAAAATGGTAATTTATATTTATTAAAAGAAGTGTTTAAAGTATAGTATATTGAAAAAATAAAAGTACCATCATATAAACGACAATCTTCAACTTCTTAGTTATTTATTTTCGAAGAAACAATATGTCATTTTCTTTTAAATTTTTGGCATGAAAAACATGTTGATGTTTGTCAAAGGATGCTTACATTGGGTTGGCCAAACCAAGTGGGAGTTATGCAAGCAACTTTATGTCCATAAAATGCAACTTCTTTTTGGGGTCCAAGTACATTTGAGAATCACATTGTTGCGTTAAAGAAAACTTTTTGGTTAAGAAAGCCCACAGCCTGGCCGTTTTTAATCCAAAAATGTGTTAAAAAACAGTTTGTTCATGTGTGTGTGTGTGTGAGAGAGAGAGAGAGAGAGAGAGAGAGAGAGAGAGATGTTATATGCCCTAATTCCAAATAATTTGAGAATGAATTTTGTAATGATATTGGTGCACATAGGCTCTATGGAAGCATTCTTTTGCTCAATAACAACTTTAGCTTCATGAATATAATCTAATGGATATTCTCGAAGACCAATGGCGAAAGGAAGAAGCACATAACTAATCTTGTTACCCCTTGTAACCACTTTACCTTTCTCCATTATATTAGCTAGAGTGTGAATATGTTGGCAAGACAAAAAAATATAAATAAAAACTTAATAGATGTAACAAATCATTTTTTAGTTACTAATCGTTCCTTTTTAATAATAATATTTAAAGTACACAAAATGTTTTCTTACAACGTACTTGACTGGTAAGGTAATAAGATAAGGACTCACTTTTTTTTAAGTAACCTCTTACCTAATCTATCAAATGAATGAGGGGTTGTTAAAACTTTTGATGTACCCTGTGTCCATAAAAAAATATTCTTCATGTAATATTCAAAATTATTTTCTAAATTTATATAACATATGACTCTAAACAATCGATCAACACTCACACTAATCATTGTTATTGGCCTTATGTTTAAAAAAAAACGTTCCTCTGAGCCAAATGTTACTTAGAGGACTATATTTCCTTTTTTATCTTACTCATACCTACCATATCATAGAATTAGTGCATTGTCTTTACTTGAATAGGCAAGTTTTTATATGACTTGACAACTCTACATGAACACAACATATAGTTAGTAGCTTTTTTTGATTTGGAGATATTAAGTGATTTACTTGCTAAGCAAATGCCAATAAATACACATCACAAACATAAACTAATTTACAATTAGTCAACTAATATTATATCGCTCATGGTGGTAGTGTTCATGAAGTGATGCTGCTGATGTAGTGGTAGTATAGTGTTGTTTGTGGGGGTGACGACCATGTTAACTTTGTAAAAATTAAGGTATAGTTAACTTAAGGTATTCGTTAAGGATAAATCATATTCAAAGTTTATTATCCATATATGCGGATATCCAAATAGTCATATTCATAATTTTATCTAAAAAATTTATTCAAGAGAGAGAGAGAGAGAGGCTGGTTCTCCGACGGATCACCCAAAACGGGTGCCCCGAGAGGATCATTTTTTTTAAATACCAAAAAAAATATTATTTATTGTTTATTTTTTTGTGTGCTGTTTAAAAATTTCAGGGGACGTGAAAAAAATAATCTCAAAATACATTTTTTGCTGTTTTAGAAAAAATTCTCAATTATATGTCTGTCTTTAGCAGCTTAAAACTCATATATTTTGATCAATTTTTTTTAAATAGCAAAAAATGAAATTTGAGATGATTTTTTTACAGGTCCATTGAATTGTTTAAACAACACCCAAAAACATTGGTATTTTGAAAAAAGGGTTCGCTCGTGGCACCAGTTTTTAGTGACTCGTCAGATAAGTTATATATATATATATATATATAATTTAATTATCTGGACTACTGATTTAAAACAATTTGAACCATTTATTAATTAGTGTATAAAGACGATAATAAAAGTTATATATAATTTCATCTCTAGTCTTTGTTATCTTACTCCACACCTCAATTTCACATTAGTCGTTACTTTGTATAAAATCATGATAACTACGGATACTATCCATTATCATGAGATAATCACGAGGACTCATAGTCATAGGTTGTCATGCTTTCATTGTAATGTTGTTGGGATCGTTGAATTACCCTCACACTGATCAACCTTCTGGTGTCACTTAGAATGCCTTAAATGCTAATACTTGGTTTCAAACCTCTTAAATTTTGACTCTCTAATTTTTTGTAGTAAAATATTAAGTCGTATAGAAATTATTTTAGTTGAAATTTAACTAATTTCAAATGGTCGCTAAAATTTCAATTCAGGTATGATAAACAATTAATTTAGATGGATAAGGATGTTATTCAATTTCAAGAATCCAAAAAGATACGGATAAAGATAGGTGTGCCTATATGTTGATACAAATAGTTTAATTTTAAACGGATATGAGAATGAATAATTTGATATCCACTCCATATCTATTTGTTTTATACCCGTATCCATGTTGTAGTACTAAAAAATCATTACGAAAAAAATAGTTTCATTGTGTTCATTAACAGTTGTCTACATCGTTAAACTACATGAGTTTGTTCTCAATTAATCTATATATTTATACATGTCCTTACATATATACTACATATAAAAGCATCTACCTTTAGTGCCCCGTTCATATTCTACTGCTAAGTTCAAAGGAGTCCCTCATCCAAGCAGATATAACAAAACACGCATAAGCGGGGCGGTCCCTATACAGTATACCATTGGACGATCCATACCCCCAACTATGACAATGGATCCCAGCATATACTCCTACCTCCTCGTAAGTGGTGCTGATAGGTAGGACCCAAATAATGACTTACACAATGCCTAGCGCACCAGTGCCGATGCGTGCTACAGTCCCGAGACGTATAGACCCCAACCGATAAGCCGTCCACGAAAATGGGTATGTTCACATAAATAAATATGTACATAATTTAACACATAATGTGTATAGGTAATTGTGAGACCCCGTCCAAATAAATACCGGTGATCAATCCTTTATTTAAATTTAAAACAGAATATACAGTTGGTTCATTCTTAGCATCATCGTCGAAACACATCAATTACTAATCACATAATAATTAAATAAGCTGGTGTCAAATTTTAAACCTTTTAATTAACATACAACAATTCGAACTAAATAATAAACTGCATTTAATTCAAAAGATAAATAATGAATATCTGAATAATCAAATGAGACTGGATAAATCGCTCCAACCACAATAAATCTCCGAATAAAACAAAATCCAACAAACTGAAATACTATAGTAACAACGTCTCAAAGATAAATAAGAAATAAGAATGGGCGACATGCCCTGAATGAAATAACTATATCCAGAATCTGAATGAATAAGAGTGGAGTAATCTAAGACCGAGGACCTGCAACTTCCACAACAGTTGCAGTACGTTAAACAGTAGTGAACTCCTAAGCTGGACGTCCCTCTGGCTAGACACCTAAAATAAAATTCGCAGAGAAAAATAGATTTGGAAGAAACGGGTCCGAGCCCGAGTAGAAAACAATTTAAAACATTTTAATTAGTATTTAAAATTCTTAACAACAGATATACTATAAATGTTAGTGTTGATACCAAAATTAAAATGCTGATGTGGACGAATAATACGAGTACACGTGTCAATCTACGTGGCACAATAGCAGCGAGGAAGTTCATTTCCCGACCAACCATGATTCTTTCCGAGCAACGAGGATACACCGAGGAACTCTAGCGCACCGAGGAACTCTAGCGCACCGAGGTACTCTAGTGCTCCGAGGAACTCCTTATCAGCGAGCAACTATGGCGGTCCGAACTGCACCTCGGTCGTATCATTAATTTCCAGATAATCAACAGTTCAGATATTCATTGAATGCTTATATTCTTGACGCGCACGCTGCATTAAATGTATTACCCTTTCACATGTATATCATTTAATGTATCGAACCTTTCATGTACAGCCTCAAGGCTATAAATACCTTGTATCAACCCCATTCAAAGGGACCGGAATTTCTTGAGAGAACTTGTAATCAAGAATTCTGCAAACACTCAGCAATAACATAACAGTGGACGTAGGCTTTATTCCTAGCCGAACCACTTTAAAAATCTTTGTCTTATTTATTTATCTGTGATTGAATAATTAGAGCAATCTAGTTTTTTACATCAACAGATTGGCGCCGTCTGTGGGAAACGACTGTTACTATCGTTTTTCATAAAAATCATTTATCATCAATGGCAGATAATCCAGAATCTAGTAATCGAAATGCTGGAAATACTGGAAATCTTCCAAATCCATCTGCACCCCCAGATCTGGCCGGAATTATGACAAATCTGGCTCAAGGACAAACCGCCATGCAAGAATCTATGAGGCAACTCATTCAAACTCTTCAAGGCGGTGCACCTACTTATTCAGGGCAAAGGAGTGATCGTGGACAATCGCGATCCAGACGTACTGGGTCATATCGTAATGGAGAATCTAATGATTCTTCTTATCAACCTGGGCGAACTTCATCGATACGGGCTACAGATACAAATCAACCTATATCTCTCTCTCCGGAGAGAACCAGCGCTTTGGAAAGATTAAGCAGGGCGTCTCCTTTCAGTCGGTTAGGACCAAGGAGAAACATGAGTCCACCTAGAGTTCCATCGAGAAGTGTTCGATCACCATCACGTTTGAGAGAAGGATCAGCACAATCACGACCAGCTACTCGTAGAGATAAATCACAGGATGCTACATCAGAGCGATCAATTGCTCAGACTAAGCGGCCTGAGGAAGGAAATGAAGCATGGAAAGGTTCTATTCAGCGGTTGGAGGATAGATTAGGAGAAATGGCTAAGGCAAGGAACCCCTTACAGAGAACTTTTGTTCAAGGGACACCTTTTGTACAAGCCATTGTGGATTTTCCTACACCATCGAAATTCAAAGCACCTGTAGTGACTCCTAAGTACGATGGAAAAACAGATCCTGTACTTCATATAGAACAATACCAAGCTGCCGCCGACATATATGCCGTCCCCGACGAGATGAGGTGTAGAGCATTCTCGGGAACTCTTACCGGATCTGCACAGATATGGTATAACAATCTTCCTCGGGGTAAGATTTCAACTTTTATTCAATTAGCCGAGTTGTTCATTGGCAATTTTTGTTTTGGGGCGAAGCCGATAAAGCGAGTAGCACATTTGCTAAGTGTTAGACAAAAATCAGGTGAAAGTACTAGAGATTACATAACTCGTTTTAATAACGAGAAGTTGGAAGTCATAAATTACGAAGAAAAGACAGCAATCACTACTTTGATGAGTGGTTTGCTGCCTAATAAGCTGTACTACACCTTGGCCAAAGATCCACCTAAAACTATGTCCGAGGTTGATGGCAAAAGCAGCCAAAATTATGAATGCCGAGGAGGCTATGGCTGCGAAGAAGAATATGGATAAAGAAGTAAAAGTGGAGGTCGACAAGTCTAAGAAGAAAGATCAGAAAGGTAATGGTGGTGACAAGCATTCCAGGAATAATAGGACAACGTTGGAAGTCCTAAAGAAGTACGATAATTATACCCCATTGAAAATGGGTATTAATCATGTTTTGGAAGAAATCAAGAATAGCGAGGAAATCAAGTGGCCAGAGAAACTGAGGACAAATCCCGATCTGAGGAATAAGGCCAAATATTGCGAGTTTCACAAAGATCATGGCCATATGACCAAAAATTGCATAGCCCTTCAGAACGAGATTGAAACACTCATTCGAAGAGGAAAGTTGTCAAAATATGTAGATCGTAGAGGTGAAAGGAAGAATGATGACAGAACTAGAGAGAGATCTAGATCTCCTCGTCGTGCAGAGGAGAAAAAGAAGAGGGATCATGACGATGATCCAGATGATGACCCTGATCTTCCCAAGAAGCCAAGGCAGCCTGAACGAGAGGTATTTTCCATTCGTTTTGGGTCATTTGATTGTAATGTTATTACAGGAGGAGATGCAGGAGGAGGAGACCTTACTGCAGAAAGAAAAGCTTACCTCGGAGAGGCTCAAGCTTGTTCATATATCAGCGAATAAACCTGGCCGAGGATGAGCGTCCGAGGAAGGTAAACAAAGAGAAGCTAGTGATTGGTTTTTCAAAAAACGACCTGGCAGGTGTTCTTTACCCTCATGATGATCCTTTGGTGATCAAAATGAGGATGAAGGATGTGGTCATTTCAAGGGTGTTAGTAGACAATGATAGTTCGGCAGACATCATGTACTATTCATGCTTTGATAGCTTGAATTTAAAATTATCTCAATTGGAACCTTATCACAGACCCCTTCTGGGTTTTGCTGGCGAGAAAGTTTTTCCACTTGGGACGATCAAGTTGGATATACTCATTGGAACTTGGCCTGCTTGTCGAACAGAAAGAATACGCTTTTTTGTGATGGATAAGAATGTGCAGTCAGCCTATAACATCATCATGGGAAGAGTTGGATTGAAGAAGTTCGAAGCAGTTCCATCTATAGTACATCAGTGTTTGAAATTCCTAACGAATTTTGGAGTCGGAATTATGAAAGGTGATCAAAAAGTAGCTCGGGAATGCTATTATTCGTCTGCTGAGCAAGAAGAACTTGAAGAATCAAGGAAAAAGACTACTACTTATCAAGTGGAGGAGGGTACAGAAATTGAAACTCTTGACCATAGGGATGAATCTCAACTTGTAAAAGGACAGGTGGTGGAATCTACAGAAACTGTTATTCTGGACGACGAACATCCTGAACGAGTAACCCAGATAGGATCGTCGTTGGACGTTTCAATAAAACAGGAGTTGATAACTTTCTTGAGAAACAGGAAGAATACTTTTGCTTGGAGTCATGAAGACATGCCAGGTATAGATCCAAACTTCTTATGTCATGAGCTCAATGTGAATAAGGAGATCAAGCCTGTGAAGCAGAGAAGAAGAGTGTTTAGTCCCGAGAAGAACCAGGCCATACAAGAGGAGGTCGAGAAACTCCAGAAAGCCCAATTCATTGAAGATGTGAAATATCCAGATTGGTTGGCAAATGTGGTGATGGTAAAGAAGAAGAACAACAAATGGAGAATGTGTGTTGATTTCACTGATCTTAACGAGGCATGCCCAAAAGATCATTTTCCATTGCCCAGAATTGATCAACTAGTGGATGCTACCTCGGGACATGAGCTACTCAGCTTTATGGATGCATATTCTGGCTACAATCAGATCAAAATGAAGCCGGAAGACAGGGAAAGTACTTCTTTTATTACCCCAAGGGGAACTTATTGTTATAATGTTATGCCTTTTGGTTTAAAAAATGCAGGTGCAACATATCAACGGCTGATGAACAAGGTTTTTGCCGAACAAATTAGCCGCAACATGGAGGTCTATGTCGATGACATGCTCACCAAAAGCAAGAGAGCTACTGATCATCTAGTTGACTTAAGTCAGACTTTCGATCAACTGGATAAATACCAAATGAAGCTTAACCCGAGGAAGTGTACCTTTGGAGTACGAGAAGGAATGTTCCTCGGATACATCGTCAACCAGCGAGGTATCGAGGCAAATCCAGAAAAGATCAAAGCTCTTTTAGGGCTGCGATCCCCAACGACGAGGAAAGAAGTACAGAGTCTTACCGGACGAGTTGCAGCGCTCAACAGATTTGTATCCCGAGCAACTGATAAATGCCTCCCATTCTTCAAAACACTGCGAAAAAGTTTTGAGTGGAATGATGAATGTGAGAAGGCCTTTCAAGATTTGAAGAAGTATTTGGGAGCCCCACCATTGTTGTCTAGGCCAATAACGGGAGAAAAGTTGTATTTATATCTGGCAGTATCAGAGAATGCCGTTAGCTCGGCGTTGATCAGATTGGAGAATGGAGTCCAGAAGCCAATTTATTACACAAGTAAGGCCTTCCGAGGTGCAGAAATCAGGTACCCAAAGCTAGAAAAATTGGCACTGGCATTAATTGAAGCAAGTAGAAGAATGAGGCCATACTTCTAGGCCCATACCATCATTGTGTATACCGACATGCCATTAAGACAAGCCCTTCACAAGCCAGAAAAATCAGGAAGATTGATGTATTGGGCAATAGAACTCGGTGAATATAATATTGTGTACGAACCCAGATCCTCATTAAAGGGGCAAGCTGTAGCAGATTTTATAGCAGAATTCACATACCCTGATACCCCCGAGGAACAAAAGGTACTTGCTGACCTACCTATGGACGATACAGTATCAACAGACACAAATCCGGACCAACTAAGGTTGGTAAAAGGGCGCGAATAGTTGACCGATGAGGAACGAAAGATACCAGGGAATGATGAAACAAAACAGCAGATATTTTACCGAGGAACTCTGACGGACAAGAAATTTGAAGACGAGGTACCTACATGGAAATTATATGTAGATGGATCATCGTGCACAGCTGGTTGTGGAGCAGGAATTGTTTTAAACACCCCAGATGATATTGACATGGAGTATGCCTTGAGATTCCAATTCAAAGCCTCCAATAATGAGGCTGAGTATGAGGCTATGACAGCAGGTTTTCATTTGGCGAAAGTTATGGAGGCATGGCAATTAATTGTTTTCAGTGATTCTCAATTAATTGTGAATCAAATGATGGGAATATATGCAGTTAAAGGAGAATTAATGGTGAAGTATCATGCAAAGGTGATGGAGTTATTGACAGAATTTGACGCTATTGAATTGGTGAGGATACCGAGGATGGAGAATGCTAGAGCAGACGCATTGGCCCGATTAGCGTCAGCTACGCGCACCAAGCTGCGAAAAACGATACCAATTGAAATATTAGAAAGTCGGAGCATAGAAGGAGATCTGACGGTGAAGATTATTACCCTTGATTTAGGACCATCTTGGATGGATCCTATCAGGGCATACATTGAAGAAGGAGAATTACCGGAAGCTGCCAAGAAATTGAAGTATAAAGTTGCTCGATATGTGTTAACTAATGGTGTTTTGTATAGACGAGGAATTATGGCAGGTTTACAGAGATGTGTGCATCCATCAGAAGTCAAAGAATTGATTGAAGAAATCCATGAAGGATCTTGTGGAGCTCATGTAGCAGGTCGGACACTTTTGCAAAGGGTAATGACACAGGGATATTACTGGCCGACGATGAGGGCTGATTGTATAGCCTATGCTAAGAAGTGTGACAAGTGCCAACGTTTTTCCTCCATCCGAAGAACTCCACAAGAATTGTTGACACCCATAACTTCACCTTGGCCATTTGCCATGTGGGGGGTTGATCTGGTTGGACCACTGCCGACGACCCGAGGAAGGTTCAAGTATCTCGTCGTGGCAGTAGATTATTTTACTAAGTGGGTGGAAGCTGAACCACTAATTGATATGACGTATGAGAAGGTATATCAGTTCATTTGGAAGAACATCATTTGTCGATATGGTCTCCCCCATGCTTTCATTACAGACCATGGAACACAATTCGATAATGAAGAATTTGCTGCCTATTGTCATCAGTCAAACATTTTGAAGTATCATTCAACACCAGGCCATCCCCAGAGCAATGGACAGACTGAAATGACGAACAGAACATTACTAAATGGTTTGAAGAAGAGGTTAAGTGAAGCTAAATCAAATTGGATTAATGAGCTCCAATTAGTACTATGGGCTTACCGAACAACTCCCCGAGCAACAACTGGAGAATCACCATATATGTTAGCATTTGGAAGTGAAGCTGTGATACCTGCCGAGTTGGGTCTCCCAACTCATAGAGTGCTGAATTTCAACTCCCCAGTTAGCGATTTAATGAGAAGACTGGATTTGGATATGCTCGAGGAGGTTAGAGAAGAGGCAGCCATTAGGAATGCTGCTTACCAACAACGTACAGCTCTGTTCTACAACAAAAAGGTGAAGAAATGTGACTTAAAAGAAGGGGATTATGTGCTAAAGAAAGTCATTCAGAAGCAAAATAAGTTGGAAGCAAACTGGCATGGACCTTACCGAGTTACAGAGGTTGTTCGTCCAGGAACTTACAGAATAGCAACTCTAGAGGGAGAAGAATTTAAGAATGCATGGAATGCTGAACACCTACGCAAGTATTATCAGTAATATAAAATGTAAAGCATTTCCTTCATTATGAATAAAGCGAGGATGTTTCGCCATTTTCTTTCTGGTTGAAAGTTTTTCGTGGAATACTAGTGTAATACACTACGCACAAAAAAGCGCTCTAAGGAGCCAAGCGCTCTAAGGAGCCAAAAGCTCTAAGGAGCCAAAAAAATACTCCTTTGGTTAGGAGGCGCTCTAAGGAGCCAAAAGCTCTAAGGAGCCAAAAAATACTCCTTTGGTTAGGAGGCGCTCTAAGGAGCCAAAAGCTCTAAGGAGCCAAAAAATACTCCTTTGGTTAGGAGGCGCTCTAAGGAGCCAAAAGCTCTAAGGAGCCTAAAAATACTCCTTTGGTTAGGAGGCGCTCTAAGGAGCCAAAAAATACTCTTTTGGTTAGGAAAAACAAAATATTCCAAAATACACCAAGTATAGTTGGTCGGGGATAAAGACCCACTAACTGTAGTTGGTCGACGAGGACAAATTATTGACCTTAGTTGGTCGGACACATTTTTATATTTGAAATTGAACCAAGTATGGCTGGTCGGGGATAAAAACCCATCAACTGTAGTTGGTTGACAAACATTATTTATCCACCTTGGTCGGTTGGAAACAGTTTGAACAATTTATACTCATTACTTTATTATTAAGTGATTGAACAACCTTGATACTTGTAACTTTTATTACTAAGATGGTTGATGGACAACACAATATGGTTATCTTTTTAACAGATACATATGCACAAATATAAAGGTGTTGATAAACACAAGACAACAACAAAATTTACAGAAAATGAAAGTCTTTTCATTAAAATTCAAAATAAATTACAGATTACATGAATGTACTAACTACTACATTGATAGTCCTATTCTATTGGTTTCTTGCCCTTTGCTTTAGAAATAGGTTCTTCGCCGGCAGGAGGATCTTCCAGGCAAAGGGGAGAATTAATAAAGTTCAAGTCCTGTAACATTCTGACATTCATTATTGATGGTGTATCCATTAGATGCTCTGGACGAGATACTTCGATTTGGGAATGAAGGCTATAATCACCGAGGTATTTTGAAATTAGGCTACGAGGAATGGAACGAGCTGGGATCCAAGCCATATCCAATTTGAAAGGTGGCACAGGCAAGTCTAGTAATCCTGGAGCATGATAATCCCATAAAAAATGCCCTCGCTCTAATTTTAACACGCCCAGTGCGTTCAACCACCCTTGCTTATAACCTTCATTGTTGGCATGTTCAATGCGAGCATCCAAGTGAACAAGAGCTTCATTATATCCTGCCATCCAGAATTCCCTGGGTTGCTTATGAAATTGAAAGGTTAATCTATCCAACTGTTCGAGAAGGTTTTTGGCAAAGAGATCCTTAGTATGTAGAGCAGACTTCGTTGCAGTAAGTTGATCCTCCAAGGATAGATTTTTCTTGGACATTTCTGATAGAGCCTGATCTTTGACGTTTAATTGGAATGCTTGAGTTTCCAAAGTAGATTGGGTACGAGCCGCTTCGATATTGCGATTAAGAACTCTTGATCGGCTCCGAGAAGCAACTGGAGAACTTTCTTCCTCGACAATTCTTCCTCGTCCCCGAGAACCTCTACCTCGTCCCCGAGCAGTCCCAGAAGCGGCAGATCTTCTCAAGTTATCCAATTCTTGCCTTAGTTTGGCATTTTCAACCTCTAAGAACGAGAAACCTTCATCAGTAATAGGCACTAGAGCAGTGGAAGATGATGCCGCAGATTCATATTGCGCCAATTTTTTCTGTAAATTATTATTTTCTTGTTCCAGGATCTCGGCAATCTGCCTGCAAGCTTCAACTTCACCTTTTAGGGTCCTTTCCCTAACACCATATCCAGCAATGATCTTTTTATGGCCTGTTTCAGAGGAAAGTTGTTGATATCTATTTTCATAATCCTTGTGCAACGAAGCCATTGATGCATTGTGTTGATTTTGAAGATCCTCTATGGAACCATGAAGTTCCTCGATCAATTCGTAGTATGCCACATTGTTGGCCACAGATCTATCAAGTAAATCCTTCAGGTACCGATAAGCCTCAACTGCTTGTTCTGAGGCATCGTGACCAAGAATGTCAACAATCTCTGATACACTTAGGTCTGTATGACCAGCTTTATAATATCCATTGCATTGTCGCATCAACTCGGTATCAGGGGCAGATATCAATTCCATTCTGGCCAAAAACTAATAAAGAAGAGGAAGCAGGAGTTAATAAATAAGAGCAGACAGAGTATCAATAATGGAGCGGAACGAAGATGTATTTTATTAGATCATCAAAAAGGTTACATTGTTCGATTACAAGTAATGAAATATAGAAATGATACCGAACAACTTCACACCTTTTCCTTGTCCCCCAAGACTTTCTCGGGAGGCTGGGACGAGGAGCTCGGTTGCTCGGTGGTAACAACGGTTTGATCAGCAGGAATCTTCTCGGGAGGAGGAGGCATGGAAGAAATATCCTCGTTGACAGAGGGTTGAGAAGCAGAGACTGGGTCACCCGTAGCCATAGAAGATTCATCTGAGACAGGCTCATCTTCTTCTTCTTCCACAATTGCTGGAGGAGGACCAGGGAGGTGTTGTTGGAATAGCTCAGAATCGTCTTTGACCTTCAACTCTTGCAGAGCAGCAACCCAGCCATCGTGGAAGTATTTCAACTTCCCATATTGGACTTGGGATGTCATTGCAGCAATCCCCTTATCCCATCCTTTCTCCCAACCAGCACTGAAATTTTTCTTGATTGCGACCTTTCTTCTCAACTTCTCCGAGGAGAGCTTCACATCCAATTCCTCTTTTTTGACCTTGATATCTCGCAGGGTAGATAACTCTTCCTCTGCCTTTTTCAGCTGGCCATCATATTCCTGATGTTTAACCTCTAAACCTTTTACTTTATCCTCCAAATTCTTGGAGGTTTCGGCCATTTTCACCTTCTCAGCTTCAGCCACAGCTAATTTCTTCTCCCAAACAGCTTTTTCGTCAACATACTGTTGACGAGATTCCTTTAAAGACTGGGTCAAACCCAACAGAGCATCCTCTACACCTGACGAGGAGCTTGAAGCTTTAATAGCTTCATCCTTCTTCACAATATTATTGAAACAGTTCACCAACTGAAAGATGAGAAAAATAGCAAAGTCAATACAAAATGCAAGCTTTCAGAGAAAGAAAGAAAAACCAGAAGTATAAGAAATTTACTGAAGCAAGGTGACGAGCAGCTAAGAATGTCAGCATATCCCTAGGAATTCTTTCATCAATACCATGGACCTCGGGTACGACCGAGCTCATTGCAGAACTTGGAAGAATGATGTTTGGAACATCAGTACCACCAGCAGGTAGAGAGGAGGCAGTTTCAGCCGGAGTAACTAAGGATGATTTCCTCAATCTCTTCAACGGGAGTTCAGAACCTTCAACCAAAGAAGTCTTGGTCGGAGAGATTGTAATTACATCTACAGGAGCATTTTTCTTGCTCGGAACCATTGGGGGCTTCTCGGTAGCTTTAGAAGACCCAGCATCCACTTTTTTAGTCCCCTCTGGGGCATCAGTTTTGCTTTTCTTAGCCCCAGCAACAGAAGTAACATCATCAAAGAGAGCAGGAGGAGCTCTTTTCTTACCCATCCTTTGACTTAAAGGAAGATGAGAATCTGAAGATGAACCTTCTGGAGTTGAAGCTGGTTCAACAGGGCGAGCAGTATAAGAGGTTGTGTAACTCTTATACTGTAGCAGATATGAGGCAGACCTGATGTGTTCGTCTGCAATATTCTTGTGCAAACCCCAAATAAGTTTCAGATGCTTGATATTAACCTCTGATTCTTTTGGAGTTCTTATTTTGCTATCAACTGCAAATAAATACATAACGAGATATCAATCATACATTTTTTCAAACATGATGAAAGCATAATTTCATAAGTAAAATAAAATGAAAAATAAACCTATCCCATTGCCATATGGGGGGCATCTGGGACCATTGTATACTTCATCTCCAGTTAAAGGGGCATATTGCCAATTTTTTATAACCAACCCATGTTCAAAATAATCTCTATTTGAGTCAGGGAGGTTAACTACAAGAGCCCTATTCAGAAACCTAGTTTTTAAGTAATAAATATTATCTAGAGTGGCCCATTTATAGCAGTACATAATCTCAGGGATCCCAATACGAGTCCCATGAGTTAGATTTAATTTGTGTACCCCATTAATTATTCTCCATGAATTGGAGGCTATTTTTGCAGGGACAAAATCAAAATATTGACAAAACTCAAGACACAATGGATTTGGTGGAAAGGAAAAACCGCATTCAGCAATAAAAAGACTGGGGAACCAATGTCCCTCAGCCAGACGAAAATAATTTTGAGGTTTAGAAAGTTCCTCCAAGATTACCCAAGACGGGATGGAAAAGTCAGAGCGGAACTTTTCAAGAGATTCAATAATGTAAACCATGATGAATAAAAGAAGAAGGAAGAAAATCTTACAGGAAGGAAGGAGGTCTGCTGAAAACTAACGAAGGAAAAGATGAACGCACAAGAGAGAAGGAGAGAATAGAAAGCTTGAAGGCAGAAAATTGGAAAACGTAGAGGACGGTATGGTTACCTAAGAAGTTTAAATACTTTGCATTGGGAAGCGGCGAAAGAAATGATTACCAAAAAGAAACTACTGAACTTCCGGCGGCTAAAAGGACAAAAACTGCACGGAGATCGAAGCGCTTATAAAAAATTCAAAAAAAGGGCGAAAGCTGCGAAATGAGAAGGAAATTTGAACACAATGTTCCTGAAACCCAGGAAAAGTCATTTAATATTGCCATATACCGAGAAAGAATGTTCCATACTCCTCAAAGTTCGAAGTATGAAACATTGGGGGCTTCTGTTGATACCAAAATTAAAATGCTGATGTGGACGAATAATACGAGTACACGTGTCAATCTACGTGGCACAATAGCAGCGAGGAAGTTCATTTCCCGACCAACCATGATTCTTTCCGAGCAACGAGGATACACCGAGGAACTCTAGCGCACCGAGGAACTCTAGCGCACCGAGGTACTCTAGTGCTCCGAGGAACTCCTTATCAGCGAGCAACTATGGCGGTCCGAACTGCACCTCGGTCGTATCATTAATTGCCAGATAATCAACAGTTCAGATATTCATTGAATGCTTATATTCTTGACGCGCACGCTGCATTAAATGTATTACCCTTTCACATGTATATCATTTAATGTATCGAACCTTTCATGTACAACCTCAAGGCTATAAATACCTTGTATCAACCCCATTCAAAGGGACCGGAATTTCTTGAGAGAACTTGTAATCAAGAATTCTGCAAACACTCAGCAATAACATAACAGTGGACGTAGGCTTTATTCCTAGCCGAACCACTTTAAAAATCTTTGTCTTATTTATTTATCTGTGATTGAATAATTAGAGCAATCTAGTTTTTTACATCAACAGTTAGTTTCCCGGCTCTCACTTAAGAAATCTCACCTCTCAACTAGTGTGCACTCCTAACGTACTTCTAAACAATTCTAGTTACTACTATCACAACTAACTAGTTCGAATACGTTAGCCCTTTTAAACTGTTACTCGTAGTGTCCACCCATATTTCTCATGTAATACATCATTGAATATTACCATATCTTTTTAACTCAAATAATAATTTCTCATTTAACAGTTAAGTGTTCACATACTTAGATTATCTCATATTTCTCTATCTTTCTTATCTACTAAGTCCACATAGTAGAATGTATCACAAGTATATATATATATATATAAATTCATCACTCTATCATATATATACTAATACGGAACCCTAGGCTCAGCTGCGGTGCATGCATACTCTGCTATCAAGTCCCAGTACATCTCGTACTAAAAAAGGACAATCAGTTTGGGATCACCCTCGAACCATAAAACACAATTACACACAAATGGAGGCGAATATAGTTCTAGGTCTTTGGGCTACGCACATACCTACGTATCCAAATGAACTTGCACACCATTGTTCACACAAATGGTGATCCAACCAAAGTTCTATGTTCATATGTAAAAGTCTTAAATCCCCCCCAATGGGATCATCAGGATATGACTGTCCCCATTTCAAAACCTCCCGTGATAGCAAGCAGCGTAGGTATGTCATATACATAAGAAAGTATACAATAGGTATTCACACCACCTATATATATATATACCATTTCATTATAGGTAAGCATGTACCCTACAATATATTCTGTACGTAGTCCATATGACTCTTGAATAGTCTACGTATTAATAATATACCGATATCCCCCGTATCGAGTATATTCAAATATTTCTCACTTCTCAAAACATCATCCCTTGTATTATGAATTAATTCAGTAGATATCTCACTCATATCTTACCAGTTTAAGTCATCGTTTTCTGATCCCTCAAGATATTATAAAATTCTCCGAATTAGGCTTTTAACTCACAGTTAAAATAATTCAACTTTCGTCCTTAAATTCCTCTCACATGACTAAGTCTCAAACCCCATGTTGGCCTACTGGTATTTAGATTTTATTCTCTTTATAATCAAAATATAACTCCAAAGTTAATTCGGTCGTTTCCCACGATTTTTAAGAAAAAGGGGAAAAAGTTGGCCAAAACTAGGAAGCCGAATCAATTTGGTCCAAGGCTAAATTGATTTGCCCTTCCGAATCAATTCGGCAAGGAGACGAATCGATTCACCCTACAGGTCGTTGTCTTCTCCGTTACACTGTTACGGTTTTCCTCCATTTTTAACCTCTAAAACTCCAATATTCATTCCCAAACTCCCAAGAAATCATTCTAAATATTATACTAACATGTAAGGGTGATTTCTAACTTACAAGAAGCATCGAATCGTATTATCCATAACTTTCATACTTTCCAATTTATTTCTTTAAAAACCTTAGTTCTTCATTTTTGTTCAAGAACTACTATCAAACCCAGATTTCTTCACACATGGTTAATTTTAATTTATAAATTTCATTCTACATACACGAGGGAGTTTAACCTAACATGATTTTTTATCCAAGAACATATTTTAATTCACCAAAAATTAACTCAATCTCTACATAATCATGTGAATATTCTTCCTACACTAACATGGATATTATATATGCTTAGAAATTTACAAGTTTAAACACTTGCCTTAATATGAAGGTATGATCCGTTGTAGATGATGGGATGGGTGCGTTCCTCTTTCTCTAATCTACGCAACCGTGGTGTTTGTGGTGCAAGGGGTGCAACTATAGTGGTTCTAGCCTTTAGAATCTCCTCTCTTCTTCCTCATATGGCCTCTCTGCAACTTTAAAATTTATAACCCTAGAAGAATTCTATTTTCAGATGATATTAACCTCCTAAATTCGTAGGTTTAATTCCCCCAAAAATAAAAATGACTAAAATACCCCTCCGGGGTGCCGGTTTGGCCTAAAAGTGACACGAGACCCACACTAAACACCCAAGTTGACTTTTTTGACTATCTAAAACCTTACGGACTCAAGGGCGCACTCTAAATGACCATATTGATGACTTAAAAATAAATTATTTTTTATTTCATTAAATTGAGTCTCGATACGACTGACAAGCGCGTCCCGACTAAATTATCATAACTTGTATTATTTTTCACTAGCAACAACTTTAACATATTCGTAATCATTTATTACTTGTTCACTAAGTAATATTCCATACAATTCACATAAAAAATATTAATCCTTGTCTCGCTAATTAATATTTATTTTTATTCCGAATTAATTTCTCATTTTAAATTAAGTTAATCCCATAATTAAAATCATTAAAAATTATACGGGGTGTTACATACTTCCCCCTTTATAATGGAATTTTGTCCCAGAATTCAAAAATTAAATTATACCCGGAGTAAATAAGTCTGGTTATTTATCACACACCTCTTCCTCGTGCTCCTATGTACACTCATCGACATTATGATGCCCTCACTGAACACGTACTAGTGGGACTACCTTCGATCTCGATCTCCTCTCACTATGATCTAGGATAGAGACTGGCCTCTCCTCGTAGGAAGCATTAAGCTGTAAATCAATCTTCTCTATCGCAATATGAGTATAAGCTAACCCATCATGGAGATACCTCCTCAACGAAGAAATATGGAACACATCATGAATCCTATGCAAGTTCTCTAGCAACCTAAGTCTATATGCCATTGACCCAATCCGCTCGATGATAGGAAATGGCCCAACGTACCTTGGCTCCAATTTCCCCTTTTTACTGAATCTCAGTATTCCCTTCATAGGAGATACACATAGAAACACCTGGTCCCCCACACTGAACTCCCTGAAGAACCGCTTGGCATCGGCGTAGCTCTTTTGTCTATCCTGAGCTACCTATATGAGACTCCGAATCATCTTAATCCTGGACGAAGTATCCTGAATTAACTCTGGTCCGAGAAGCTTGTTATCCCATCTCTAGCTAACAAGCAGGAGAATGAAAAGTCCTACTATACAATGCCTCAAATGGAGCCATGCCAATAGTAAACTGATAGGAGTTATTCTACGTGAACTCCACCAGTGGAAGATACTGCTCTTAACTACCCCCAAAATCAAGGATACACATCCACAACATATCTTTTAACATCTGATTGGTCCTCCCTGTCTGCCCATCCGTATGCGGGTGATACGCCATACTCAACTGCAACTTAGTACCCATATCCCCTTGGAAACTCTCCCAAAATTGAGACACGAAAATCTTGTCCCTGTCGAACATGATATCTAAAGGTATTCCATACAATATCACTATCTTGGTAATAAAAAATCTTGGCATACTGTCCCGAAGTATAATCAATCTGAATCGGTAGAAAGTGAGCTACCTTGGTTAACCTATCCAGTATTACCCATACAAAATCGTGACCTCTCTGTGAAGTAGGAAACCTGATAATGAAATCTATGGAAATACTCTCCCATTTTCACATAAGGATATCTAACATCTGTAGCAACCCTGTTGGCCTTTGGTGGTCCACCTTTACTAGCTATTAGGTAGCACACTTTGAGAGAAATCGACAATGTCTCTCTTTATCCCACTCCACCAATATTGTTACCTCATATCCTGGTACATATTATCCCTGCCAGTACCCTAAATCAGGATACGTGTGACTCTGACATCACTGCATGTCGCAAGTCTTCCCCCTCTAGAATAATCAGTCTTCCATTAAAGTGTAAGCCTCTCACTGAACTAACTGAGTAAGACTTTGATCCCCTAACTAAGAGATGTCCGATCCGCTGCTAACAAAATGGATCTGTTGCCTATCCCTGTACGACCCTCGGGACAATCCCGAGTGTAATGGTCATAATTGACAAAAATGACCAGACAACCGAATCCTGATGTCCCAACTCCTTCCACTTTGCCTTCCATGCCTCAACCACCTCACCTGTCGGCCTACAGATCAACGTGTCCGCTACCACGTTAGCCTTCTTTAGATGATATTGGATCTCAAACAGAAAATCCTTCGGTAATTCAAGCCACATGCGCTGATGCATATTTAGCTCTCTTTGAGTGAATAAGTACTGTAGTGACTTGTGATCCATGAAAAGGCTAAATATCTCGCCAACAAGTAATGGCTCCAAGTCTGAAGAGCAAACGCGATTGCTGCTAACTCCAAGTTATGGGTGGGGTAATTCCTCTCATGAGGCTTAAGCTTGCGGGAGGCATAAGCTATAGCCTGTTCCTCCTGCTAGAGTACACCTCCCAGTCCCCGTAGGAATGCATCAGTATAAACGAGATACTCCACTCCCGACCTAGGCAGTGCGAGAACTAGTCCTGACGTCAACTTGTCCTTCAGCTCATCAAATTCCAACTGAGAAGTATCATCCCAAATAAACGGTACTCCTTTGCGAGTCAAGTTTTTCAACAAACTCGCAATCTTTTAGAATCCCCAAATAAACCGTCTGTAATTCTTGACTAACCCTAAGAAACTGCGTATCTCTATCGGTGTCATGGGTCATCCCCATTCCCTCATTGCTGACACCTTACTAGGATCCATCGATATCCCCCTGTCAGATACGATATGCCCTAAAAATTGTACTTCACTCAGCTATACCCCACATTTCTCATATTTAGCATACGATTGATGCTCATGTAGCGTCTGCAAAACCCGACACAGATGCTCGGCATGCTCCTCCTCTGTCTGGGAATAAATCAGGATGTCATCTATGAAGACAATGACAAACTGATCTAAGAACTCTATGAACACCCTATTCATCAAGTCCATGAACACAGATGGAGTGTTGGCTAGCCTGAATGGCATAAACTAAAACTCTTAAGATCCGTACCTCGTCAAATATGCAATCTTAGACACATCTTGCTCTCTGATCCTCAATTGATGGTACCCTTACCTCAAGTTTATCTTAGAGAAGTAGGAAACACCTCTCTAATGATCAAATAAGTCATCAATTCGGGGAAATGGATACTTATTTCGCATCATGAGTTTATTTAACTCCCGATAGTCAATAAATAATTACAACAACCCATCTCTCTTATTTACAAACAACACTGGAGCACCCCAAGGTAATGTACTCCTACAAATAAATCCCTGTCCCAACACCTATTTGATCTGATCACATAGCTCCCTCCTCTCCACAGGAGCCATATGATATGGTGCGCGAGCTATTGGCCGATTGCCTGGCATCAAATCTATCACAAACTCTATCTACCTACTAGGTGGTAATCTCGATATCCACTGGAATACATTAGCGAACTCACAAATAACGAGAATCAAATCTAGGGTAATCACCACCTCATAGAGGTCTCCTCCTCTGTATAATATAAGTGGGTGGACGAGTCTCCCTCGGGATGAGGCATC
The DNA here is from genome assembly GCA_949130495.1 of Sambucus nigra. Taxonomy (NCBI): domain Eukaryota; kingdom Viridiplantae; phylum Streptophyta; class Magnoliopsida; order Dipsacales; family Adoxaceae; genus Sambucus; species Sambucus nigra. The sequence continues at coordinate 420,310,392 of OX422223.1, forward strand.
GCCACCAAAAACATCTCATTACCCAGTATAGAAAACACAATACTCCTACTATAATAGTCAATCATGGCCCTATACACGGCTAGCCAATCCATGCTAATAATGGCATCATACTCGAACATATCTAACACAAGCATAACGGTAGGTAAAATAAGTCTCCCAATTTCTATGCTAACACCCCGATAGAAAAAGAAAATTGGAGTGTCATTTCCTAACGACGAGTATCAGCAGCTTTAATCAGGTGGGATGGGTCCATTGATGTAGTGCCTGAATGAACCATGCAGAGTGTGAGCCCCAGTATCTGTAAGTCAAACGAACCCTCGGAGTCACTTCCCTCAGAATATTCGATATCTTTGAAGAGTGGTTATACATGGAGTTGGGAATTTTTAGCCCATGGGTAGCTGTCTTGGAAAAAGATCTCCATTACAGGCATCATCTTCTTGTCTGTATGGTCATACCATGGTTCCCGAAAGCCACAAAAGGGGAAGTCTTCACCCTCTTTGATGAATCGTCCATTCAAGGAATCACCTGGGATAGTCTGGATGCAATCTAATCTTCTCTTTGGTCTGGACTGGCGGATCATTCTAAGCTCTTGTTCTGATGGTTGATACCCCAAGCCACAAGGAGGGAAATCTTTTTTCAGTTCAATGGATTCAATTATCCCTAGTCGTCTTTGTCCTAGCCCTAGTCCGGGCATGAAGTGCATGTTTCTGAACATCTGAATCACATTGACACTGCCATGAGGGTCGTATTCTAGACAAACCCTTTCTTTGAAATTATCCCCTGTCGGGAGTAGAAGTGGCTCAACTCGAAAGCCTGATAGGAGCATATCATTTGACCCGTATTGTATCTCAAGGATTGGATTAATCGTACTTGCACCCTCAACATTGTCGTCGTCACCCAAAATGGTGATGACTCATCCGTCGGTGAAGAACTTCAGTTTCTGATGGAGCGAGGAAGATACAGCCTTGATACTGTGGAGCCAAGGTCATCTAAGAAACATGTTAAAATAGGTTGGGAGGTTAATAACTTGGAATTCAACGATAAGATTTATAGGGCTATCCCCTATTATAAGTTTTATGGGTCCCATCACCTCTCGACGGGTATTATCGTAGGCACGCACCGCAGCGGAGGTTAGAGCGAGATCACTTTCTTTCTGTCCTAAGCATTTGAAGGTTCTTAATGGGAATACATTCAAGGAGGATCCATTATCGACAAGAGAGAGTGGTATGGTCTTCCCATAACTTCGACGAAGATGTTGAGTGCGTGATTGTGGTTTGGCCTAATTCTAGAGATTTTTTCTTCGGAAAAGGATAGCATTCGGGTAGAGGTCAAGGATCTGACAAAATTTATCGCTTCTTTTGGTGTGGTAGAGTGAGGAACGGTGGTTCCAGTAAGTAATTTGATCAAAGCATTTATGTACAGCTGGGAAGATATGAAAAGCCCCCCATTGAGTTATGTTAGCTTGAGCTTTCTTCAGTTGATCGAGGATCTTACTTTCCTCAAAGGTCATTTCTGACATAGGAAGGTTTTCAATTCCCTTCCCTTTGTCATTGGCTAGTGGTAAGCTTGGGATCTGGTAATTACTCCCTGATCTGGTCATGTGATTTACTGAAGAAGGGAAGAATATGAACCTCGTTTCCTCATCAATCTCGGGTTATTCTACCACCTTATTTATTTCTCCGAGGATTTCTTCAAATGATATCATCCCATACATGTCGGCTACTAAGCTAATTTTTTTAAGCTTGCTCTCCATTTGAATCTTTGAATCTTTACCCCATTCCGTTGGCAATAATTCTGTCTTTCCATGTAAAGTCAATGCATTCCATGACTTCAATGGCTTCTTAGTACAGGTCTTCCCATTTTGTAGGGAGTTATAAGGGTGAAGGGACCAGGCACCCTTATAACTTCAGAGTATCAAGTAACTCAACCATGCTGCAAATATTATTGGTTTGCCTGAATAATTCTGCCACGATCTAGACAACGTCATCTGGGATGACTTCATCGCTTAGTACCACCCAACTGTTTGACTTTCAAGCCCATTCACGTGCATCTAGTAATAGCGTACTGAACCTCTGGAAATCAATGATCATCTGCGAGGGAAGTTTTAGCCCGAACTCTAGGAGTTGGTTTAATACTTATGATAATTTCGTACTTCCATTTTCAAAATGGGTATGAACAACGATGCATGCTCTAGTAAGGAGTGACAGTGACTGATCAGTGAGGCTAGCAGGGTATAGGAGGAAATATAAGCAAGTTTGGAGAGGTTTGGGAGAGTATACGGGTGTGATTTGAGTTGAGGGATCAAATTCTGGGTTCCCTTCTAGGAAGATGGCATTGGCAGGATTTAGGAGTGGGTTGTGAGTAGTGTTTGGATTAGGATTGGCTGGTGGGTCAATTAGACCTTGGATTATGTTTCGAAGGTGAAAGCATTGATTAAGGGAATGGCCAACAGTTTGGTGAAAGGAGCAATGGGTATCTTCCTTGAAGTTTCTTGGAAGTGGATTTGGCAATGGACGGGGGTCCAAGGGTTTGATAAGGTTTCGGCTTAATAGGGTTGATACACTTTGGAGAGGGGAGCATGGAGCTCGGTGTATTCCTTTTGGACTGGGACAGTGAGTCTTTCTTGTGCCCACAAGGTGGTTTATTGAGAGATGTTATTGATGGTTGAGACTGCAGCATTGACAGGCTTATCATATTTTTTAGGAGTGAACTGTCTGGACACTTTGGTTCAACTTTTATTTTAGCAAGACCCTCCTCGATTTATACTCCTGCTTATCTGAGAGCTCGGAAGTGGGGATAGTATTGTCCTCCTATTGTTACTCGGACATGGGGTAATAAATTCTTCTTCACTATGTTGACTTGTTCTTTTTTGGATGGCCGATTGGTCATGGTGGCCGCTTTTTTCCTCTATTGGGATATGAAGTTACTGACTGATTCCCCAGAGTTCTATTTGAGTATTTCTAAATCATGACGGGTGACCTTAAGCTCTTTGTTGTATTTGTATTGCGACATGAATTCTCAGGCTACATCCTCCCAGTTACGAATTTTGGACTCCCTGAGAGATAAAAACCATCGGAGGGCTCTATCCTTCAAAGTTTGCTGAAATAATTGGGCCATCACTTCTCAGAAGACTCTAAGAGAGTCATAGAACGATGATAATTGCGAAGATGAACAATCGGGGGTCCACTTCCTCTGAATTTATCGATATTTGGTATCTTAAACTTCTCGGGTAAGCTCGCCTTAGGATCAAGAGACATGTGGGTGTAGTCCATGTAATTTCCAGAGATTCTGACGTGGTCGAACTTCTTAGTTAGCATCTTGAGATCTTCTTTGACCTTATTCAACTCTTCCTATTTTGGATCAATGATCATAGGCAAGTTAACCCCAGGCTGGGAAAGGTTTGGCATAGGAAGCTGGGCAGGCGGCGGCCCGCTAGCAAGAGGGGCACATGAAGCATGCTGATACTATTCGAGAACCCAAATAGGTTCATATGGACCCAAAGCACGAGGGAATAGGGACTCGGTCTCTTGAGGAACAGGAACCTGGTTTAATTTCATCTCTCGGACCTCAGTCTGGAGGTTATCAATCTTGGACACGAGCTGAGCTAAGGCTGCCGTCAGATCTGGTTGCACAACTGGTACTTGATTTGTGTTCTCCATGGAAAGCGGATGGATTCCAGACTTGAAAGAAGTTGCAAGGGAATGGACGAAACTCTAGGGTGATTTGAATGAAGACCAAAGAAAATAAGAAGCCAGGCTAAGGGCGTGCAATCGACCTGAGAAGGCGTAAAATGGGATTTATTTTTGGAGAAAAAAATGAAAATATTTATGATATTTTTTTTTGAGATTGAAAGACAAAATATTTTTGGATTTTTTATAAAGAGAGGAATTTTTTTTTGGATGCTTGATAAAGGAAGGAGAAATGTTTTGGGATTTTTGACAAAGAAGGGAGAAATATTTTTGGGAGACGGGTCCCAGCATGATTATTATAATTATTATGTTCTCACTTGTATTAAATTCTCCTATATACAAAAATAAAATGTCGGACGGGACCCAAGCCTGGAAAAGTTGGGTTTGTAACATATGTAAAGATATGGTTAGATTTGAGACCAGGATCACGGGCAGGGTCCCATTTAAAAATGCATGAAACTTTAGGCGGCAGGCCAAATTGAAATTTCGACAGAGTTTAGGGTTGAAACCGGCAATCTAACATGTGTGTCCTAGGCTTGACACCAATATGTGGGTATGCAGTTGGTTGGGTGAATTGGAAAGGGTTCCACCCTTTGGCGTGGCTTCCACGATATACGTCTTGCTTTTAAGAGCAATCGGTACGTGTAGACAAGCCATTTGATATACCTGAGTGTACGTGAATTGCTTCACTATATACCTCGTGGGGATGACACGTGTGAGAGAAAATTTAATATACTCGGCGTATGTGAACGAGTTCTGAGAAACCGAATAGGTTCAGTGTGTGATAATTGATTTAAATAAAATTAAATTCGCAAGATTCCAAGTAACCCATATTTAATTAGCGTCTACTTTTAAACCAAATAAAATCAACCCTTAAACATGCATCTAAATCAACCCATCAAATATAAAGCATGCGACACAAAGTTAAGGAAAAATCCCCGAAGGGTAAAACCTTTTATTTCTAGAACTTTAAAGAATTTATAAGACCATTGACTTACATACAACCTGATAATCGCCCACAAGTGTAACGCACGGTGTCTTCGGTAAACCTTAAAAGCAACGACTAGAAACAGTGTGACATAGAAATACCCGCAGGTGTCGGTTCCTATGTCGGCGGCTGGAAGTTTCCCTTTCCAGGAGGACAGCAATGAAGAAGAGAACGGTTTCTCCACAAGGGTTGAACAAACTCAAAGTTGTGTTCTTGGGTTACCAAAAAGATTCACAAAGGATTAGAAGAATTGTGTGAATCAAAACATGAGTTTGGAAACTCAAAAAGGTGAAGACTTGAGGTATATGGACTCTCAAATTCGTCTTTCAAAGTCTTGCAAAACTGCTCCCCCGAAGGTGGTTTAAATAGGAAAACAAATGAAGAGTTCCACCAATTTAAAACACTGAAATTCTATCCAGTGTACAGGGACCCCAAACCGGTTCTGGTACCATGCGAACCGGTTTGCCCCGCCGAACCGGTTCGGTCTGGGTTCGGGGAAACTCGCTGGGAACAGGGGCTAAACAATTAGAAAAATTCCCAGTATTTTCAATGTAAATATCTCCATTTTCAACGGGCCATAACTTGTTCACCGTAGCTCGGATTGAGGTGCCATTTCCTCCAGTATATTCGTTGTGGAAACCTCTTCAACTTTCCAGTTGACCGGTCCTCCGGACGGTGGCTGTAAAATTACAAAAATTCCCTTGAACTTCCATATCGTGCCTTTTTTCACTGTTTTGACTTCTCTTGCGTACCACTTGCATTAAGTCCCTAAAATCATGGTACGTGAAGTCGTTGAGGCAGATGTGGGACACATTAATGGATATGTTGAATGCTTGATTCCCGAAATTTGGATAGAGGCCATCATGTGAGATCGTGAGGTGACGTGCCAAATGTAGCGGCGTACGACATACATAAATGTAACATGTTGGACATGAGAAAAATGTCCTTACAAATCTCCCCCTATGTCTATTCCGGTACATACATAAAAAATCCGAATTATCAAATAACAAAATTGCCTATACAAATCTACCCTTCCATGAACCCAAAACTGGAAAGATACAAATGAATAGTCTCCATCGTTTGTCAAATCTTCAAAACTTCAAATCTTCAATCTTTAAAATCTCAAATCTTTTCTCATCAGGGTGTGCAATTCAGTGATCATCAATGTAGTACCTACACAGATGAGAAAAAAAAAATACCAAGTGACGTATCGAGTTTGAAATGAGATAAACATAGATACCAATTTATATGAAAAGCATAAGTTAAATCTCAAAAACTCCCCCAAAATTCAAACTCCCCCATAATATGATAATTATTTCTCCCCCTTTTTATTATGTCTCCAAATAGACAAATAAGAAGAATGAATCAAACAAGCAAAATCGGGGTGTCAAGGTATATAAATCAATGCATCAATCAAATGGCAAACGTTCTCTTGCAAGGAGATGCTAAAAAAAAACTTTCACAAACAAATTTTGATTTTTCAAATTTTTCATACAAAAATAAGACACCAATTGAAACAAATATGATACAAAAATCACACCATGGATTTAAACTCAAACAACCGTCATGGAAATGGAATGAATGGGTGTGGACACATTCGATAGGTAAATCAACTCAATCAATCATATGTGCACGATGCATATGTGTACCCCTAACGAATGATCATCAATGGTATCCTTAGGTGTAAAAAATTTGTTGAATTTATATGACATCGTCTTATGCAAATCAACAAATCAAAGTCAAAATGATTTCCACACCAATAACGTCCAAAACAATTTAGCGCTTTTTCACGATTTTCAAGGACGTGCAAACCCGTTATAAAATCTCCAACCAAACTCCCTCATATATATTTTCTTTTAGAGGTAATTTAAATTCTCAAACTTTAGAGAATTGGTGCAAAAACCTAAATGGCCCATAATTGGCATGAATTTCTTTTTATTGCCTTTAAATTTTTTCGGGCTCTTTTAAACCTCTTTGGACCCCGGATAATAAAATTCCTCCATTTTTTAGGTCCAATTTAACGGTGGCTTTGTAATCGCAAAGGCTAAAGAACCTTTCGCAGCCCTTCCCCGTTTTAAAATAAAGCACACAAACTCACAAAACGGTTTTTATATGCACAATTTCCTTATCAAAATTTATCGCGCTTGGTTCATTTTAAGGACAGGATTGAAGTGAAAACACCCAACCAACATGTGATAAGACAAGCACAATAATCAAACAAATTCGTGCATGTGTGCAATAAAGGAAACATGAGTCAAACATGTAGGAAGTAACACTTAATTACATCTTAATGACTCCAAACATTATAAAGCACAAGGATGAATTGACCTATTATTTCAAAACACTATCAAATAGTCACATGAAAAAATGAAATGATTTTGTGACTCGATCATCCAAAGTGTTCATGCATAAACGGTGCAAACAAAAAACAAAAATCTTTTTGTATTTTTCTAAAAATTTTATGAAAATAATTTTTTTTTGTATTTTTCTAAATTTTCAAAAAAAATACAAAAATGATACATACTAGCAATAGGCAAACAGAGTCATCCGGAAAATCATCCTATGCTAGTAAACAAGTCAAACCTCAATCATTAGGAGCGGAGGGGTTTTCCAAAGGTGGTGACAACTTATGAAAAACCTCTATCAATTCTTGTGAAGTTTTGACAAAAAACTTAACTTGCTCACCTAAATGTGCAAACTCTCTCATGTAGTCTCCGGAAGCATATAAAGTATCATGTGTGGGTGCATGTGTGCCAGAAACACGTGTAGAAGCAAAATGTGACACATACCCCAACTTAAAGCAAAATTCCCTAAGGTGTCCTCTCCTCTTGCAATGTGAGCAAACATAAATAGGCCTAGGAACACCTCTCTCAAAAACTCTAGGATGCACTCTCCTAATGGGAATGGGAGGCCTAGGTGGGTTAGGGTGAGACTCAAGTGAATCAAACACTAAAGTGGGAACCGGCTCGGGTGCTAATTTGGAAGTAGAAGCACCGTCATGACTTATTCCTAACTTCTCACCTTTACCCTTATGAACCACCTTTTCAACCTGCTTAGGTGCGTTCAAAAAATTGACTTTGACCTCCCTGGCACGTTCGAGATCACTCTCGAGTTGGGATACACGTGTCGTCAGACTAGACAATGTGTCGGCCAAATCACACTTCTCCTTTATCAAAACCTCATTCTCTTTCTCCAAATCTAAAACCCAACGACCTAAATCCCTATTATACTTTTTAGTTTTCAAGGTCTCGGTGTACAAATCTCTAAAATCTTTTTGGAGCTCACTTTCGTCTCCACTTTCCTCCTCGCTTTCTCCCTCACTCGAAGAACACAAATCACTATTATCGCTCTCGTGTGCACTCTTGTGAGACAAAGTGGGTGTACTCACACTACTACAAAAGGCTACAACCATCCCATGTCCCAAACCTTTATCAAACTTATCTCCTTTATCACCCTCATCACCCTCACTATCACTAAGAGTGGTGGGCATAGCAGTCTCTTTCCCCTTTCTCCTTATCCTAGTAGGACACTCTCTAGCTATGTGCCCTTTCCCTTCACACTCAAAGCATCTGATCTCATCCTCCTTGTCACTAGCTTTGGCCTCCTCTTTCTTTTTATTTTTCTCAAAAAAATTCTTTTTATTGGAAGAATTATTTTTGCTCATGTTGAGAAATTTTTTAAAATTTTTCGCAAACAAGGCCATATCATTAAAATCAAAATCTCCCTCAGAATCGGACTCACAAACTTTTTCTTTCTTTTTCTTAAAATGAGTCTTTAAAGCAATGCCATTATCCTTAGCCTTTATGGTTTTGGGAAACATATCAATCTCATAGGTTTGAAGATCTCCTAAAAGTTCTTCCAACTTAAGTGATTTCAAATTTCCCAAAGAGTTCAAAACAGTGACTTTAGGAATAAAGCGTTTTGGGAGAGATCTCAAAATCTTTTTAACGACACGCGTGTTATCAATCACCTCACCCAAATTAAAACATGTGTTAACAATGTCCGATAAATGTGCATAAAAATCATCAAAGCATTCGGACTCAGACATGGTGATAGTCTCAAATTGGGTGGCCAAATTTTGTAATTTTGACTCTTTAACCGCGTTCGTACCCTCATGTGTCAATTTCAAAACATCCCAAGCCTCTTTAGACGTGGTGCACGTCATAATTCGGCGAAACTCATCAGGAGAGACAGCTCCAGAAATAGCACTCAGACCACGGGAATTAAAATTGGACAATTTATAATCATCTTCAGTCTAGGCTGACACGGGTTTTAAAGTGGTGATGTTATTAACAGTGACCGTGGGAGGAGTCCAACCATTTTCGTAAAGCAACCAAACACGCTCGTCAATAGATTTTAAAATCGATTTCATACGAGCTTTCCAGTAGGCATAATTAGACCCGTCAAAAATAGGCATCTGATTATATAAGTGCTCCATAGGAAAAAAATGCGAATTTTCACAAAACTGGCTTTTCAAAAAAATCAATATCACACGATTTTGCAGAAAATAGGAATACGCGATAAATTAGCGTAACCTGCTCTGATACCAATTTGAGAAACCGAATAGGTTCGGTGTCTGATAATTGATTTAAATAAAATTAAATTCGCAAGATTCCAAGTAACCCTTATTTAATTAGCGTCTACTTTTAAACCAAATAAAATCAACCCTTAAACATGCATTTAAATCAACCCATCAAATATAAAGCATGCGACACAAAGTTAAGGAAAAATCCCCGAAGGGCAAAACCTTATATTTCTAGAACTTTAAAGAATTTACAAGACCATTGACTTACATACAACCTGATAATCGCCCACAAGTGTAACGCACGGTGTCTTCGGTAAACCTTCAAAGCAACGGCTAGAAACAGTGTGACACAGAAATACCCGCAGGTGTCGGTTCCTATGTCGGCGGCTGGAAGTTTCCCTTTCCAGGAGGATAGCAATGAAGAAGAGAACGGCTTCTCCACAAGGGTTGAACAAACTCAAAGTTGTGTTCTTGGGTTACCAAAAAGATTCACAAAGGATTGGAATAATTGTGTAAATCAAAACATGAGTTTGGAAACTCAAAAAGGTGAAGACTTGAGGTATATGGACTCTCAAATTCGTCTTTCAAAGTCTTGCAAAACTGCTCCCCCGAAGGTGGTTTAAATAGGAAAACAAATGAAGAGTTCCACCAATTTAAAACACTGAAATTCTATCCAGCATACAGGGACCCCGAACCGGTTCGAGTACCCTGCGAACCGGTTCTCCCCCTCCGAACCCGTTCGGTCTGGGTTCGGGGAAACTCGCTGGGAACAGGGTCTAAACACTTAGAAAAATTCCCAGTATTTTCAATGTAAATATCTCCATTTTCAATGGGCCATAACTTGTTCACCGTAGCTCGGATTAAGGTGATGTTTCTTCCAGTATCTTCGTTGAGGCAAGATCTTCAACTTTCCAGTTGACCGATCCTCCGGACGATGGCTGTAAAATTACAAAAATGCCCTTAAACTTCCATATCGTGCCTTTTTTCACTGTTTTGACTTCTCTTGCGTACCACTTGCATTAAGTCCCTAAAATCATGGTACGTGAAGTCGTTGAGGCAGATGTGGGACACATTAATGGATATGTTGAATGCTTGATTCCCGGAATTTGGATAGAGGCCGTCATGTGAGATCGTGAGGTGACGTGCCAAATGTAGCGGCGTACGACATACATAAATGTAACATGTTGGACATGAGAAAAATGTCCTTACAAGTTCCTTGAGATATACCTCCCGTCATGACTTCAATCAAGCAGTACGATGCGGGGGGACCGTTCGATATACGTCGAAGGTACTTGGCCAATGGAAGGTGAGAGTCATATCGCTTAGGCTAACTGTACCTTGCCGGACCAACACCCATCACGAAGTGACCTTCCAGTTACTGGACAAAATTTGGTTAATACCAATGCTCTTTGGTGATGTCGTGTGAATCATGCATAATTATCTTATTAGTATCTTATGATGAGAGTATCTTTCTTGATCATGCCAAATTGGGAGCAAAGCCCAAGTACCAATAGTATACCAAGCATGGATAAGTGATGCGTGCAATATGTGGACATATGTGATCGTAGGTGCATGTGGTGCGAAGTGTACATGGAGAATCTTCTACAAGTGTGTGAATATAAGCATAAGCATGAGGCACACATAAATAATAAAGGGGGGCATGAAAAATAGGGGAATATATGAGCAAATAAAATATCCATGTAAATAGAGTCTAGCCCTCTTATAAAAACCTCCCCAGCAGAGTCGCCACTGTGGCCATCCTCGATCCTCGTGAAGAGAGAGAGAGAGGAGGAGGGTCCATATCCGTGGTGAGAGCATCTTGGTCCCGCGCATCCCTCTTGGGAGCGCTTCGGCCATCGTCGGCGATGTGTGAGGTGAAAAATGTAGAGAGATGGAGTCGTTAGTGTATTTTACTCAAAACAGACAAAAGAAAGGTGGAGCCATCCTGACAGACAGCATCCAAAGACATACTGATACATATGAAACCAAAAATGATTCGAATAGGGTTCGGAGGCTAAGTTATAGAATGGGAAGGTGTTAGGCACCCATTCCGCCCTTGCGGTCTGTCATGGATTGTTGTTATTTTCCTCTATTTCCCCGTGATGTGTGTGCATGTGTATATGTAGTGAAGATAGGAATCATCGACTTGTATCATGGAAGAGATAAAGTGAGTCATCCATAGGAATGTTCCTAAAAGTAATATTAGAAAATAGGATTTATGCGATTATCCTAGCGTTGATCGTTATAATGGAACGATAATGCATATGGAATAATACGCCACTAAGAACAAATGTATTTATATGCAAATGTATAGAATCTAAGAGAATTAAGTTAAAGAATTAGGAAAGTAGAAAGTGGGAGAAAAGTAGGACTCGAATCTCGAGTTTTACCCCGAGACGCCTACGTAGCCAAAAGAGGCATCAAAGTCCATATAGTTCGTGTACAAAACGAGGGGTGGGGTTTATCCCATAAATCCAATCGGGGACTAATCGTATTTATATGTGTGTGTAAAAAGGTTTTTTAGTTATGAGAAAAGTGTGAGAATTCCCGTTTGGAATTTATGAGCAAACCCTATTTTTCTTGTTTTTCGGGTTTTATTTATGTGAAAATAAGGGATGTACAATAATACTAAAAAAAAATTATATTAGGATATGGGATATGGATAGAATAAAAGTGTTAAGTAATGAAAATAAGTTAATGCGAATTTAGGAGAATTTGAAGAGAGAGTTGAGAAAGTTGGACCTTTTTGAAGAGCTTGAACTTGATCTTGAATGTTGGAGGGCAGCCCTTGCACTTAGATGGTGATTAAGAGTAGTTAATTCACCAAGTTTGGTGAAAAAAGCGATGAAAAGTGAAGGTTGGAAGAGGATTTAGAAGTGGAAATCACGCTGACTTCGAGAGAGGTTTTCTAAGTTCGTTGATCATGATTGAGTTTATATCTCGGGGTCCCCTTGCAATGACGTTGGCCCTACTTTTTATAGGCCCAGGGCATTGCCGATCTACATAGTCCTAGTCCTGCCAATCGGCAGTTGTCGTTAGGCACACTGTCGATAGTCAAAGTTTGGAACCCGCCGTTTGGCAGTCTCTTTCAGGTTCCTTTGGAAAAATTGTCATAAAATGCAAACCGTTGATCCAAATCGCATACGGGGTGAACCGCTAGAAAGGTACTTCAGAGACCTTCAAAAGTCCTTGGGACAGGGAATTATCGAACGCAAACGGATCTTTCGTCCGCATGGTAAGTCAGGATCACGCACGAGACGGACCGTTGGAAAGGTTAGGAGATGTACATTCCAAAGAGCTTGGATCAGTTTGGGGAGTTGACTTTGGTCAACTAGGGCCTAAAAGCGTTCGGTGACATTTCGAAGTAAAATGTATCATTCATTCGTACCATAAGTCAGAATTTCCCTTTGAAGATTCATTCAGTCTCGGTCGAGCTGAAGAGTTTACTTGGGTCAAACGGAGCCCGGGAGCATTCGGTGGCCTCCTGATCAAGTTTTGAGGGAAAATAGGTCGTTCGTCTTCACCGTAAGTCAGAATGGCACGCGGGGCAGACCATTAGAAAGGGGTTTCTGCGCCCTTTAAAGATTCATTCAGTCTCGGTCGAGTTGAAGAGTTTGAATTTTGGCCAAATGGAGCCTGAGAATGCCTGATGGCCTCTAGGTAAGTATTCGAAACATGACCTAGGTTTGCAGTGTTTAAGGGAGGTGCGAGGGACCTAAGGAGAGGTCAGGGGGTGCTAGAATGGGGTGTCTACAGGTAGGTTTAAAAAAATTGTTGAAATTTGAAATAGTTAAATCTCCTATTATACATATCTCTAGATTTTGTTGTAGTTTAGTTAAGTGGATATGCTATTTTTATGGCTTAGTTTCTTATGATATATCTATATATTTTTATGTTGTACGTATTATGAAAATGAACATACAAGAAACAGGTTTTCTTCTCCTTTTATCCCCATCACAATTTTATATAACATCAAAGCAATTAATTTGATTTTTTTTCCTTTTATCTCATTTTAGTATTTCAAAGATGGCATCCGAAAAACGAAATCAAATAATAGATACAACAGACCGCTATCACCTCCACTCATCTGATCATCTAGGCTCTACCTTAGTCACTAAACAACTAAGTGGAGATAACTACGCGGTATGGAGCAGAGCAATAAGCATAGCCTTAAGTGAAAAAAATAAATCTAGCTTTATTAATAGATCGATTGAGAAACCACTACAAACCGGTGAGAAGTTTGCATCTTGGTAGAGATGCAATGACATGGTACTTTCTTGGATCCTAAACTCAATTAATTAAACTCTCTCTGATAGTGTTTTATACACTAAATTTGCATCCAAAGTTTGATCTCAAAGAAAGAATCTCACAAAAAATGCACCTAAGGTGTTTCAAATTGAAAAAGACATAACATCTATAAATCAAAGTAACATGTCAATTTATGCATACTTCTCAAAGTTAAAGGGACTATACGATGAGCTCTCGTCATACAATGACCTACCAATATGCACATGTGGTGCAGTAAAGACAAAAGAAAGAGATCAAAGAAGCAGGTTGATGCAATTCCTTATGGGCATAAATGACACATTATTTGTAGTAAGAGGACAAATTTTACTTTTGCAACCTCTTCCCTCTATTAGAAAGGTCCATTCCATGATTTTGCTGGAAGAAAAACAACAACACTTGTCAACAACGAGAGAGATTATGACTGATGATACAAGGAAGAATTTTTAACAAAAGAGAAAAGGAAAGCTACACTGTGATCATTACATGAGGGATAACTGATAATAGCTTTTTGGGTATATCGTTTTCTTCAAAAGCCACTCTCAAAATTTCCTTGAGTACCTTCAAAACTTGTCTAAAAATAATTCGTATTACGGTAAGTACGGGTATCAATCCAACTTTCAAGGTGAAACAATTAATGTGAAAACGTGCAATTTTTATTTATTTATTAAAATCTCTTTTTTTTAAACAATTTCAAGGGAAAAATTAACTAACAAATGATAAAAATTATAAAATGACTAAATAATGAAAAAAAAGTGTGCAACCGAGTGTGAAATATGTGAGAAAGTCAAGAGATGGGATTACACTGCATTCTCAACTATTTTAATTTCTCAATTTATTAATTTGAAATATTTCGAGATAATATTAAATCGATAATCTAACTCTCGTTAAAATTATAAATTTAATAAAATCTTTTTCAGAAAATTAATTTAAAAACGTCACACGATGAAAAATTAAGAATTATACTATTTTCAGAAAATTACCCGCTAGTATCAATTTAATGAAAACAACAGCAATCTTCAAATTTCAATACCAAATTAATATTCAAATTTTGGAAAAACCTATCTCTAGTTCGATTCCTAAATTCAAACATTAATTCGTTCAATTAATTTACTTTCTCTCGTTACATAAATTAATCGGTGACAGTTAAAAATTAATTTACCTAGAAATATAAAATTACTAAAACCAATTAATTAAATTAACATCATACGCAGTGCATCCCACCCCTTGAACGGGGTGTTTAGACAAAAATTCTCATGTTAAAATAAACAACATTCAATAATATAGCAAGAATGAAAAGGAAAGGGAAAGAAATTCAATACGCAAAATTTCCTTGTCGAACTTGTTCATGAAAGTGCGTCTCAATTTTCTCACAGCACTTGATTACACCAAAAAGAATAAAAACAAACCTACAAATTTATTCTAAACTAAACTATTTTTTTTGTATTTTTCTGAATTTTTTTCATGACCATAAACTGTAGATAATATACACACTTTTTTTTCTTTACGCGCCTCTCTTTCTTTTCTCCTTCTGTTGAGTGTCTTCTAAATGAGCTCATTCCCCTTTGTTTTATAACCTACGTATTGTTTTTTTTCCTTGAGAGATTTTGTGGGATTTGGATATGGCCAAGTCAAAGGTGGGTTTTGAAAGATAAGGTTAGGAGGTGGATAAGGTCCTATTTTGGTGGAAGAGATAAGGTTGGAGGTTTCCATAGTGGGTTCGGTTTGGGGATTTGTAGAAATGGGTTTCGAGGGTTACGATTTGGGGCAAAGTTCCGGGTCGGGGTTAGAGGTCTCGGCTGGTTGAGGGGTTGGCCGCGGGTATGGAGTTGGGTGACGGGTTCGCGGGTTTAAGCAGGGGGTTGGATCTGGTTGATGATGTAGTTGGGTTCAACAGGTTAGGGGAACTCGGGTTTGGTTTTGGTGATCGGATTGGGAAGCTATGGGGTTGGTGGTTGATTTTTGAGTGATGGGTATGTGGATGGGGTATAAGGTATGGAGGAAGAGAGAGATGGGTATATTGGTGGGGGATATAAGGTTGGTAGGTGTGAGTTTGTTAATGGTGAAGGAGAGAGAAAATAGATTGGTGGGGAAGATGAAGTGTGGAGGGATTTGGTGTAGTGTGGGTGTAGGAAGAGTAGGGTGAGGGTGAGATTAGTTTTAGATGTAGGTTAGGTATATGGAAATTTAGGTGCATGAGTGTGTATGTGAGTGGGTTTAATGTGTGTGTTTAATTTGTGCCCTAAAAATAACACAACTAAAAGAATATATAAAACTAACAAAACTAAAAATCTAAAAATAAAATACTATTCTAAAAATAAAATCAAGACTAAAAAAAAATGAAACTAAAAAGAAATAAAAATAAAAATAAAGATCTATTAAATTAAAAACTAAAATCCTAAAAATCTAAAATCTAAAAAAAATAAAAAGAAATAAAATAAAAATAAATAAATGAAATCCTAAAAACTAATCCTAATAAAATAAAAACTAAACCGAATAAAAATAAAAATAAAAATATACTAATTAAAATAAAATATAAAAATATGCAAATAAATTCTAAAAATCCTAAATGAATCTAAAATAAATCCTAAAAATAAAACGACTCAAAATAAAAATCTAAGAAAATCTTAAAAGGCACAAACTCAACAGACACCGGGATCGGGGCATGGACTGGGCTAGGTCTAGGCTTAGGTTAGGCTTACGGGACTGGATTTGAGACATCGGAACACATCGGGTAGGCTCAAATATGGACTTTGACTTCGCTGGCCCCTTTGATTTCTTCAATGCAAGCTTTAAACCGCTTCTGTGTCGCAATTGACTTGATTTAGCATTATTTGATACTGCGACTGCTGATTGACCTGCAAAATGATAAAATACGACATAAGGCTAATTTTAATTAAAACGAGTGACTAAAATGTCTCTATTCGGGGTATAAAATAGACACTTTTGGGTGCTTATCAATAACCACACAATAGATAGATGTTTCAACCTAAACGGGTTCCCTCTAAGACACAAATCGCACAAAAGGAATGACAAGGGTAATACGCAACATAGACCAGCTACATTTAACACTAGACTGAAAAGTCAACAACTAATTTTCACCACGGAGCAATACCAACTACTAATTGCCCTTCTTCAAGATGATAACAAATAACTTGCAATAAATTAGCAGGCCCGAGTATATCTCAACACTTTCTTCTTATTTACAATTAATAAAATCAATAAGGTGGATCTTGGATAGTGGATCTATTGACCAAGTAGTTTCTTCATCAAACCTATTACAAAAATATACACAAAACACCTCATTTTTCAGTTTCATAACAAAATAGTCAAAAGGCCAACATAAAAGCAGTAGGCACGCTAAATCTGAACATAAAAATAAATCTCCTAGGACCCTTTTATGTCCCTTCCTTTTCAGTTAACCTAGTTTATGTAAGCAAAATGACAAGGGTATTAAATTGTTTTATCACTTTCTTTCATGACTTTTGCATTTTACCGGACTTGGTAACGGAGAATACGATTGGTTTGGGGAGGCATCATAATGGTCTTTACATCTTCTCAGCCATAAAATAAATGAAGCCAACCCCTTCAGTCAATTATATGGAAAATCATTGTAATATTTGTCACCAACGACTCAATCACCCCTCTAGTTTTCCTATGAAATGTTTAGTTAATTGCAATTCTAGCATTAATCATGATTTCAATAAAGTTTGTGATATTTTCCCATCAGAAAAATAGACACGACTTCCATTTACTAAGCAATCATTTGATTTAATACATTTTGATATTTGGGGTGCTTTTCAAATACTATCTCTTACAGGAGCATTTTATTTTCTTACAATTGTCGATGATTTTATACCTTATACATGGATATTTTTAATGACGTAAAAATATAAAATGCAAAACTTACGCAAGAATTTTTTTGCCTTTGTAAGCACACAATTCAATAGCAAAGTGAAACGAATTCGAGTCGCTAATAGAATGGAATTTTCTTCTATGATCAATTCTTTCCATTCCTATGGCGTCAAATATAATCATAGTTGCGTCTCAACACCTCAAAAAAATAAGGTTATAGAATTAAACATAGGCGTATGCTGAACAATGCTAGAGCTTTGCCTTTTCAAGAAAAATTGCCACTTATGTTTTGGGGTGAAATTGCACAACATGTTGTCTATCTTATTAACTCTACACTTATACCTCGTATTTCTAAAAATATGCAATTTGAATAGCTCTATAAGAAATGACCTACGTACGATCACCTCAAAGTGTTTTGTTGCCTATGTTTTGCCATAAACATCCAACCTCTTCATAAATTTGATAAACGTGCTAGAAAGTACATTTTTGTTGGCTTTCCTTCAGGACAAAAGGCTTTTAAGGTGTATAATTTAGAGTCCAAATAATTCTTCACCACTAGAGATGACATTTTCGATGAATTTATTTTTCCCCTATACTTATACCCCCACTGAAACTCAAACTTCACTTTTACTACTACGTTATCACACTCAAGACCCACAGTCTTCTCATACACCCACTTTTGAAACATCAGATGCTTCACCTCAAACCATTACTTACCCACTCACCACCATTCCAACCAGGCCATCACCTCCTTAAATCGAACCACCTGAACTTGCTCTTAGGCAATCTTAAAGAGTAAGATAACCCTCCATTTGCCTCTGTGATTTTTAATGTTCCCAGACCACTGTTTTGCCTGCCCACCAAGACTCTTCCTTGAAGCCAATGTCAGGTAATTACAAAGGTACTAACTATCCCTTAACTAATTTTATTTTACAAGACAATATATCACTGTGACACCCGAACTAATTAAAAACCGGGTGATCAGTCCTTTATTAAATTAAATCAGAATATCCAGCTGGTTCATTCTTAGCATCACTCTCGAAAAACACTTACTAATAACCTAATAATTAATTAAGCTAGTGTAAAAAATTTTAAACCTTTAATTATTATTCAACAAATTAAACCATTGATCACATTCACCATACTAATGAATACAACGATAATAAATAAGAAACCATCTATCTGAATAGACAATATTGGAATAAACGTCCCAGTTCTAATGTTTCAATACAACTAGTCGAAAATCCAAATCCCATCAACTGAAATAAAAGCGTACAATGTCTCATAAATGAATAATAACTAAGAATGGGCAACGTGACCTAATTGAGAATGAATACATCAAAAACTCAAATGATAGATGTGGAGGCGTCTAATATCGAGGACCTGTAACTTCCACAATAGCCACAACTTTGCAGCATGTCAAATCATCCAATAATCTATGACTGGCATCCCTGTGGCTGGACACCTAAAATGGATTGTATGAGAGAAAATAGATTTAAAAGAAACAGGTCAGAGCCCGAGCAATTTTTTTTTTTAAAACAGTTTAGCAAATATTTAAAATGCTTAAAAGCATATATTATATTCATGCTAGTTATGCGGGATCTCGCTTGAGAATTCTCACCTCTCAACTAGTGTGCACGCCTAACGTACCGCTAAACCATTCTAGTTACTGCTGTCACGCCTAACTAGTTCAAGCTCATAAATCTTCAAATATATTATCTCATAATAGCTACCTGTATTTCCCACGTAATATGTTAATAAATATTTTCACATCCTTTATCTCGAGTGAGAGAGTTTACACATTCAAAGTTAAGTATTCACATACTTAAGTTATTCTAGACTTCACTATCCATTTTATCTATTGCATTCACATAGTAGAACATTTCACAAGTATATATATGTATATCACTATATTATATATATATACTAATAAGGCACCCCGAGGCTAAGCTGCGTTACATGCACACTCTGCTATCAATGCCCGGTACATCACGTACTAAACAAGGACTCTTGGTTCTTTATCTATCTCGAGCCATAAATAATAATCACACATATGGAGGCGAACATAGTTCCAAGCCTATGGGCTATGCACATACTTACGCACCCATATGACCATCATCACTATCATTATCACAGATAGCCCATAACTACGTTCCATGTTCTGAGGCATCAAATCTAAAATCATCCCAATTGGCTCATCAGGATAAGGCTGTCCCCTTTAAAAAGACCTCCCGCAATAGCAAGCAGCGTGGCATGTCATACACATAATAAATATTATTATAGGTATTCACACAACCTATCAAGATCATTAGGTATACACACAACCTAAACATTATAATTCATAAGTAGTATTATTCTCGTTACTACTTACGATATATTTATTAAATTATGAATATTCTCTCGCTCGTAATTTCCACGGATGATTTACTACCCAAGAATATTTTAACGTACTTAACCCAATTCTCCCACTATTAATTTTCCCTAATAATCATCTTGGATTATTCCATTTCCCTCGAATTAACTACGTCGCAAGGTTTTAACTCAAATGGAATAATTTTCTTAATGATCCTAATATTTATTCATCTCACTTTATGTAAACCTAATCTCCACTTTAGGCCTAATGTCCTTATTATAAAACAGCAATCACAATCAATCAATCTAGGCAACCTCCAACGGAATAGCATCTAAAAATAACATTTCTTAAAATTTCCCACACGAATCTGCCCAGATTTTTAAAATGTTATTTTAAGGCATTTTGGAGTTGTTTTGAAAAAAATGTATCAGAGAACGAAATACAGAAAATGATATTTTATACGAGGCAACGAGGACATAAAAACCATTTTCGGCACCACAACGGCTCAAAACAGTTTCTAAAACGATGGTTTAATTTATCCAATTTCATAGACTTCTTCGAATTCAAGAAATTGTCCTACAATTCAATTATAGCCATCAAAACCCGAATTTCTTCATCAAGATTCAATATAATTTTGTGGGTTTCATACTACCTATATGAAGGATCCTATTCTATATCAATTTCACATAAGATAATGATATATGTCTTCCAAAGTTCATTCCAATCACATGAATTTCATAATTAATTCAACCTACTCTTACATGGATATTCTATATGCTATAAATTTTCAAGATTAAACACTTGCCTCTTGGATATTGGTCTGATCCGTTGAAGAAGATGATCCCAATGGTGTTTCTCCCTTTTCGATCTAAAATTCGCTGGTGGTGGTGGTGTAAGAAGGTGGTTCCAGCTTTGGAATTTCTCTCATCTTCCTCCTATGGCCTCTCTTTGGCTTCTCTTAATTTTTCATGTTGCGAGTCCTAATTCCCTTCTCTTATCATACCTTTAAATCTTAGAAAATTTTATCTGTTTAATTACTCAAAAAATACAAATGACCAAAATACCCCTCCGGGATGTTGGTATGGGTTTAAAGTTCCCCAAGACCCCAACTAAGCCCCCAGGTAGACTTTTCTGACTATCTTGACCCTTTCGGACACTTTGGCGCACTTGAAATGAACATTTGGATGACTTAAAAATAAATTACTTTCTATCTCATTAAATTGAGTCCAAACACGACTATCACGCGCATTCCGACTTAATTATTGTAACTCTCGTATTTTTCACTCTCAATAATTTTAATAAATTCGTAATCACATATTACTTTACTAACTAAGAAGTATCCTAATTGAGTTCCAACACGACTATCACGTGCATCCCGACTTAATTTTTGTAACTGTCATATTTTTCACTCGCAATAATTTTAATAAATTCGTAATCACATATTACTTTACTCACTAAGTAGTATCCAATATAATTTACATCAATAAATACTAACCCTTGTCTCGCTAGTTAAAATTTATTTTAAACCGGATTAATTATCAATTTATTTCCATTATTTAATTTAATTAATCCATTATATAAAAATCATTAAAAAAACGGGGTGTTACATACTTCCTCCCTTATAACGGAGTTTCATCCCGAAATTCAGAAAATGAAAGTATACTTGGTAAGAACAACTCTGAATATTTCTCGCACATCTCATCCTCGTGTTCCCAAGTAGAATCCTCGACATTATGATGTTCTCATTAGATATGCATAAGTGGAACTACCTTAGACCTCAATCTCTTCTCTCTATGGTCTAAGATAGGCTCCAGTCTCTCCTCAAACGAATAATCAGGTTGTAAGTAAATCTCCTCCAGTGCAAAGTAAGTGTCTACTAACTCATCCCGAAAATATCGTCTCAGTGAAGAAATATGGAACATATCATGAATACGATGAAAATTCTTCGATAACCCGAGTCTATACACCACTGGCCCAATCTTCTCGATAATAGGGAATGGAGCAATGTACCTTGGCGCCAATTTATCCCTTTTCTCAAATCTCATTATCCCCATTCATAGGAGACACATGCAGTAGCACCTGATTCCCCACATCAAACTCTCGAAAGAACCACTTAACATCGACGTAACTTTTTTTTGCTTGTGCTGGGCTACCTGTATACCACCACGAATCATCTCAATCCTGTCCATAGTGTCCTGAATCGACTCTGGACTGACTAGATTATTGTCCCCCACCTCTATCCAACAAGCAGGAGAACGACAAGGCCTACCGTATAACGCCTAAAATGGAGCAACACCGATAGTAAAATGATAGGAGTTATTATATACAAATTCCATCAGTGGAAGGTATTGCTCTCAACCTCCCCTAAAATCAAGGACACACATACGTAACTTATCCCCTAACATCCGATTTATCTTCTTCGCCTGCCCATTAATCTGCGGGTGATAGGCCATACATAATCGTAACTCCGTACCCATGATCTCCTGGGACTTCTATCAAAAGTGAGTCATGAAGATTTCCGTCCCTATTGGAGATAACCTCAAGTCGCACCCCAAGTAATATCTCTACCTTAGTGATGTTGTTTTGCTATTTCCACTATATATCTATTAACGTCATCCTTCAGTCCAATGTTCCTCCCCTGCCATCCCCTCTAGTGACTAGTTTGCTTTAGTCATCACATTATAAAATGTTCCATCATTTAATATATCCATTCACCTTGGTGACTTCACAACACCTAGTGATTTCTTTCCATTTTTTTTCACTCTTATGGGCCTCGCTACTCATGACTAACGTATTCCCTCTACTCGGGAAAACCTTAACACCCCCACGTGTCAACTCCCTTATTCATCTGCTCTTATTACACATATATTTCAACATCTTTCTAAAGTTTGTAACATTACGTTGTACACAGTACCCTTTCACTAATAGTACTCTTTAGTCCGATAGTCTATACTCCAACATTCAAACTAGCGATCATTTCGTTCTTGGAAGATGTATGTAATCATACCCGACTATTCACGTCAAACTTTTACGCCTTCAGTTAATTCTGACGTAACTCTCGACATATTACCCTTCTGTACAAAGAAGCTCCTATTTATACCCAAAAATCTAATATGACATTCTGTCCCTTTCCAACACTATAATCACTCCTTTTCGCCTATTCTTCGATTTTCGTTGACTCAACTCGCTCTCAATGCCATTACATTCTCTTTATCTCATTTTATCTCAGTTTTTAATTTTCTCATGCGCCTACGTTTATTTGATAAATTTCCACGTTTACTCCTCGGGAGTGATACTGTAAATGTCAACTAACTAGGTCACCCACACACCCAATGTCCCCTTCATTGCTGCATAATATTACTAAATGTAATAGACTCGTGTTAAATTAATCTTTGCGTACTTAGCATGACCATACATTAAGGTTATACTCAATTATCCTACTAATCACAACTTAATTATTTTCTAGATTGCCTTACCGATATACTGGTTTTCACACTCGCAATATTAGGATCTACCGGCCTTAAATGGTAATATAACTATCATCTCCCAGTCAAATCACATATACATACAATAACTAGGGTATTAAACTCATATACTAAAGTCCAAACTTCCCTAAACTCCCAACGTTCCCTAGTTTCATGCGTGGAATGTCTCGCAAAGCGAAATTCAAACAAGGAACCCCCCAATACACTACTCTCTAACATTGTCAGTCATCGAGATTCGTTAAATCCTCAGTCCATAGCATGTACCCTCAAATCCGTGACTCTTGACATAATAGTATACTCGTCCACTTTTATGTTACAAAAAACCACATATATGACGGTGCTCTTACTATCACTAGTTTCTTAGCACAAATAAATCATGAGCAATATCTCTCCGCTCAATAAAAGCAAATATACCCTGAATCACATCAGTGAACGTCCCTAATCACCGGGATCAAATATAACTAGATAACATACACGCTAAAGTCTACTACACACTATTTTATAACATATACACACAGGTAGATAGGCTCTGAAATTGTCCCTTATTTTATTTGTCTCAATTTTGAGAGTGTGGTGTTTATCGTTGTTTGGAGTCCTAAATTTATTTTCCAACATTTTGAATTTAATTTCTTTTATAATTTCTAGTTATATAATTTAATTCTTAAAACATTTTTAGAATAAACTCTTACAAAAATATGTTTTATCTTATCCTTCTAATATTTTCTATTTGTATCTTTAGTTTTTATTTATTTATTTTCGTTTGTATGGAATATATAAATTATTTGAGTTAAACATTACATTTGTTTAAATTCAAGCCTTTATATTCCTATATTAAAATGGCTGAGTTTTGTAGTGGTATTGTGCCTTTTGGCTGGCTGGTTTAACCGTTGGTTTTGGAGCTCGAGGTCTGTGTGTTTCAGTCTTTCCAAGACTTGTTTTAGCGTGTCTTTTAAGTCTTGGTTGTCTCCTTGCATTTTGACCTTTTTTCCCCTCATCCCCTTTGTCATCTTAGGCTGGTACCCTTGGTTATTTTGGCTTATGCTTTTAACCCTTGCTGCATTTGGGTTTGTTCGATTATACCCTTTCTAGTGTGGTTTATTAATTACGGACCTATGCCATTTTGGCTTTCGTATTTAAGGATTTCAATGGGTCATTTGTAAGGTCAGGGTTTTTGTATTTGTTTTCTAAAGAAACATTTATTTCTCTCCTTTCTCTCTATATATTTGTTTACAAAACACAGTTTGTTTCGTGAGAGATTACCCCTAACAAAAATTGTTCCTTCTTTATACACGAAATCATTCCCTCTCTATATACACGATATCTGGTGTGGTTCCCTTTCTCCATGGCTTAAACAAAAAAAAGTTTTTTTTTTGGGACGTAACTGTTGGAACGATTTGTTGAGATCTAATTGGTGGCTGTGAAGAGTTTTTTTTTATCAATATCATCTTTGAGGTGTTGTTGCTGCCTTGAGTTGTTGCTTGCCATTTTGGACTTTTGTTTTGATCCATCTACATTTTTTTTCTTTCTTCTTCTCTTCCGATCGCTTTCTTCAAATCCTTTTTGAGGTTGTATTTGCGAGTTCTTCTTTTACTCTCTCTCTATATCATATCTATATATATATACTTGGATACATATACTTATACCTATATATCTATAAAGTTGTTCACTGTTTTTTTTGTTGCTCTTAGTTTTGATCTGTGGTGTGCGATTCCTTCAGATCTGTTTAGTGCTAAACTCATGTGTGTGTTTAGTGCTAAACTCATGCGTGTGTTTGTGTGTGTTTTTCACTCAGTGATAACTCAGAGTAAAACTCAGTTTATTTTTGGAATAATCTTGGACCTTAAATTTGTACTAATCTCAGACTAGACTTGAACATTAATCTTGGACTGATTTTCTTAACTTTATCTTGGCTTTAATTGGTTTAAACTCATTATTTTAACTCACCTCCTTAAACTCGTTGATTTAACTTGTTTATTTATCTCAATGTGTGTGTGGATTTATTTGAAAGATAAACGTGTGGGTTTCCCTGATTTTGTTTAATCTAATTAAAACATATTTATTCTATTTTTAAAATCAGATTAGTTTGAGTGTGTGTGTTTTGGCTTGTGCAAAAACCTGTTTAGGAATGTGTTCGAATCTGTACATACCTTTCATTTAGTCACCGATTGGTATTTTTCTTGTTAATTAAAATAGACATAACCTGGTGTGTGTGTTGTCTATTTTTGTTAATTAAGATAATTTTTGTTGTTTTAATTAAAACAAATATTATAAATTAAATTTGTGTGTTGCATAACTTCACGAGGTCTCGGGTTTGAATGTGTGGTTGTGCATGTACAGTCACTATTACCTGGGTCTATTGGGTTGACTGATTTTCAGTCAAGTTGGGTTATTTTAGACTAGGATGGTTTTACGGGTGTGTATTTGCTTAGTTTAATTCATTGTGGACTTGAGGACTGTAATCTGTAACCGGTAATTGGTAATAGTGTACTTGGGTGTGTGAGTTGTCCTAGGACTAGGGACACTGTATTTACCACCACGGTGGGTTCCTCGAGAACAAATACTGTGTCACTTTCTACTTGTCCTCATCCCATTCTGATTCTCTTTATTTGGGCAACATCATCACAAATTTGTTTTTATTTGTCTGCGTGCGTTCAACGATTTCAATCAAGTTTTTAAATTGAATTTAAAAAGACTTGGAGTTTTATTTATCAACTAAAACATGTTATGGTGTTTAGGTTATTACATGCTCAACCCTCTTTCAGTTGATACCTCGTAAAAATAATATAAATTGCCACGAAATAATGATTACGCAAAAACAATATATGTTCTCCTCTTATAACACTCAAAGGAGCAAAAATCGCTGCATAATATAAGATTTTCTCTTAGTGTCCACACCTGCTCCTCCCCGCAAGTGATACAAAAAGTTCTGCTACCCAATGGTAATTGCATACATGATAAGAATAATATTGTCAGTGCACCCACTAAACCTGACTAACACTCGAGTTTTAGTGTTAACAATCATATATTATGATTCATCCATGTCACCCAATCCTAATACCATTCTCATAGGGATAACGCAAAGATTTTATCTCTATGTATAATCTACCTTGGTTAGTTAACGGGTCCCTGAGCATCACTCTTGTACCGGAACTGACCCATCACTTACTGCAATGGTTGCATATTCAGGATCTCATCTTGTAGTTTTCCCCGTGCCTCGCTTCGGGAAATCCTTCTTGATGTGGTCCCTCTCTCCATAAATGTAATAACTTCCAGAGAAACTCTCTTGCCTCTGGCCCTGGCCGGCTAGCCTCCCCCATTATTTCCTTGGTTCAAATAACCCTGAGGAATGGAATGCTACTACTACCGGGGACTCCGTCGATCCTGACTAAGACCATCATTCTTGGGGTGGTAACTATGGGTCTAAATCTCTTAGCCCGATTTTCTTGCCAAAAATCTCGCTCCTCCAACTGTTGTGCACCACTGGTATCGTTTTCATCTATTTTATCAGTCTGACCGATCTCCCTTTCTCAATGTGGACACGTTTTGTATAGGTGATCCTAATCTCCATAGATAGGACACCATTCATGTTCCATTCCCCTATCTTTGGACCCATGGACATTTCGGGGTGTCCTTCTCTCGGACCTAGTAGTCTTTTCCTCGATTGCTATCCCTATTATCCCTTTGGCTTTGTTGGCCCGATGGAAATTGTTGCTGGCCTTGACGGCCCTGACTAAATCTACCTTCACTTGGAAAGAATTAAATGATCTAAAACATTCAAAAGGGTCCCCTACCGGGTATACCCTCTTATGGAGAATCACTGGTACCATTAATTTCAGTGGTGCTCTTTGTTTAGATTCTCCAATCCTCTTGGCTCCCTTATCCTGGAAGCGTTGATGTACCCTTGTACATGTACGACTTTGATGAAATTGGCACTAGTCACCTTAGCCGTATCTCCCATTCATAATTGTGTATTCTACCCACGAGTCCATTTTCAACTTACGGGCCCTTTTTATTCTTCGGATCCCCTTCTGAAGTTACGAAGTTCACTAAATAAATTAACTTATCTTTCACGGTCGGTCTTTACCTAACTACTTATGATAAGTTTGTAATTCCATTCGCATCTCCGTTTGGACAGTACATGGAAGATC
Organism: Sambucus nigra; assembly: GCA_949130495.1. NCBI lineage: Eukaryota > Viridiplantae > Streptophyta > Magnoliopsida > Dipsacales > Adoxaceae > Sambucus > Sambucus nigra. The sequence continues at coordinate 420,337,719 of OX422223.1, forward strand.
TTAAGGTCAAACTTCACCCAATCTCTCGTTTAATTCTATATATACTACTTTATACGTGGTGACTGGCTATCACTGTTCTATGCTGCTCCTATGACCTAAATTTTTTTCCAAAAATTTAATTATGAGTGTCACTGCACTCCACCCTACACCAGTGCCTTTGGATTCTCTCCTTCCATCGGCTCATCACACTTCATCTCTTCCTCAAATCCTTATAGGTGATTCTTCAAAAGAGTTGCCCTGACTCTCTCCTTTTGTCGACTACGCTGGGTGAGTGTGAGTTTACACTACTGTTATCTACAACTGTGTTTGGGAATTTATTTCTCCCAAGTGCTTGTTCCTTTTATCATCTTCCTAGACAATAATTTTGGTTACTCCTATCGCGATAAACATTCCCCAAATACTCCATAGCTTCTACTGTGCCTCTTCTCCTGTAGTCCTTCTAATGACCCTCGTTGGTCGTCCCATGTTACTCGGTGTACGAAGCCTAATTAAACTCGCATATAAATTGGATGAACTATACTAAATCGCGGCAAAGTGTAAATCGCATACGTAGAGGAATACAACAATCCTATAGTAAGGCTCTATATCAAAGAACGCTAAGTTGAAATGTAATAAGTCGAGCAGATCTTAAAGTCTCTAGAAACTGATGCTCTGATACCACCTGTGACACCCCGCCTAATTAAATATTGGGTGATTAGTCCTTTATTAAATTAAATCAGAATATCCAGTTGGTTCGTTCTTAACATCACTATCGAAAAACACTTATTAATAACCTAATAATTAATTAAGCTATTCTCAAAAACTTCTAAACATTTAATTATTATTCAACCAATTAAACCATTGATCACATTCACCATACCAATGAATACAATGATAATAAACGAGAAACCATCTAAGTGAATAAACAATACTAGAATAAACGTCCCATTCAAATGTCTCAATACAACTCATCGAATAATAAATCCAAATCCCATCAAGTGAAATAAAAGAGTACAATGTCTCATAGATGAATAATAACTAAGAATGGGAAATGTGACCTAACTAAGAATGACTACATCGAAAATTGAAATGATAGATGTGTAGGTAGCTAATATCGAGGACCTGCAACTTCCACAATAGTTACAGCATGTCAAATCATCCAATAGCCTATGCTTGGCGTCCCTGTGGCTGGACACCTAAAATGAATTGTACAATAGAAAATAGATTTACAAGAAACGGGTCAGAGCCCGAGTGAAAATATTTTAAAACAGTTTAGCAAGTATTTAAAATTCTTAAAAGCAGATATTATATTCATGTTAGTTATGCGGGCTCTTGCTTAAGAATTCTCACCTCTCAACTAGTGTGCATACCTAACGTACCGCTAAACCATTCTAGTTACTGTTTCACACCTAACTAGTTCAATCTCATAAATCTTTCAATATATTATCTCATAATAGCTACCCGTATTTCCCACGTAATATGTTAATAAATATTTTCACATCTTTTATCTCGAGTAAGAGAGTTTACACATTCAAAGTTAAGTATTCACGTACTTAAGTTATTTTAGATTTCACTATCCATTTTATCTATTACATTCACACAGTAGAACATTTCACAAGTATTATATACTTGTGAAATGTATATACTTGTGAAATGTATATATATATATATATACATTTCAAAAGTTCATGCATACTGTGCTATCAAGTCCCGGTACATCACTTACTAAACAAGGACCCTTGGTTCTTTATCTCTCTCGAACAATAAATGACAATCATACATATTGGAGGCGAACATAGTTCCAAGCCTATGGGCTACGCACATACCTACGCACCCATATGACCATCATTACTATCATTATCACAGATAGCCCATACCTAGGTTCCATGTTCTGAGGCACCAAATCTAAAATCCTCCCAATGGGCTCATCAGGATACGATTTTCCCCTTTAAAAAGACCTCTCGCAATAGCAAGTAGCGTAGGTACGTCATACACATAATAAATATTACTATAGGTATTTACATAACCTATCAAGACCATTAGGTATACACACAACCCAAACATTATCATTCATATGCGGTATTATTCTCGTTACTACTTACGATATATTTGTTAAATTATGAATATTCTCTCACTCGTAATTTCCAAGGATGATTAACTACCCAAGAATATTTTAACGTAATTAACCCAATTATCCCACTATTAATTTACCCTAATAATCATCGTGGTTTATTCCATTTCACTCGAATTAACTGCATCACAAGGTTTAAACTCAAACGGAACAATTTTCTTAATGATCCCAATATATATTCGCCTCACTTTTTGTAAACCGAATATCCACTTTAGGCCTATTGTCCTTGTTGATACCAAATTTAGTCTGCTGACCTGGATCAATTATTTAGAGACACGTGTCAATCTACATGCGTCTACAAACACTTTCAACGAGCAACCCATGTTCTCCAAGGAACTTCAACGTACCGAGCAGCTCAAGCGGTCCGAGCAACTCAGGCGGCTCGAGCAACTTAGCGTGCAGAATAAGAAAATCAAAGAGACGACTGCGCATTAAATGCTCATTATTATCATACAGATGTACATGTCTACTGGATAACAGCACATTGTCCTTTCATTTGTATAGCCTCAAGGCGATAAATACATTGTAATCTCCTCATTAGAGGGGATCGGAATTTCTTGAGAACAACATTGGTCAAGAATTCTAGGCAAACAGTCAACAATACAAATATAGTGGACGTAAGCCATTTTCTTAATGCTGAACCACTTTAAAAATATCTTGTTTCATATTTATTTATTCATATTTATCCGTGATTAAAATAATTCGATCAAATATAGTTTTTCACATCAACAGATTGGCGCCGTCTGTGGGAAACAACTGTAATTAGCATTTTTCACCAAAACAATTCATCATCAATGGCTGATAATCCAGAATCCAGTAATCGAAACACTGGGATTCCTCCGAATCCTTCTGCTCCCTCAAATATTTCAGATGTGGCTGGTCTAATGGATAATTTGTCCCAAGGGCAAATGTCCATGCAAGAAACCATGCATCAACTCATACAAACCGTTCAAGGCGGAGTGCCAGCCCAATCAGGACAATGAAGTGTTCAGAGAAATAATCGTTTACCCTCTTCGCGAACTAGGCGAACATTATTTCAAGAAGAATCTCAATCCTGATGCACTAATGCATATCATACTGAGAGATCTAATGATCCTTCTTATCAGCCTGAACGGAATTCCTCGGTACGAGCTACCGACACTCAACAAAATGTCACTCTATCTCCAGAGAGGACAAGTGCCCTTGAAAGGTTGAGTAGAGTCTCTTCTTTTGATCGTTTGGGACCTAGGAGGAATAGAAGTCCCCCTAGGATTGTGTCGAGGAACTCTCAACGACCATCTGATTTAAAGGAAGGCTCTGCTCAATCACAACCAACTGTTTGTCATGAAAGATCCCAAGAGGCAAACTCAACACTATCAGTTGCTCGAACCAATAGGATCGAGGAAGGAAATGATGCATGGAAGGGCTCAATTCAAAGGTTGGAAGATAGATTAGGGGAAATGGCTAAGGACAAGAATCCTTTACAAAGAAATTTTGTCCAAGGAACACCATTTATACAGGCCATTGTTGATTTCCCCACACCATCAAAATTCAAAGCCCCGGTAGTAACACCAAAATATGATTGAAAAACTGATCCTGTTCTCCATATAAATAATACCAAGTAGTTGCTGATATCTATGCTATTCCAGACGACATGCGATGCAGGGCATTTTCAGGAACTCTTATCGGATCTGCTCAGATGTGGTACAATAACCTTCCTCGGGGGAAAATTGCAACCTTCTTTCAGCTAGCAGAACTCTTTATTGGAAATTTTTATTTTGGAGCAAATCTAGGCAAACGAGTAGCACACTTGCTAAGTGTTAGACAAAAGGCAGGTGAAAGCACCAGGGATTATATTACTCATTTCAATAACGAAAAATTAGAAGTAATTGATTATGAGGAGAAAACTTCAATTACTGCTTTGATGAGTGGACTTTTGCCCAATAAATTGTACTACACTTTAACCAAAGATTCGCCCAGTACCATGGCAGAACTGATGGTAAAAGCATCCAAAATCATGAATACCGAGGAAGCCATGGCTGCGAAGAAGAACACAGACACTAAGGAGTCCAAGGTGGAAGATGGTAAAACCGAAAAGAAGGATCAAAAGAATAATGGTGGTAATAGGCAATCAAAGAGTAAGCAAGCATTGGAACAGATGAAGAAATACATAAATTATACTCCCTTGAAGGTGGATATAAATCACATTCTGAAAGAGATCAAGAACAGCGAGGAGCTAGCCTGGTCAGCAAAAATGAAGGCAGATCCTGATAAGAGAGATAAGTCTAAATATTGCGAATTCCACAAAGATCACGGTCACACGACCAAATGTTGCATAGCTCTTCAGAATGAAATTGAAGCACTCATTAAATGAGGAAAATTGACCAAGTATGTTGATCGTCAAAGTGGTGGTCGAACCCGCGAATGAGGAAGGCAAAGGTCTAAATCTCCTCCTCGGACAAAAGATGACAAGAAAAGAGATCATGAACATGATCCAGAAGATGACCCCGATCTCCCCAAAAGACCAAGACAGCCAGAACGTGAGGTATTTTTAATCCACTTTGGATCATTTCTGTGTAATGTCATTACAGGTGGTGATGCAGGAGGAGGAGATCTTATCGCTGAGAGGAAAGATTACCTTAATGAGGCTCAAGCTTGCTCATACATACATCGAATAAATTTGGCTGAAGATGATCGTCCGAGGAAGGTGAACAAGGACAAACTGGTCATCGATTTCTCTAAAAGTGACCTAACAGGTGTACTATATCCTCATGATGACCCATTGGTGATCAAAATGAGAATGAAGGAAGTAATGATCTCAATAGTACTGGTAGATAACGGCAGCTCAACGGACATCATGTTCTACTCATGCTTTGACAGCTTAAATATGAAGTTAGCCCAGTTGGAGCCTTATCAAATGACCCTCCTCGGTTTTACCGGAGAAAAAGTTTTTCCACTTGGGACGATCAAGTTAGATATGCTTATTGGTACATGGCTTGCTTGTCGGACAGAAAGAGTACGCTTTTTGTAATGGATAAAAATGTTCAATCAGCCTACAATATTATCATGGGAAGGGTAGGTTTAAAAAAGTTCAAAGCAGTGCCATCTACTGTACATCAATGCCTAAAATTTCTAACTAATTTTGGAGTAGGAGTTGTGAAAGGTGATCAGAAAGTAGCTCGAAAATCCTACTATTCATCTGCCGAGCAAGAGGAGCGTGAAGAATCCAGGAAGAAGACTATTACTTATCAGGTAGATGAGATAGAAGATGCAGAGATTGAAACTTTAGACCCAAGAGATGAATCTCAGCTCGTTAAGGGCCAGGTCATGGAGGCTATCAAAAATATTATTCTGGACGACGAACATCCAGAATGAAAAACTCAAATCGTGCATCACTATATGTATCAATAAAACAAGAGCTGATAGCATTTTTAAGAAGCAAAAAACAAACTTTTGCATGGAGTCACGAAGATATGCCTGGGATAGACCCAAATTTCCTGTGTCACGAGCTCAACATGAACAGGGGAATTAAGCCAGTGAAGCAATGACGAAGGGTATTCAGTCCCGAGAAGAACCAAGCCATAGAGGAGGAAGTCGAGAAACTGCAAAAAGACTCTTTTATTGAGGATGTCAAATATCCTGATTGGCTAGAAAATGTGGTAATGGTGAAGAAGAAAAACAACAAGTGGAGGATGTGTGTGGACTTCATTGATCTTAATAAAGCCTGCCCAAAGGATCATTTTCCTTTACCTCTAATCGATCAGTTGGTGGATGCTACCTTGGGACACGAATTGTTGAGTTTCATGGATGCTTATTCTGGTTACAACCAGATTAAAATGAAGCTTGAAGACAGGGAGAGTACCTCTTTTATCACCCCAAGGGGAATTTATTATTATAATGTTATGCCTTTTGGATTGAAAAATGCACGTGCAATATATCAGCGGCTGATGAATAAGGTGTTTGCAGAGCAGATCAGTCATAACATGGAGGTTTACGTTCATGATATGCTGACGAAGAGCAAGAAAGCTGCTGATCATCTAGTTGACCTAGGTCAAACCTTTGATCAACTGGAGAAATACCAAATGAAGTTGAACCCCACTTAGTGCGTATTTGGAGTACGAGAAGGCATGTTCCTCGGATACATTGTCAACCAACATGGCATTGAAGAAAATCCTGAGAAGATCAAGGACTTATTAGAGATAAGATCTCCAACCATAAAGAAGTAGAGCTGGCAATTTTTGACTCGATAACCCATTTATGGTAATAACCCGAACATGACCCGATTAGCTTGTATAGATTTAAGAGTACCCAAAACTTATACTAAAATAAAAATCAACGCGACCCGAAAATGACACGACTAACCCGAATTGCCACCCTTAAAAAGAAGGAGGTGCAAATTCTCACAGGACGAGTTGCAGCACTTAATAGATTTGTGTTATGAGCGACTGATAGATGCCTCCCATTCTTCAAAACACTCCAAAAAACTTTTGAGTGGAATGATGAATGCGAGGAGGCTTTTTAAGAGTTGAAAAAATATCTAGGGACACCTCCATTATTGTCTAGGCCAGTGATGGGAGAAAGACTATACTTGTATCTAGCAGTCTCAAAGAATGATGTTAGCTCGACATTGATAAGAGTGGAGGATGGAGTGCAAAAACCAGTCTACTATACCAGTAAGGCTTTCCAAGGAGCAGAAATCAGATGTCTAAGGTTGGAGAAGTTGGCATTAGTGCTGATTGAAGCCAGCAGAAGAATGAGATCATACTTCTAAGACCATACTGTAGTTGTGTACACTGATATGCCATTGAGGCAAGCTCTGCATAAATCGGATAAATCAGGAAGATTGATGTACTGGGCACTGGAGCTCAGTGAATATGATATAATTTATGAGCCTAGGTCGTCGTTCAAAGGGCAAACAATAGTAGACTTTATCGCAGAGTTTACTCAAGAAAATACCTTTGAAGAACAAGATTTGAAAACTGATTAACTTGTGAATGTTACAGGATCATCAAATGCAAACCCCGACCAACTTGCGTCGGTAGGCAAGCGGTAATAAATGCCAGTCAAGCAAGAAAAGATGACTGACGAGTAGCGAGAAGTACTGGAAGAGGAGAAGAAAAAGTACCAGATATTCCACCAAGGAACTCTCTCTGGTCAAAATTTTAATGATAAGTTACCCATATGTAATTTGTATATGGATGGCTCTTCGTGCACTGCAGGTAGTGGAGTAGGGATTGTTTTGAAAAGTCCAGATGAGATTGATGTGGAATATGCTCCGCGCTTTTAATTTAAAGCTTCTAATAATAAAGCCGAATGTGAAGCAATGATTGTAGGTTTAAGTCTATCCAGAACGATGAAGGTAGAGCAGATTGTTGTATTCAGCGATTCGCAGTTAATCGTAAATCAGATTCTTGGAGTGTATGCAGCAAAGGGAGAGTTAATGATCAAGTACCATGCAAAGGCGATGGAGTTGGTATCAAGTTTTATTACTGTTCAGCTGGTTAGAGTACCAAGATTGGAGAATGCAAGGGCAGATGCCCTGGCCCGATTAGCATCAGCCACTCGCATCGAGCTATGAAGAATAATTCCAATAGAGATTCTAGATGGTCGGAGCATAGACAAAGATCTGATCATGAACTTCATTGCACTTGATTTGGGACCATCTTGGATGGATCCCATCAGGACCTATATTGAAGAGGGAACTTTTCCAATTGATAAACTCGCAGCTACGAAATTGAAGTTCAAAGCTGCTCCTTATGTATTAACCAATGGTATTTTATATAGACGAGGAGTTTTAGCAGCGCTACAAAGATGTGTTCATCCCTTCGAAGTGAAAGACTTGATCGAAGAGGTTCATGAAGGGTCTTGTAGAGCCCATGTAGCAGGTAGGACATTTTTACAGAGAAAAACAACACTGGGGTACTACTGGCCAACAATGAGAGCTGATTGCATGGCTTATGCCAAGAAATGCGATAAGTGTCAATGTTTTTCCTCTGTCCGAAGAACTCCCCAAGAATTTCTAACACCCATCACGTCCACTTGTCCATCGCTATATGGGGGATAGATTTGGTCGGACCACTACCAACGACTAAAGGAAGATTCAAATACTTAGTGGTCATAGTGGATTATTTTACTAAATGGGTGGAATCTGAGCCTCTCATTGATATGACATACAAAGTCTATCAATTTATTTGAAAAAATATAATTTGTAGATACGTCCCCCCATATGCGTTCATTACTGACCATGGAACCTAGTTTGACAACGAGGAGTTTGCTGCATATTGTCATCAATCCAATGTACTGAAGGTCCACTCTACACCAGGCCATCCCCAGAGAAATGGGCAAACTGAGGTGACAAACAGAACGCTGCTAAATGGTTTGAAAAAATGACTGGATGATGCAAAGGCAAATTGGATTAACGAGCTATAATCTGTGCTTTGGGCCTATCGCACCACACCACGAACAGAAACTGGAGAGTCCCCATACATGCTGGCATTCGGGAGTGAAGCTGTCATACCTGTTGAATTAGGCCTACCTACACATAGGGTACTTAATTTCAATTCTCCTGTTAGTGATTTGATGAGAAGATTAGACCTGGATATGCTAGAAGAAGTCAGAGAAGAAGCAGCTATCAGGAATGCCGCGTATCAACAACGAACAACTTTGTTCTACAATAAAAGAGTTAAGAAATATGATTTGAAGGAAGGGGATTATGTGCTGAAGAAAGACATCCAAAAGCATAATAAACTGAAAACCAACTGGCACGGACCCTACAGAGTGAAAAAAGTTATTCGTCCAGGGACATACATGATTGAAACCTTGGAAGGAGAAGAATTCAAGAATGCATGGAATGCAGAGCATCTACGAAAGTATTATCAATAGTTGAAATTCCTATGTAATAAAATTTCTTCAATATGAATAAAATGATGTTTCCCCCATATTTCTTTATTCGTTAATTTTTTTTCAGAATATTAGTGCTACACACTATACATACAATTCAATTACCACCAACTCCGGTTGGTCGGGAAGCAAATTACCACCAACTCAGGTTGGTCGGGAATCAAATACCACCAACTCTGATTGGTCGGCAATTCAATTACCACCAACTCCGATTGGTCGGGAACTTTATACCACCAACTCCGATTGGTCGGCAAATAAATTACCACCAACTCATGTTAGTCGGGAAGCAAAATACCACCAACTTCGGTTGGTCGGTAATTCAATTACCACCAACTCAGGTTGGTCGGGAACTTTATACCACTAACTCTGGTTGGTCGGTAAATAAATTACCACCAACTCCGGTTGGTCGGGAAGCAAAATACCACCAACTCCGGTTGGTAGGCAATTCAATTACCACCAACTCAGGTTAGTCGGGAACTTTATACCACCAACCCCGGTTGGTCAGCAAATAAATTACCCCCAACTCAGGTTGGTCGGGAATCAAATACCACCAACTCCAGTTGGTCAGCAATTCAATTACCACCAACTCCGGTTGGTCGGGAACTTTATATCACCAACTTCGATTGGTCGGCAAATAAATTACCACCAACTCAAGTTGGTCGGGAAGCAAAATACCACCAACTCTGGTTGGTCGGCAAATAAATTACCACCAACTCCTGTTGGTCGAGAAGCAAATACTACCAACTTCAGTTGGTCGAAAAATAAATTACCACCAACTCAGGTTGGTCGGGAAGCAAAATACCACCAACCCAAGTTGGTCGGGAATCAAATACCACCAACTTCGGTTGGTCAGCAATTCAATTTCCACCAACTCCGATTCGTCGGGTACTTTATATCACCAACTCCGGTTGGTCAGCAATTTAAAATAATACAGGATATTTTTAGTCTTTTTACAGATATACATACACGTTCATCAGTAAAACAAAGAGATATTTTATAAAATATTTCCAAGACAATGACAATTAAAATTTCTTCAAACCAGAACAGATTACATATGATATAAATTATAGATTACATGTGATATCTATTGAACAAATTCTACTCCATGGGTTTCTTTCCCTTTGCCTTTGACACAGGGTCTACCCCAGCTGGAGGATCATCAAGACTATAAGGGGAATTTTTGAAGTTCAGATCTTGCAGCATTCTGACGTTCATTATAGATGGACGATCAAGCAGGTGTTTTGGGCGAGATATTTCAAAATCTGAATGAAGACTATAATCATCAAGATACTTGGAGATCAGAATGCGAGGAATGGCCCGGGCCGGAATCCAACTAAGGTCAAGCTTGAAAGGAGGCATAGGTAGATCAAGAACTCCAGGATTATAGTAATCCCACAAGAAATGACCTCTCTCCAATTTTAGAACACAAAGAGCATTCAACCATCCCTGTTTATACCCTTCGTTGTTCGATTGTTCTAAACGAGTATCAAGATGAAAAAGTGCTTCGTTATACCCAGCCATCCAAAATTCTCTGGGCTGCTTATGGAATTGATAAGTTAATCTCTCAAGCTGCTCATTGAGCTTCTTCACCAAAATTTCTTTACTCTCCACAACAGAAGCTTGATTGGAAAGTTTCTAGGAGAGGTTCAGAATTTCTTTAGACATCTCTGCTAAGTCCTGGTTCTTCGCCATCAATTGAAAAGCCTGATTCTCTAATGTTGATTGAGTCCTCGCTTCCTTGATAGAAACCCGACCAGCCCTTGCTCGTCCCCGAGAAGAAGATCTTGCTCGTCCATGAGTAGAATTGGATGGTCCAGCCCTTTTTAAAGTTTCCAACTCATCTCTTAAGTTGGCATTTTCTACCTCCAAGAAAGAGAAACCTTCATCATTAACAGGGACCAAAGTTCCCGAGGAAGATGCTGCAAATTTGAGTTGTGTTATCTCTTCTTACAAAATAAGGTTATCCTGCTCCAACAGTTTAGCGATCTGCCTATGCTCTTCAATCTCAAGCTTCAGAATGCTCTCTTTCTTTTCATAAGTAGATAAGAATTTGTCATATCCTTTTTCAGCACTCAATTGCTGGAATTTCTTTTCATACCCTTGATGCAGAAGGGTGGAAGATTCTTTGTACTGCTGCTGGAGTTCCTCGATCGTTCCTTGGAGGTCCTCAATCATCTCATAGTAAGCCATATTATTGGCAACAGCACGGTCGAGCAAGCACTTCAGATATTGGTAAGCTTTGACTGCTCGTTCAGAATTATCTGGACCAAGGATGTCAATAATTTGAGCCTTGTTTAGATCTGCATGACCATCTTTAAAATAGTTATTGCATTTCTTCATCAATTCTGTGTCATGAGATGATAAGAGCTCCATCCTGGCCATAAACTAGCAAACATAAGAGATAAAAAGAATCAATAATAACACAGACAGAGCAAGTAAAAGAGAAATTCAAGGTGAGCAACCAAAGTTTGAATTTTATTTCATCGTAGAAGAAAATACAAAGTCTGAGGTTACATTCAAAAATAACAAAATAAACACCCGAACAACTCTACACCTTCTCCTTGTTCCCTACGACCTCCTCAGAAAGTTTGGAGGAGGTGACTGGTTGCTCGGAAGATGAAGGTAACTGCTCGGCAGAAGTGCTGGGGGGTTAGAGTTGCTCGGAGAAAGTTTGAACAACTGGAATAACAGGAACCTGATCTCCAATCATCAGGGAAGACTCATCTGAGGCAGCTTTATCCTCTTCTTCTCCAGGAGAAGGAGTAGGGCCATGGGTGTGTTGCTGTAATAACTCATAATTCTCAGCAACTTTCAGCTCTTTCAAGTCTGTGACCCATTCATCCTTAAAATATTTAAGGCTGGCATACTCCATTTGCGAGGACATGGCAGCCAGGCCTTTGTTCCAGCCTTTATCCCAACCAGCACTGAAAGACTTTTTGACCGCCTTCTTCCTCTTTGCCTTATCCGAGGAGATCCTTTCCCTAAGGAGCTCCTCGGTAGCCTTCAATTTCTCCTCCACCTCCTTTTTCTGTCGCTCAACGTTTTGAAGAGCAACAACTTCATTTTCAACAGTCTTGAGTTTAGCCTCAAGATCCTTGTTGCTCTGTTCAAGATTTTTGTTGCTCTGATCAAATTCTTTCAACCTCTTCTCCAAGTATTTGGAGGCATTTACAGCCTTCTTTTTGTCCATCTCAATGCACTTGAGTTGCTTTTCTCAAGCAACCTTATCTTCCTCGTACTTTTGATGAGAATCTTTTAAAGACCGAGTCAGACCAATAAAGGCTTCCTCTACTCCTCCCGAGGAACTTGTAGCCTTGATTGCTTCATCTTTATTTAAAAGGTTGTTGAAACACGTCACCAACTGAAGAAATAAAGCATTTTAAATCAATACAAGAACATAGTACTAAAAAATGAAGGGGTTAAATTAACAATACTTACTGGAGCAACGTGTTGAGCAGCCAAAGTAGTGATTCTCTCATGAGAAAGGGTGTCTTCAATGCCCTGGACCTCTGGGATAGTCCAGGATTTCACCAAGCCCACAGCAGAGCTCGGAGCAGCAAAGGATGGGATAATACCCTCAATGTTTGGAGTTTGAGAGACAAGTTCAGCAGGTCTCTCTGAAGAACTTTTCTTTAACCTTCTTGGAGGAATATGAATATTCTCAACTAAAGACGTTGTCTTTATTGGTGATATAACAATAACCTCACTCGGAGGAGAGATGGCGACAGTATTGCTTGGAGCCATAGGGGGCTTCTCAACAGCTTTCTCGGTAGGAGCAGGAGGAAGTGCATCAATAATTCTCGTCCCTTCTTCGGGAACATTTTATTTGCTTTTCTTTGCCTCCACATTGGTAGAGGCAGATTTATCAAAGAAGGCAGGAGCTCTTCTTCTCTTCATTAGGTTACTGATGGGAGCAATTGATTCAGAGGAAGAACCTTCTACACTAGTATCAACAGCTGATACTTGGTCAGGATTAACCACCACTGGACGAGGAGTGAAAGATGAAGTGTAGCTCTTATATTGCAACAAGTAGGAGGCAGATCTGATATGTTCCCCGACAACAGATTGGTGCAAATCCCAGATAAGTTTCAAATGCTTCAAATTAACGTCAGCTTCTTTTGGAGGCTTTCTCTTACTGTGAACTGTAACAAACAAAAATAAATGTCCGTGATACCTTTTATCAAACACCAAGAAAACAATATTTCAAAAAATAAAAATGACCTATTCCATTGCAATAGGGGGGACACCTGGGACCCTGATATACATCATCTCCATTTAAGGGAGCATGTTGCCAATTTTTCATAATAACCCCATGCTCAAAGTAATCCCTATTGGCATCTGGAAGACTGACAACTAAAGCCCTATTCAAAAACCTAGTTTTTAAATAAAAAGTGGAATCAGTGACAACCCATCTATAGCAGTACTTAATCTCTGGAATCCCTAAACGGGTTCCGTGGAGTTGGTTCAATCTATGTACACCATTAACTATTCTCCAGATATTTGGAGCTATTTTTGTAGGTACAACGTCAAAATATTGATAGAACTCCAAACATAGGGGATTCGGAGGAAAAGAAAAGCCACATTCGGCCACAAAGAGACTAGGGAACCAATGTCCCTCAGCCAAAGAAAAATAATCAGAGGGTTCAGAAAGTTCTTCCGGAATAACCCACGAAGGGATCGAAAATTTAGACCGAAATTTATCCAATGACTCAATAAGATAAACCATGATTGAACAAAGTAAATAGAAGAAAGGGAAGAAAATCTTACAGAGAAAAAGAGATCAGGTGACAACGAACGACGGAAAGAACAAAGGCACAAGATAGAGCGAAAATGAATAGCTCAAAGATACAGATTTGAAAAAGTTAAAGACGATAGGATTTATGTCGTGTTTAAATACTTTACCTCGGGAATAGAGAAAATAATGATTACAAGGGAGGAAGTTTGCGTATCCAACGGCTAAAAAGAAGAAAAGGGGCACAAATATCGAAACGGTCATGAACATTCAAAATACTTGTGAAGCCCGATACTATGCACTCAAAAAGGAGTTAAATACAATGATCGTTTTCCCAAAAACATACGAACCAATAATCCATGCAGTTTTCTAGCAAAATGTTCCATACTTTTCTTCAACATCAAACTATGAAACATTGGGGGCTTCTGTTGATACCAAATTTAGTCTGCTGATGTGGATAAATTATTTAGAGACACGTGTCAATCTACATGGCGTCTACAAACACTTTCAACGAGCAACCCATGTTCTCCGAGGAACTTCAACGTACCGAGCAGTTCAAGCGGTCTGAGTAACTCAGGCGGCCCGAGCAACTTAGCGTGCAGAACAAGAAAATTAAAGAGACGACTGTGCATCAAATGCTCATTATTATCATACAGATATACATGTCTACTGGATAACAGCACATTGTCCTTTCATTTGTACAGCCTCAAGGATATAAATACATTGTAACCTCCTCATTAGAGGGGATCGGAATTTCTTGAGAATAACATTGGTCATGAATTCTAGGCAAACAGTCAGCAATACAAAAACAGTGGACGTAGGCCATTTTCTTAAGGCTGAACCACTTTAAAAATCTCTTGTTTCATATTTATTTATTCATATTTATCTGTGATTAAAATAATTAGATCAAATCTAGTTTTTTACATCAACAGTCCTTATTATAGAATAACAATCACAATAAATAAATCTAGGCAACCTCCAACGGAATAACATCTAAAAATAGCATTTCTTAAAATTTCCCCCACGAATTTGCCCAGATTTTTAAAATGCAGTTTTGAGGCATTTTGGAAAAATTGTATCAAAGAACGAAATGCAAAAAACGGAATTTTCTACGAGGCAACCCGGATATAATAGCCATTTTCAGCCCCAAAGCGGCTCAAAACAGTTTCTTAAGCAATGGTTTAATTTACCCAATTTCATAGACTTCTTTGGATTCAAGAAATTGTCCTATAATTCAATTTTAGGCATCAAAACCCGTATTTCTTCATCAAGATTCAATATAATGGTGTGGGTTTCATACTACCTATATGGAGGATCCTATTTAATATCAATTTCACATAAGATAATGATATATGTATTCCAAAGTTCATTCAAATCACATGAATTTCATAATTAATTCAACCTACTCTTACATGGATATTGTTTATTCTATAAATTTTCAAGATTCAACACTTGCCTCTTGTATATAGGTCTGATCCGTTGAATAATATGATCCCAATGGTGTTTCTCCCTTTCCAGTCTAAAATCCGGTAGTGGTGGTGGTGCAAGAAGGTGGTTTTAGCTTTGGAATTTCTCTCATCTTGCTCATATGGCCTCTCTTTGGCTTCTCTTATTTTTTCATGTAACTAGACCTAATTACCTTCTTTTATCAGACCTTTAACTCTTAGAAAATTCATGGGTTTAATTACTCCAAAAATACAAATGACCAAAATATCCCTCCAGGATGCCGATATAGCTTTAAAGTGCCCTGGGACCCAAACTAAACCCCCAAGAGACTTTTTAGACTATCTTGACCCTTCCAGACACTTTGGCGCACTCGAAATGAACATTTGGGTGACTTAAAAATAAATTACTTTCTATCTCATTAAATTGAGTCTCGACATGACTAATACGCGCATCCAGACTTAATTATTGTAACTGTCGTATTTTTCACTCGCGATAATTTTAATAAATTCGTAAGCACATATTACTTTAATCACTAAGAAATATCCAATTAATTTACATCAATAAATACTAACCTTGCCTCGCTAGTTAATATTTATTTTAATTCGGATTAATTATCAATTTATTTCCCATATCTAATTTAATTAATCCATTATTTAAAAATCTTTAAAAATACGGGGTGTTACAATCACCTTCTCACGAAGCTATTATAGCCTGAATTTCAAACATACTAGAACCGACCACCTATTTATAGGCTAAACATGATCCAAAGTGGGGAGAAGATATGAATTTGAGATTAAGGCACTTGAATAAAATGGAACATGGGGCTGCACCACCATGCCACCAGGAAAGAAGCCCATTGGCTACAAGTGGGTTTACAAAGTCAAGTATCACGCTGATGGGACCATTGAGAATTACAAAGCTCTATTGGTTACCATACGGTACATGTAGGTTGAGGGGATTAATTACAAGGAAAATTTTTCCCCTGTAACAAAGCTACTCACTGTTAGATGCTTAATAGCACTTGCTGTTGCTCGTAACTGGTCACTTCACCAGATGGATGTCTAAAATGCCTTTTTATATGGAGGTCTTGATGAGGAAGTATATAGGCAACCATCACTAGGGCACTGTCGATAGGAAGAGAAAATGGTATATTGCCTGCACAAATCTCTATACAAATTGAAGCAATCTTCAAGAAACTGGAGTGCCAAATTTGCCTCTGCACTCAACAAAGCAGGTTTCCAACAATCGTTAGCTAATTACTCGTTGTTCACCAAAATAGATGGGACTTCATTCACCGTGGTATTAATTTCTTGGACGATATGATCATAACCGAGAACAATCCTAATGCAATATCGGAGCTCAAAGAGTTTCTACACACTCAATTTAAAATAAAGGATGTTAGACATCTAAAATACTTCTTTAGCATCAAGGCAGCTCACTCGAAGTAAGGAATTTCTATTTGTTAGAGGAAATACACAACTAACTTATTGGATGATATGGGATTGCTTGGTATTGCCCCTTTTAGTTTTTAGATGGAAAAAATATTGTAAGAGGGTAGTTTAGATAAAATGGAGGCGTAACCCCATTTGAGTACGGTAATGATAAGTTAATTAGCTAAAACCTTGGATTAGTGATAAAACACGCAAACACAAACACAATGAAGATGAAACTTAGTTTGAACTCGAAAATATCTCTTGTATAACTAAGAAGATAGTAATGAACTTAGAAGTAACTTAGCTAGAGGAAGGGAGAAGTAAGAACCCTAGATACGCCTTGGCAGGCAGCCAAACACACCAACCACCCTCAAGAATCTCTATCAAGTATTAAAAGATTCCTAATAAATGACAATGGTGGATGATCCAACTCTCTGGTTTGCAATAACTCTCTAGTAATAACTTCTGAACTCTTAAAAATATCTCTTCTGAACTCTCAAAAAGATCATCCTCTCCTCAGGGGTGGTTGGGGTCCTAAAATAGCCCCCCACACCATCCCCGAGGCAACTCAGTCATTAAAGACTATGAAAGACATCCCTCAACTTTATGTCACAATATTAAATGCCTGATGCACTAGTTGTCTCCACGTCACAAATATTAAATGACAAGACATGACTTTTACCTAACCACTGTGTGTCAGGGGGTTATTATCGCAGAGGTGGCTCACCAACTGTCTGACAGCCCCAAATACCACGGTGGTTTACTCAAGTGCAGGTCTGACATTGTTTAGCTGGCTAGTGACATCACCTACAGTAGATGTGACATTAACTAGAGGGCTATTTGGTTCACAACTCAACGCCCGATGGAACTCCAAGCTGCTCCACCTGAGGTTCCACGGTCAGGGTTCTTCGGTGTTTAAACAGGTGTATCTAAGATGGTTGGAACAAGCCCTAATGGTGCCTCACTTCTCAATCCTCCAAATTAAGTCCCTCTAAAGTTCCCACAGTGAGGTCATTCGATAGATCATGAAAGCTCTCCTAGGCCCTGCCAAGCCTGGTCTCTCGCGAGTACCGTTTGACCTCACACCAAAATCCATTATTATTCTCGTTACATAATTACAACCGTTATATCTTATAGTCAATATAAACAAAGATACAATATGACTAGTACAATAAGCTAAAATACAAGTTGTCATGCTGAGCTGCCATGGTGCCTTAATCCCCAAAACACCATTGCTAATATAGAATTACCTCTAATCTCAAAATTACCTTCAATCCCCCTCTACAAATGTAAAGCTAATATCCTCTGATGGAGAATTACTCAAAGATCTGTCAAGGAACTGGAAGATAGTTGGTAAGCTAATATATCTCACTATCACGAGGCCTAACATATAGTTCTTTGTGCATCTTCTTAGTCATTTTATGAACCAACCTATAAATCCACATATGAATGCAGTCGTTAGAGTCCTACGATACCTTTCACATATGTTAAGGCTTATTTTTCTCATCTAACAATGATTTAAAGATGATTGGGTATATCGACAATGATGGGGAGCTTGCATTACCACAAGAAGATCAGAAACACGATATTGTGTATTCATTGGCAGTGCACTTGTCTCATGAAAGGCTAATAAGCAAACTACTATTTCAAGATCCTCTACAGAAGCTGAATACAGAGCCATAACAGTCATTATGTGTGAAGTAACTTAGTTAAGGATCTTCTCAAGGACCTAAAATTAATCTTATGTGTTTTAGCTATACTACATTGTGATAACCAATATTCACTTCATCAAATCTAGTGTTTCATGAACGCACAAAACACATAGAAATGGATTGCCATATAGTACGAGAGAAGATATAAAAAAGGTTCCTTGAAACAACTTTAACCTCTTCATGGACACAAGAACCAGACATGTTCACAAAGCCTCTATGAAAGAGATTTTTTCCAAATGGACCTAAGAAAGTTGGGCATTACAAACATCCATTCTCCAACTTGAGGGGGAGTGTTAATATTCATAATAGTCAAATCTCCTATTATACAAGAAGATTTATCTCCAGATTTTGTGGTAGTTTAGTTCAATGGAGATGATATTTTTATGGGTTAGTTTGTTGTGATATATCTGTATATATTCATGGTGTACATATCATGAAAATGAACATAAAAGAAACAAGTTTTCTTTTCATTTCATTTCCTTCACAATTTTACAAAAATGATATGGGTGGAATGTGTAAGGCAGTTAAAGTGATATCCTTTAATAAGAGTTAAGTAGTCACAATAAAAACAAAAAAAATATTATCAAAATGTAGTAGATGCTTTAATTGTGTAAACTTGTCATTTGAAATTAAAATATTAACTAAGGTGTGTTCGATTACAACGGTTAAAAATTATTTGGAAATAGTTCATTTCGATGAGAAGTTGGAAAATAAATGAAAAATGTATAGGGTTTTGGTCTTACCTTTTATATTTCCCATGGAAACCAATTATTTGATGGGTGGATAAGAAATATTTCCACTAAAAGAGGTTTGGGACGAAGCACTTTGTTATGTGCATGAATGTTATTCTTATATAATTTATTTTCAATCAAGGTACTACAAAGTCAAAACATGAGTCAAAATCAAGGCTGGATCCAAAGTCTATAGTTAAGGTGGAAAAAACATAACACTAATATAATTTTCTTAAATTAGGGGGGTAAACTATTAAATTGTTATAACTTGACTTCTTATTCCTCAAAAACAATAAAAAAATTCCCTACAATTATCATAATTTGTTTATAATTAAGGTGGGCAATTGACCACCATCCCTCCTTACTAGATCCACCCAGGGTCGAAATAACTATTTTTCATTGAATATTTGTGACACCCCGCCTAATAAGATACCGGGCGATCACTCAAATATTAAATTAAAACAGGAATCTCATATGGATCATTCTTAGCATCATTGTAGAAAATCCATTTAATTACCAATAACCTATTAGGCCGGTGTCAAAATTTTAACTTTACTACTCTTTTTACCAACTGTAAATAAAACATCCACACAGTTTTGCGAAAATAAAACTGAAGTGAAATAAAATAACCGAACACTCGGTCGAAATATACAACAATATAGAATGATGTACTAAAAGAATAAATAAATGCAGTTGAACCATTGGCCCGGATGTTTATACAATACCTCCTATCTAGATTACAAGAATGGAAGCGTCTACTGAAAATCCTGCACGCATCCACAGCTGCTGCAGCTGACGTCTGACTCGAAAGAAGTGTCATCCAGGCATCCCTGTGTCTGGACACCTATATAATACATATATATAGCAAGAAAGGAAAAGTAGATAAACGGGTCAGAGCCCGAGTTTTGAAAATATTTAGCAAGTGCATAAATGCCTTATTATTTTAAAAAAGGTTTTATCTCATATTTAAATTTGGTATCGCACTCCCATGAGATACCCCTCACCTCTCCACTAATAGTGCACTCCTAACGCATCCCTCTAAACATCCTAGTCAAGCTACCCTGCTAAACTAGTCTATCACCCAACCCACTATCAACCCTAGATAGTCCAAGCAATGTACTAAGGGCTAAACTTCACCCCAGTCTCAACGCTATGCCATGTTCGTGCGTGGGGTGTCTCGCAAAGCGAAATCCAAACAAGGAACCCCCCCGATACACTACTACGTGGCACGGTCGATCGTCGAGATCCGCCAGTCCCTCAGTACAGAAAGATATATATAAATATATATATACCATAAACATTTATAATATTAGAGCACTAAGGATTAAACTTCTCCCCAGTCTCAACAAAATGCCATATTCGTGTGGGGGTGTCTCGCAAAGCGAAATCCAAACAAGGAACCCCCCCGATACACTACTACGCGGCAAGGTCGATCGTCGGGATCCATTAGACCCTCGGCACTCGATTTATCCATATATATATACATATTACCATATACATCCGGATCTATCTCCCGGAATGAGAATTCATTTACAAAGTATTTATCAATACTTATCATTTTTATCTCAAAAACTTCTATTTCCCTTCTCATATCCAGGAAATGTATTTAAAAGCCAATTCATTATCATGAATTGCTTTAATAAATCATATACCTTTTTAAAAGCCAATTTTATTATCATAAAAATGATTTTCCGTTTCAAAATATCCCATTTCCCTTTTTATATTCAGGAAATGTATTCAAAGCCATTTTCATTATCATAAAAATGCTTTGATCATATCATATGCTTCCACAACCCTTTTTTCCATCCGGGAGTGTTACCGAAGCCAAACCTTTATCCCATTTCCCTTCCTATATCCAAAAAATGTAATTAAAGCCAATCCATTATCATGAATTTCTTTAATATATAACGCGTTCTAAGACCGGCCGTCCGGATTTCTCCACTGTGTGCGCCCCTAAATGGCTATCATCTTCCAGGGCCTATAATTAAGACAACCTGGGATCCTACATCGCAAGACGTCGGGAAGCGGCCATATGCCTACGGGATAGTCAAGACCACACCCGGAATCTCCTAACCAGCGCAGAAAAAATACAACAAACGCTCATATGGCCTATAGGACTATATCCACCCTGCGTTAATTTGTCAGGGGGCTTCACCATACGCACGCAAATTCCCTTATGATAGCGATTTAGAGAGGTGTGTATCCTCATTTTTATTAATTAAGAAAATCATTTATCTTTCCTTTTTGAAAACATTTATTTTTACATTTTCAAAAGTCATTTCCCTTAATTCATATATATACTTTAATCACATAGTATATATATATATATATATATATATATATATATATATATATTCCTACCTGAATATATAAAAATGGCCATATTTGCCAAACCATCTATCGATGACCAATAATCCCAAAGATTCTCTCTAAGAATCATAATCATACATTCATATATTCATAATATTAAACCCAAAGTATTTTCTTACTTTAACAAGTAATATATCTATACCAAAATCCCATTTACGGATTCATTTGGATATCTCCAATTATACTAATTCACTCTAAGTGAATATTCACATATATATATTCTCAATTCCTCAAGTCCTTTAGGACATAACCCTCTATAATACTCTAATTTTGAGGGCCCTTAAACCTTAGAATAAAAAAGGAGAAATAATCCTAATCTCCAAAATCTTGGGCTGAAAACAGGGCACCGGTCCTAGACCCCCGGTCGACCGCGGGTTGCAAATAAGCCTACGAAATAAAGCAGTAGGCCCTTTCTTCTTGACGCGGTCGACCGGTCACACCAGGTCTCCCAAATTAAAATTCCTCAATTCCTTAATCCAACCACCCAAATTCATTAACGGGGTTTCTAAACTACACCAAAAATAATCGCACACATCTACATGATTAATTCTAGCAGTAATTTTTCCAATTCCTGATTTGATTTCCGAGTTGATGATTTTAACCCGAATCTGCCATCTTTTAAAAATCATATCAAATCATAGAAAAATAAGAAAAATACGCGGTCTGCGCTCACGCGATCGTATCGAAAATATCTACAACTTTCGTGTTTTGTCCGAAAGCTAAATCAATTCTTTTCCTATCCAAAATGGCCCCCTAAAGTCATGGGTTACTATTCATCATCTTCTCCGAGATGATTTCGGCCATTAAAGCTTCTCCCAAGCTTTTGTCGCCTCACCCAACGTCCTACAACCTCAACCAACTACAAATACACATAAATTAAGGGTTATAAACATCCTAGAACCCAAAACCACCAATTAGTTTAGGTTAAAATCTAAGTTCCACAAGTTGAAATATTATTGGGGTTTAATTGTTTTAACTCCCAAAAACCCATTTTATCCACGATAACCCACCCCAAAACCTTTAGGGTTTGTTTATACCAAACTACGGTTTGAGATATTTATGCAAAAAGATAAATAAAGCAAGTAAACACTTGCCTCGTGAATATAATCTGACGGCCTCGAGCCGAATCCCGCGGAGGTAGGCCAGAATCTCCCCTTTTCTTACTCTTTTCTTCTTCCTCTCTCTCTTCTCTCTCTTTTCTCTTCTTTCTTTCTCTTTCTCTCCCTCTCCCTCTCTTTATATAGAAAAAAAAGGGTTTAACCCCTTAAAACCCTAAAAGGACTCGTTTACCCAATTACGAGTTACTTTTACCTCTAAAATTACCCGAAACTCATTTTCGACAATCGGACACTCTTTTCCGACTATCTCGGACATTCCGAGACTCATGGCGCAGTTGAAATTTCCATCCGAGGTACTTGACCGCAAATCACTATTCCAACCCAAAATAAATAAATGCGGGTTTTCCAATTAAAAATCTTACCTCGTGTCGCTTTACTCAACGACGACATATAATTAAAATATTTCGACCTATATAGTCCCAAAAATAATCCCAACATCCTTCAAAAATCATTTAATCCTCGAGAATCCCCAAAATCACTAATTCGAGAAATTCTCCAAATCTCCAATTTATATTTAATTATGGAATTTAATTGTCTACAAAAGGACGGGTTGTTACAATATTTTTGCATGCCAATCAAACACACTCTAAGAGAAGATTATATACACAAAGGTATTATGAATCGTGTCATTTATCTTCGGTCTATTATTTTCTACGACCTTCTTCACGTATTTATGTTTTATGTGTCAAGGTCTCTTACTAGGGAAAGTAACAAGAGGACTTTGAGTTGTAACAACTTGGATTTTTTAAATGGGTATTTTTAAATTAATTTTGAAAAATTAGAGGAAAATAATTTTTTTTTGTATTTAATTATTTTTAATATTTAAATATGTTGAGTTTTATATTTGAAAATTGGGTTTACAATCAGATTGTAATCGAAATTAAAATCGGAGTCATAATGTAATTTTAAAATAAAATTAAAAATAAAAAGGCATTTGTCACATATTTAGGCCATGACTAATGGGAAATATTTTTTTTAGATAAATAGTATTAAACTAGGGGATCTGGCAGAGGCGGCGTGCCTGATCGATCAACTTAGGGCGGTTTGGTGATTTTATTTGTAGAGTTGGATTGGAATTAGGAATCCTAATTAGTATATAACCATTCTTCTTGAGGGGACTTGTCATAATCACTTTTTCACAAGTTTTTATCCAGAGAACACTTCTAAAATAATTTTCTGTCAATCATAATCATCAACCCTCAATATAATCAATTTTTTGTCATAAGATTTTGGAGGCTCAATTAGGGTTTAATCATGATTGTTCAAGAACACTTTTTTACTAATTTTTCGAGACGAATACAACCATGCTAGTAGATTTTCTTCATCTTAATCACAGGCATAAATACTCTATTCCTTTCCTTTGGTATTATGCATTTTAAGTATTACCCAAACCTTTAATCCTGTTTTTCTTAAAAGAAAGTAGTGACTTAATTAGGAAAAGTGGACACTAATTATGGGACTATTTTTATTAAATCTTTTTATCTGAATAATATTCATAACCCTTGGGTACGTAGGATTAATGAGTAGATTTTGGGTTTTATTGGTGTAGGTTGCATGTAGAAAAACCTTGGTTTTGAATTAAATGAATTTGAGGACGTATAACTCATGTAAATTGTGTAAAGATAATGAGATTGGAAATATGATGTATTTATTGTGAAAGCTCGGTGTATTTAATTTAAAATAATTAAATGGGATTAATTGGGTGTTTATGACGATGTGATAATTAAATTAAGATTAAATTGAATTGGACTATTATGAGTAGTTTTATACGTTGATTAATTATGCTTGTTTGTGTGACTTGTTGGTATTATTAAAATGCCATTGTGATGACGGGTTGTTGGGTATTTTTTCTCTCCCTATATTTTAGGATGCCTTTTAGGTATGAGACTAGTGGGTAGACCTTTTGATGATTTACACCTTTTTGGTATGGGACTAGTGATGGTAGATTATTACGACTTTATTATGTCGGTAGTGGGCTGATTTTTTATACTTTATCGTCATTATGCTAGCCTAGGCATGAGACTAGGTTGAAATTTATGCTAGAAATTCATCATATACATAGGGTAGGAAGTATTGGTGACTTGGGGGACTAAGGGATATTTTGAGGATCTCAAATCGATTAAAAAAGGTGGGGTAAATTGTTAATTGTGAAATTGAGGAAATGAGAATTAATGCCTAAGATAAAAACGGCTATTAAAATTTATGGCGACATAATGTGCGAGGGCTGACAGTTTAAACGGGTCGGCTAGCGATTTATGTTGTGTCTGTGTGGAACCTTGTCAAATTGCGGGGGATCGATAGTTTAAACGGATTCGGCTGGAATTTTGACAGGGGAAAGAGTTAAACTTTGGTGGAAATTACCACTCGGGGCAAGAAGACCGCCATAATAAAAAGTGAGAACAATAATAAAATTTGGGCTAATTTAATTAAATTAACGCTTTGGGGCTCCGGAATAATTAAAATGATATTGGTGTGTTTTTATCAAAATCTTTGGGGTTGGTTAGTGATTTATATTTTTGCGTTTAATTAGATTCGTAATTAAAATATTCTATTGTAATATTTATTGCGTATAATGCTACTGTCTGGATTCATGGATCCTATTTTAGGGGAGTAGTGTGTATTCATGCTCGGTGCTTTGACCTCGTGCGTTGACTAACTTTTTCAGGTTAAGTTTGAAGAAGCTGCATAGGTTATTTGGAGACTTTCTTGGCGTTGCAGTTGGAGTTATTTACTTATTGCGTATTAGTTTAGTTTAGTTTTCTTTACTTCGTATTTACATTGAGACTCAGTTTATGATTTTGTTGGTCCATTCGGTTCCAAAGTTGTATGGGTTTTATTCAAATATTTCATTATGGATTCAGTTGGAGTTTATTCAGATTTTAAATTAATTCAGATTTTGGAGATTGGATTTATTT